>OZ024879.1:42003882-43203882 GCA_964017185.1 Rugalucina vietnamica
GGATCTGACCACTTTCCTATTTTGATTGAAAGTGTTCAGACTCATTGTGAAGATCATAATCCAAAATGGAAATTACATAAAGCTGATTGGGATTTATTTATATAACTTATGTAATGAGTCCCTAACTGATACTTCTCTCTCTGATTCTTCTGATCCTATAACTGATTTCACCACTTCTCTTATAACTATATCTGAGAAATGTATCCCCAAAACTTCGACAAACCCAATGAAAAGTAACCAATGGTATAACGACGATTGAAAAGAAGCTATCAAACAACGAAAAGACACTTTGTCGAAGTTCTGCAAGTTCCCAACGCATGCAAATTTAAATACTTACAGGAATTCTAGAGCAAAAGCTTGTAGGACTATTAAGTCTGCAAAACGCAAATCATGGAGAACATATGTTTCTAATTTGAATTATACAACACCGACTAAAAAGGTTTGGGACATGGTTAGGAAAATATCCGGTAAATCTAAATCTGCTACTTATCACCATCTTAATTACAATTTCAACAATGCGAACGAAACAGCTTCCACAAAACAAGATATAGCAGATACTTTGGCATCACAATTTTGTTCAAATTCCTCAACCAGCCATTACTCGGAGGAATTTCAAAAATACAAGAAACAACAGGAAAAAACAATGTTAATCTTTAAGTCCTCAAATAATGAAGAATATAATACTCCTTTTAATTTAGATGAACTTAAAGACGCCATCAGTAAAGCCCATGATACAGCAACAGGTCCCGACGAAGTTCACTATCAAATGCTAAAACATCTTCCACCAAAATCACTTCAAGCTCTATAAGATATTTTTAATGATATGTGGGAAACTGGAACGTTTCCCGAAAGCTGGGAACTAACCACTATAATACCAATTCCTAAACCTGGAAAGGACCATGCAGAATCTAACAGTTATAGACCGATAGCACTTACAAGTTGTCTTTGCAAAACTGGAGAGAATGATAAATGTAAGACTTGTTTGGTACTTAGAAAGTAATAACCTTATACAGTAAGGTCTGAACTAAAGTATACAGAAAGTGCACATGGTGAGCACATTCTCTGAACTTCAGGTGCACATTACTTTGCACGAGCTCTGAGAGTCAAGTGCACTTACCTAGAACTCCAGGTGCACAATACCTATCTGAGCCAAAAGTGCACTTGCTGTTAGCTCAGGTGTCATTTCAATTTTACAGGTAATTATCATAGGATACATTTCTGTGACAATCAAACCAATGCATGTAATTGGAAAATGAAATGATTTAATTGAACAAAATAATGCTGATTTGTTTTGCAAGTTTATGAGACAATGTATCTATATTAAACAATAGTCCCACAGCAGACTGTGTGAAAGCAAGATATTCCATGAGTGATGCGGGAATTTGCCTTACATACCATTTGAGCTGTGTCATGAGCGAACTGCTTCTTGTTTCTTGAACAAAATAAATGAGCGCATAAGTTGCACTGTAAGCAAGCTACACGTGTTTTCATCATAGTTGCATTGCATCTTTAAAATCATATGATATATCTGAATTTCACACAGTTACCTGTCTAGATAACCTGTCAACATTCACATGCGAACCATTCATATAATTACTGAACCAGTCCCAGGTAAAATGCTCTCTTTAATTGTATTATTGACACACTCCCACTGGTGAGTTATTGCTCATATTTTATGACAGGTGATGAATGGATTAAAGGACCATATACCATGAAGTTTGAGCTTCTTTAATTTTATTGAACAAAATGAACAAATTTGTCCTGGATAAAATATTGAGGATTCTTGATCGATCTTAAATTTGTTCAAAAGAAGGCTAACGGAAATTAAAGAGATCATCTCTCTCTCCTCTCTTGCTAAAATGTTGTAATACATGGTTTGAATGAGGTTTCCATCAGGTTTTATATGGGATACTTTATCATTTTCCTTTCTTATTCATGCAATCAAACTTAGCAACTTTATAAATTAAGTAAATAAATAAATAAATAAATAAATAAATAAATAAATAAATAAACAACACGGCATTGTTTTTCAAGACATGACAGGAGTATATAATGCCACACAGGTACACAAAATAAATGAGCGCACAAGTTGCACTGTAAGCAAGCTACATGTGTTTTCGCCATAGTCGTGCATTTTTTAAATAATATGATATATCTGAATTTCACACATTTACCTGTCTAGATAAACAGTCAACATTTACCCGAGAACCATTCTAATATATATTGAACCAGTCCCAGGTAAAAGCAAAAGCTCTTGTAGTTGTATTAGTATTTTGTAATAGATATGCGTCCACTGGAAAATGATTATAGATGAGTTATTGCTCATATTTTATGACAGGTTATAGAGTGGATTAAAGGACCATATACCATGAATTATGACAGGTGATGACCATATACCATGAAGTTTGAGCTTCTTTAATTCTATTGAGCAAATTGAACAAATTTGTCCTTGATAAAATATTGAGGATTCTTGATCGATCTTAAATTTGTTCAAAAGAAGGCTAACGGAAATTAGAAACGGAAGGCTCTCTCTCTCTCTCTCTCTCTCTCTCTCTCTCTCTCTTGCTAAAATGTTGTAATACATGGTTTGAATGAGGCTTCCATCAGGTTTTATACGGGATACTCTATCATTTTCCTTTCTTATTCATGCAATCAAACTTAGCAACTTTATAAAATAAATAAATAAATAAACAAACAAACAAACAAACAAACAAACAAACAAACAAAATACGGCCTTGTGTTTCAAGACATGCCAGGAGTATATAGTGTCACACAGGTATACCTATACCATCCTGTCTGTTTATTTTCCAATTAAAGTGCTCAGTGACTAAAAGAATGATTAACATGTCTTATCTCACCTTGTTAATATCAGGCACACTTCATAATTGATTTCAATAGACAAATTAATCAGTTTGGTTATGATTAAAGAATGTTTGGTAACTTTTTACCCGAGATACGTATATTGTATAGAATGCTCAAAGGATGTTAAATGCTATTAACTTGATATAAATTATTTTACATTTTCCTAATACAATAAATAATAAAGAATAATTAAAACTTTATTTTATTGTCCCCCGCCTTTTCGAAGAAAAGCGGAGGGACATAGTTTTTGGCTTTCCGTCATTCCGTCCGTCCTTACGTCCCCCTATAGGAGTATGTACCTTGTGCAAGCAACTCCTCCTACAGTTTTATTCTGATTCTTTTGAAACTTTACAGATGTCTTGACCATGCTTTGAAGATGTGCATGTGATTTGGATATAATCCTCAGATTAATTTTTGACACTTTTTTCGCAATTTTAACTTAGTCATTTTTCGGACATTTTGACAGTGAAAGTGAATGGATGGTGGGTACCTTGTGCAAGCAACTCCTCCTACAGTTTTATTTTGATTCTTTTGTAACTTAATAGATGTTTTAATCATGCTTTGAAGATGTGCATGTGATTTGGATATAATCCTCAGATTAATTTTTGACACTTTTTTCACAATTTGAACTTAGTCATTTTTTTCGGACATTTTGACAATGAAAGTGAATAGAAGGTGGGTACCTTGTGCAAGCAACTCCTCCTACAGTTTTATTTTGATTCTTTTGTTACTTTACAGATGGTTTAATCATGCTTTGAAGATGTGCATGTGATTTGGATATAATCCTCAGATTAATTTTGACACATTTTTGCAATTTGAACTTAAGTCATTTTTTCGGACATTTTGACAATGAAAGTGAATGGACGCTGGGTACGTTGTGCAAGCAACTCCTCCTACAGTTATATTCCAATTCTTTTGAAACTTTACAGATGTCTTGACCATGCTTTAAAGATACGCATATGGTTTGGATATAAAAATCACTTTAATTTTTCTCACTTTTTCAAAATTTGAACTTAAGTCGTTTTTTCAGGCATTTGCACTAAGAAAGTGCATATGGTTTGGATATATGTTATTCTAAGATTATATTTGTGTAACTAAACTATCAAGGCGGGGGACATAAATTCTCTGAATTATCTTGTTTTCAACTTTTATTTTAAGAATGAATGAATGGATGGATGGATGGATGGATTATTACTGGTGAACATGTCCAGTTTTTGACATGTCTTAACTCACCTTGTTATATCAGACACACTTCATAAATGGTTCTAATAGACAAATAAGATTTTCCTTAAACAATAGATAATAAATATATTTAAACACTTTATTTTTTTTTCAACTTTCATATTTTATCTTTTGAATGAATAAATGAATATGAATGAATGAATGAATGAATGAATGAATGAATGAATGAATGAATGAATGAATGAATGAATGAATGAATGAATTGTATCTGGTGAACCTTTGTCAAGTTTCTTATTTTGTCAAATTTTCTTCACCTGTTCCCTGAAAACTAACATGCTTTCCAGCAAGAAAATCTTTCAGTTACATGTCTAAATAACCAGTCAACATTTACCTGAGAACCATTCAATTATTTACTGAACCAGTCCCAGGTAAAACAAATGCATTTTCATTATGATTAACATGTCTTATCTCACCTTGTTAATATCACGCACACTTCATAATTGGTTTCAATAGACAAATTAATCCGTTTGGTCATGATTAGACAATGTTTGGCTACTTTTTTTACCTCAGATACGCATACAGTGTATTGTATACAATGTTCGAATGTTGTTAAATTTTATTAACTTGATATAAATTATTTTACATTTTCCTAAATATAATTAGAAACTTTATTTTATTTTCAATGTTTATTTACTTAAACCTTTTGCTTTAGTC
This sequence comes from Rugalucina vietnamica, assembly GCA_964017185.1. Taxonomy (NCBI): domain Eukaryota; kingdom Metazoa; phylum Mollusca; class Bivalvia; order Lucinida; family Lucinidae; genus Rugalucina; species Rugalucina vietnamica. The sequence continues at coordinate 42,008,641 of OZ024879.1, forward strand.
TTTTACTTTAATCTTTTGCTTTAATCTGCTTCCCAACAAGAACATCTTTTAGTTAGTGACCTGTCTAAATAACCAGTCAACATTTAAATGAGAACCATTGAATTAATTACTGAACCAGTCTCAGGTAAAAACAAATGCTCTCTTTAGTTGTATTATTGTACAGTAGAGATGAATAATAATAGATGAGTTATTGCTCATATTTTGTGACAGGTTATAAAATGGATTAAAAGACCATAAACCTCGAAGTTTATAGCTTCTTTAATTCTATTGAACAAATTTGTCCTGGATATGGTATAGAGTATACTTGATCAATCTTAAACTTATTCAAAAGAAGGCTTACAAAAATTAATGATTTATGATTCTGTTCGCTTGACAACCGTTGACTGATTTTTTTACCTCCATTGCAGTCCTCTGATTTCAATTGATTCAAATAAATAAATAAATAAATAAATAAATAAATAAATAAATAATTATTGGTTTATGTTCTGAAAACAATATTTTAGGATATACCGTATAAACATTTACATGCATTCCTTTGTTTAAACCTTGCGGAATAGGATTATAAATTTGAAACAATTTTGCAAAGCTGAGAGAAAGAAAAGAGAGATTTAAAAAGAAAGAAAGTAATAAAGAATACAGAAGATTAGATCTAATAAAAAAGAAATAGGAACAAAAACATAGAAAAAGGAAAACATATATTTAAATTGCTTATTTTCCCCAAAGGAACATTAAAATAGAGGAGATATAATACTTGAAAAATTAAAATAAGACAAAATTAAAATAACGCAAACTTTTTTTTATCAAAACCATTTCATTATACTGCTGATACAGCAAATACAGGTAAGTGGTATCAGTAAACACCAGCCAAGTGAACTACAGGTACAGGTAAGGGTATAGAGGTGCCAGAACTTGGAGTGCACTTGAAAGGAACATCAGGTGCAACTCATGGCTCAGATCAAGCTCACGCATAGTGCACATGGTGAGCACATGATGTGCACAAGGGTGTATACATTAGTTCAGACTTCACTGTATCTCCTGTTCAGTCGGGCTTCCGTTCTGAACGAAGTACCAACGACAATTTAGTAAGACTGGAAACCTTTGTTCGTGATGCCTTTGTTGCAAAGGAGCATGTTGTTGCTGTGTTTTTCGACTTGGAAAAAGCTTATGATACCACCTGGAGACATGGTATTATGCGAGATCTACATGATCTCGGAATACGAGGCAGATTAGCTACATTTATTGAAAATTTCCTTGCGGATCGCTGGATCCAGGTTCGTGTTGGATCGACTTTATCCGAAAAGTTTGATCAAGCACAGGGTGTCCCACAAGGGAGCATCTTGTCTACAACGTTGTTCAATATTAAGATAAACAGCATAATGAACTGTCTGGATCCTTAAACAGATGGATCCTTATATGTAGATGATTTCTGTATGTGTTACAGGTCAAAAAGCATGAGAACTATCGAAAGGCACTTACAGCAGTGCATTAACAGAATAGAAAACTGGGCCTCACATAATGGTTTCAAATTTTCCAAGTCGAAAACACAATGTGTGCATTTCTGTCAATTACGGAAAGTACACAATGATCCTGAACTGTATTTATATGGGTCTCTTATTCCAGTAGTTGAAGATTTTAAATTTCTTGGAGTTCTTTTTGATCGTAAACTTTCTTTCATACCACATATCAAGTACTTAAAAGCCAAATGCCTAAAAGCATTAAACTTGCTGAAAGTATTATCACATACATATTTACGACGAGAGAAACTTGCCCTACAGTACGCCATTAGAATTGCGGCTAATCCATCAAATCCAGTTCATAAGGTGTCTTTTTCCGCCATATATTTCTGAAGAAGTCGTACAGCTTTATGAAAGTAAACCAAAGGTTATCCGGTCCTTTGGTTTACGAGTTGCACCACTTTTAGAATCAGCAAACATCCAAAAAGATAAAATAGAAGAATATTTTGTTTCCGAAATACCATCATGGTGCATTAGAAAACCAGAAGTTAATTTGACTCTACATACAGGGAAAAAATCCGACTCAAATCCACACCTTCTAAAAGAAAGTTTTCATCAACTACAATCTCAATTTATCGACTATCAATGTATTTATACTGATGGTTCAAAAGAAGAAAACAGAGCTGGTTGAGCTACTTTTACAAACAGCAATTGCAAAACGTTACGTTTACCTGATGGCTCTTCAATTTTCACAGCGGAAGCTAAAGCTATTGACTTAGCTTTAGACTTCATAAATGAATGTAACTCAAAGGACAAATTTATTATATTTTCTGACTCTATGTCAGTTCTACAGGCCTTAAACCATACCTCATCCAAAAACCCTCAAATACAAAACTATTGATAAAACATCATACCATCTCAGAATTGAAAACAATTATTTATTGCTGGGTTCCCAGTCATATAGGTATATATGGAAATGAGAAAGTTGATAAGAACGCTAAAGAATCGTTAAATCTAGAAGAAACTGTTTTTAAAATTCCTTATGTCAATTTTAAACCTTTTATTAAAGAGTACATCTCTGACAAATGGCAAACAATCTGGAACGGAGCGAAGTTTGATAAATTGAGGGAAGTTGAACCAAAAGTTGAACCAATCGTTACACGACCAAGAGTAATTCATAAACTTTCGAGACGAGAAGAAATCGTTCTCGCTCGTCTCCGAATTGGTCATACAAGAATAACACATTCCCATTTATTAAAGAGAGAAGATCAACCTAAGTGCATTGGCTGTGATGCACCATTTACAGTTAAACATTTTCTTTTAGAATGCACTGACTTTGCAGCAGAGCGAATTTCTTGTTTTCAAGCTAATAATTTGAAAGAATTGTTCAAAGATGTACCCGTTGGAAAGATTTTATCATTTCTTAGACAATTTAATCTGTTTTATAAAATATAATTTTTTAATCATCAATCTTATTATTATTTCATATATCGTTTCTTTACAACGACATTTATATCTTACTAAGTGTTACTTTTAAATACGAGTTCAAGATATTTTAACGTTTTTACCTTGTTAGACGCTAATGACCCATCAGGGTTGATGCGTCGTTAAACAACAAACAAACAAATCATCACATAAAGTATGAAATAAATCCCAATAAGCTTTATTTAGTTTCCATTTAGGATTATGATCTTCATCTTGGTTCCGAATGCTTTCAATTATTATCGGAAAATGATCAGACCCATGCTGGTTTTCACATACAGACCAATTATAGTCAAGATAGAGAGAGGGATGAAAGAGTGATAGATCAATAGACGAAAAAGTACCTTTCCCGGATTCAAGATAAGTTTAAGATTTATCATTCATTAAGCAGATGTCATTCTTTGTGATGAAATCCTCGATTAACTCGCTTTGGGGTCATTATCGTTACTACCCCAAAGTAAATTGTGACTATTGAAGTCACCTAATATCATAAACGGAGAAGGGAGTTGTTTAAGTAAAGAGTTAAGATGTTCAGATCTTAGTTCGAAGGAAGGCGGGATATAGACAGAACAGAAAGTTATCTCTTTGTCAAGGATAACAGAAACAGCTTTAGCTTGTTTTCAAATTAATTTCACGTTGAGGTAAAGAAGACTTAATCATGTTACAGACTTCAACGCTCGAAATAAATCTTTAACGGCCAAACTTCTCCAACAGGGCTATCGGTATCATAAACTTCGAATATCCTTTTCTAAATTTTATCGTAGACACTATGAATTGATTTCCAAATATAATGTTGGGTTAAAGACGCTTAGTATAAGTACCTGATTGTTAGTTTGGTTTTTTCCCACCTCGGTTTTTGGAGTGGGAATCTTTTTCTGATTGCGCCTTTTCCTGATCTTTGCCTACTTGTACCTTTTTAAAGTGAGGGTCTTTCGGAACCAGAATTTTATGGTGACTTGGTTTACAAATTTAAGAAACTTATAGGAAGTAATGATTTTTCTTTTCAGTTTAGAAAAATCGTAACACGTTACAGACGTATAGGTTATAACTTGAATGTTATGCGACAGTCTGCATGCTTAGTTTTTAACCCAATCACGGTTGATAACTATGCTGCCTTCTTTAATTGCACGCCGGTGGGTCGGGCGTCAGACTCTATGATGGCCCCGACTTATAACTATTCATTTTAGTTGGTTGGGGCCGGAGCTTCTTGTCTGTTGCTTGGCCCACCGGGGTCCAACTGATGTTTTTCTTTAGCTCCGGAGTTAGTAAGTTATTTGGCGCCCAGGGATCTCCATCGTCGGGCAGCTTACTGAATCTTTGATTCATCAGGATGTTTATCATGATTTATTTGTTTGTTCTTGATGATTCATTTACTAGGTAGAGATTCGACACCAGGACCGAAGAACTAACTAAATGTTATTAACCACTGCAGAAGCTGAGGGTGAGGTTACGGCCGTGTAAAATCGATTTAAACCCGCCAGTAACTTTGTGTTACTGATCGTTCCAAGTCGATACTTCTGTGGTTGTTCTTTTTGTTTTATGTCTTGGTGTTTAAAATATTTTTGTGCTGTAGGCGCCTTATGTATGTTTGCATATTTTTAGTTAAGTTAAGGTAACTGAGTGGCCACCTATTGGGAAAATAGCTACTCATTCGGCTTACGAAATGTTTTCATGGTATAAGTACCTGATTGTTAGTTTGGTTTTTTCCCACCTTGGTGTTTGGAGTGGGAATCTTTTTCTGATTGCGCCTTTTCCTGATCTTTGCCCACTTGTACCTTTTCAGAGATATTTGTGATGTCTTTTAGACTCATTTATCCAAAATACCTTCATAAAATAAACACAAATAATTGTCAATATAATTATATAATAAATCTGCACATTGCATTACAAATAAAATGCAAAAGTACTGTAAGTCCGGTAATTTTCGCGAGAAATTTTCGCGAATATTCGCGAATTCGATGCCTCGCGAATTCAAGGTTCTCGCAAAAAAAGAATTTCTATAGGCGATGAAGACTGCAAGAGCACTCGTTCGCGAATTCAAAACCTCGCGAATAATTCGGAAATAGAAAAATCGCACAATAAAAGTCACATGAAAATTTCAGGATTTACAGTATATTATACAAAACTATTGTGTCACATTCAATTTTTTCATCGGTAAATGATTTTTTCCTGTTTACTAAATTTTTTGACTCTGAAAAGATTTTGTCAAATTCAAATTGTACCGGTAATTTTGGTGCTTCAAATTGATTGCCTGATCATTACACTAATTATCTCTATAATCATCAGCTGTTTTGTACTCGGACCCGGGTTAGAATTTGCCGGTCGCCCCCTCTTGCGGAACCATAAAACCCGGTCGAACAGAGGAGCGGCTCGTTTGCCGTGAGCTGCGACCCGTGTCGTTTGGATGAAGAGATCCTGGTGATTGAATGTGTCGGCTGTGCTGACGGACAAGATCGGCATGCAACACATCACTTAGGCCCTGATTTCGGCTAGACGGGAGGCCATGCGGGCTCGGGTATGGTCAATCGGCTTTGTCGCGCCAAGCCCTAGGAACACCTTTTACTTTCTCTTCTTGTCATATAGTATCGTCCCTGATACCTACCATATGCCCATAAACGTCTTACTTTTCTATCTATCATTCCTAGAAGGCGGCGGCTCAACGGGTCAATCGTGTAAGCATCAAGCTTGTGCGAGTATATCTCTGTGTATCTCTAACACTTTTGATTAGGAAAGCCACTCATTTTTAGTGTTCCCTTGTAGGGCTCCAAGGTGGGCGGAGAGCATTCGAGATGAATCATAAATCCATTTAATTATGTGTGTTTCAGATAATCAATCGTCAAAGAACTCAATCAAACGCCAAAGGCCTGACGAGTCAGATGAATCTTCGGATGCTGATGCTCGACAGCCTATTGCACAAGAAACGTCACAATCAGCTTTGAACGTACCACGCTTCTTAGTCGTTCATTCGAAAAAAAAAAACCCAACGAGAAAAGTGGCAGATCTATCCCCTTTCGTGATCGAACAATGTATCGTGTCATTAGCAGGTCAAATTATTTGACCTTCACGTCAACATTTCTTCAAAGGGTGTCATTCGTTGCGAGGACTTAGTTCCTTGCACTGACAAAGAAATTCTAGAACATTTGAGAAGTCAAGGAGTTCAAGACATTCGTGACATAATAGTTCGCGGAAACGGTGTCCTTAAACGTACAGCCACTTACGTCTTAACATTTAAGACACCAATAATGCCAAAGAAAATAAAAGCAGCATGCATATCTGTGAACGTAGAGGTATACTTTCCAAATCATCTACGATGTTACCATTGTCAGGTTTTCGGCCAACACGAGAGCAGATGCAACAGGCAAAAAGTATGTGCAAACTGTGAAGACAAACACTGCAGTGATGATCGCAACTGTGATAAAACAGCAAAGTGCGTCATCTGTAGTGGCCCACACCCCACATTTTCACGCGACTGTCCGACTTGGCACAAAGAAAAGGAGATCCTGAAGATCAAAAAAAGGTACAAGTAGGCAAAGATCAGGAAAAGGCGCAATCAGAAAAAGATTCCCACTCCAAAAACCGAGGTGGGAAAAAACCAAACTAACAATCAGGTACTTATACCATGAAACATATCGTAAGCCGAATGAGCAGCTATTTTCCCAATAGATGGCCACTCAGTTACCTTAACTTAACTAAAAATATGAAAACATACATAAGGCGCCAACAGCACAAAAAAAAATTTATACACCAAGACATAAAACAAAAAGAACCACCACAGAAGTATCGACTTGGAACGATCAGTAACACAAAGTTACTGGCGGGCTTAAACCGGTTTTACATGGCCATAACCTCACCCTCAAGTATACCAGAAACCTTTTGTTTTTTGAAGCGCGCAAAAGAGTAGAAAGGTACAAGTAGGCAAAGATCAGGAAAAGGCGCAATCAGCAATCGTCGACTGCAAACAGAAACTACGCCAGCATCATCAGAAGTGCTGGCACACAAGTCAAACTGGCTGATGCCACAACGCAAACTGATGTTACATACCGCGTTCAGCTTACAGCACACAAAAATCCAGAAGGCGATGCCACTTCTGGTTCAAAACAGACCGCAGGAGGCACAGCAGCCCCCACACAAGCAGGAGGCAAACCTCTTCCTGCTCAAAACCCTCCGTCAAACGAATCTGCAGGAGGTAAACCTCCAACTGGAGGTAAACTTCCAACAGCAGGAGGAAAGCCTCCTTTAACACCAAAGCCTCTCTCACCAAAGGATAGAAGGAAGCTTCTGACCGAGAGAGTACCGAAAGGGGCTGATGACTCCATAAGAACTGACAATTACTATGATTGTCTTGAAGATAATAGCATGGAGGAGGATGTCGCTCCTCGCAAAGTGCAAGAATTCCAAAAACTTAGTTTCCAGTCTTTTACTCTAAAGAAAGGTCTATTTCTTAATTATCTGTAAATTATTTAATGGATAGAAGTAAACAAAGAATTATACAGTGGAACTGTCGATGCATAAAATCACGTTATGAAGAATTACTATTACCGTTAAGCCTACTACTGTCTACAAGACACTTTTCTGAAAACTGATGACAGCTTTACTTTCAAAGGCTTTAATGTTTACAATTACATCCACTGTGGTTGTGCCAGAGCTTCTGGTGAAAGCTATATTCTAGTTAAAAAAGTACAAGTAGGCAAAGATCAGGAAAAGGCGCAATCAGAAACTGTAGTATTATATTATTATACAAAAAATTTTAAACACCAAGACATAAAAGAAAAAGAACCACCACAGAAGTATCGACTTGGAACGATCAGTAACACAAAGTTACTGGCGGGCTTAAACCGGTTTAAACTGAAGTATCGTACGAATCCAAAGGAGTAACAAAGCGTAAATGACTAAGTTATGGAACATAATATCATTATGCAAAGGCAAGGAAGCAATTCGAAACTGCCATCATGACCATGCAAAAGCCATCACACATTCTGGGCATGTGGCTGAGATTGTCTGGACATGTCACATAGGCCATACATTGAACTGGGAATCCTCGACAAGCAATATACAGTCAACTATAGAACTAGCATAGTTATGCTCTGGAATGAAACTGATTGAGTATGAACGTTTCAGTGAGTTTTTGGAAAGTGGGATTTTGACAGACTATTTCAGGATTCAAGCTGCTATGACATTCTAAGCTGTGATATCTGTTCACACTCGTGAGTCAATATATTATGCAATGTTGGACAAAATACAAGCTAGTAAGGACAAAGGTCAAACAGGGATTTCTGTGATGAAGGATGCTAGACACCAAAGCCGGAAAAACAGTTTCCATATGGACCATGTTGCAATAGGGCAATATACACATAAAGTTATGAATATGCAACATATAGATAAGCAGCAGGAAAGATGTACCCAAAAACATGAAACAATAGGCTGTGAACAAATGTATGATGACTTTGAAAGACATGGCATTTCGGTAAATGTGCATTCTCATGACAGAAACTTATCTGTGAACAAAGTGATTAGAATGAAAATGGAGTAAAGAGCTACACCGAGAGGTGGCATGCCACAAAACCGGTTACCATGGGAATAAAAAAGATCGCACCAGTTGCTCAGAAGAACAAGGGGAAAACATGGCACCCAGAATTGTCGGATATTGGGTCACGTGTAAGGAACATGTATTACGCAATTGATAATTGCAGAGGGGATGCTAATATCATCGATGGCTGTGTTCCCCATTTCCAAAACAACCACGTTAACTGTCCAGCAGAGTCCCCATGTGCAGGGATCCTCTTTATGTGCCTGACTTTACGCCTGTTACTGACCCGGTGGCCGTTCGATTGCTTGTGGACTTCCTACATTACCTGACATTGTATAAAAATGCTGCTGATTACGCATTGTACCAAGACACATTTTATGTTGAAAGTTTCAACAATACATGTTTGATCTACTTAGATAAAACATACACTATAAAACTCAATCATACCTTGTGCGAATAAACCTTACAGTTATAAGCTGGAACGAACATGTCGACAGACCATTTACTTCGAGATCAAATGCAACGCATGTGCAGCATAACAGACGGGCACTTGGTAAAATGGACTGCAAGCAGAAGTCATACAACTTTGCCAGCGACATATGGTCGCTTTTTGTGCGCGTTGTGGAGGGCAATGAAAACATTGAGGTAAATGCAAATGGCCACTATGAAGAAACCACTATGAACAAGATGAGGACAACTGAATAGTGAATTGATACATAACAAAACATATGTACAAGCTACATGCACATATATTGCTTGTTTTGTTGAAATAATTAGCAGTATTGGATCAATAATAAGTGTACCATACTTGTTTTCTTGTAATTATAATTCTTTTTGCCAACTTTGTTCCAATTAAATAGCTTGCTTTTTTCTTTTATGAAGGTTTGTTCATGAAACTATTTTACGGCCAATCTTTCTCTTTGGCTGTTCAAAGAACAGCATTCGTCAGACAGTAGAGAAAGAAATATGTGCATTGAGTACTGGTTATCTCCCTCTTGTGAATTCTTCAAGTAAAAGTGTGGCTGGAACAACTGACCACCCCTACATGACCATAGCATTTGACTGTGAGCGTAAAGCAATAACTGAAACAAAAAAAGCCTTTGAACACAAATAGACTGTTGAAGGTGGTCATGTTTTGTTACTTCATTCTCATGATTTGACAAATAAAGGTATTTCATTCACAACAATGATAAAGGTAGTATATATGGACACACATTTAGAAAATACAGAATGGTACATACCAATTTTAGAAAAATAAAGAGTGCAGAATATATTCAGTTTATAGTATTTTTCACTGTAAAAAATGAAAATGTTCATTTGGTTCTTTTTCATTTTTTTTTCTATTTTTTGATAAAAACATAAGAGTGTCGCTTTACATCATTTACAAAATATCTCTATTTAGGGGCAAAATAAGATAAAAATCCCTATGTACACCCAAGTTTTATTCCGAATATCATTTGGCTGTTCACTTAAGCCCTCTGCATTTTATTTGTTGAGTCCAAGCTAGCACTGTGATCACCTTACCTTCAATAGCTGCTCACCCTGCTTTCCGTTATACATGTTATACGTTGGTACCTATATTTTATTGCTTGTTTATATGTGTGTATATCAGAGCCACTGCAGAAGATGAGGGTGAGGTTATGGCCATGTAAAACCGGTTTAAGCCCGCTAGTAAATTTGTGTTACTGATTGTTCCAAGGCGATACTTCCGTGGTGGTTCTTTTTATTTTATGTCTTGGTGTTTAAGATTTTTGTGCTGTTGGCGCCTTATGTATGTTTTCATATTTTTAGTTAAGTTTAGGTAACTGAGTGGCCACCTTTTGGGGAAATAGCTGCTCATTCGGCTTACGATATTTTTTCATGGTATAAGTACCTGAGTGTTAGTTTGTTTTTTCCCATCTCGATTTTTGGAGTGGGAATCTTTTTCTGATTGCGCCTTTTCCTGATCTTTGCCTACTTGTACCTTTTTACTACACTTTACATGAACATGTTATCCTGATGCGCATTTTGCTTTTTTTCTTCTAGCTCGCCTAAGCCCAAGGCTCAAAAGGTGAACTTGTAGGATGGGACTGAATTGTCATCTTCCGATATTTGCTCCCTACTATTAATATATATGAATGTTGGAATAAGAATATGACAATCTATGGCCCATTGATTTTTTACTGCTTTGCAAATAGCCACCGCGTGAGAAAAGCAATTTGGGTTTCCGACCAGGTCTGACACAGACGTGTCTGTAATGTCACAAATGAACGCTAGAAGCTTGAAACTGTGGATATAAGTAGCAGAGGAATGGTACTACATGTAATTGTGTAGCGAAAACAAAGACGCTGATCAACTAATCTGCGCCTTTATTTTTTCGCATATGCAAACGGAGCTTGGACGAGAGTTGGATGCACGGTACAAAAACATACGAGTTCGTCCTAAGTAGCCGAACTGGAAAATTGATGCAGGCAGCCAAAGGAAAGATTGGCGGATTATGTAGCGGATATTAAACGGTTGGTGATAAAAGACGATCCAAAAGTTGACCTCAAACGCGAGAGTAAATAAATGTCAGACATTTCTTAAAGGATTACCCGACCAACAGTTATAGTTGGCATGCGTGAACCTGGCACAGTTGAAGGAGCGCGGCAATTTTGGAGATGTATAACAGTCTAAAGGACGAAGTGAAGGGTGGTAGTAAGAATTGTGCAGCCAGGTGAGGAGATGCCCGCGGATTCCCAGTTCGTGAATGAGAAACGGCTAAAGGAATTAGGTAACGAATCAAAATCGAATATCGGCAAAACGATCGACATTCGGTCGCAGAAGCTGGATAAAAATAATGGGAACGTTAGTGGTAAGTGTAAGGGAACGACCTCACGATATTACGCCTGGACAAAAGAACTTACTAAGAACCCCAACAGTCATTCCTCGTTCAAGGATGGATACGATCACATCAAATATGTCAACTCCAACACAGGATTAACGTATATTAGACTTTTCTCCCATTTCGAACCGGGAGACGTCTGAAGAAGCAGCTATAATTAGTGAGACGGTGGAAGACCGTCTAAACGGACGTATCGCATCACTGGAGCCAACCATAGAAGACATAGAACATTGTGCAAAAAGCCTGAGGGAGTTATGTGCGATAGAACAGGGCCAGGTGGCACAACTCGGGCGACATTTGCAAGAAATAGAGGCTGCAGTTAAAAAGCTAGCGTACAAGCATCAGGCGGAACCTGCATTGATTGCGGGTATAGTGAGCCTAGGCTATAGTCTACTCCAGCAGGCCGCTCTTGAAACGGTCGTTACCATCCCTACCAGTCAGGTGACGGCGTCGACTGGTACAAATGGGCCAGGAGTAGTAATACTAGAGGACGTGCTGATGTCATTTTGTAAGCGCATTAGGACGGATGTGAGTGTGCAAGGGCAAATAATCAAATACGTGGGTTGGGATTTAAGTTCGTAGACTTTCTTTATAAAAGTTCAGGTGTTTGTCACACAGAAATAAAAATGATATCATCCGAAAACATATTCTTTTGCCTATCATATAAGCTATTAAGCATAGCTCTACTCATAATAGTTTCAACACAACAATGAATTAAATACAATGACCTGCCATCACCCGGGGCACGTCATGGAAATTTTGACGTCAAAACTACGTCAAATTTCAATAAATGTCAGCAATAAAATGCCTTGTTTGGAACCATACAACACACCATACCTTTACTAATTTGCAATCTTTCCTTCAGGGGTTAGTTAGTTATTCTTGTTGAAATACTACATTCACCATATATAACAAATCTTATGTGTATTGTGCATAATTTTGTTTTAATTAAGAATGTTGACCACAGCATTTGTAGATTAGTTGAAGGTGTGTGCTTTTCTCATCTATTAAAATTCAAATGCGTCCATCTGATTTTTTTTTTCAAACCATTTAAATCTCTCTGTAAGATCTTTTCTACAACTACTACAAATCCCTATCATTTTGAACGTTTCTGTGGGCATTTATGCTTCTCAAACATAAGATTTTATCATTGCTCTTGTTTCGACATTGCCTGTTAACGCCATTTTTCTTTCCCAAGAAGCGCGACTGGCATTACATTTTCTCCAATAACAAATTAAGTCGTCGACATAATGCTTAAAAAATTATATGGAATTAACAACATGATACTAGAATGCCTCAAGCTGATTTAGCTCAAGTTTTGGTATACAATATGTTAACTAATGGTTTGTTCTTCAACGCCATAAAACTTCAGAAGTATTTAAAATACGACGTGCCCCGGGTTGCGAAACCTACGTTGCCATGGAGACCAGTTTTATGTGCACTGCGCAATATGTCTTGAAAAATATTGTAAAAACGAAACAAGGAGACATTGTTTCTTTATAATAATGCATCAAATATCGGATAAATGATGAAATAGATCAGTGGCAAAAGTCTACGAACTTAAATCCCAACCCTCGTATTAACGATTTTTTTTTGTTTTAGTGGGACTTTCCAGGGAATATTTCAAGTATTGGTTGGCGTAGATACACCATGAATGTGTTGGAAATTTTATGCTTAATTTGTTATAGAAATTATAAAAAAAATGAAAATATTTAGCAGTGGTTGTGATATAAATGTGAATAATTGAATTCAAAGAACAAGAACCCTACAATATTATACATGTATTATTGTCATTCTAATATAGATGTATTTTTGTCATTCTGTATACCGAGTTTAACAGCCAACACAACTTTTCTTTTTCCTCTCTTCTTTTAAATTGGTCAATCAAGTGAAAACTTTTGTGCCCCATCATCATAAAAATGACTCGAAAATCCTTGTGTGTTGTAAAATCTAAGCTTTTAGTGCGCATGCAGATGTCAACCATATGCTTTATTTTGTGTTGGTAACATAGCCTTATGACAGGGCGGATATGTAACAATGTTTTGGTGAATCGTGCACTTTTTGATTAAAGCATGAAATTCGGCACGGGGTAGACTTGTACAAATTTGAGGATCAGTGCCACAAGAAATTTGGCAGACGGATGCCATTTTGAAATTCAAGATGGCGGCATTTTCATTAAAAGTATATACAGATTGATATCAGTTTCCACTGCTGCTTTCTTTAAAAGTATTAAAAGCCAAAGTTCTAATGCTTAACCACTTTAAGATATATTTTAATGCATTTTGACCTTAACAGTTTCCAAGATGGCGACTTTTTTTCAAAAATGGACGCCATTAATTGACTCAAACTCAAAAAAGCGAGATAAAAGTATGATGCAGTTAATAATAAAATATCATAAAAAGGTACAAGTAGGCAAAGACCAGGAAAGGCGCAATCAGAAAGAGATTCCCACTCCAAAAACCGAGGAGAACATACCACACATACAAGTTACAAGTAATTATTATTAAAACAAAAATATGTTTAGTGTCACAAATGTCCTGTTATTGACAAAAGTGTATTGCAGCTATGGGAAAGTCGTTTTTAAACGTGTTTAGTCAGGGTGGTTTGCACAGTTCAGCAAAAATTCATTTAAATCGCTGATGTCCTTAATTTTTCAAAATGACCCCTTCGTCAGTTTTTACGCAATTGTAGGCTAAAGAAAAGAGTCTGACGGATAATTTTCACAGATCATCTTAAAAATGGTTTGATTACATATGTTCGGATTTTGGATGAATCGACTGAAACCACAAAAAGGTATTAAAATTTAATGACGAGTTGCGTTGGCTGTGGCACTATGTATATGTAAGTCAAAATTAAAAAGGGCATCGGTCATACTTAAAAAAAACATGAAATATTCAGCTGAAACAAAGTACTGGTATTTCAGGTTATGGTGATGACCATGTTCAGGATTTAACAGATCTTGCTCGACCTGCGCTGTCACAGCGTGGAGCTGACCCAGATAAAGTGTTCTCAGAGTGAACAAAATTAAAGACCAGAGTTTATGATAGGTGATTTCTTTGTACACAATGAGTAATATTGTTTTAAATGTTCCACTTTTAAAAATAACAAAGAGCTATCTTGCTTTACATGAGTACATTTGTACTCTTACATATCTTATTTTCATATTTTAGTGTATCTACTATAAAGGAACTGGCATGGGAGGATGTGTTCGAGAAATATGGATCTAACTGTCCTAACTTCCTGGCCATGGTGGACTATCTACTCACTATACCATCCAGCTGTAGATGCCGTTATAGGTTTCTCGAGGTAGGCACCCATAAAATCACCTTGCCTTTGTCATCTATAGTAGTATTGCAATCTTATTTGTTTACGTATCAAATACAAATACTTTGTTGCAGAGTGAAAATGGTCAAACACGACTGGAGGTCCAGGCTCGGAGAGACAAACATTTCGGATTCGATGCTGGTATATATGGAGTCTCCCAGCATCAAGGACTTCAGTCCATCTGATGCCATCCAAAAATGGTACATCAGTGGCAAGAGGTTTTAGGAGACCATATTATATAGACCATGTAATCATAAGCTTTGACATTTACTTAGTGGCAGCTGTGTTAGTGTTCTCTTATATAGTCTTGAACATATAATAATGTATGAGAAAATCAGTGAATGAAAATAGTTGAATGCATGTTACTTAATATATAGTAGTTGTGTGCTTTTTAAAAAATTTTCCCTTAGAACTGTGCTGAAGCTGATCCGGTGATAATTCGTGTGCGTCAGGTTATACCAGCTGACATGCAAGAGAACATGCAGATAATTCGTGATACGGTACACGACAATGACGAAGAACTAAGCATCAAAAAGCGTGCAAGAGAACATGTATACAGTTCATGATACGGTACACGAAAATGATCAAGAACTAGGTAAGGTGCGGGCAGACAATTGGTTTCGTTTGTTTGAATTTATGCTTTACGACCCAGTCAACAGGCATGGTCATGTCGGGACGTTGCCTCCATCGTATTGGATTTTTACCCAAATTTAGGATGCCATGACACCCAAAACGTGTTTCATATATGCCCATCCAACTTATCCACAAAGGTATATTCTACGTATGGGTGGTTTGACTTGAACCACTTTTCCTGGGCAGACTCATACCAGGGCGGTTAACCAGTAATCAGATGACCAGTCTGCAGTTATAAGCTTTGCCTTGAGGCACAAGCAGCCCATCTATTTCTCTTATGCATCAATGGGCGGGGCCCATATTCCTACCCGACCACCCTTTAGAGAATCTGGGAATTAAGACACAATTGCTGAAGTCAAACATGACTACAAAAAGATGCAGAAGAAAATGACCAAGGACTGATCAAGGTGCGGCAGAAAATCGGGAATTAAGAATCAACATTGTTTTCGAGACTACCAGAAGATGAAAAGGGAACATGGGAGCACAAACTATGGCATTAGCTGACTATATTAATGAACTACAAAACGATGTTGATCAAATGAAACGAGGCCTCACCAAGTGTGATGAAAAATGGGAGGGGTTTAATGGCCATTTTACATACACTGAATAGAAGCCCTAGGACAATAATGGGGTGATGATGCAGCAATATGCGAGCCACGGATAGCTACTAAGTTGAAATAACAACGGACACCGAGATGAAGTTTACAAACGAATTAATGCGTAAAAGAGACGTGAAATATGTGAAATTGGTTGGTGTTACAGATGGAGATGATAATGGAAACTATGTTTACCAGCACAGCAAAGTTCCTGTACCGGAGCAGTTCTAGAAAAAAAAAAGATCAGCTGAAGAAGCCTGATCATCCCTGCGCCGGTATGTTCGACACTACTGGAAATGTAACTGGAATTATTAAATTCTTGAATTCTTCCATGTGGTCTGCCAAAATAAATTCAGGGTTATTTGTGACAACCATAGCGAGACATTTACTGAATCCATAAATGAACTACAAAACGATGCTTATCAAATGAAACGTGACCTGACCAAGTCTGATGAAGGATGGGAGGTGTCTAAGCGGACATTTTACATACACCGAATAGAACGCCGGACACTACATACACGGAACAGAACGCCGGACACTACATACACGGAACAGAACGCCGGAGACTATCTCGGGATAATGTTGCAGCAATATCTGAGTCAGTGGATAGCTACTTAGTTGAAATAACAACGGACACCGAGATAAAGTTCATAAACGAATTCATGCGTAAAAAGACATAAAATATGTGAAATTGGTTGGTGTAAAAGATGGAGATGATCATGAAACTATGTTTACCAGCACAGCAAAGATCCTGTACCGGAGGAAGTTCTGGAGAAAAAGGTTCGTCGAAGAAGGCTGATCAACACTGCGTCGGTATGTACGACACTAACTGGAATTATGGAATCCTTCGATGTGGTCTGCCAAAATAAATACAGGCTTATTTGTGACAACCATAACGGGACATTTACTGAATCCATAAATGAACTACAAAACGATGCTTATCAAATGAAACGGGACCTGACCAAGTGTTATGAAGGATGGGAGAGGTATGACAGACATTGTTACAGTGAAGTCTAAACTTAAGTATACACAATTTTGTGCTCTCGTTGAGCACATAAGATGCACACTACAGGTAAAGAAATATATGACATTGTGCACTTGTGTTGCACATCAAGTGCACAGAGGATGTATACCTTAGTTCAGACCTCACTGTTACACCGAACAGAAGCTCTAGGACAATCAGTTGATGATGATGCAGAAATATGTAAGTCAATGGATAGGTAGCTACCTAGTTGAGTTGACAACGGACGCCGAGATGAAGTTTTTACAAGATATCATGCGTTTACGGGAAACGGATTCGAGCGACAGATCGAGGCGATAAAGGACACTATGTCTGTACCCTTGGCTGTGTTCTACTTTTTCTAAAATCTGTAGGCTAAACAGTTTTGAAAAATATAAACCTTTTTATAATTGTATGCCACAGAATTCCGTTATATCTAAGATACTATTTCATCTTGAAAAATCATGAAAAAATAAGAAAGGGGAGCTAACTCCTTACTTAGGAATCGGATTTGGCCGAAACTTTATGAAATTAAAGCTTAATAATATGTGTACATCATGGTTAACAATACGTTTAAATAGAATCAGATATATAGCTAGCTAGAAAATAAGAAAACATTGTTTTCGCCATTATAACACTATGGGACCTATCTGTTGCCATGGTAACCAGAGTTTTGATCTGTTCCATCCCATATTCTAATAAAAGTTTTGTCCTGATAAAAGTATGTGTCGTGTGAAATTTGATGGCTCTGGGTTCATTGGTTTTTAAAATTTTGCACTTTTTGGTGAATATTTTTTTCTCTTCGGACAGGACATTTTTGACCAAAATTTATTTTTTAAAATTCTACATTGTCCTTGGCATTGGTATAATATTTTTTTTATGACAATTATCAGTTCTGAAGACTCCATTTCCCATTGTGATTTAAAACTTCCAAAAGTATGTTACGTTATAAAGAATATGTCTTACGGACAGGACACTTTTTTGTTACATTGTCCCAAGTGATTTTGGATGTAAATTTCTATCCAGTGATAGAAGTAAGCCACGCGACTGGTTATTTTTACCGATAAGGTATATCCAAATATTGTTTATAATCCATTAAAAGTAGTATTGGATGTAGCACTCTGACTTATCTTGCAGGTCACTCATTTCTCACTTTAAAATACCTCAGTTCGGCACATCACCAGCTTTAGTAATCATGGCATAACTCAAAAACAAATAGTCGTAGCCCATTCAAATAAACGGCAGAATAAAGGGGATATGGTCGCTTACTAGCCACAAAATATTTTATATGCACATGAAGTATAAGTTCCAATCCCCTTACACACAAAAAGAAGCAATTTTCAAGTGAGACAGTATAACACCTGCTTTGGGGTATTTTTGGCTATTTAAACTTGTACTGTGAAAAAATGGCGTGTCTGATCAACGTGATTTTTTTAAGCCGGTGAGAATTAATTGATCTTGACATCTTTCAATTCTTTTCACTTAAGTTAATGGTGCAGTATTCGTTACACAACCGCATAACACTTGTTAAATTTAAAATTGCCATCTGATTTTAGCTGACCCGACTGTACGTTTACATTTCGGCCAGTTTTCAAAATAATATGCGTAAAGCAAAATTTGGAGAAACAAATCTTACAATGCCCTTGTTCTCTTGTAAAAATTCTGTCTTGTAGAAGATATATCAGCTGTTGAATTTGAAGTTAGTACGTGCAAATGCAGTATAGGAAACAATAAATATAGACAACGCCTACATCTAGTCCTTTGATGAAGATATACATACATATATTTCAGAAACTTAAGGTGTTCCAGATACTGCATGAAACCAAGAGTAAGGTCCCAGGAAAACATGAACATGTACACTCTATAAGGAATATTGTACACCCTATCACGAGACAATAATTAGAATTCAAAACCTGCCGTTTGTTTAATACAATCATATTATCCAATTTTTATCATGGTTCATAAAACATTTTGGGGCAAATGGCCAATTTGAATTTTTCCTCTGTTTAAGCATGGTGATCGTTTAAACATACCACGCAATAAAACGTTTGCTATTTCTGACATTAAGCTGATGGCTGTCCCGTTTATCACATTTGGGTATGTAAATAATTATGAGACAATCGCTACCTATAAAATTTAGTGAAACACCTGTATGTGTATAAATGTATTGAACTATATGTGTGTAAATATGTGTGTCAAGAAATTTCTAATTAATAAATCCAGTCTTTATCGGTTTATGCCCACATATCACTGATCGTTTCAGGGCGATATTTCTGTTGTGGTTCTTATTGTCTTATGCCGTGGTGTTGATTTTTTTTGTGTGTTGTTTGCACAATATTACGTTTGTTTCATATATTTAGTTAGTTAAGTTCGGTTAACTGAGTGGTCACCTATTAAGAAATAGCTGTCTACTCGAATTACGATATGTTCTCTATGTATTAGAAGGATGATCGGGTGGAAGCATACGTCCCCGTCCAATGGGCCCTAAAGGATAAGATGGTCTGCTTGTGCCTCCATGCAGAGCGTATACGTTACTGGCTGACCATCTGATTACTTGTTAACCTCTGTAGTCTGAGCCTGCCCAGGAAAAGTGGTTCAAGTCACGCCTAACAAACATATAAGCCTTATTGGCTTAGTTGGGTGGTTAAATATTAGACGGAATATTTCCATCGGTATTCCGTTAGACCTCTCCATACCGACGGAAATGACAAGTATTGAGCCTTTGGTCGAAAATGAAAAATCCTCGAAGACGCCATATAAATTGAAAATTATGATATGTTATATCTTTTCTGACTGATAGGACTTAGTTTTTACATATTCTAGATGTAAAGATACGCAGATTCATAAAATACATAATGTTTTCTATGGAAAATATCACATGCGTCTATAAATAGATGAGGGGAGACTACTGTAGAGTTTGGGACACAAAGTAGAAAATCGACTGTTTTTTCGCAAATTTATTGAAATTCTGCAGGCTAACCAGATGTTTACAAAAAGATTTTTGCATTTTCTAACAAAACATAAGAAAAAATCTAATAATTCTCACTAAATAAAGCAGCTATAAGCTTCTTACGAAATCCATAATCTGTTCGACCATAGTTTAAAGGCAACTAATGCTAAGCTGTCACGAGAGAGGAGCGAGGTCACGAAGTGTATCGGAGTGCAGGTTAGCCAGCTGTGAGAGGAGCGAGGTCACGAAGTGTATCGGAGTGCAGGTTAGCCAGCTGATCTAGTTAAATATTTGAAGCATGTTTTGGAATTCATGATATCCTAATTTTGGGTAAAACTCCATATAATTGAGGCAACAACCCGACATGGCCATAGCTATTGACTGTGACGTTACGCTTAAATTCAAACAAACACATTAGGTAGGCGAAAGACTTGCACATAGAACAATAGGAGTAGTAGTAGTAATCTATATTATTATCGTATCACATGTTTACAAACATATATACATGTACATAAAATACTTTCAACGTTAAGGGTAAAAGGCCAAGCCTTGAAAGGCTTAAGAGACACCTCATATATTGCACAGGTAGTACTAAGATTGGATATATAATACGTGCCATCATAAAAGCAATCAATTTAAACATATTATAAATGCACATGCAATTAGACATTTAAAGTATTTTAGACTTATAACATAAAAACCCACAAAACGGTTATATTCAAATACGGAAAATATTGATAAGTAAATCATCTTAAAGGATGGTAAAACATGTATGAAAACGTATTTTGAACCAATGACACAATCTGTAGGTCGACTTGCACACAGAGCATTCGGTGGGCTAAGTGTATACAAGCCGAATAAACAAACAAGAGCTTCCACTCCTGTTAAAAGTGTACCAGCGGAAGTGATGTCATTTTATATGGCCTAAACATTTTTTGAAGTGTGAAATGTGCAAACAAGTTTCCGTAGTATATTCGTATATTTTTCTTTCGGTTCTTTCAGATCAGTAAGGGTTTTCAAAGTACTTACAAGTGTACGTTTAGAGCCATATTCTAAAGTTGTTTTTTTTATTTTTTATTATTTGACCCCGTTTGATTTAGACTTCCATTGAGTAAATATTTGAATATGCATTATATTTATCTTGCTATCATCGCCGGTGTGTAAAGGGTCACTGATAAGGGTTCATTTCCCGATTGTGCAATATATAGTATCGCACTTTAACGCTGTCACTGCTTCTAAAGGATTAAACAATTATATTTTACTATTTCATGTCATACAACTTACAGTCCCATGCACTAAGCACGACCTAGATGTGCATGTTCAGTTCATGTTCGTAAGGTGTTGTCCATGCACAAAAATGATTTGATACTGCTGTTTATCATAGTTTTTGTTTCATTAATTGTCAGAGTTTTACAATTACGTTTTATGTAGCATTGAAAATACTCATACCAAATACGTATGATATGATTCAAAACTGTTAGTATTATCGAAACTGTTAGTATTATGTTGTAGTATTATGTTGTAAGTTTGCCTTCCTGTAAGAGACATCTTCCTGACAAACCGGAAATCGCCCACTACCGACCTGACGACATGAGAAGGCAATCGATTTTTGTGTAACCGTATATAATATATAAATGAAGATATAGGATTTAGAAAAAATAAAAATTGAAAACGTATAGAATATACTAAATGAAAATTGAAAACATACATTTAGATTTATTCAGAGAAGCCATGCTTACGAACACAATAGCTGTTTTTATGTCAGCGCAATGTCACATTTAAAGAGGTAGCAACCCTTTATTTATATTTCAATAAACGTTTTCTAGTACTACTTGTAATTGCCATTTTCTGATAATCGTAATCATAGTCCTGCGCAAATGTTGCATGGACCTCTTGTGCAGCTGGTTTTGCGCCTGTACTGTATTGGTTGTTGGGAGATTTTTGTCGTTTTGTTGCTACAGCAGATGTTCCCGCTGGTGATTGACCGATTGCGGAGCATTGTTACCATTAACCTAAAATACATGTCAAGCTGATTTTGAATAATTTTGTTACGATATTGTAGTGTTTAAGAAGAAAAAGAAAGTTCATGCTCATTTGTGTGGATACACTGCTCTTGGTTCTATCGAAAACCTTAGTTTCAAGGTCAAAACATTACATTAGCTACTTTCCGCGATGAATATCCAAACACGATCATGATCAGATAGATATTTCTCGCTTTTAACCTGAACACCTGCTCACTTTAATGAGACGACCAAAATTGTTTTTCATTTCAACTAAGTCATTATAAGATGCCAATATTTTTCAAATGTTTGTCCCGGCTAACCAAGTATAGAAAGCAAAGTGATATGAAAACGCAGGATAAAAAAACTCATCCAGATAAACCCAGGACCACTGCTATTGTTTGTATAATATATATAACGGTATGGTAAGTCTTTCGAATGTAGGCGATTCAACTGAATACAAATTATTTCAACTAATAAATTAATAGAAAAACGGTATAGCCTATGATAGTAATGTTTCTGTCACCCAATGCAAAATCGTAATTCTGGACACGTCTTGGAATTACCTGCAGATGTAGACGGTGTTGGCATCAAAGGATCAAATGGAGCGTTTTGTTCCTTATTTTGCGTAAGCAATTTGCCAAGAAGCGATCCAAGTGAGGAAACATTGTGTTGATAGTCCTCTCTTTTCTGAGTATATTTTGGCCTCAGGACCATCGCAACGTTTGTGACAGACTGTAACAAAATATGAACTTAATGAAAATCAAACATGACTCTACATAAAGTACAAGTCGAAGGCAGAGACTATTCAATAAAATTTACAACCCCAAACCAGACATAAGGTGGTAAACGTACAGCACAAACATTACAAAAAAGTTACAACATGCATGAAGAGCAAGATGTCTTTTCCAATAAGGTACATGTAGTAAGTATCAGGCTACCGCAACAAGCTACAAACTTGACAAGTACATAAGAGAGCTAGACGAAATAAACAGATAACACGAAAATAAGTCACAACAGAACGATCAGTAAAGAAATCACTGTATGTTTAAAATAGATTTTACTTGGCAACAATCCCCATCCTTAGTCTCCTGCAATTTAACTACAAGTAATTGTTCGGTTCTGAAAGAAGCTTCCAAGCTCTGTAATGAAACATCACAGAAAACAACATATGTAAGCACTGTGGTGAAGCAGAAACAAGGACTCAACAGTAACGCTAAAATACTAGCCAAAAGATAGCTAAATTTTACACCCGGTTGACCAAACCAGACACAAAAGAGTTAAGCCCGATACCTACACTTGTAGTCAAGTATTTTCCTTCTGACAGACAGCTTTAAGTCGGGATTGTCTTTGAGGCAAACACGCAAAGTATTAAGCTGACAATCCCGCGACGGATCACAATTGAAATATAGTTTTATAGTAAAACGATTTTTTTATTATTAACTTTTATTAATCTTCACAATGAAGGGTTCAGAAACATCCCGCGAGCCATAAGCCAGTCTAGCCCTCGGCAGAATTGACAATATGACCATAGCTGTTAACTTGGACGCTAAAAATCAACTTCATTTTCAGGTTATATATATTGGAACATATTTCATTACCCCATCATGAACTTTAACATATACATCTTCTTCTTTAAAGGCGCTCTGTATCATATTACGAGCATGCAGTATTTGAATCAGCCTTGCAATCGACTTTGCAACTTGCAATCTATGGTCGCTCGTTATACAATTGGTACCATGGTACCATTCAGTTAATAGTTTGTAGCCCTTTAACTGTCCCGGTGCTTGCCAGTAAGCATAATGTAACCAAACGTCCAACAGTTTACCCGCGTTATCTGAAATCGGAATGGCAGGCATAGAAATGATAGTAGAAAGGTACAAGTAGGCAATGATCAGGAAATAACGCAATCAGAAAGAAACTCCCTCTCAATAAACCGAGGGGTGGGAAAAAACTAAAATGACACTTAGGGTACTTATACCAAGAAAACATATCGTAAGCCGAGTGAGCAGCTATTCCCCAATAGGCGGCCACTCAGTCACCCGAAAACTAAAATATGAGAACGTACATAAGGCTGAAACAGCGCAAAAATTCGACTCCAAAACACAAAACATTTAGAACCACAGCAGAAGTATCGCCTTGGAACGATCAGTTATACCAGCTGGGTGCTGCCTCGCTACTGTTTGTAGTTACTCTACAATTCTAGTATTTAGATTAGATTAAATATTTAAATATGTGCAAGATTTTAACTAAATCAAATATAAGCAACTTACCTAAAGCCAATGTTTCTTTCGTCATAATCGCATTACCATTAACCTTTCCTTCTAACTCTTTCTGAGTCCTTGATTTCTGCAGAAAGAAACAAATGCCCAAAACATTTGCTGTAACAAATACCGATTAAAGTTTACACAGAAAATTATAGATATCCCTGAAAACCATGTGCAGTGGTTCATGTTTAATAGCCTACACAAACCTATGGTCTAATGGGATCTCGGTCTCCTCCGATAGACATGAGAACCCTTGGACTGAATAAATGACTCTTGGTTTATAAGGCAGGTGGTTTATGCCACAAAAAAATTAAACAAAACCAAGGAGGTCGTGCTGTGATCTTACGGTCGTTATACTTGAACGTATGGGGATGACCGTACATCGTAAATGTCAGCTGACATGTGAATAGCGTTGGATCGTAAACATTATTATTTATTAAGCATTAAGAACGACTGCGATCAGAGACCATAGTTTAGTTCCTAAAGATATTATTGTACATGTTTTAGCTAAAAGTTGGCCGAACGGTGTTTTGTCGATGTAACTATTGCAGCGCCCTGTGGCAGTTGTCTTCTTTTTTGAATTTTAAGACGAAGAAGAGAGAGTATTCAATAGGTTGAAAATAATGGGGAATAATAATTTTATATAATCCTAATAACTAACCAGAAATTATCAGTAGTGATAGCGACATTCCAGTCTTTATGGAAAGACTGCAATTAACTGTCTTAGCTATATTCAGATTAATAGGTAAAAGTAGGAAATGATCAGTAAAAGGTGCAACCAGAAAGAGATTCCCACTCCAGAAAACGAGGTGGGAAAAATAAGCAATCAGGTAATTATACTATGAAAACATATTGTAAGCCGAGTGAGCAGCTACTTTTCCAATAGGCGGCCGCTCAGTTATCTAAATTTAACTACAAATATGAAAACGAACATAAGATGCATAAAAATTCAACGCCAAGACATAAAATAGAGGGATTCACCACATAAGTATCACATTGGAACGAGCAGTAATATAAAATTACTTGGGGGGTACAGGTACCTAATTCGTTCTTTTTTTTTTCCTGTTGAATCTCATCAAACAAGGTCGAAACAAAGCGTGCACAAATTACTTATGCGTATATATTTAACATTTGAAAACGATTACATTAATTAAAATTCACAAAGAAAACCCCATCAAATAATAAATATTCCTCTGTAACGCTTCCATTAACGTTTTCTGTTTGTTACTTGGTTCGAAGATATGTATGAGTTTTGCAGCGGTGGTTTGTATAAATTGACTATATGAACTTGTGCGTGAGAAAACCAACAATTTTGGTTCCGACCAGGTCCGACACAAACCGGGCTGTACAGTCACAGCAGATGGTTAGAGGCTTGAAATTTTGGAATTAGAAAATAGGAAATTGTACTATCCGTGTAGCGAAAACAGAGGTGCTGATCAGCTTCGCAGTTACTACGAAGCTGATCTGCGCCTTTGTTTTCGCCTATGCAGATTGTTGGTTTTCCATGCGGCAGCTCATATTTTGTTATTGTCAGAATTGCTGTTTGATTGAAATAAACCACGTAATTACCCGTGCCTGCCAGACAGACAACAATGTGTAGATAACTGGATTAGCCGCGGCATTGATTGGTATAACAACAACAGCAATCCATGAGAAAACCACACCTTCAATTGCACAGTTCAATAAGGCCAAAATTCCTAAAATGGATAACGTTAACTGCAATTACTCCAAGGATACTAACCTTGTATATAACATTTAGACAATACTTCAAGGCAATGGCATCAGGAATATTATGGACAAAATGAGTCGAAAAATTCGCCCTACATTAATACATTCCGTGTCAACGGAATAGATCTAAAGAAGCCAGTGTTTGATTTGTTGATTACGCTGCTCGTGTACTGGAAAGATACGCCCGTACGAATTTAACACCTCAAACTCGGTTAATATGCTTTACATACACATGGGAAGACTTGTAAAAGATGATCAGATAATTGATTATCAATGTGTATCAATCACCTAAAAGGTAGAGGCATCGTCCCGACATGGCCATTGGTGTTGACTCGGACGTAAACACACATTTTCTGCTACACAACATCCACGTAAGTAATACACGATGACAACGTAAATATTACTGAACATTTTCAAGTAAAGAATTAACAATCTACATCCAGAGCTGATAAATTTCTTTATGTTCCTACCTAATACGAAAACAGGGAACCAGCATAGCAGATCAATGATCGCCACTGTCAGTAATCGTCTAGCAACTTTTGCGTCTTTGTTGGTAATGGAACGATTTTCACTTAACGACATCGATGAATTCTTAAGTTCTTTGTATATATACCATTGGCCATAGGCGATTAGTGCACACATCACCGAATTAAGCCCAACAAAAATCCCCACTGAATATGCATGACCAGGAAGCCTAGCTCGAGTTATGGGCAATGCCAAACAGACACCCGACAAAGAGTAAAACCTGCCTTCAAATACGGGATCAACGACAACCGGAAGCACAGACAGGAACAATGAGATGCCCCATACTAGCACAGACAGTCGGCGTGCATGCTTTATAGTGAGTCGAACTTCACCGAAAGGGTACTTTGTAAATATGATTCTATCTAATGTAATCAGTGCTACAAAAAGTAGGGACGACTCATTTGAAGTGGCTGACAATATACCAGCCAGCTTACACAATAAACTATGTCGCCATTCTTCGTCATGGAATATGTAAACGTTTCGATAATAGGTATCAGCAATGGCTACAATCAACAAATAGAAACCCATCAGACAATCCGACACGGCCAGATTAGTCACGAAAAAACCAGAAGTACGTTTCAATTGTTCTCTTTGTATAGCAACGCGGAAACCTACGGACGATACATTGCTAATGATGGTTAGGAGACTTATTACCCAGGCAAATGGTCTAAGAATTTCTATGCTAATCAAGTCTTCACATGAAGAAAAATCGCCTTTTCCCGGTAAACAGTTTTCTTCCCGAACAGTAATTGGTCGAACGCAACAAAATTTAAAGTCATCTGTCTTAAGTGTTTCTAAATTTTGTACACCATCAAACATGCCCTCTTTGAAATAATTCAATTTTGAAGTATTCAAATAAATGGCTTTACTTAAAAGTTCTCCAAACGCATTGTCTTCAATGGTACCTATTTCACTATCAAAAATTTTCAATTCTGTCACATTTAGTGTTGCAAAGGCATATTCAACAATGCGTTCAATATGAAGGTCCACTAATTCAAGATGCAAACCTGACAGACCAGCAAACGCCCTGAGTTCGAATGTAATAGGATCCGAATTTCCAATGAGGACCAATTTTTCTAGTTTTGACAAGGGCGAAAACACATCGGAAGCTAAACGTCTCAGTTTGTTGTAACTTATATCCAAAATTTTAAGTTTGACCATAGACCTGAATATGTCATTATCAAACTCAGATATACCGCACTGTGAAACATTTAAATAAGTTAAATGACTTAAGTTCTGTTTTCCAAGTTTCATTAGCTGGAAAACATGTGGATTCGTGCTTATATCGAGCTTCCTAGTAACGGATGGTATGGATATAAAATTTGTTATATTCCAAATATGATCCTCGCTTTGATGGCATTTGTGTTTTCCCGAGCAATCGACGGCAAGCCCTAAACAATCACAGCCCCATGGACACCTGGAAAACCATTTCAAGGTTTATTGTTAATGGTGTAATATTTATTGTTTGTGGAACGATCTTATTATGTTAATTTATTACAAATTAACTCTAAATATTGCAAAACAAAATCATACAGAGGTTTCCATTGGCCTTAAGGTCAGAGTGTCAATTATAGCAAATATATGTACAATAAACTGAACAAAACTATTTCGAATAAGGTTAAAATTACTTTAAGAGGGACATAAACCGCTCTCATCAAAACGGAACAAAACATGTGCAGAAATGAAGATCAGGGGAATTAATCTGCTATAAGAAGCTTGACCATCGGATTTCCAATACCAGCGGGAGTTAGCGAGCCTAATATCTGTTAGACATTCAAGATAAAAACTATCGCCTAGGTAATATGCCCTCAGGCATCGAATGCGCCGAGTTTGTCTATTTTTAAGGTTTAGATTTACCTGTAGAAAGGTATAAGTAGGAGATTTGTTCCGTTTTCTGAGTTTTATTTTGAAATATGACTTTTGGATATCGTCATTGATAAATATTTTATTTTGAAATGAATCAACTTTACGTTCAACATCATGGTTATATTGATCTCTATTAAAAGTGAAAAAAAAAAAAAAAAAAAAAAAAAAAAAAAAAAAAAAAAAAAAAGAGAAAGAAAATAAAAATAATGATAATAATAATAACAACCAAAAAGCGCTTCTGCACAGACTGATCATCGGTCTCTTATTTTTTCTTTTTGAACATAGTCATGTGCATGAAACTCATGTAGCAAAACGACTAACCACAGACGGAATAATAAGTAGACGGAGTTATTGTTTGTGTAGAATAAGAAGAGAAGTGACACTGTAAATATCAAAATAACAAAATCTCGAACTAGTTTGATGTTGACCACAGATCAAAAAAAAAAAAAAAAAAAAAAAAAAAAAAAAAAAAAATGAATATGATTTTCAAACAAGTGCATGTAATAATATTCCTATTTTGATTATCATCCCAACATGACTGGAACATTGTTATTTAGGACGTTCAACGAAACAACAACTGATTTGATTGCGTGGAGTATAATCAGCTTTTATTAACATTTTAAACTAGCCATATGCAATCAAACTTTCAAATCTAGTTGCCGGTTTATAAGTACCCGATATTGCAGAACATGGCCCACACTTCCTCCCCTTGAATGTTACTTTGTATTCACTGCTTCCAAAAGATGTTAATATTATAATTATATCGAAACCATTTTATCTTATATATGTTTCATCTCTTTTGCGCATTCTGATCAATATCACATATTCGCTGCGGTCTCAGCAGTCTTGAAGAAATATGCAGTGTTTCTGATATATGCGAAATAAAAATGCCACAATCAGATAAACTGTTTGTGTTTAGCTAATTGATTTCGTGCATTCTGATCAATATCACGTGCTAATATCGGAATCGTTCCAAGACCCGAAAATAGACTTTCTTGCGCTGCGGCCCATTATGTGGTCAAATATCCAAGTGTCAAATTCTTGAAATTAGCCGCAGCATCAGGAAACCAGCATTTTGCGTATTCGAAAACAAAGACGCAGATCAGCTGTGCAGTACTGCACAACTGATCTGCGCCTTTGTTTTCGCTTCACGGTTAGTACGATTCATCTTCTTTCTAAATCCGAAATTACAAACTTCTAGTCATATTCCGTGTTTGTACTGCCCAGTTTGGGAACCACATTGTAAGTTTTCTCATGATGAGGCTCAAATATTGTTTTTACAGTCAAACTTCACACCCCAAGGCTAAGAACAGAAGCACGCGTGACCGTAAAATATGTGACACACAAAAAAAGAAAAACAGACATATTCGGCAAAATGTTATGTCAAGTCAAAATAAATTGATACACATGGTCAGCCGAAAGGAGAGAAAAAATAAATGCATACAAAGTGATTTGCAACCCGGAATGATTCTCCATTTTCTGTTTCCCGGAAAACGAAATACCTAGGCTGATCCGAGTGACAGTTCCCCATATGGTGGCAAAAGGCAATTTTGCCAGACAGTGGCTGTTTCATAACGAAAGTTTCAATGCTGTAAAAACAAGTAAAGTGACAATTTTAATTGACACCTTAATGTCTGCGAGTTATAGTGTGTGCACTGCTTTCGTTAAATGTCAAAACAGAGGTACATGATATAGGAGAAAGATGACACATTGACCAATTATAAGAACAAATGTTTTAAATCATTTATTTAGGGTCGCATTTTTGTTCATCTTTCTTTGGATCATACTTGTATTTAATTGCTGGTTATCCAAACATAACCTTTAAGGTCGGGTACACATACTCAAAAAGTAAAGTAAAAAAAAAAAATAAATAAATAAGTAAATAAATAAATAAATAAATGAAAATAATAAATAAATGAATTATCACTATAAACTAACGCGTTAAAGTAATTAATTTACAATATTATGAAATATAGTAGCTATTTTCAGTAAAATCAATAGGAGTTACCTGTGAATTTCAGGCCCAATTTTAAAGCGGAAAAATAAAATTTCGTTGGTCTGTCATTAGGATTTTCTGAAGTTTGACCTAATTTATTTTTATAGCAGGTTTTTGCAATATATATCTTTAGAAAGACAATTTTGTCCCCTAATAGGAACCATTAAGGAAAATGCATTTTGATTAAGAAATGATGTTGTTCTTGGCATTCGTCTAGATGAGGGGGTGCTTATTTTACTATCATTTAATAGAACATGGGTCTAACATTTGTAACTGAGTTTGACTCATTTTTTTCTAAAGCAATTTTCTAAAAAAATATATCTTCATAAAGAGGATATTTTGTAGATATATGAACTATTAAGGAAAATTAATTTATTTTAATATTTTATAGCGTAAAATGGGTTTTAAATGACAGGTCCTATTTCGCCCCATTATATTTTGAGCACTTAACCTATCGGTATAATAATCCGATATCCAGGTAAATTTGTGCTCCATTTCTGGGCATGACTGTATTTCAAATAGGTTTTGATTAGGTCATTTAAAAATCGCATCGAAAAATAAATTATGAAATAAATAAGATTGGATAAAGTTAAATTAAAATTATATTAAATTTAAGTTAAATTGAAAATTAAAATCGATATTTACCTGAATTCACAAAACCGTTCGTCATCTTTATTCGGACAGTCCACGTAGAAGTCACATAGACTTGATGATTCGATTTTCACATTGGATAAAAGACAGTGGTAATTCTGTGAGCATGACTCCATATCTGAATCATAAACATGATTCGATTTTCACAAATTCATACTCAACCCCAAAGATATATTCCAGAAACTTGAGGTGTTGCAGGTTCCGAGGAAAACAAGCGTATGTGAATTTTATAAGGAAAATTGTACATCATATCACGTGACAAGACGTTGAATTCAGAATTTGCCAATTGTATTTATGCAATTATATTGACCAAATCTTATAATGATTTTTTTTGGGCAACCGGCAGCTTCTGTTTTTCCTCGCCTTAAGCATATTTATCATTTAAGCATTCCATACAATAAAATTTTAGATATCTGTGAAATTAAGCGGATGGTTATCCCGTTTATCAGGTACGGTGTATGCAAATAATCATGAGAAAACTCGGTGAAACACCTGTACATATAGGGAGAGTTAGGACAAATATTAAAGACAAATCTTCCCTGTACTGTAGCACTGGATACTACGATGATTAAAAATAACCAAGGAGGATTAAAACATTAAAAGTGCAAAAACGAATCAACCTAAGCGATTTCGGATTTCGCCTTCTCCAGAGTTACTTTGTATTTACAGGTTAAAAAACTGGAACAAAATGGACGAAAAAAATAAAGGAAACAATAAACAATGCAACAATGCATAAAAACACAGAAAATGTGTCAAAGTTTACACCAAAGTTAACGGACATTTTCGTCGCCACGACCTCCCAGGACCTACGAGCGGTTCTGTGGTATTTGTCTTCGTGACAAGCCTTGTCTTTATTCTGTTTGCACTCGTTCATCTCTGTTTATTTTACCAAGAAAACAATAAGCTTACCAAGAAAAATAAACACAACGCTACAAACTAACGCTACAAATTAACGAAATGAAAAGGTAATAACCGGATCGGACATAATTTTCCATTGATATTTAGACTTATTTTAGCAACAATCGCGAGTGGTTTCAACCAGTTAAATAACCTAGTCGTTTATCAATTTTGTTATGGTTCTTTCCCAGCTAGCTGCTAGGGCCGTGTTTTGAAGATTCCAAAATACCAAATATGTACAAAACCATGCCAAACTGTGTAAGCGAACAGTCGATCTTTTTCCATACTTAAGAGAAATTAAACACATTTATGGTTGGTAGGTTTTCCTACATTATATGGTGATTCACAGATGTGGATTTTCGGTTCTGGTACCTTTATATATAAATTCATCTGTATCCCCACAATAAGCACTGGGCATGTTTTGTATTATGATATGCCATGAAACATTCGAGTGAAAGCATACGAAAGTCTTCAATAAAAGTTGAGTTCGATTGGGTAATTACTTGTACCAGTATGTCCGATTTGGTTCGATATTGTTGTTACACACTTCGCCAAGTGACGCGCAGTTTGTTTTTCGCCAAGTGACGCGCAGTTTGTTTTTCACCAAGTGACGCGCGGTTCGTTCTGCCATTCTGAATCAGATACTGGGCCCTTTGAAAGGATACATATTTTTTCGCGGGAACTCAACAAGCGTAAGTTTTAAAGTTGCGCTTTTTAATTTGTGAATTTGTTTTAACGGGACTATCGATGTTTATATCACTAAAATAATTCATGGTGATATAGAAAAAAAAAAACAAGCGTATTAATTCTTTTCGCGTGTCTTTTGCGAAGTATATATTAAAGGAAAGGAATTTAAACTATACTACACATACCTTGAGCTTGATAGTAAATTGCCTTAAATCCTTTACCCGATAGAAAGCTATCGGTGATGAAAAGGACATACAGCATGTTGGCCTCTGTCGTGAGGGGCGTGGGCAATTTAGATCCACAAAACTTTCCTATACTCCGGTGGTCTTCTCTTACCTGCAAATTTGTCCCAGAAAAAAATACAGTGTTGTTTTGCAATCCAGTATAAAGTGACAATAAACCAGCTTACAAAAAATCGATATAGTTCCCGCAGATTTACCGTTATAAATATGAATGGCACGCCTGATCCTATTGGTCAAATACATGTGTACATTATGTGTTTTATTCAAATGTATAACAGTAAACCTATGACGTACAGTAGGTCTACTCCAATCCAATCGGCTATATCGTCACTTTAGACAGATAAGAACAGATTACGTGATAGAATGAAAACTGAGTATTCAAGCATGTTCAAACGCGCAGCTGCGCTCTCATCCGAAATGTTTACATGGATGTCCACAAAATTTAAAACCAGTAACAACAGTTTCTTTCCTTTGGCTATCCAACATCAACAATCATCAGATGGCAGTCCAGTGTTAAATATTCAGTCCAGTGTTTAATATTATAAAGTTCTCAATTTTGATTTTTCCCGGAAATCCGAATGTTTCCTCCGTGGTATTCCACCTGTGTCCAAAATTTTTAAACTTTTTTCGTTTCTTGGTGAGAGCGTCTACCCTACCCATTACAATATTAACCAATCAATTTACCCGTACCTGTAAATAGTCTGAAAAGCATTGATCAGTTTCCTGTATATCCATTTCTTTAACATGGAACACAATGACGAAATCATCTTCCAGGTGGATCTTCCATAAACACGTCAAATTGCTTCCGTACTGACCATCCCCAAGGTGCGGAGACGAAATGATGTCTGTTGATCCAGTCAGTACAGCTTCACAATCTAAATGTGATTTAATAATTATAATTGTAGGAAGCGCGGTGGCATAGTGGCAGAGGGTCGGACTCCGAATCGAGAGGTCCTGGGTTCGATACCCACAGGCGTCATCGTGTTGTGTCCTTGAGCAAGACACATTAACTCCCTACCGTACTGGTTAAACCCAGGAAGTGTTGGCTCCGTACCAACATGACTGAAAAATGGTTGACTGGAACGTTAAGCCTCAACACAAATAACTATAATTATAGGAAATGCTAATTCTGAGTAGTCCTGCAAATGCATTAAGCCACAATGGCGAAGTAACATCTTTGTTTGTTCAACTGAGCTGAAGACTTGTTAAAGGGTTTAACATAAATCAAAAGAGAGGTCGGGTAGAATATGGGCGCCGCCCATTTGAACCTAGGAGAAATAGATTGGCTGCTTGTGCCTCCAGACAAAGCTTCTAATCTACTGACCGACCATCTGATTACTGGTTAACCGCTCATGTCTGAGCCTGCCCAAAAAGTGGTTTTGTTAAACATCAAACCTTATTGGCTTAGTTGGGTGTTTATATTTATGAAGTACTTTTTGAATGTCATGACATCCTTATGTTGGGTAAAGGTCCCATTAAATGGAAGCACTGTCCGTACATGACTATTGCTGTTGACAAGGACGTAATGCATAAATTCAAACAAAGACATAAATCTATATACACAACTTAATGTAAATCTCACTATCGGGTTAACATTGTTTATGTGTCTCAGTTTCTTTTATTGCCATTTTCTGGAATGTGTGTATTCGGACTTCAGATTTTTCACGCAATTTTTGTTTGTTTGAATTGAGTCAACAGCTAAGGTCATGTCGGGATGTTGCCTCCATTTTAATGGATTTTATCCAAAATGACGATGTCATGACATCCAACAAGTGCTTGAAATATAACTATTTAACGAAGTCACAAAAAGCATATACATATGGATTGTTTGCCTTGAACCAAGAGCTCATGACAAGAGCATCCAGCATTCTATATACCTGTAGATTTCAGCGTGGATCCGTTGAAAGGGAGATCTGTAATCTGATTGGCTGGAAAAGTCAGAAATATTTAAGCTCCTAATGTTTATCATAACGGTCACTAATGTGTTTGTTCCCTGCTGTAGATTTATTGCTTGTGGTCAAAACATTCTTATCAACAGCTGCATGTCAGAAAATAAGCCGCGTTATGAGAAAACCAATAATGCGGTTTCCAAACAGGACTCATGCAAACTGAGCTGTACAGTCACAGAAAATAGCTATAAGCCAAAACTTTCAGGTTTAAATAGTAAAGGCATCATACTACATGTATATATTGAGCGAAAACAAAGGCGCTGATCAGTTGTGCAGTTATACTGCACAGCTGATCTGTGGCTTTGTTTTCGCACATGCAGACTGTTGGTTTTCTGATAAGACGGCTCAAATATTGGCAGAACAAACCCATTTTGCAAATAGTTCTTGATCAGTCAAAGTATAATTAATAGATTTTGTTATTATATGAATGATTCAGTCAACTTTAGTGAATTAAGCATTTAAAATATCTGTTTTTCTTAATGATTCTGACCAAGTAACTTTTTGGGGTCATGAAGCTCCTGTTCTGACTCAATATATAAATGATTATGGAAATAAAATAACAAGACACGCTGCAAAGTATAAAATCTAGTTTATATTCATATCATAATACAATTAATTAAAATGGTACAATCACAGCTATTGTTTCCTACATGTTTGGATACTCAATCAGTAGCTGTATTTATTTTTAAAACATGCAGTCAGCATAACATAGAGTGGACATCCAAATCCTCGTCAGTATTCTTTCTTTTTGTTTTACTACTTTCTGCATTTTCCAATGACATGAATGTCTGAAAATCTATGGATAGTCCAGTTATTTGAAATTTAAAAATGGAAAGAAAATTGCGAAAGGTTTTACCTAAACCAACTTTGTCAGACCTGAAGGTCAATACATACTTTTCATCTGAGTGCTTAAGCAATTGAAAATGGTTTCGCAGCCCAAGAAGTTCAAGAAGGCTCTTTTCGTTGGCTTGTTATTGCAGCACCTCCAGAGAATTTAGTCATTCCAAATGTTGGACCAAGGAAAGAATGTGTGCGTTTAGTTCAGTTTCCAAGTTCTGGATGTGACATTGGAATATGCCCTTCACATCGATTGAAATACATGATTGCTGCACTTTATTCGTCCAGAGAAAATGGAGCGAAGCTGTTCACACTTGAACATACAAATTTTGGTTGCAAAGCCATAACTGATATGTAATGCAGGAACTTTCTAGATCAGGAAGAAATAAAGTAAGGCGGGTACCTGATCTACTTGCTAGTCATGTCATTACAGATCATAAATGGATACGTCTAAATGTAAAAGCTGCAAAAATTATACAGCAAGATCATGTTTTAGCTGAGTTAAAGGAACATCAAGCTACAAAGCAGAATGACAGACATGTGCATTACTCTATTGATGCCTGTAATAAATTATATGAGCAAGGACTGCTGTCTCAAAAAGATTAAGGTACGACGAGATCAAGAAATTTTAGTCAAAATGGAAGAAGGATTCCTGTTCTTTATGGGTGGTGTGACGAGACCATTACAAATAGTGTACCAGTCGAGTATAATAAACAGAAAGCATTCCATTCATGGCAACCTTGGGATCTAATGCGGCCATCTATTCCAATTTGCGGGGGCCCATATTCCCACCCGACTATGTCCCTGTATGGAATACCCCCTTTAATCCCACTTATATATAGTAAAACTAGGATGAGCAATAATGGTAAAATTATTTTATTTGGGATTCAAACATAGATTATGGGTACTCGTTATAAACTCGTCGGCGAGGGCGGTTCTCACTGTACATGTTTTGAGCAAAAAAAAATTAAATAAATAAAACACTTTTTTTTTCTTCAATAAATTGTAAGTTAAAAAAAAATCCGGATATTGCATGGGCAAGTTTTCGTGATGACTACAGACTTTCTACCTTGACTATTTGCAGCCCCGGATATAGCATTGTATGTCATGTTAAACCCAGATTTGTTTATGCTACAGTCTGTACTGAATTTTATCTTCGCAACATTATCATGACTTGTGAGCATGTGTTTTGTTGTTACACCGCATAGAATGTAGGCATCAAGATTATCAGTCTGAACCTGAAAAAGAATACAGATTTAAAGTAATTTAATTGATTGTATCTGTTAAACATATAACATACCGAATTTACGTATATTTCGCAGTGGAAGAAGTGTCTATTGCATCATGAAAACATGTTCGTGAAATGTATACCCCACTAAACCCCACTTTTATGTAGAAAAACTGGAGTATGCACCTATTTTTTTTTATTTTTGCTCCAAAACATACATTGTAGGTACTTGATAGAACCGCATTGGCGTGGCGGTTCTAACGTGTACCCACAATCTATGTTTTGAGCAAAAATAAGAAAAAGATATCAAACATTTTCTACTGAAAAGTTTCTTTTTTAAAACTTTAAAAATCACTGTATATTGCATGGACGTGTTTTCGTAATTGGAATAACTGGTTATGACAAACTGATGACAAGCCATCTGATTACTGGTTAATCGCTCGGAATAGCTATGCCTGCAGCGATTAACTGTAAATATCACATTTTAACGGTGGCCTAGATTTAGATATCTAGCCCGAACACCAGGCATGGATTCTAGAGTTCCACCTCATGCAGACATAGCAAACAATTTTTGTGTTGTTTTCATATTTTAGTTAATTCTGGGTAACTCAGTGGCGCTTATCGGGAAATAGCTGCTCGCTCGGCTTACGATATGTTTATTAGTGTATGTACCTAATTGTTAATTAAGTTTTTTCCCGCCTCTTTTTTTGGGAATTTCTTTCTGATTGCCAACGTTTACCTTCCTATATTTTCTTGTACACCAGATAGAGAAATCCTACGTTTTACCCCATGTGAGAAATTCTTATCTCACCCTCGTTATCTCACCCCGGTCGCACCCTGCGCTCAAGTGTTCTTTTTTATAACTGGTTGTATAGGATGTCACGTAATTTCGTCGCTAAGCGCACACGACACAATGGCGTCAAAACGTTTTAATTCAAAATGGCGGACGCTGCGATTGTAGTATTTTTCTAGGTAAATAACATAAAAATCAAGCTTCGCCGCATTAAGGCGTGCAAGAAAAAGAATCCATCATTCGTGTAAGGTATGGATAGACAAATCTGTCCCTCGGGTCACAATCTGGCATCTCGGCGAGCCTCGTGATGCCAAAATGTGACCCTCGGGACAGATTTGTCTATCCATACCTGACACTCATGTAAGATTCCTATAATCTGATACCAGGTTCATGAGAAACTTCACCAGAGAGTCTTTAACCAATTCTACTTGTGTTATGGAATAACGAACAACGCACGAACCAACACATGGGCGAACAGACGAACGGAAACAAAAACTATATACACGTCGGCAAAAATACCTGGGGTGTAAATATACTCAGCGTCAATGAAAAGTTACCAGTAAACGAGGACCGAAGAACTAACAAAATGTTATGAACCACTGCAGAAGCTGTAGGGTGAGGTTATGGCCATGTAAAAAAGTACAAGTAGGCAAAGATCAGGAAAAGGCGCAATCAGAAAAAACCTGTTAAAGCCCGCCAGTAACTTTGTGTTACTGATCGTTCCAAGGCGATACTTCTGTGGTGGTTATTTTGCATTTTATGTCTTGTGCTGTTGGCGCCTTGTGTGTGTTTTCATATTTTAGTTAAGTTTAGGTAACTGAGTGGCCACTACTGGGAAAATAGCTGCTCATTCGGCTTACGATATGCTTTCATGGTATAAGTACCTGATTGTTAATTTAGTTTTTTTCCCACCTCGGTTTTTGGAGTGAGAATCTTTTTCTGATTGCGCCTTTTCCTGATCTTTGCCTACTTGTACTTTTTTTTCAATGAACACATGGCAATACCTGATACATTCTGGAAAGACAACTGCTGATACTTTCATGGCATAGAGTGTCTTCCACTATTGCTATTGAAAACGGAGCTCATCACAGCCAAAACGATTATGCGCAGTCTTTGACAGTCTGCATGCTTAGTTATTAACCCAATCATGGTTGATAACTATGCTGCCTTCTTTATTTGCACGCCGGTGGGTCGGGCGTCAAACTCTATGATGGCCCCGACTTAAAGCTATTCATTTTAGTTGGTTGGGGCCGGAGCTTCTTGTCTGTTGCTTGGCCCACCGGAGTCCAACTGGTGTTTTTCTTTTGCTCCGGAGTTAATAGGTTATTCGGCGCCCAGGGATCTCCATCATCGGGCAGCTTACTCAATCTGTGAGTCCTTGTTTTTGATTCATCAGGATGTTTATCATGATTTATTTGTTTGTTCTTGATGATTCATTGACTAGTTAGAGATTCACCACGAGGACCGAAGAACTTACTAAATGTTATGAACCACTGCAGAAGCTGAGGGTGAGGTTAGGATCCTGTAAAACCGGTTTAAGCCCGCCAGTAACTTTGTGTTACTGATCGTTCCAAGTCGATACTTCTGTGGCGTTTTTTTTGTTTTATGTCTTGGTGTTTAAAATTTTTTGTGCTGTTGGCGCCTTATGTATGTTTTCATATTTTTAATTAAGTTAAGGTAACTGAGTGGCCACCTATTGGGAAAATAGCTGCTCATTCGGCTTACGATATGTTTCATGGTATAAGTGCCTGATTGTTAGTTTGGTTTTTTCCCACCTCGGTTTGGAGTGGGAATCTCTTTCTGATTGCGCCTTTTCCTGATCTTTGCCTACTTGTACCTTTCCATTGAAATGTATTGGGAAATGCAAAATTTTAGAACTACCTAAAAGTAATGTCCTCTATTCCGGCACTCGATGGAAAAAATTAAACCAATTGGTGGTGTTTTCTCTGAGAGTGTTAGAAGCATGATAAAACATGACGACTTGTGAAAACTAGGGCTTTCTAGTTCTCAAAATTTTCGAAAATCACAAATTGCACATGGTGCACGTGCATCATCGTTCCAGGGCTATTGGATCTGTTGAATGTCTCTAAATCAATTTGATGTTGACCACAATAATGATTGAAACTACGGAATTTGTGTGTTTTTCAAAATGTCGAAATTTTTGTGGTGGTAACTTTTCATTGACGCTAAGTGTATCATCAGGAAATCAACGTACCGGTATAATGTATACCCACTTACACACCACTTTTATATAGTAAAAACAAGGGGGTATACACATTTTTCTTATTTTTGATCCAAAACATGGATTGTGTTTACTTGTTAGAACCGCCTCATCAAGGCAATAGGCGGTTCTAGCGTGAGCCCACAATTAAAGAGTCCTAGTCAAAAGCTATCTTGACGTTCGCAAATTTTACAGCTTATAAGAAAATTCAATTATACTCAACCAAAGCTCTGAGCAATCACTTAACAAATTACAAATTTCTATAGTCATATACATTCAGAACTATTTTATTATCATACTACGGATATAAAAGTAATACATATTCATCATACTACGGATATAAAAGTAATACATATTCAGAACTGTTTTATTATCATACTACGGGATTTCATATTGAGATTTGTCACCCAGAAAACTATTCAGAAATATCCAGTCATTATTTTATCGTCCGTAAAACAACGGTACACCCGCTTAGTTTGCAACTGTAGACTTTTCGATCTTCTGATATTAAGAAAGCTCGCAAGTTGACTCTATAACCATGGTAACGTGTATCACAAAACCGTATCAGCGGAAACTCTTCGGTCAACGTGCTTGTGGTCCTGCGCTGTTCTTGATCGGCTTCCGACACAGCATGGTATTTGAATGACAAATGGAAGTGACAGTGCAGACGTCTAAACTGTCACATACCACCATGTTTTAGAAGAGCATCATGGCGAGTTTTAAATGCTTTTATACGGGAATTATACGGTAATTTGAAGGCGACCGCTTAGAAGTTTGGTTGAGTGTATTGCGTGGGTACATTTTCTTAATGTGTGCATAATGATATACTTCTACCTACGGCTATAAAATCTGAAAAACAGGCAAACGTTCTTTCGACGTCAATGTATAGGAAATTGAGCGACAGTAGTTTTCCTATGTCCGCAATGATTTCCCACTTCACATAAACATTATAATCATAAAGGCCATTCTCCAGGAAGGTGGAAGTAATGGAGCCGGATGGCCCGGATTCAGAAACGTCTTCTCCATAGATGTGCATCTCTTAAATACATATAAAGGTTATTGTTTTATATTGTTTTATAAAATGGTTCTTGATGATTCATTTACTAGTTAGAGATTCACCACGAGGACCGAAGAACTAACTAAATGTTATGAACCCCTGCAGAAGCTGAGGGTGAGGTTACGGCCGTGTAAAATAGATTTAAACCCGCCAGTAACTTTGTGTTACTGATCGTTCCAAGTCGATACTTCTGTGGTGGTTCTTTTTGTTTTATGTCTTGGTGTTTAAAATATTTTTGTGCTGTTGGCGCCTTATGTATGTTTACATATTTTTTAGTTAAGTTAAGGTAACTGAGTGGCCACCTATTGGGAAAATAGCTGCTCATTCGGCTTACGAAATGTTTTCATGGTATAAGTACCTGATTGTTAGTTTGGTTTTTTTCCCACCTTGGTTTTTGGAGTGGGATTCTTTTTCTGATTGCGCCTTTTCCTGATCTTTGCCTACTTGTACTTTTTAATATCATATGCTCAAATTAGTTACAGTCTTTGGTTCCACCACAATTGGAACCTCTTCAAGACACAATTTAAGAAGATGTAAATGAACTGCGAACTGTAAATGCAAATTAAGATCTTAACTTTAAATCATTTTTGCCTTTTAAGATTTGGGAATGGAATGAGCTTTCACGGTCCATTCGTGACTCATTTACTTCTTCGGCATTCAAATATAAATTAAATTCCGAGAATCTAAACCCCGTCCTGTTGAAGATAAGTGCTTTGGTCATATATATGATTTACGACCGAGAACTGGCTGCACCCCTTTAAACCAATACATGTTTTCGACAAATTTAGTAAATAGTCCCCTTTGTAGTAGATGACAATAATCACTAGTTGTATAAACTGTACTCTGTGTGCTCATGTACGGCCTAACTTATTTGACCCAGCTTTGCAAACTCTGCTCTATGGTATCCTAATGTCACCATAGATAAAAATCTAGCAATAATTTTGTGTCAAAGAATTCATAATTATGCATATTGTTTATTCCTGGTTTCGCGTTATTTGTTTTGTATATTTATATACCATCCGTTGATCTTTAGAAATTACTTATCGTGTTACTCGTAACTCGTACTTTAATATTAATAGAGCACCAATGGGGATCAGTTCATATAAGCCTTATTGTTACTGTATCACTTCATTGATTGTCACATGTACACCAAAATAACATTTAAAGCAAAAATGTTACATAACCGCTCGCGAATTTGTAAACAATGTTGGTGTGTATAACGCGCGTGAGGATGCACTTTGAAAGAAACGCGCATTTACTCGGGGCTGCAAACAAGGTTAGATAAATATGTGTAAGGTTATCTCAATATACTCAGGAATATTTAGCCAGTCAAGCATCGATACACTAACACAGAATTACGCATATCAGGCACTGCATCAGAAAAAAAAAAAAAAAACACAACAAGATGCATATGCGAAACCAACGTCGCAGGACAACTGTCCAGTTAAATACTGTTTAGCTGTTCAGCACCTTTGTTTTCTCTTCTAGGAGAGTATGATAAATATTTGAGCCGCCGCATGGGAAAACCAACAATCTGCATAGGCGAAAAAAAAGGCGCAGATCAGCTTTGCAGTAACTCCGAAGCTGATCAGCACCTTTGGTTTCGCTACACAGTACAATTCCTCTACTTTCTAAATCCAAAATTTCCAGCCTCTAACCAACTTCTGTGACGGTACAGCCTGGTTTGTGTCGGACCTGGTCAGAACCCAAATTGTTGGTTTTCACACGCACAGACTCATTTTCTAAATCCTCAGTTTTAACTAACTATAATGACCGACAAAAGAAACCCGACACTTTCGTGATGTTATATATATCCCATGTCAGAGTATGATTAATTTATTGGTATTTGATCATGTCTGATCATCTCTTACTATTGACTAATGTTTCCGAAATCTTTTTAGAGGGTAAACATTATAACACCCGTTGAATGATCAACTTTATTTTCAGCATTATTTGCCCGTGCAATGATTTGGTAGTGGTTAAATGTCAATGATTTGGTAGTGGTTAAATGTCATGTTACGTGCAATGTTGGTCGGATACTTTTCCATCGTAATTTCATTATAATTTTCTCTGCCACGCATTTTTATCGATCAACATTTTCAGCCGGTTGTTCATTCGGATGTTATTCAACGTTATTGTCAGCTAGTACGGCCTCGTTATGAAGCCATTGTTGCTTGTTTAGGTGATCAGACTCGCTTTCAAAAAATACCTGTTCCAGTTTGGACGATTCGTTTGTTAAAC
This sequence comes from Rugalucina vietnamica, assembly GCA_964017185.1. Lineage (NCBI taxonomy): Eukaryota > Metazoa > Mollusca > Bivalvia > Lucinida > Lucinidae > Rugalucina > Rugalucina vietnamica. The sequence continues at coordinate 42,051,655 of OZ024879.1, forward strand.
GTCTTTATATAATCGTGGCTTAATTTCGCTTTTTGATATGTCTTTCCATGTAGCATGCCTTTCTAGAAGTCATTAGACGAAATTCAGCACTTAGTCGCAACACTTAGTCGCAATGTCCAATGCAATAACGTAACGGTAAAAGATTTAAAATTGTAATTTTTAAAACGACACCCTTGCTCTAATCTTTGTGTGTTACAGTGAAAACGTGGATTTTAAATAAAAAGGGTGTGAAAATGTTTTGCCTTCAATGCTGCATAAATCTAATTTTTTCTGTACATCTGCTTTTGCGATTTTTACATCTAAATGTAAGTTTCTAATGTCGGTATGTTTATTTTGTTTGGTATACAGCCTGGTTTGTGTCGGACCTGGTCGGAAACCCAACCTCGATTTTTTTATTTTTATTATTTACGACCGATAAATTACCTGGAACATATTCATAATTAACAAGAAACTCATTAGTCAGTGTCACATATAGTGGTACGAAGAAGCGGAGAAAAACCCAGCTATCTCGAACTTGGTAAGGAGGACCACTGACCTGCTTGTTACAGTACTTGGAGGATATAAAGATACCAAGTATGACGAACGCAGTCTGGAAACAAAATTAGAAAAAAAAAAGAATTACTTTCAGTAATTATCTAGATATCACTCATTCATTTACACATTTAATGGGCATCTGTATTATTTTTGTTGATAAATAAACCTCTTAGTTTATCTTGAAATAAAGTCTAAAGATCAAAAGCCACATAAATATGGGGTATCCATCATCTTTTAAAAGTTATTGATGATCAAAAATGAGAAAAATACACTTTTTTGAAATTTTATTTTCCATGTAGCAGTTGTTTGAAATTTTATTTTCCATGTATCAGTTGTGTGAACGGAATGCGTTTGAAATTGTAGTGTATGTATTTACAAACAACTAGGTTTGCTTTGGTGGTTATATTTAAGAAACACATTTTGAGAGTCATGACATCCTAATGTTGGGTAAAAGTTCTATAAAATGGAGGCAGCGTCCCGACATTGACCATTGACTGGGACGTAACGCATCAATTCAAAGAAACAAGCAAATTATTTGCCAAGTAACAAATGTGAATAAAAATTAAAACTTGAGATCCTTTAAGAGCAGTGAAGTCATTAATAAGAAATGGGATGGGCCATACCGCGGTTTCGACTACTAAAGTCTCGTCAGTGACACTTTAGATTTGGCAAAATGGAGCCAAAGAATTACTGAAATTTTGCAACTTTCAATAGGGTAGTCGATACAAAGACTAGTATTATCTAAACGGGACCAAATATGTTAAACATTTGTAAGAAAATGAATCTTAACCGATAATAAATTTCTTATTTCTCAGAATATCCTCGTAAAATGTAAAAATGAATAAATGCATTATAGGACAAAAATACAGTTTTTGCACAACATTTTTCAAATTTATGGCCATTTTTTTTAATTCAGTTTAACGTCACACCAGACACAGCGGTGTGATTAAGAAACAGCGCTTTTAATAACCGCTCGGCCACGGGGACCGCCCATGACCAAGTTTATTACATCTCCGAAAATATACTTACAATGACATAAACAACTGATTTCTGAAAAGGGAATGCTTACATGTATCAAATGAGATAATGTATAAATCGATAGGTCTTTCTAAACTTTGAAGCTGCTATAGCCAAATTCGGTTGGATAATGGCCCATTTCTTCATACCAAAATTATAAGTAAATTCTGATGAATTTTAGATGAGGTACTAGTGTTATATATACTAATATATATACAGGTATAGTCCAACCATTTAGTATGCTATAGTAACAAGCTATTATGGTAAGCTTCAATTTGAATGTAATTGTTATTTCCCATTTGATGCCAGTGCGATCTGAGTGAGAAGATTCCTTCTAGAATAGAAATAAAACAGATCCGGTAAGAGCAGTGAGCATATTGATGAGAAAAAGGATGGGCATATTGATGAGAAAAAGGATGGGCCATACCGCGGTTTTGGCTACTCAAGACTCCTAGTGACCATACAGAGGTGGCAAAGTGGAGCCAAAGAGAAATACTGTAATTTTGCAAGTTTCAACAGGATAGTCGATACTAAGACTGACATTATCCAAACAGAGCCAAATGTGTAAAACGTTGGTTAGAAAATGTATCTAAAGAGGTACAAGTAGGCAATAATCAGGAAAAGGTGCAATCAGAAAAAGATTCCTACTCCAAAAACCAAGGTGGGAAACAACTAAATTAACAATCAGGCACTAATACCATGAAAGCATATCGTAAGCCGAATGAGCATCTATTTCCCAAAAGGTGGCCACTCAGTTACCTAAACTTAACTAAAATATAACATACGTACATAAGGCGCCAATAGCACAAAAATATAAACACCAAAACATAAAACAATAAGAACCACCACAGAAGTATCGCCTTGGAACGATCAGTAATGTAAACTTACTGGCGAGCTTAAATCGATTTTACAGGCACCTACCCTCACCCTCAGCTTCTGCAGTGGTTCACAAAAAATAAACCGATAATGAATTTCTGGTAACGCAGAATATCCTCGGCCCTCGCTGATCTCATAGGACCAAACGGAAAATATAATCTGCACTATGGATGCAAAGTAGAAGTTACAACATCTGTTCGATTACTAATACTTTTTTTTTTTTTAAATCAAAAAGAACAAAGCAAATGGTTCCGATTGATTTTCATTTTCCATTCTCCTTGCGTCTTCTTTAGATGAGGTATGTTTTTTCTTCTGTCATTTGAAATTCAATACAATTCATCACGGAAACATCTCCGTATGAAAGCTACCCCATATTTGCACCTTACATATGAGCCACCTCGTGGGAAAACCAACAATGTGGTTTCCGAACAGGTCCGACACAAACCGGCCTGTACAAGCACAGAAAGGAGCTAGAAGCCTGAAATTTCGGATTTAAGTAGAAGAGGAACTGTACTATCCGAGTAGCGAAAACAAAGGCGCTGATCAGCTTCGCAGTTCGCAGTTACTGCGAAGCTGATCTGCGCCTTTGTTTTCGCCTAGGCAGATTGTTGGTTTTCCCACGAGGCGGCTCATCTCGTAAAAATGGGGTAGGTATATAAGTATCAATTTTTAATATTAATAACAGCAGATATTGTGGGCATCTGTTACAATTGCTCGATGAGGTAATCATAACAGATACTAAAATATGTATGATTTTATGGAGAACAAGTTTAATTGCACTTTGTACAAACGAAGATGTTTCCGTAATGCTATGTAGTCTATATAAACATCGCACCTGCCAAAGAATGACAACTCTTTTTTTCAGCGACTGCTGTTATAAAAGAAATCATTTTGTCACATGGGTGAAGTGAACGTCAAACGAACGATGCATAAGAATTTTTAATTTGGTTTTGTCTTGTACTTTGCATTCCTGATCATTGATTACCTTAACCTCTCAAAATTGAAATTGGCATACCCTCATCGGGTGATCTTCAAAGTCATTACGAAAATATGCCCATGCAATATACAGATATTTTAAAAGTTGTAAAAATGAAACTTTTTTTTTTCTTATATTTGCTCAAAACATAGATAGTGGGCACACGTTAGAGCCGCCTCGCCGAGGCGGTTCTAACGAGTACCCACAATCTATGTTTTGGAGCAAAAATAAGAAAAACAAGTATACCCCGGCATACCCCAGTTTTTACTATATAAAAGTGGGGTATAAGGGGGTGTTTATTTCACGGGCATGTTTTCCAGATGTGATGAAATGTGTGCATTGTTTTGTAAATAATCTCAAGCGCATGTACGTGAAATCGTCAAGTTGTACCCTTGGTTTAGTACCCTCAGGCACACAAAATACATAAATTGGACACAAAGAAAAGAATTCAGGTCACTTTGATGCTGATTAGGCATGTAAGGTTTCATAAAATTGTCTTCTCAATAAAGTGTCACTCAGTCTGTATATTACTGGAGAACCATACATATCGAAACACATTATAAATAAAATATATTAATTGTTGTTTATCATTGCAATGTTTCAACTTCGATTCTCTTGTTTGAAAACACAAACCTGTAGATGGTAATCCCTGCACTCCGGTGATCGAGGTAGGATATTAACATACACAACCTCAAATCGGATAGACATGTTCATGTTCGGCCATATAGTCCATTCACAGGAGAGATGTCGGACATTTTCAAAATCATGAGTAAAACGTGGTTGAAGAATCGCGCCTGAGCCGTTACTGATGTTTTCTTCTCTCCGGATGACTAAATACATAAACAACAATCATTGAAGAAATCTGTAGGGATAAACACAACATTAGATCGGAATAATTGGGGCCTAGGAAAAATAGATGGACTGCTTGTGCCTCCAGGCAAGGCTTCTTAAGTATTGACCGATCATCTAATAACTGGTTAACCGCTCAAGCCTGAGCCTGCCAATGGAAAGTGGTATAGTCAAATCATCCACATATATAAGTCTTGCCGGTTTGCTACATTTTGAGTGTCATGACATCCTAATGTTGGGTTAAAGTCGCATAAAATCGAGGCAACAACCAGGCATGACCATTGCTGTTCACTGGGTTGTTATGCATCAAGTCGAACAAACAAAATCAAGGATTACCCGCAATGTAACCATATACGAGGGATTATCAAAATTACGTGGACTTTTTTTCTATAACATGATAACTTCAAATTTCAGTTCACGATATACTTGCATAAATCCGATAGCTTCTGAAAGTTTGGTTAATCAAAAGTGTTTTATGAGCCGTTGGTGATGGGTTTACTTATCCCACCCTCCCCATCACGGAGCCCGTTAAGCTTTGCATTGCAGTATCGCGTTTCTTTTGCGTTTGCTCCAAAACTGTTTTGCAGATCACAGCCAAACGTGCCATGTGTCTTAATGAATGTATTACAAAAACAATTTATGCTTGCTCAAAACTTACGGTGGACCGGTTGTGAACTCATGTTAGGCCTTCATGTCTGCTTTTTTCAGAATGTTTCAGCGATGTCTGCATTTCATGCAACACAGATCAACCGGCACTATTCATACAAGTCCCCATTAAGATACATTTGTTGGTTGAATTGATGCTTTACGTCCCAGTCAACAGCAATGGTCATATTGGGACGTTGCCACCGTTTTGTGGGACTTTTTACCCAATATTAGGATGTCATGACACTAAAAATGGGCTACATAAATATAACCACCCGACTAAGCCAATAAGGCATATATGCATGGGTTGTTTGACTTAACCACTTTTCCTGGACAGGCACAGACTTGAGCGGTTAACCAGTAATCAGATGGTCAGTCAGTAGATTGACCATCTGATTACTGGTTTACGCTTTAAGATAAGTCTAAATTTCTCATTTACCGGTAAAACTTCAAGTGCCTGGTAATGCATTACAAATAAAACATTGCACGAACTTTTGAACAAAATAAATATCTGAAAATCATATCTGTCATTTAAAATGTTCTATCGTCTAAACCACAATGTTCAGTTCTCGCCATTTAAATAAAATTCCTACTGTTGCTCAAAGATGAGCAAAAATATATTAAACAGGATGATTATGTCTCCCCCCGACAGGGTCGGGAGACATATTGTTTTCCCCCGTGCGTCTGTCCGTCTGTCTGTCTGTCCGTCACAAATCGTGTCCGCTCTGTAACTTGAAAACCGTTCAAGATTTTTCATTGAAACTTGGTACACTTGTAGACCACGACGAGACGATGTGTCATGCACAAGAACCATAACTCTGGCTTGAGTATTTTTGGAGTTATTTCCCTTTGATTATTTTCGATACTATTTCGTGTCCGCTGTATAACTTGAAAAATGTTTAAGATTTTTCAATAAAACTTGGTACACTTATTGAGCATGATCAGATGATGTGTCATGCACAAGAACCATAACGCTGGCTTGAGTATTTCATGAGTTATTTCCCTTTGATTATTTTCCATACAATTTCGTGTCCGCTTTATCACAAGAAAATCGTAAGAGTTATTTCAATGAAACTTGGTACACTTATAAAGCACGATGAGATTACGTGTCATGCTAAAGAACCATAACTCTTGCTTGCATATCTTTGGAGTAATTTCCCTTTGATTATTTTCCATACAATTTCGTGTCCACCCTATAACTTGAAAACCATAAGAGAAATTTCAGTGAAACTTGGTACACTTATAAAGCATGATGAGACGATGTGTCATGCACAAGAATTATAACTCTTGCTTTCATATCTTTGGAGTTATTTTCCTTTGATTATTGTTCCATACAATTTCATGTCCACTCTATAACTTGAAAACCATAAGAAATATTTCAATGGAACTTGGTACACTTATAAAGCACGATTAGATGATGTGTCGTGCTAAAGAACTATAACTCTTGCTTGCATATCTTTGGAGTTATTTCCCTTTGATTATTTTTCATTCAATTTCGTGACTGCTCTATAACTCAAAAACCATTAGAGATTTTTCAATGAAACATGGTACACTTATAAAGCATGATGCACAAGAATCATTACTCTTGCTTTCATATCTTTGGAGTTATTTTCCTTTGATTATTTTCCAAACACTTTCGTGCCCCCTCTATAACTTGAAAACCGTAAGAGATATTTCAATGAAACTTGGTACACTTATAAAACAGAAAGACAGGATATGTGATGCACAAGAACTATAACTCTTGCTTGCATATTTTGGACTTGCACGTAGAAAGGGGGGAGACATCAGTTTTCACATAGAAAACAAATTCTAGTTATAAATTGCTAAATTTATTGCGCATAGTAATATTATACCGGGGTCTTATTTCTGGTTGTACTAGCTAGATAAATGTACAATAAATGTACGACAGAAGCTTCTTCAAATACGGCAGACCTTTAGCAGTTTTATTCTGAATGCATGGAACAAGTTCGGGTGTACATATTCTTAAAATGTATAACTTTGGAAAAGGTACGATTTTTGCATAGTAATTGCGGTGATGTATATATATACTAATGGCATAAAGTTAAGCATATTTTTAGATTTCTGTCTATATTTTTCAGGCTGTAAAATTTACCAAAATTGTTTATTGTCTTTTTGAAAGCACTGTTATTAAACATTTAAAAAATCAAAACCATGTACTTCTGCTAATCTCTGTGACGTCACGACAGACCAGTTCATGTGCCTAATTAGACACACCCTATCACCAAACATGTGCATTTCTCCAAAATTCGAGAATTCATTGATTTTCTATCAAAGTTTTATGATATGCATCTCTAGTTTATGGAACTGGCTTAGTTGAATAGCCATGTCAATAAACACAGGAGCAAAATAGTTACGAAATTTTGCTCATTTGATTTAAGGTGTATTCAGGGCAATGGCTTGCAAAATCCTTTGACAGTTTTGATCGTTCCAAGTCGATACTTCTGTGGTGGTTCTTTTTGTATTATGTCTTGGTGTTTAATATTTTTGTGCTGTTGGCGCCTTATGTATGTTTTCATATTTTTAGTTAAGGTAACTGAGTGGCCACCTATAGGGAAAATAGCTGCTCATTCGGCTTACGAAATGTTTTCATGGTAAAGGTACCTGATTGTTAGTTTGGTTTTTTCCCATCTCGGGTTTTTGGAGTGGGGATCTTTTGCTGATTGCGCTTTTTCCTGATCTTTGCCTACTTGTACCTTTTCATTGTCTAAAAATGTGACTGTGCTTCTTTTGTGCTTCTTTTTTATACTACAAACAATATTTTGAACCAAGTATGGGCAGCAAAAACAGCCAAACAAGAAATTTATATACAAAACTTTGAAACAATGGCACTTTTGTGATTAAAATTTGTAATTTTTTACTTTCATTTTTTTGCCTACATGATCACGTGATCTGTAAAACTTGATTGTCAGATCTTAGTTTAAACACTTTCCCTTAAATTCTGAAACAATTAGACCCACTTAATGAATGTCGTTATCTTAGAACAGCATAATCTTTTGGCATTTCGCCTACTGGTAGTACATGTCGAAATGCCGTTCATTTGAGTTGATAATTGTCATCTTGAAAACCAAACATTTGCCCCCAGCCTTCAAGAAAGTACCACAGACTGGTGTATGAAGCATAATATTTTCGGACATCTGATTCCATCATATTCGCTGATGAAAGTGGAATATGCTTAACTTTATGCCAATAGTATAGTATACAACTGCATAATACTTGTTTATTTTCCGCTTTCATTACATTGAATACTTACTTTCAATAGCATCAAAGGTCATTATGAATCCGCGGTAACTGAAGCGACCATCAGACACAAAATTTACCAGAACATCGTTCGTCATAGACTGCTGTCGTAAATCTGTATAGGAGCCGCAAATGTCTTTGGTAAAAACAAGCCTTTCATCGCCAACAGGTACCAGTTCAGAAACAGGACAGAGTCTGCAAGTCCATCTATTTATTATTTCCATAATCTGAAGTATAAAGTAAAGGGTACGTGAATTCAAAATTCTAATATGTTTAGAACCATCACACTGCAAACATTTATATGCAATGAATACCACGTTACACCCCAATGAATCATTATACACTCAAGCATAATGAGGATAAGTCCTGCACAAGAACCATTATTTATGTTTGCATATTAATTTTAGATATTTCCTTTTTATTTTCGGATGCAATTTCGCGTTTTGCTGTGTAACTTAAACTTTTGTTTCAGATTCAAACATTACTGATGAAACAACGTTTCAAGGGGGTACCGGTATATAGTAGGGCACCCTACATACTATAAGGAAAAATTTGAAACAAGTTCTTATTGAATTAAGTCAAGTGATGTCTTTGCATTATAAGAGGTGTTCACATATTTGTCATGCTATACATGTGTTTTTATTTTTGAAGAAAGGTCGATAAAAGGTAAGTGGCCGGTTAGAACTTTCGGCTAGTATGTATGTAGAAGATTAAGTTGGATTAAAATAACAAGTTAGTAAAGTGCATAGAGCACTTACACGCACGTAATCAGCGGTGACACAGTCAGTCGTTTCTTCTACCTCCATGTCAATGATATGAAACAATATTGTTGAATTGGCGGCTACTTTGATGTTCCAGAAGCAATTCAGATTGAAGTCATAGTATCCATCCGTGTCGTAGTCTGGCGGAATGATATAGACGGTACTATTTATAATCATGCCGCCACAAGTCTCCGCACTTTCTGTAGAGAGTGAAGAGGTAAAAAGAAACTGTAAAACATAATATTTAGTACTTATTATCCGCAAAGTATATTTTGTAAAATCGCTGAGTTGGGTATCAACGGAACAGATGGTGGATAAACAAGGAGTTACTTTATTACACACGTTTTATCATCCCTGCGTTACATATTCCGCAAGACCCCATTGCAAACTGGGAAATTATCTCGATGAACAAATGTGTCGAAAAACATATAGTTTAATTACGCACATGATGTAGTTTCTATAAAATGTCAAGAAGAAAGTGCCTTCGGAAATTTAACAAGCCTAAACGTCTATGGATGGTTTGAAAAGGTGTTTAGTCCAACCATCCATACATACATGTATAAACAGTATTGGTTTGCTTGGGTGGTTATATTTATGGAGCACATTTTTAGTGTCATGGCATCCTAATGTTGGGTAAACGTCCCATATGATGGAGGCAACGTCCCAAGATGGCCATCGCCGTTGACTGAGACGTAAAGCATCCATTCAAACTAACAAATTTAACAGTACTGGGCATCTAAGCCAAGAAGCATGGTAAAATAGGTTTGGGGCTTATCAAAGTTACTGACTCAACTGTTTCCTCTAAGTATATCTTACTGTTTCTTTCGTAAAACCCAATCTCGAATCCTTTATACCCAGGAAACTTCATCTCATAGGAGTAAAATTCAAGAAACAACGTATCGCCTAAAGTCTCCCCTTCAGGCGTTTCTGTACAGGAACCACAATATAAATTCAAAAAGCCACAATATGAATACAATTGATCGTCCCGTTCAGAAATCTGTAAAAAAGTGTAAAAACTGTATGTTTGTATTAAGATTTTACGTGTCGGTCAACAATTTTTCAGTCATGTCAGGACGGAGCCACCGCTTCCTTTTAACTCCGATGCTTTACCAACAGGCCACTGCGCTCCCCAACGAGTAAATTGGACAGAATTGTAGTATTACGTGAACACCCTTGATATAATATTATGTACAACCATTTTCGAAACTTGAAATGTTTTTTTTTTATTTGTTATATCTATGTATGCAAAAGCGTAATAAATTTTTGGCCATATCCCTTGACAGAACCAACACACCAAACGGATGAATGTAAGTGCTATCATTTGACCTACCAATAATCTGTCTTTTACACAGTCGTTTGAAGGTAAAACCTCGAAGAAATGGAAAGTATATCTGATCACATGTTGTTCGGCCACCTGAATGTGCCACGTACAGTATAGATTGTTGTCGTAGTAACCGTTGCCATCTTTGTCAGGGGAGACGATCAGGCCTGAGCCTCCAAACAATGACTCACCACATACATCTACTGACTCTAATGTTTAAGACAAATGTGTTTATTTGATGTAATTTGCTAAAATTTCAAGATGAAAAAAAATGTGGCCAAACAACGTCGATTTAGATAGTCTTATCAAACAGACTTGCATAATCAAGCAGACTTGCAAAAACTGAAAAGTGCAATCATTTCCAATTCCAATAAGCAAGGCTTGCCCAAAATTGACATTGTCACTTTCAAATTGCACTCATCCATTCTTTCCTTCCTTTGAGATCGACGGGGATATTCTGATAATATAAACTTTATTTTTGGTAGAGATTCATTTTCTAAAATATTTGGCTCTGTTTGGGTCATTCTGTTCTTTACGTTGACTATACTATTGACTTTTGAAATAACAGCAAATTTGAAGGGACAATGCTTCGAATTTATTAACAGAAACCGTCCATCTCTTTTCTGATTTATATGCTTGATGCTCTTAAATGAACGCAGTTTCCATTTTATTTGCATGTACTGAATAAATAAGAGACTTTGTGATTTTGTTCATGTAGTACACATAGTGAACAAACCTTTTTGGCCAACGGAAGTCCTACTGAAAGCGACGTTTCTCGCGACATGACATTTACTATTGTATCGTGCAGCTGAGTCGCCATGAGATAAATCCTGTCAGTGGAAAATCCTGCTCATCTACCAAGGGCGGTTAACTCCGCTATATATACAACACTTATTATTTATCGATTGGAAATAAGCATGTACAATGTCACATTATTGCACGATCTAACGGAGATAACTGATGTTATCGTTTGCCAGTGCGACAATTTAGAAAATAAAAATGTGAAATGAAATTCAGCCTTATATATTTTCATCAGGAAACATCGCCATGTAAGATATATCCCAAAATTGGGGTATACATTTTTTTATATTTTTTTTTTTGCTGCAAAACATATGTATAGATTGTGGGCTCTCGTATAACGTGTACCCAAAATCAATGCTTTTAGTAACAGTTTGAAAATTACCAAACAATATTAATTGAAAAAAAAAAGAACAATATAGGAAAAATCTGTACATTACATGGGCATGTTTTCGTATTTTTTATTCAGTTTTATGTCTCTTTCAGGGTTATTTCAGCTCATATGAGACGGGCCAATCAGAAGGTGGGGCGAAAACGGGAGAACCCCGAGAAAAAACACCTAGCACACACGCAAGCAGAACTTGGCTTGTCTCACATGTGGTCAGTGCGGGGCTTGAACCCACATCGGACACAGCGGTGAGATGATCGAGTGATTAAGTAACAGCGCTCTTAAGCCGCCTATGTTTTCGTAATATTATAGCTAATGCGTGAAGGCCATTCTTACTTTGTATCGCTGCAAAGGTCATATTGAATCCGTCGCTGGTGAGATAATTGCTGCTGCGAAATTCTACATACAATTCATTTGTTCGTGTTTCCATGGGCGGTCTGATGCCACCAAAACCACACAGCTTCGTCAACAGCATATACTTTTCAGCGATCTGTAAAATACAAAAGGGTGGTCGAGTTAGAATATGGCCCCGTCCCGGATGGACTGCAACTAATAAACTACTGAGTTAACCGCTCAGAAGGTCCGAAACTGACCAAGAAAAGTGGTTCAAGTCAAGCCATCCATACACATTAGCCTTTAGGTTTCCTTGGATGGTTATATTCTTAGCATGGGACCCTTATTGTTTGGTAGAAGTGCACTAAAATGGAACACGTCCTCACATGACCATAGCTGTTGAACAGGAGGTAAAACATCGATTCCAAGAAACAAAATATGTTATATTATTGAGACGCGCGCCAGAAAACCGGCCTTTGAAGTTTACTGGTCATTTCGTTTGTTTGTTTGATTGTTTGTTGTTTAACGACGCATCAACCCTGATGGGTCATTAGCGTCTAACAAGGTAAAACGATATATTGAAATCGTAGTAAAATGTAACACAAAGTAAGATATAAATGTCGTTGTAAAGAAACGATATATGAAATAATAAGATTGGTGATTAAAATTATATTTTATAAAACAGATTTACTTGTCTAAGGAATGATAAAATGTTTCCAACGGGTACATCTTTGAACAATTCTTTCAAGTTATTAGCTTGAAAACAAGAAAGTCACTTTTCTGCAAAATCAGTGCATTCTAAAAGAAAGTGTTTAACTGTAAATGCAGTATCACAGCCAATGCATTTAGGTTGATCTTCTCGCTTTCATAAGACGGAATGTGTTATTCGTGTATGGCCAATGGTCATTTCGAAGGTCAGTTTTCTCGTGTTGCTGAGCTGTACACTCACAGAAAATAGCTAGAACATTGAAAACGGATTCCTTTGCATTAAAACCTGTTAAGTTTTCTGTTTGTGTCAATGAAGGCCTTTCGGAACAATAATTTTATGTATTTAAGAAACTTATAGGAAGGAATGATTTTTCTTTTCAGTTCAGAAAAATCATAACACGTTAGAGCCGTATAGGTTATAACTCGAATGATATGCGACAGTCTGCATGCTTAGTTTTTAACCCAATTATGGTTAATAACTATGCTGCCTTCTTTATTTGCACGCCGGTGGGTCGGGCGTTAGACTCTATGATGGGCCCGACATAAAGCTACAGCTCCGTTTCAAAAGTTTAGTACATACCGATTTGTTTCATAAGTAATGGCATAGCAGTTCCCGTACTTGAAGCTTGGCCAACTGTTATTGAGTGTTTGCAGATTTGAACGGATTTTGTTAAGTCAAACTTAACAAATAAAACCATTCACTGATTGTAACAGTCTAGATTTTAATCGATTGATTTATCAATAGTAACACATTAAAATGACAAGCAAAATATCATAACGTCAGGGATAAAAATATCAACTTTAACATTGATTTCATACACTTCAAGAAAGTTTTAACCCAAAACAGATTATATCGTTAAATTGGCATATCACCCGGCATACTACACTGTGTAGATTAAACAAAAAAAGGTACAAGTAGGCCAAGATCAGGAAAAGGCGCAATCAGAGAAAGAACCGAGGTGGGAAAAAACCAAACCAACAATCAGGTACTTATACCTAAAAACATTTCGTAAGCCGAATGAGCAGCTATTTTCCCAATAGGTGGCCACTCAGTTACCTTAACTAAAAATACGAAAACATACATAAGGCGCCAACAGCACAAACTATTTTAAACACCAAGACATGAAACAAAAAGAACCATCACAGAAGTATCGACTTGGAACGATCAGTAACGCAAAGTTACTGGCGGGTTTAAATCGATTTTACATGGCCATAACCTCACCCTCAGCTTATTTATTTAAGTTTATTGCTAAGTTTATTGAAGCTTGAAATATTGCACCCAAATAGCCGTCGTACACCAAATTATACAATCAGTCAGAGTTTGATACATAATTACACATACAAAGGTACAAGTAGGCAAAGATCAGGAAAAGGCGCAATCAGCAAAAGATTCCCACTCCAAAAACCCGAGGTTGGAAAAAGCCAAACTAACAATTAGGCACCTACACCATGAAAACATTTCGTAAGCCGAATGAGCAGCTATTTTCCCAATAGGTGGCCAATCAGTTACCTTGACTAAAAATATGATAACATACATAAGGCGCCAACAGCACAAAAATATTAAACACCAAGACATAAAACAAAAAGAACCACCACAGAAGTATCGACTTCTTTTTTAACAAATAACACTGGTCAAACAGTTGCATATAAATATTTGATCGAAAGAAAGCCACTCGAAAAAGTACTGGGACACATAATGACGAAACGACAGTCCAAAAAATGTTAGGCAGTCTAGTAGGATGTAAGATTTCAAGCTTCTATAACCTCGATTATACATATGGTAGACCAAATATTATGTAAGGTGTAGTCTCCTAGACACTCTGTCATTATATTGGAATAATAAATTCTTAGTTCAAACTGTCCTGTAATCTGAGAAATCAATAATAACATTGATATTTGTGTCACAGAAGTTATATTATTTCGTTTATCATATTTGATGTATTATTATCTATTTATAAATAGATCAAAATCTGAATTGTTACAATCAGTGAATAATTTTATGTATAAGGATCGACTTAGCGAAATCGGTTCAAATCTGCAAACACACAATAAAATTTGGCCAAGCTTCAAGTACGGGTACTGCTATGCCATTACTTATGAAACAAATCGGTATGTACTATACTTATGAAACGGAGCTGTATTCATTTTAGTTGGTTGGGGCCAGAGCTTTTCTTTTGCTCCGGGTTTCAGTAAGTTATTCGGCAGCCAGGGATCTCCATCGTCGGGCAGCTTACTGAATCTGTTTTTGATTCATCAGGGTGATTATCATGATTTATTCGTTTGTCCTTGATGATTCATTGACTAGTTATAGATTCATCACGAGGACCGAACAACTTACTAATTGTTTTAAATCACTGCAGAAGATGAGGGTGAGGTTAGGCGCCTGCAAAACCGGTTTAAGCCACCCCCCCCCAGTAATTTTAAATTACTGATCGTTCCAAGGCGATACTTTTGTTGTGCTGTTGTGGTTCTAATTGTTTGTGTTTTGGAGTCGTATTTTGTGCTGTTTGAGCCTTATGTACGTTTTCATATTTTAGATCAGTTCGGGTTACTGAGTGGCCGCCTATTTGGGAATAGCTGCTCACTCAGCTTACGATATGTTTTCTTGGTAAGTTCTTAAGTGTCATTTTAGTCTTTTCCCACCCCTCGGTTTATGGAGTGGAAATTTCTTTCTGATTCCGTTATTTCCTGATCATTGCCTACTTGTACCTTTTTTTTTAAAAATCTTTCGGTGTAGCGAAACGAAAAACGCTGATCAGATGCACAAGTTTTGTAATGACGCGGCTCATATGTCTTGCGAGGAGAGACATCGTCTGTTCACCTTTGAAATTGGCGAATGTATCGTTATACATCCACACCGACGGGAACGGCTCACAATGAACTATTAGTTGAAAGTAAGCAATCAACAAGAACAGCAAAGAATGTAAAAACTTTGTTAAGTTAGGTCTCTTTCAACATATATGAACATGTTCAAAATTAGGTGAAAGGCAACCTAAGCCAAGCCGTCTAGCGAAAATGGAGCGACGTACCGACATGGAGCGGAGTAGCCAGCTGATCTAATAAAATACGTTTACTTGTATTATACTTTCACGTTCTGCCTGGTGGTTCTTACTTGTAATCACGTCAATGTGGTGAGGAAAAACAAGAAATATATACTCGTGCATATAAAAAATCATCTGAAAATTTCAATTTCTTCCTTTTAACTTCGCTTAAGTGCATAACCGTGTTTTCACAATGGAAAGGGTATCTTACCCATAAATAATCTGTGTTGCAGCCTGCCGTGTATTGTATTTGGACGTAAAGTACTTGATATCTAACTACAGTGTTATTGTTCGTTTCCACAACCCATTCGTAAAGGACATTCAGGTCGTACAGGCCATCCAGATCTCTGTCTGGAGCTGCTATCCAGCCATTTGACTGATTCATATGTATGATGTAATGACTTTGGTTGGGTGCTAACAAAATATACACAATACAGACGTTTTTCTTTAGCCATTCATGCAGAATGCATTTACACTTCGCTTCTGAAGATACAACGACATTGACACAAAGTACACACAGTACGCACGAGATATGACTGAAAAATAATTTCCACACCAGAACGTGTTGTGAAATATAACCCCTTGTATATCGTATATCGTTTGAACAGAAATGCAGAGTTTTACATCAAAATACATTTTTTGTGTCGTAAAAGTTCATTATACGTTCATAATATGACCACATTAAAACACTTCGGGCATACATGTAATATCGGATTGGATTGCTCGTTGAACAGATATCTCAACGTATTTATTCTCGACTTGTCAAGTTCAGCGACTAACAATCGTTAGCTAATCTTTTCCAACAGTCGACTGACTACCTATCGATCCCCTTTTGAGATGCTATATCATATACAAACATTAATATATTCGGCTAACTTGTAAAGAGATTAATACTGTTGTTAGTCATTACCTTGCCTGTGCTCGTAAGTGATCTCAAAACCAGCAGCAGATGATTGATAGTCAGAGTAAAACTGAACATACATCAAATTTGATACAGTTTCTCCTAAGTTGTAGTAGTCTTGGAAAAGGTGCTCACCACATATCACTATAACATCTACTAATGCGTCTGCTTCAAATATCTGTAGATGCAAAATCTCGTTACCATGGAAATTATCCGTTGAACTAGATGGACAATCAACCTATTTTAACTTAAGATATTAGCTATCTAATACTTCAAATACTTACGATTCTGATATATAGTCTGAAGTTATTGCAAAAGTCTATGCTGTTTTAGAACTGTCCATGTTCAAACACAAGATACACAGATATACTAAGCACAATAAATTTAGCAATTTTTTGTTTTATATAATTTTTGTTTATCTTAAAATAACACTTGGCATTTATTTTCTAAAATGGTGAGAACAGGTCTTTAAGTACATGATACAATTACTTTGCAAACATCATCAATTTAATAGGCGTTTGGAACAACCTCAGAAATGCAGTAAGGATACGAAGGTTAAACTCATATTCACTCAACCAAATGCAAACAGCTGACTTACAATTTGCCTATCAAATCCACTCTTTTCATCCCTTACATATAAACAATGATTATTTGACAAATGAAATTAGGACTTGATGATGAGACACTTTAACCTCCGCAAATGACGTCAATGTTTCGTCATATCTTTTCATCGTCTCGCGCACCATGAAAGTGAGAACGGGTGCAAGTAGCACTGGCAGCACTAACATGCTTCCATGGCCCCTTAGAAGAGGGTTGCTTCAACTTAATGGTTGATGTTTGTATGCAAAGTCAGGCCGCCTAGCAGTTTCATCTTTAAACTCAAATTTGTTTACTATGTGAAGACTGATGCCTCCCCCCCTTTCTAAGTGCAGTCCAAAATATGCAAGCAAGGGTTATTGTTCTTATGCATCACACATCCTGTCATTCTATTTCATAAGTGTATCAGGTTATATTGAAATACCGTTTTTAGTTATAGAGCAGACACGAAATTGTATGAAAAATAATCAAAGGGAAATAACTCCAAAAATACACAAGCAAGAGTTATAATTCTTGTTCATGACACATCGTCTCATTGTGCTTTATACATGTCAGTGTGAAATATCTCTTACCTTTTTAGTTATAGACCAGACAAGAAATTATATGGAAAACCATCAGAGGAAAATGCACACGCAATAGTTATAAATTTTGTGCATGACACATCGTTTCACTGTGCTTTTAAGTGTACCAAGTTTCATTGAACTATCTCTTACCGTGTTTTACATGTGAAACAAGCAAAATTCTGTTTGCTGGTGTGCTAGTAGACTCAGACCTTCAGCTGTTATTTACAATCTCCATGCATGTTTACACAAAAAGGTACAAGTAGGCAAAGATCAGGAAAAGGCGCAATCAGAAAGAAATTCCCACTCCAAAAACCGAGGTGGGAAAAAACCAAACTAACAATCAGGTACTTATACCATGAAACATCGCAAGCCGAATGAGCAGCTATTTTCCCAATAGGTGGCCAC
Organism: Rugalucina vietnamica; assembly: GCA_964017185.1. Taxonomy (NCBI): domain Eukaryota; kingdom Metazoa; phylum Mollusca; class Bivalvia; order Lucinida; family Lucinidae; genus Rugalucina; species Rugalucina vietnamica. The sequence goes on from OZ024879.1 coordinate 42,069,626, forward strand.
TCAGTTACCTTAACTTAACTAAAATATGAAAACATACATAAGGCACCAACAGCACAAAAAAATTTTTAACACCAAGACATAAAACAAAAAGAACCACCACAGAAGTATCGCCTTGGAACGATCAGTAACACAAAGTTACTGGCGGGCTTAAACCGGTTTTACATGGCCATAACCTCAATCTCAGCTTCTGCAGTGGTTCATACATTCAGCATTCCGAATGTGTAATACAGCCTCAGTGCCAAGCGAGTACTAACCGGTCAAAAATAGTTTTACTTTACACATCAAATTTTGAAAACCGAAATTCACTGTGAAAAACTAAATCCCGCTCACCCTCACTTTGCATACTGTTCACAGAGATATTAAATTTTCTCTCCAGGTGATGTTCGATAAGAAAAGTCTCTGATTTCCTGCTTAAAGTCCATAATTTCTGTGAGATTTACACATTCAGCTAGCTCATTTGCTCTCACTTTTTTACGCGACGCTAAGCCAATCAGAAAGAAGCTCTCCATGCTCACGTGACAAAGCGCGCGCCGTGACGTCAAAGCACTCCCATGACGTCAACAAGGTCGAGTTCGGATGCACTCACCACGTGTCAACCATGTGTAATCCTGTTTTATTCAATGACAATTGTTTTGATCAAATAAAACCACCAAGGTCCGCAACGGAACGTAGTGGAGTGAGATTTCGCAACTAGTGTGCTGGGTATTTTTCTCGGTGTTCTCCCGTTTTCGCCCAACCTACAAATTGGTCCCGATGACATGAAATAATATTGATAGGGACGTACAACTGAACAAAAGATAATACCCATACCTTAAGACCATCAGGTTCGCAATAATCAGACAATCTGATCAATGCAAATATTACGTTAAATCTGATGATTTCACCATCTGAAGCTTCGATAATCCACAGTATGTCAACGTTTAAATCATAAAGACCGTCGTCATTTGCATCGGGGGAGGTAATCACTCCTTGACTAGCTTTGAGGTGAATCAGGCTGTCAGACTTTGTCCCTGTAATGTGAGCAAACACTGTTAAGGTAATAACTAGATGTGTATATTAACATTACGAAAACACGCGCATGAAAAACATTTGGGATGAAAATGTATATTTGCCATTTTTTGGCTCAAAACATTACATATAAGAACCCTCTCATAAAGGTTGTTCTAACGAGTAACCACAATCGTTGTTTTGAAATAGAAACCGTTGTTAACCCCATTTTAACTATAAAAAAGGGTTTAACGGATTATACATTACATGGAAACGGTATATCCTATGGTATTCTTTCTTGCAAAGACAGAAATTCGGGTTTCCCTTAATAAACTTGATTGATTACATAAATTTAATACATTTTGCTGTGTGACGTTGAAAAACGTACATAGGCAAAGGAAAAAGAGGTCAATGAAAAAATCTAAATAATGGATCTTGTAAATACATGTCTAGTCAGTTCCACGGCCAACACTACTCTTCCTTTAAAGTTAAATAATTTTTTGTGGCTTCAGTCGATTCAGTAGAAATTCCATTTATACGTAGCCGAACCATTATCAAAGGTGACCTGTAAATATCAGCCGTCAAACTTCTTTAGTTCGCCTACCATTGCGTATAAACTGGCGAAGTGTTTATTTTGAAAGATGAAGGTTGTCAGCGATTTTGACGATTTTCATGCTAAACTGTGCAAACCTACCTATTCTTTAGCACCGAAAAACAGTTAAAACGATTTTCCCATAGGTGACATACACTTGATTCAATAGGGTTAGGTTGCCAACACAACATAAAGCATATGGCTGGCGTCTGCTGTAACCAATTGAACGCCATAAAACTAGCAATTTACGGGTACCGAAAACCAAAAGCAATTTCTGACGTTGCATCGTAGGTTTCAACATTCAAACTGCCATACACTAAGTAGACGATCTTCCAAGATAAGAAATGTGTGCAATGTTGTGAAAAATCACGAGCCCGTGCGCGAGGCACGGAATGCATTTTTGTTCCGAGGCAAGGTCCCGCGAATGCGCACTAAAACTTCGAATTTGATAACGCACAAGGATTTTCGAGTCATCTTGATGCTGACTGTGTACAACAGTTTTCAGATAACTGACCAATTTTAAAAGCTGAGATGAAAACTGTTGCATTGACTGTGGAGCTTAGAATATATAGTTTAACACATATGTTCATTGAACAATATTAGAACAAAATATGACTGACTGAAGATTATTGTGAAATAAACGGAATAAATAATCACCTTAAAAGAACTTTGCAACCATTGTGAAGATTCACGCGAAGGTACCGGTTCAACCACCTAGATAATTACACAGTGTTTCTGTTACAAAACCGACTAATATTTACACAATATTACCGTTACAAATCCGAAGGTCACAAAATTCCATCACGATATGCGGATGAACTGTGTAGCACCAAGGTCTTCCGGTGGCTTCTGATGTAGGTCCGGGACTTTGTCGACAAAAATTACTTGCTCCAGTTACACCACCGTCATCAGGAAAATAGATGTCCTCGGTATACCAATGTTTGTGCGGATATTGCGTATTCCATGCTTGGCACGTGAAACCGTGGTTTGTTTCAGAGACTGATCCTCTGTAGGTGTTCTTGAATAAATCTCTGATGCAGTCAGTTAGGCTTTCCGCAGTTGCATCATCTACAAAACTCTATTACTCATTTATAGGATCTCAGATAGATTTCGATTCACAGATTCATAATAGTAAGGGCATATCATTTTGCGCACTAACACGTAAATAATGGTACACAACTGCAATCAGTACAAATGTTCTGAAGCACCTGGTATAAAGTTGCACATTGAGATAAGCAATATTATTAAAAAACTTTGTAGTTCACACATCAAACCTGTTAACCCTAAAACGTGGATGAGTCGAATTTCTTTGTTAATAATGGTTTTCATCAACGTTTAAAAGATCTGTACACTATCGCATAATATGCAATAACAGTCTCTTTAACTTATACCACTTTAGCCGCATCGCCTGTAATCGATTTGTTACAGCTTGCACAAACATAACTAATCTACAAACGGATATGGATTAGGAAAGGGACACAAATACATCTTTTTTTCAATAAAATGTTTCCATTGATTTACCTAATTCAGAAAACAATTGAAGCTGTGCAAACTAGCAGAATATGCTGGTAATGTTATGATTGTAACGTATTCGTCTTTTTTTAAAATGACACATACTTAAAGGAAAAGTTAATTTAGTATATATATATTTTAACCAGCCGCATTCTATTAATTCATCCACCGCTTTTCGAAGGCTATTTCTGGCTAAATTTGAAACAAAAGTGAACAGATTGCACACTTTGACGATGTTAGTGACCATTTAAGCCAATCAATCTCAAAATATCTGGACAATGTCGCCGTCAGTGCTTCGAAGCTCCGGTGTCTTTATATTGGACATTTTTATGCAGTTTCCCTGACTACACTTTTGACCTGAGCATATTTTGTTTTATGTCTAAGACTTACATGAACCATTTGAAGAAAACATTAAAACCAAAGTTAAACAAGCAAACATCAAAGCACCCATACTACGTCGTTCGTCAAAGAGAACCATGCCTGAAATAACACAAGTACACAAAGAGTAACATTTTCTCTCGACGCGACCCAATAAGCAATCAGAAAACAAAAGTAATTAAATACGTATGATTAACCAACAGAAAGATATTGGAAAAAAGTATTCAAATTTGATATCTTAAACAGAATTTACTTCGGTTACACTCAAAGAACACGTACATGTACTTTAAATACAATTAAAATCTGGAAGGCACATATGTTGGCGTTAAGTGGTCAAACATGGAGGATAAAACCGGAGGACCCGGGGGAAAACAATCGACCTTGGATGGGCGATCACTACTCTGGTAAACCCGGACTGCAGAAGGGACCTGCCAGTGCGTTATGCTATCCAGGCCCCAGTTTGATATTACTGATACACGATGGCGGTAGATTTATATGTAAACTACTAAGACATAATATCGCCTTTCATCCATAGTAAGCAACTGTATGTACTTGAAGTTTAACCCATACAGGAATGATGTTCCACACGTGAACTCCGGGATAAGACAAACTATTTTAAATAGCTTGATTATATGCCTAGGCATTAAAAAATTCTATTTGAGTATGATCGTAGTTAATCAGTGAATCATTCACATTACTTTCATTGCTCTCAGACTGGAACAAATCAGTAAGTAGATAGGAGCAACGTTATTCGCTACACAGTTTTGTCTTATGCAGAAATACAGTTTCATCAAACGACAAAATACGCAACGCTTTACATGCAACATTTTTCAAGACTTACTGATCGTTCCAAGGCGACAATTCTGTTGTGGTTCGTATTGCTTTATCTTGGTGTTGCATTTTTTGTGCAGTTTGCACCTTATGTGCGTTTTCATATTGTAGTTATATCTGGGTAACTGAGTGGCCCCCTATTGGGAAATAGCTGCTCACTCGGCTTACGATGTGTTTTCTCAGTATCGTACCTAATTATCAGTTTAGTTTTTCCTACCTAGATGTTTGGTAATGGAACTCTTTCTAATTGTGTCATTTCTTGATCATTGCCCACTTGTACCTTTTGATTTCTATTACGACATTTCATGTTACATCCTAGCGCGTGATCCTATTTTTAACATCAAATAACATAATAACTGAGCTTTAAGCTTTAGTCGCTTACTTGGGTGACGAAATTAATAAGCACATGTTGCAAGTAAAAAAGTCATATCATCATTGTTTGTTTGTATCGATGCTTAGCATCCAAGTCAACACTTATGTCGGGACGTTGTCCTTTTTTTAACCAAACATAAGGATGTCATGACATCCAAACAGTGCTTCATATATTATCACCCAAATAAGCCATTTAGGCCCATCCCCATTCTTATTAATATGTTCACTGCTCTAAAGGATCACAGTTTTAATTTTCATTACATGTATGGATGGTTTGACTTGAACAACTTTTCCTGGACAGAATCACACCTGAACGATTAAGAAGTAATCAGATGGTCAGTTGCGCATTAGCAGTCCGTCTATTTCTCCTGTCGGGGAGATTATTAGGTTCGACCCGTAAAATTATAAGTACGCCAAAATGACGTTACATTGATTGCGACGTCTCCTGGGGCGACGTTATAATCAAGTGACATCATTTACAATATGGTTACCTGAGTTTGACTGAAAGTATGTAAAGTTTGCAAAAAGTTAAAAGTTTCCTCTGCAGAAGGCTGTAAAAGACCGAAACGTTACGAAAAAGGAGTGCTTCTAATAAACACAAGACTTTATATTGTTCTTCTTTAAAAGAAACCTTAGAATTACAGTGAATATTCCATTTGATAAACAATAAAGGGAAAAGTAAATAGCGACTTGTACTCACTATAACTGAAGACACAACATTTCAGAAATTGATAAACGGCCGGCAGAAATCACATGCTATTGGCATAAATCCAACAGTGCTCTCTTCTCTCTCTGTATAAATGTTGGGAATGACATTTGACTTCAATATATACAGGTTCGTTTCATTAATAACATACCCCTGCAATGTCGCAAAATAAATTGACCCCGCACCCTACATTGCATGGCTCATTGCTGGATGGTTATTAGTCTGGCCTGGATGAAACTTCTACAATTTGTGTATACATTTATGTGTTTTAAACTGGTAGTTTGTTTATATTGATCGTGAGCAGTCCGATTGGACAGGAAGCTGTTTTCGGTATGTACCAAAATTCCGACAGAATTAATGTCAAGTTTTCCACTTTCGGCGATTGGTATTATGTAAGTACTGTGAATACTGCCACTTTCTGACCTGAATGTTATTCATTGACATCTATTTGATATACATTAAAACTTGTACCGCATTCGCAATACATATAAAGTTCAAAAATAATGATTAAATAGACGCTATTTCCTTCATTACAGACATATTTCATGGAAGCAAAACTGCTCTTAATGTCTACTTCCATCTTAGTGTGCTCTCGCGCGTTTAATATTTGATTCGTTGAAGTTTCTCTTGGATGATTACTAATATAAGCCGTCTTGTTAAAATCGCCAGTCACACTATTTCAATCAATTGTTTTCAAAAACCATAAAATGTCCTTAATAAATATATGTTTAAGAATGTCATTACATAACTTAAAACATTGTCATAGGCAGGTACACATTGCATTAGATACAAGGCTATCGTTACTTTCTTTAAATAATCATGTCAACTGTTATGATGATATTCTCAGATGTCTAGCTTTTAAATTTGATAAACTTTCAGACAATTTATGTGCTGAAAACATGCATTTGCATGGAAGCATTATACAGGGTAGTAGGTATAGTTAGATATTCCATTTCTACTTCAGTACTTCAGCGAATGTGATGTAAGTTTTAAGGTATCTACAATAGATGCCAATGAACAACATTCATGTCAGAAACTGGCAATATTCACAGTACTTACAAAATACCAATCGCCGAAAGTTGAAAACTTGACATTAAATCTAGCAGAATTTTGGTACACGTCGAAAGCAGCTTCCTGTCCAATCGGACTGCTCACGATCAATATAAACAAACTACCAGTTTAACACACATAAATATATACACAAATTGTAGAAGTTTCATCCAGGCCAGACTAATAACCATCCAGCAATGAGCCATGCAATGTAGGGTGCGGGGTCAATTTATTTTGCGACATTGCAGGGGTATGTTATTAATGAAACGAACCTGTACATATAGATGAAAACAAAAACGATTTCATGCATGTCATACCACTTAAAACATTATTATAAAGATATTAGTTTCTTAACATCGCCTGTTCTTGAACCTTGAATCAGTAAATGTATTGCACATGGAAAGCATCTGTTTACAGCCCATACAATATACCGGGTTTTCTTCAGCAATTGAAACTGAACATTTTCAGTTGCTTTATTTTCTTTCTTCTTTTTTTTATTGTCGCTGACATCCTAATGTTGTGTAAAAGTCCCATAAAATGGAGGCAACGTCCCGACATGATCATTGCTGTTGACTGGATCGAAAAGCATAAATTCAAATAAACAAATCTCATTGTCACTCAAGTGTGGTTACACGCTAGAACCACATCGATTGTATACCCTTTTTTAATAAACGTCACTGAGTAGCCGGGGATCTTAGGTCAATTTTACGGGTCGAACCTCGCCCTCAGCTTCTACAGTATATCAAAACCCTTTATTAGTTGTTCTGATCTCATAGTGAATGTCTAACTTGTCAATGAATCATCACGGTAATTAAATATCGCCATGATGAATGAACACGCGCACTCTACAGATGCAATGATACAATAACCTGCATTGAATCTAGAGATGTCGGGTAAGCCAAACGCGACCAAAGGCATAAAACTTGATTGCTTACATGATGAGCACGACCTTAGTATTTGCATCTATTCCAATCAATATCCATTACCATGTACATGAATTTTGACAAGTCATGATTGCAATAAATTTGCTAAAGAAAAACGAATTAAGCACGTTTTTGCTCTTACCGCTTAATTAAAATGTAACGTTTTTCTTTTTTATTGTCATGAATTTACAAGATTGTAAAATACGAGTACGTAATAGACAATATACATTAATTGTTTTGTCATTTCTGTCATCGTCTTTGCTTTTACATATCATTTCTTGCAGAGTCAGTATTTACTATCATTGGTTTGCACATCTATTTCTCACGGCCCAAATGGGTGACATGGGTGAGTGCTATATTCCCACCGACCACCTCGGTTAATTTGCTTTGCTTTACGTCCCAGTTAAAGGCTGTTATTCCACGCCGACTTCACGTGGTATTATCGTTCGATTCACTTTGTATGGAACCTTTATCTAACTTCTAACCAATACTGGGAGCTTTTACCCAACATTAGGATGATACCTCACCAGGGACAAGCGAAATTTATAATATAACCGCAGGACAAGCGAAATGTGCGGTATAATATAACCACAGGACAAGCAAAATGAGTTGTATTACATAACCGCGGGACAAGCGAAATGTGTTGTATAATGTAACCGTGAGACAAGCGAAATTTGCGGTATAATGTAATCGCGGGACAAGCAAAATGTACTGTATAAAAAAACCGCAGGACAAGAGCAATGTGCCGTATAAAACGTAATGTGCCTTATAATATAAGCATGGGCAAGCGAAATGTGCCGTATAATATAACCGCAGGACAAGCGCAATGTGCCGATATAATATAAGCGCGGGACAAGCAAAATGTACTGTATAATAAAACCGCAGGACAAGCGCAATGTGCAGTATAAAACGCTATGTGCCCTATAATATCAGCACGGGCAAGCGAAATGTGCCGTAAAATATAATCGCATGACAAACGAAATGTGCTTTAAATATAACCGCAGGACAAGCTCAATGTGTTATATAATTTAACCACGGGAAAGGCGAAATATGCCGTATAATATAACCGCGAAACAAGGGAAATGTACATGTACATATTTACTATCAAATATGTCCTTTTTACATGTGCGATACAGGCAAAACTTACTTGCACGCATCGTGACACACTATCTCGAATCAGACATTGGGCCCCCAGAATCAGAATGACATTGATACATACCAACTTCCTCACAGTATAAGAAATAAATACGTCAGACAAACAAAAGGACATTTGAAGAAAATTAAAAATTGTCTGATTGGATGAGAGCGGTGCACGACATTGGTGCCAAAAACCTGGATTCTTACTTGGCCCGCTTCTTTCTCTTTGTGAAGAAACGTAACGGACAAGAATGTGAACCAGGCTCATTAAAATCTTTTCAGTCAAGCATTAACAGACACCTAAATGGAAAAAGCAGTAAACTGATTTGTTAAAGTATAATAATTTCAAACGTTCAAGAGATTAGTTGACCTATTAAAAATAGAAAATTATTGGAAAAAAGGAAAGGAAAACAAAGCCAACAGACTTAAGTGCTTTCAAAAAGAAGTGATAAATATTATATAGGGAACAATATCTGCTTGAGATAGGTAATTGGCTTCAGTTTTCTTCTGCTCAGGTTTTTTGACCTTCTCAAGAGTCAAGACACAAGCTGAACTGTACCCCCAAAATGAAATAGAGCTTTGAAAGTTTTGGAAAACTTCATTTGTTAAGAGTGAAAGGCACAGTCATGTCTGTATTCATTTATCATATCAATACAGAGAGCCACCAGTTTTGATTAGGAAGTAAAGTATCTGGCGTATTTAATTACATCACACAATTATGTCCGAGAAATGTATACCCCCTAATACCCCACAATTATAAAGTAAAACTGTGGTTTACATAGATATATCTTTTATTATTATTATTATTGATCCAAAACATAGATCCTGGGACACACAATTAATGTTTTGAACAAACGTATTACAATATCATTTTTTATGAAATTTCAATTTTTACAGCCGAAAAAATGCTGTTCTTTGCTTTGGCTTGTTTAGTAATGAAACACAGTATGGTAATGACAAGTCTCATGCCTCTGACACCTTCATACCAGTCTACCAACAAATAAGCCACAAAGTTAAAAAAACTGTCATGTGTAATTCGTGAAAACATTTCCTTCTTTTGTTGATACCCTAACAACCCTCTCTTATATTGTAAAACGCTGAGGGGTATACATCATTTTTTCCATGTACCCAGAATCTGTTTTAAACAAACATAATAAAATCATCTCTTTTTCTACTGATAATTACCATTTGCATTGCTGTAAAGATCAAATTGTTAAAATGAATTTTCTCTTGTTCAAGGCTCAAGTTGTTTTTGCTATATAAAACATGAAATCTGTATGGGCATATTAAAAGTAGCCAATATGTACATGTCCTTGACCTTTTATAATCTCACATGCATGTATTGCTATCTTTGTTCCAGCAAGTGTCATGGCATCGGTGAGCCTTGTGTATGTAAACAACAACATGCACTTGGGGTAACACTATGCGTTTGGGGTTGAGGAGTAATTAAGTGTATTACCATGGGGGATATAGAGCTTCTAACTAATACGACTGGGGACGAGTATCTCGAATACACAGAGAGAGCCACAAAGATTAAGGTCGGAGCCACCAGACTGTGTGATTGTTGTCATGTTTGCACAGCCTAGTTAGTATTAAAAATCTATCGCTACAGTACTAAATAGTCAGTTGAGATGAATGACGAATCATTGCTGGATATGATGTAAAAGCTTAAAAAGGTACAAGTAGGCAAAGATCAGGACCATTTAATAGGTGCAGCTTTAAGCAGATGGTACATCATTTATACGAGTCGCAATGCAAAAACAAATGGTAGGGTTTGCACACAAGTGCGACACAGACCGGCCAGTACAGTCACAGAAGAGGTGTGATGTAATATCCAGAAGGCAAAAACAAGAACGCCCATACACTATGCAGTTACTGCACAACTGATCTACGTGTTTGTTTTTGCATAGCCTAAAAGCCATTTTTCTCATGATGAGGCTCATACTTTCATATTTGGGGGTTTTCTGAGTACGTCAAAACGTCTTTTGACAAGGCTCATTCTAATTGTTCACCATTTTTGCATTATCCGCTGGTTCCCAGCTTTTAAAAAATCAATATTGGTGGTAATACAGGTTACCAGAACCCCACTGACCTCAAAGGTCAGGGGGGTTCTGGTTACCCGTTTTTCCAATATTGATTTTTTGTAAGCAGGAAACAAGCCGATAATGCAAAAATGGTGAATAAATGTACTTTTTTTCGGGTTATCCGCGCTGTCCACTGAAGGATTATAATCTATACAAAGACAGACGCCCAGATGAGATGCAGGGTGTGTCAACAGTCGGGGTCATGTCGGGACGTTGCCTCCTCCATTTTATGTGACCTACACAACTTTAGGATGTCATGACACCTTTCCTGGACAGGCTCAGACCTGAGCGGTTAACCAGTAATAAGATGTAAGCTTTACCTGAAGACACAATCAGCCAATTTATTTTTAGGCCGTCAGTGTTACTTGCCTTTCAAACTTATTTCACTGTTTGTAACCTGAGTACGTTAAACCCCACAGCAGTGTTCAGACTGGAATGATTAAGCCTTGTGAGAGATTAAAGAAATCAGGATGATAATAACAATGCAAACATTACCAGTGAGGTAACAAAACTGTTTTGTGCACAGCAGAACTTTTTGTGCTCATCTCATATAAAAAAACTAATACTGTTTATCATATATCTTAAAATCATTTAGAAGTGTTTGTTTGAATTGAAGCTGAATATCGCAGCCAACAGCTAAGGTCATTTCGGGACGTTGCCTCAATTTCATGCGTCTTGTACCAAAATTTAGGATTTCATGACATCCAAAACGTGCTTCAAATATAACCGCCCAACTAAGCCACAAACATGAAGCCACTTTTCCTCGGCAGTCTCAGACCTAAGCGGTTATCCCGTAATCAGATGCTTAGTGGTGTATTATAAGCTTTGCCTCAAGGCACGTTTATTTAGGCCCGAATGGGCGCGCGCTCATATTCCCACCGACCACCCTTGGAAGTAAAGATGTTTTTAAAAAGCAATATTTTATTTCAGTTGTACGTCCATTTCAATATTATTTCAGCTCATATGAGACGGACTAATCAGTAGGTGGGCGAAAACGGGAGAACCCTGAGTAAAGCCACCTGACACACCCGCAAGCAGAACGTGGCTTGTCTTACATGTGGCCAGTTCGGGGCTCGAGCCCACACCAGATACAGCGGTGTGATGATCGAGTGATTAAGAAGCAGCGCTATTAACCGCTCGGCCGCATGAGTTTGGTTTGTGCAATATCGTTTCCGATGTCGTGCTCAATAAAGTTGAGACTGCAAAAACACAGATGAGAATATTCATTTTTCAGTGCAGTCTGATCTGTCTGTCAACATGTAATGTGGTTCAAAGTAGGTCTTAGCTTTCGGATCAGAACTGACTCTCGTCCCCAAGAAAGATTAAAACCATAACGTCCATATGGCTGATGAAGATTATGTTATATTTGTGAGTCGAAAACATAGAACGAATTCAATGCTAATTGAGAATGGACGTTGCCTTCAGCTTATAATGAGCCAGCCTTGATTTCCTATAACGCTTCAAACATGCTCAAAGCGGCTAGGGTATTAGGGAGCCAACAAATATGATATCTGGTGCACGCACTGGCTCTGGCGGCCCAGAACGCTTTTCTGTAAAAATATGTAGCATATAGTTTCCGTAGTGCCGTTAGCTTTTTTCCACATACGTGACCTTGCATCAGTCATTTATTGAAAATGGTCCTGTAAACGCTCACCTGAGATCTGAGACGTATACCAATATACTTAGTTGACTTTAATGGTCATTTACATGTATATTGTCCAAAGGACGGGGACAGATAACCTCTGGAGCCAATGTCTGCAACAAATTCATAAATATCTTATCCATTTGCCCATTTCCTGAAAGCTTTTCCCTTCAATGACATTTTAACAGTTTTCTGTATATATGACCTATATTGACCTTGCCGTAAAATCTAAAGGTCAACACAGGGCCATTTTTATACATACACTATAGTTCTGTAGCGTTAATTTCTGCATGTCAAGTTTCATTGCAATATGTTCAGCAGTTCCTGAGAAGATATTTGATGGGGTTTACTATATATGGGCATGGCGACCATCTTGGTATGTGACCTGGTTTTATTTATAAATACATTGGTTCCCCCTTCATTCAGATGTTCCTGTAAAATTTGGATTTGATTGGTCAAGTAGTTTTATAGAAGAATATCTTTAAATACTATGGTTATACTATGGTTGATTTGCCAAGCGGTTTCAGAGATAAAAGATCTTTGAATATTATGATTATATATGTTGCCCCGGGGTGGAGGCAGACCAAACCTTGGGGTCTATTTTTTCAGAAACTTAACTTTTTTCCTGATCGTTGCCTACTTGTATATTTTAAAATCTTCAATTTGCCCATTTCCTGCAAGTTTTGCCTTGCCTATAAAATCACATTTTAACAATTTCCCACATTCAAATGCATGGGCGACCTATATTGACCTTGCTGTAAAATAAGGCAAGGTCATGCTAGGGTCATGATTTATATAAACTTTGTAGAGCTCCTCTCCCTGATGCTTCATGTCAAGTTTTTAAATCATAGTTTGTTTGTTTGTTTGTTGTTTAACGACGCATCAACCCTGATGGGTCATTAGCGTCTAACAAGGTAAAACGTTAAAATATATTGAACTCGTATTAAAAAGTAACACTAAATAAGATATAAATGTCGTTGTAAAGAAACGATATTTGAAATGATAAGATTGAAGATTTAAAAATTATATTTTATAAAACAGATTTACTTGTCTAAGAAATGATAAAATTTTTCCAACGGGTACATCTTTGAACAATTCTTTCAAGTTGTTAGCTTGAAAACAAGAAATTCGCTCTGCTGCAAAGTCAGTGCATTCTAAAAGAAAGTGTTTAACTGTGAATGGTGTATCACAGCCAATGCATTTAGGTTCATCTTCTCGCTTTAATAAGTGGGAATGTGTTATTCTTGTATGACCAATTCGGAGACGAGCAAGAACGATTTCTTCTCGTCTCGAAAGTTTATGAATTGCTTTTGGTCGTTTAACGATCGGTTCGACTTCCCTCAACTTATCAAACTTCGCTCCGTTCCAGGTTGTTTGCCATTTGTCAAAGATGTACTCGTTAATAAAAGGTTTAAAATTGACATAAGGAATTTTAAAAACTGTTTCTTCTAGATTTAACGATTCTTTAGCGTTCTTATCAACTTTCTCATTTCCATATATACCTATATGACTGGGAACCCAGCAATATATAATTGTTTTCAATTCCGAGATGGTGTGATGTTTTATTAATAGTTTTTGTATTTGAGGGTTTTTGGATGATGTATGGTTTAAGGCCTGTAAAACTGACATAGAGTCAGAAAAAATAATAAATTTGTCCTTTAAGTTACTTTCATTTATGAAGTCTAAAGCTAAGTCTATAGCTTTAGCTTCCGCTGTGAAAATTGAAGAGCCATCAGGTAAACGTAATGTTTTGCAATTGCCGTTTGTAAAAGTAGCACAACCAACTTTGTTTTCTTCTTTTGAACCATCAGTATAAATACATTGATAGTCAATAAATTGAGATTGTAGTTGATGAAAACTTTCTTTTAGAAGGTGTGGATTTGAGTCGGATTTTTTCCCTGTATGTAGAGTCAAATTAACTTCTGGTTTTCTAATGCACCATGATGGTATTTCGGAAACAAAATGTTCTTCTATTTTATCTTTTTGGATGTTTGCTGATTCTAAAAGTGGTGCAACCCGTAAACCAAAGGACCGGATAGCCCTTGGTTTACTTTCGTAAAGCTGTACGACTTCTTCAGAAATATATGGCGGAAAAGACACCTTATGAACTGGATTTGATGGATTAGCAGCAATTCTAATGGCGTACTGTAGGGCAAGTTTCTCTCGTCGTAAATATAGAGATGGCTCTTCAGCCTCAACATAGAGGCTTTGTACAGGTGATGTTCGAAAAGCACCCAGAGCTAATCTTAGGCCTTGATGATGCACTGTGTCAAGAGAACTGATATATGATGGTCTTGCCGATCCATATACGATGGATCCATAATCTAATTTTGAACGAATGAGGGAACGGTATAGCTGGAGAAGGACAGTGCGATCAGCACCCCAGTCTGTGTGTGATAATACTTTCAGTAAGTTTAATGCTTTTAGGCACTTGGCCTTTAAGTACTTGATATGTGGTATGAAAGAAAGTTTACGATCAAAAAGAACTCCAAGAAATTTAAAATCTTCAACTACTGGAATAAGAGACCCATATAAATAAAGTTCAGGATCGTTGTGTACTTTCCGTAATTGACAGAAATGCACACATTGTGTTTTCGACTTGGAAAATTTGAAACCATTATGTGAGGCCCAGTTTTCTATTCTGTTAATGCACTGCTGTAAGTGCCTCTCGATAGTTCTCATACTTTTTGACCTGTAACACATACAGAAATCATCTACATATAAGGATCCATCTGTTTTAGGATCCAGACAGTTCATTATGCTGTTTATCTTAATATTGAACAAAGTTGTAGACAAGATGCTCCCTTGTGGAACACCCTGTGCTTGATCAAACTTTTCGGATAAAGTCGATCCAACACGAACCTGGATCCAACGATCCGCAAGGAAATTTTCAATAAATGTAGCTAATCTGCCTCGTATTCCGAGATCATGTAGATCTCGCATAATACCATGTCTCCAGGTGGTATCATAAGCTTTTTCCAAGTCGAAAAACACAGCAACAACATGCTCCTTTGCAACAAAGGCATCACGAATAAAGGTTTCCAGTCTAATTAAATTGTCGTTGGTACTTCGTTCAGAACGGAAGCCCGACTGAACAGGAGATATTAGGTTATTACTTTCTAAGTACCATACAAGTCTTACATTTATCATTCTCTCTAAGGTTTTGCAAAGACAACTTGTAAGTGCTATCGGTCTATAGCTGTTCGGTTCTGCATGATCTTTTCCAGGTTTAGGAATTGGTATTATAGTGGCTAGTTCCCAACTTTCGGGAAACTTTCCAGTTTCCCACATATCATTAAAAATATCTAAGAGAGCCTGAAGTGATTTTGGTGGAAGATGTTTTAACATTTGATAGTGAACTTCGTCGGGACCTGTTGCTGTATCATGGGCTTTACTGATGGCGTCTTTTAGTTCATCTAAATTAAATGGAGAATTATATTCTTCATTATTTGAGGACTTAAAGTTTAATTTAGTCTTTTCCTGTTCTTTCTTGTATTTTTGAAATTCCTCCGAATAATGACTGGTTGAGGAATTTGAACAAAATTGTGATGCCAAAGTATCTGCTATATCTTGTTTTGTGGAAGCTGTTTCGTTCGCATTGTTGAAGTTGTAATTAAGATGATGATAAGTAGCAGATTTAGATTTACCGGATATTTTCCTAACCATGTCCCAAACTTTTTTAGTCGGTGTTTTATAATTCAAATTAGATACGTATGTTCTCCATGATTTGCGTTTTGCAGACTTTATAGTCCGACGGGCTTTTGCTCTAGAATTCCTATAAGTATTTAAATTTTCATGCGCTGGGAACTTGCAGAACTTCAACAAAGTGTCTTTTCGTTGTTTGATAGCCTCTTTACAATCGTCATTGTACCATGGGTTACTTTTCTTTGGGTTTGTCGAGGTTTTGGGGATACATTTCTCAGATATAGTTATTAAAGAAGAAGTAAAGTAAGTTATAGGATCAGAAGAATCAGACAGAGTAGTATCAGTAAGGGACTCATTACATAAGGTATTAAATAAATCCCAATTTGCTTTATGTAATTTCCATTTGGGGTTATGGGCTTCATCATGAGTCCGAACGCTTTCAATCAAAATTGGAAAGTGGTCAGATCCACGTTGATCTTCACAAACAGACCAGTCATAGTCAAGATAGAGAGAGGGGTGACAGAGTGAAAGATCAAGAGATGAGAAAGTGCCTTTACCAGAATCAAGATAAGTGTTCGATTTATCATTCATCAAACAAATGTCGTTTTTCGTGATGAAATCCTCGATTAATTCTCCTCTGGGATCATTGTCATTACAACCCCAAAGCACATTATGACCATTGAAGTCACCTACTAACATATAGGGTGAAGGAAGCTGTTCAAGTAAAGAAGTCAGTTGTTCAGATCTTAAAAGATAAGAGGGAGGGATATAGATTGAGCAGAAAGTTATCTCTTTCTCGAGTGTAACGGAAACAGCTACCGCTTGTAGATCTGTTTTAAGTTTAATTTGACGTTGTGGTAATGTTGAATGGACAAGTAAAGAGGTTCCACCAGATGCTCTTAGACAATCCAAGTGAATGTGATTGTAAACATTAAAGCCTTTCAAAGTAAACGTGTCATTAGGTTTGAGGAAAGTTTCTTGTAGACAGAAAACAGAAGGTCTAAGTAGAGACAAAAGAAGTAGTAGTTCTTCAAAACGTGGTTTTACACCTCGACAGTTCCATTGTATTATTTTATATTTGCTACCCATTAAATAATTTAGTGAGGAGATTTAAATGCGTGACCTTTCGTTTAAATGTAGACTGAAAACTTCTACTTTGGAGCTGTGATTGGTGACCGAGGACGATGGCCACGGGAACCAGGGCGCGAGGCAACCTCGTCCATCTCCATGGCATCGTCATTAGCCAGAGCTCCAAATTTGTTATACTGTTGGACGGGATCATCTGATCCCTTCTGCACCCTACTGGATGCAGAATGTGGTTTTGCGTTTGTACTCGGTTGATTTGGTTTTGAACTAACTTTTGCTTGTTCTGACAGAGATTTGCTTGATGTTACGTTCTGATTTTGAGAAATATTGTTTCTGTTTGGTTTCCTCGCAATGAGAACTTTTGAACTCTCTGTAATCTTACAGTCTTCGACACTGTATTGTGTAGCAGCTGTTTTGGTTTCTGGTTTGGCAGCAAGTGATTTGACTATATGTGAGAAACTAAATTCAGGCTTCTGTTCAAGTTGTTTTCGAGCTTCAAGATATGTCAAGTTCTTTGTTATCTTCAATCGCATGATTTCTTTTTCCTTCTTCCATGTTTCGCATTCATTTGATCGTGATAGATGTGCTCCGCCACAGTTGACACATTTTGTGGGGTTATTGCAGTGATTTGTATGATGGTCATGGTTTCCCATACCACATCTTTCACAGACTGACCCGGGGTCAACTGGGCATTTGTCCTCATGGTGTCCAAACTTCTGACAGTTAAAACATCTCAAAGGGTTAGGTATGTAAATGTCAACAGGTACAATTTGATAGAAAATTTTGACTGCTTTTGGTGGGACGACTGAGTTGAAAGTAAGTAGCAAAGTATTGGTGTTGATGGTTTCCTGTCCTTTCTTAACGGTAAAACGTTTAACTGCCGTTACACCTTGATTTTCTAAATATTCCAGGATGTTCTTTTCTGACTCTCCTTTGAGGTTTCTGTCTCTGATGATGCCTTTCGAAGAATTCAAAGATTTGTGCGGGTTCACTTCTACTGATAGGTTAAAGAACTTTTTTGTTTTCAATAAGATGTCCGTTTGCATTTTTCGTGTTGTTTCCACAAGCAACATTCCATTTTTTAATTTCTTGACGGATTTTGGCGTACCTATCATGCTTTCTATCTGCTTTTCAATCACAAATGGTGACAGTGACGTAACTGGTGTTTCTTTAATAGTTGATTCAATGAGTAAAAACTTTGGAAAAGTGTCTTGTGCTCTAAACAGTGTCGAAGCGTCTATATCATCGTCGGAATCCGGTCGTTGTCGTTTGTTATTTAAGGAAGCCATATTTTCAGTTTTAAGTCTCGACGGCTATGCGCTTCACCCTCCTTGGAGCCCTACAAGGGGACGCTATACGGAAACGGCTCTCCAGTTTCCAGCGCCAAAGCTACATACCCGTCATACTCGCCGTGCAAGATTCCAAAGTACTTCAGACTACCCAAGCTTTAACAACAAATGAATATTAAGTCAGATGTCTATTAAAGAAAACCGAAATAACATTCAGACGTTGTACCCACCCTGCCTCTCAACCTAGACCCAAGTAACCCAGAAATACCGAAAAACAAGCCCGTCGATTGACCCTTAAACCACCGCCTTCTGAGATATAGGGAAAAGGATGATTAAATGAAGAAATTTGGAACACGGTTGCGTATCATTCGATACTGAAAAAGTTAGAAGGAAGAAGAGATCTCAGGGCAAGGCATGGCAGCCGATTGACCGTGTCGAGCCTCCACGGCCTCCCGTTTACACCGAATCCGAGGCCAAAGAGGCGTGTTGAGACAGGTGAAGATCTCTGGCCTGTCCCTCAACCTCCAGGATCCTCTTCTCCGGCTTACGGGTATCCACCCACGGCAAACAGGTGGCACCTCTTTTGACCGGGTTTTACGGTTCCGCATGAGGGAGCGACCGGCCTATTCTAATCCGGGTCCGGTACGGGCCTTTAAATCATAGGTCTTTGGTTCTAGAGAAGAAGGTTGTTTAATGTTTTTGCTATTTATAGCAATGGCGGCCACCTTGGTCATGTGACCAAGACCATTTATATTAACTTTCGTTCCCCCGTCCTAAATGAAGTTTGGCTTTGATCAGCCAAGTGGTTTCAGAGAAGAAGATCTTTGAAAATTATGGTAATATACATGTATATTGCCCCGGGTTGGGGGCAGACCAGCCACTGGGGTCCTAATTTTTTCAGAAACTTAAATCTTCAATTCATCTGCCCACATTTATACCATTTTCCCCATTCAAATGCACGGGCGACCTATGTTGACCTTGCCATAAAATAGGTCATGGTCAACCCAGGGTCATGATTTATATATACTTTGTACAGCTCCTCTCTCTGATGCTGCATGCCAAGTTTCATAATCAACGGCCTTCTGGTTCTAGAGATTTTTAAAAGGTTTTTGCTATTTATAGCCATGGCGACCATCTTTGTCATGTGACCTAGGCCTTTATATAAACTTTTGTTCCCCCTTCCTAAGGATACTCCATATGAGGTTTGGTTTTGATTGGCCAAGTGGTTTCATCGTGGACGACGATGACGGAGTGACGGTCGACGTCGGACAGAAGACGGAGCATGGCCATTAAATAAGCTCACCTTGTGAGCCTTCGCCGCAGGTGAGCTAAACAATTTCAAGTAGGCAATGATCAGGAAAAGGCGCAATCAGTGAGAAATTTCTACTCTAAAAACCGAGATGTAAAAAACTATATTGACAATTAGGTACTTTAAGTAAGAAAATATAGGTTAGCTAAACTTCTATTTTTGCCCAAACGCAAACTGAAAACTGATGCATACGCACATGGTGGAGTTCTGAATATAATTGTATGATTCCTTGAACCGCAGCCTGCAAAAGTATATCAAAGAGGCTTGTATGTATGGATGGTTTGACTTGAACCAAGTCCCATGGGCAGTCTCATATCGTCTGAGCGGTTAACCAGAAATATGTAGTTTATAAGCTTTGACTATGGGCACAAGGAAAAAAGGTACAAATAGGCAACGATCAGGAAAATGCACAATGAGAAAGAAATTCACACTCCAAATACATACATGTTCCTCAGGGCTCCAACGGACGGGACAATGACAGAAGAAGAGCTGTGTGGCATTGCCTTAGGTGTGTACCAAATTAAACTAGCAAAACTATACACACAAAATCATCTAAATGAAGAAAGAAGATGCAACACGTTTATTAATCAAGATGAATCCAACTTACCTTGAGCCGCAATGCAAAGCAGTCACACAAGTACAACGAAATGAAAGATATTTATAAATTACATCGAATGTGGAGTGCAGGGATGGTACTGTACATGTAGGTAAGATAGTAGTTAAGTGGTCTCATTGATTGGCATACACAATAATCACGGTTTGATTTCGTTGACTACGCCTGAGATGGAAGATGACGTGGACAAGCATAATAATCATGGCTTGACTTAGATAACTATTCAAGTGAACAGGTCCCTACGGAGGTAGATGCCAGTGATGCCGTGGTCAAGCATGTGTTTGTTTTTGTTTTGTTTAAATTGATGCTGATAACAGCATCATCATCGCAGATAACAGCAAAGGTATTGTTGGGACGTTCCCTCGATTTTATGATACTTTTACCCAAAATTCGGATGTCATGACATCTAAAATGTGTTTTAAACATGAACTAAAAATCAACCAACAAAGCCCGACGGCTCTCTGTCTTATGGTTCTCTCCAAATTATGCATCCCGAATGTTATAATTCCGTGAAGGGGAGACAATTTCGTGAATGAGAAACAAGTCTATTCAAAATGGCGGAATAGACAGCATGCCAAGGGCGTGCGTTAGACCTTGTTCTTAGAGGCCATCATGTCTTTGTGGCAAAAAAGGGGGCACTGGGAAAAGATTCCATCTACAGGAAATTGTCAAAAACCTTAAAAAAGGCTTGTTTGTTTGTTTGAATTGATGCTTAACGTCCCAGTCAACAACTAATGGTCATGTCGGGACGCTGCCTCCATTTCATGGGACTTTTACCCGAAATTAGGACATCCAAAAAGTAATTCGAATATAACCACCCAACTTAAAGTCTAAAATCTTAATGCATCTCGCGTTATCAAGAAAATACCAGAGGTCCTATGGTCCTGAAACGCTCAACTGAGACCTGGGATGTATACCAATAAACTTGTTTGACTACAATGGTAATATGCATGTAACCTCAGGGCTTGGTCAGAATAAAGCCTAGAGTCAATGTCGTTTCAAATCATGAACATTCAGGTCATTTGCCAATTTACTGCATGTTTTGCCCTTTAAATGACATTTTAACAATTTTCCCCATTCAAATGCACGAGCTAATATAGGCCAAGGTCAACCCAGGGTAATGATTTATACAATTTTGTAGAGCTCCATTCCTTGATTTTTCATGCCAAATTTCAAAATCATAGGCCTTCTGGTTCTGAAGAAGATTTTTTAAGGTTTTTGTTATTCATAGCCACGGTGGTCATCTTGGTCATGTGACCTTGAAGTTGACGTTGCCATAAAAAGTACCATAAAACGTCAAGGTCATCCCAGGGTCATGATTTATACATACTTTGTAGAGATCCATTGGCTGATGCTTCATGCCACGTTTCAAAATCATAGGCCTTCTGGTTCTAGAGAAGAAGGTTTTTAAAGTTTTTTTTTTTTGCTATTTATAGTCCTGGTGACCGACTTGGTCATCTAACCTCGACCATTTATACAAACGTTAGTCCCCCCTTCCTAAGGATGCTCAACATGAAAATTTGAATTTGATTTCAGAGAAGAAGATGATTGAAAAGTGTGAACGACGACGACGACGGAGCATGGTTATAATATAAGATCACCCTGTGAGGCTAACGGTTCAGGTGAGCTAATAAGATTAAATTCATCATATGTTTCCCATTCGTCTTCAGATGTGTGGAGTCTAAACATGTCTGACGGTCTGCAAATATTATGAGCCGAAACCCTGCAAATATTGGTTTGCAAAATGCACATTGGAGACATTACCATCTAGGAAGATAATAAGGGAAAACTAAAAAATGCTGAAGCGCTAGCTAGTTTCAATCAGAACTTGAACTCAATAAAATCTTTGTTGTGTGAAAACTTTGTTTGTTTAATTGTTTAACGACGCATCCACCCTAATGGGTCATTAACGACTAACTATATAGGAAAGATGGTTTATTCCTGACAAAACCATATTATTCAGTTGCTAAAGATTTTAACATTGATTTGCAAAATAAAACAGAAATGCTACAAAGTAAAATCAATACATGGACAGTGCTAAAACACTTGAAACCCTAACATCCAAGTATCAGGCTGCGAGGAACAATTGAAGGGGCGCTGAAAAAGAAAGAAAAGTCACAACAAAAGAAAATCAGAGAATCGGAAAATTATCCGATGCAAAAAGGTTCATTGATGCTGTTTCCAAACTAATGCAAGGTTATTCCCAATTTTTTTTTTTCAAAACGAAACGAGGAAGAGTCTGTGCGTCTTCAATTTTTACCCAGCGAAATAGATAATGATGCGTATGATTTTTTTTCAAAAAATAAATATGCATGGTGTGCTGGCATAGTTTGTTTTGTTTGAGGATAAACATATCTTAACACACTCAGCTGTTATATTCTCGACTGCATACCCAGACAAGGTTCAGATCATTACTAAATCATCTATGATCAAGTGTATGGAAACACTAGTTCGGCAACAAGTGAAGACAATGACAGTAACAGTAAAGTTGAGGACGCAGACATTTCAGATGGGGAGCAGCAGCATAGCTAAATGTATTAATAAATCATATATCAAAATAAGGATAATAGTGACAAGTGACAATTATTGTGCATTAAAATGACTATTTTTTATTTAACTCGTTAGAATTAGGATGACACAATTTATGTTTTGAGCAAAAGTAAGAAAAAAAAATAAAAAAAGCCTAAAGTTTTATTTTAAGTAATGTGTATGCCATTTATTTAAGGCTGGGATACTCGGTCTTTCATTTGGAGAAACAGCTGGGGGGTACAGGAGAAGGTCGTCAGATAATCTTGATGTATGATATTGCGTGTATGCTTCATCGTCACTTACAGGTGTGTACACTCCCGGTAAAAAAATAACAACATATTCCGCGTTTCTCCGCAACCATGGCAAACGCGAATTTTTTATTTCTCGGAGAAACACCGCGAAATAAGCCAGGTAGACGAAATCGTCTGCGCGAAATTTCGCGGTGTTTCTCGGTGAAATTTCTCAGTGTTTCTCCGAGAAAGGTAATTACCTGGATTTATCGATAAAACTCTTTTTCTCGGAGTTTCTCGGAGGAATTTAAAAGACAAATGCATGTTTATAATTTTTGAATAAATATAAAACATTTAAAAAATAATAAGTATTTGCAAGTATGAACCTTGCAGATGTTACGTATTTGTTTAGATGGCTTATAATCCACATAAATATATTCTTGATTACATTAAAATTTATGATGACCTTTGTCACTTGTGTTGCTTTACACATCATCCATGATTATTCGATCTTTGAACAGAAGAATGGAAGCAAAAAAATCATTTAAAAATCAAGGGCGTCATTAAAAATTCGCGCCTTGAGCATTGTCCTTTCCGACAAAGAATAAAATTACCACACTTCCAGTGACTATGTGGATAATCAGAATCATTTTCATTGAATGAATAAATAAGTTTAATGACATTTGATCAAAGGTATTTAATAATGTACAATAGCAATGATTTAACAGGCGGTTTACTTTAATTATGTCAGGATAAACACAAGTCATCAAAATAACATGAATATACCGGCCGGAGATCGAAATCGCAACTTTTTTTTTTTCTAAGTGAACGCACTATCTATACATGTAAAACCATCGCGGCCTGTCTTATTAAATGTTCCGACCTTACTTGTCCGGCAGCATTTCTTGGTAAGCTGTTAACGTAACCGTTATCAAATATTCAGATTATGGTTCCATATAAATCGCAAATAATTTGAGCATTCGTACATGTACATGTACATGTATATATACTTGTATGTTTTAGATCGAGACTACATGTAGAAGGAAAGAATTTGCATCAAAAGTTATTCTCCATGAACAACCACAAAGCCGTTTAAATCATGAACTTATGGGATCGCCTAAATTGATGCCTTTCACCCGTAATATTGCATGGTATTAACATACATAAATGGTCAACAAAATTTACAGAAATCACTGTTGACTGATTTGGCCAAGTGGTAGAATTTGCAGCATTACCAGGAAGTGTGTTTCGGCATACACAGTCATGTCCTTGTGTCACATTCTCTAATGAACACGAAGCTGACACTGCTCCTTCACATGATATGGAAGCTGTCTGCCGTAAAGTGAAATAAAAAGTCAAGCAAATAAAAATGCCGACCGTGCAGCCAACACTGTCATATGACTTACTCCCAATTGACGGCTAAATACATCACGTAGATATGAATGTACATGTCCATACATTGCTATTCACGCACATGCATTTGCATCATTAAAATCATTCTTGTTCAAACATTTTACATCAGGAAAACATTTCATGGAAAATGTGTATCCCATCAAAAGCAAAACTGGGGTATGCAGGGGTATATCTATTTTTTTATCTTTTGCTCCAAAACATAAGATTGTGGGTACTAGTTTGAACCGCCTCGGTGAGGCGGTTATAACGTGTACCCACAATCTATGTTTTGAGCATGAATAAGGAAAAGCAAACATTTTCTACTGAAAATTTTCATTTTTTCATCTTTAAAAATCTCTGTATATTGCATGGGCATGTTTTCGTAATTTTAAAGTTACGGTATATGAAATTATTTCTTTAAAACATCATCGACACAAAAGGCAGCAACGCTTTCGGAAGGAGAGATCGGATAACCTCATAAATAACATGTTTGTTATACCTTGTGCAGAATTGCGGTTTGTATGGATTATTGTACATGTACATACAGTCGAGAAATTTTAATGGTTTTAAATTTTTATTTCGCTCCCTCTTTAAATCTGATTGATATTATTAGAGGAAAAATGCATTATGTGCAACAACTACTTTTGTATAGGATATGTCACACAGTGCATCAAAGTGAGTGGCTGAAATATACAAACTTTTCTTTACATGTACATGAATTTGGGACAATGTCGGTTATGATAGTATTTTTCTTTTATTTTTCTTTTACGTATGCACCATTATTTTGTCGTCATTTGTGTTACGACATCGAGATGCATCAAACATACAGAACATACATACTCAAGTATCTGCAGTTCATAGCGTGTCGGATGCTGTTTCGGTAGTTTTTGTAAGTGAAGGGTTTACAAATACGAATGCTGTGTAGCCCATTTTGAACGTCAGGACATCCCAAACTTGTACAGTACCATAAAGCGACGAAAACGTACCGACATAACCGTGGCTGAGGACAAGGACGTTAGTAACAGCAATATTGCGCAGTGATTTTTCTATTCATGCACATGCATATTAAAGTTTGTATACGTAGACGGTCCCGGTAATTTTTAAAACTGACACCAAAATATAAGGTCATGTATTTGTTTTCGTGTAAAATGAGTGTATCCGTTCCTGCCTTCTACGCAAACATTAATAAAGGTTAAGTTTTAATGCGATTTAACGTGTAAATTTGATGTAAGATATCCATACGCCAGTTGCGCTGTGTGCTAGTCGAGCTGCACATGTTTTTCGGAAACGATCAGGATGTGCGATTTTTGGAACAAGTGCACTTATTAGATCGAATACGGTGAAAAATTCATATTTATACATCTTGATCATGTAACGGGATAGCTTCCCTTGGAAATATGCAAATTTCAAACTCGAGACTTTGTGAATCGAGTAAGTGTTAGGTATATAGCGAAGTAAACCACCCTTGGTGGATGAGCATGCTTTTCCATCGACGGGGTTTGCTGTGGCTTGGCTCGGCTGTACGTTACACATGTAACGTACAGCCGAGCCAAGCCACAGCGTACAGAAATATCAGATTAAAGAAGTAGGGGGATTGTACTAGCCGCGTAGTGAAAACAAAGGCGCTGATCAGCTGTGCAGATACTGTACAGTTGATCTGCGCCTTTATTATCGCATGAGTATAAGTCCAGCGTTCTCATGACGCGGCTCATATAAAAGTGGGGTATACATTACATGGACATGTTATCATGATGTGTGTAAATATGTTGAGGAATACCTCATACAATGTATATGGGTTTAAAGCACATGAACATGTAAATGCGTTTGTTAATTTACTCGATTAATTATCAATTAATTTATCAATTATCAGTAATTAATAATTTGTCTTTACTTGTCATTTTTCACCATGTATCATGCACTTTCCTATGCACTTGACATTTCGGACCGCACCTTGTAAAAACAACATGCCGCCAACACAAAATATTCATGGCGGAGTTTTCGTTATGCATGGCAATAGGTTTTGCGTTTATGCATTTAGCAAGAAAAACAGATGCTTAAAAAAAGAAAAGTGTATAAATTGTTTTCTCGTTATCCGCCTTATTCTTATGTGAAGATTTGGTCATAAATTTGGTATGAAAAAAGTGTTTATGCGAACAGTGCCCCTGATAAACGAGTGATTTAGAGGTATTGACAAAAATTTGTGCTAGTTAAATACTGTGTATCCTTATCATCGAGAATGTTGTAATGCATATTCATATAGGAGTTAGAAGATCGCTGCAGGGTAATCGGGTCAATAACATTTTACAAAAATAGCTTGCTCCATAAGCTGACAATGTGATGAAATTATGCCATTTCATTCTACATGTACGTTTCCATAGCTTGACATACAACCAGAACCAGAAAACATTTATTTCATTACAATATTAATTCAAGAATGCGCAAAATGGTTACTTATTATACTCGTACATGTTTATGGCCTATTGCTTTTATGTTTCCTAGCTCAAACAAATGAAACTACTTGGATAAAGACATAATTGAGATGAAACAAAGTACTTCTTAATTTGTATGTCAAATGCGAGTCGAGTCATGCCTGACCAACCGTAACGGAAACCAGTGAAGAAGATTGTGGAATGTTTGCTCAGTAATTAATGTGCCTTATTAAAACGTGTCAAACTGTTAGAGGTGCCATATACAAAAACACTTATAAATACTGATAAGTTAAAGGTCTAAAACTTCTTTAATTATTAAAAATATAGTAAAATCGATTTTCACAATCGTGCACAATATTTCTCCGAGAAACACCGCGAACAGGTAAATCTGGACTTACCTGTTTTCACCGGTTAATACCTGCGGTCGCGGTGAAATTTCTCGGTGTTTCTCCGAGAAATCGAACTGAACGAAACGCGAAATATCTTAATGAAAAGAGAAATTTAGCGTTCTTTCTCCGAGAAAAATAGCTTAGGGTCCTCCGAGAAAAGAGGAATATGTTGTTGATTTTTTACCGGGACTGTATATTATAATTCATCAATTTTTCATCTTAAATCAAGATTGCAATATTTCTTCACATTCAAGCTTTACATTATTTGATGTCAAGCTCTTAAAAACCATTTTTCGGTTTTATTGTCTCAGATAAATGCCAAAATTTTAAGACCAAAGAGGGAAAACACATAGAAAGAGTCATAAGAGTGGGTTTTGAGGAAATTGTTCTCCCTTAATTTGTGGGGCCGGAAAGACCTGATTCAATACTCTTCATTGACATTGAATTTGGATCAATATAAAATATCTTAAAATTAATATTACATATATATATATTTGTTATTGCATTTATTCTGTTTGCAGAAAAATAACAGAACAGATCTGCTTGAGGTCTAAAATAATGTCTTGTTTCCGGTTACCCGACCATGTGTGCCGATACCTCACCGAGGCAAACTTTTTTTTTTTATCAGTTGTTGCATATAGCCCAATATAAACATTAAGTATTGAACGATGTGATCTAGCGAAAAAAGAAAAGGGTGATAGCTCTGAACTCTTGCACATGTACCTACAATCTATGTTTTGGAACAAAAAGCTTTGCGGTTCATTTTTTTTAATCTAAATTGTGGTTAGTACTGCTGTAAATTCTGGATCATAGAAGCAGACCCAGTCCTCTCTAAATCCTAATAAGCAAGCTGAGCCTTTTACAAACTCAGAGTGTCAAGCAGCTGCTTCACTATTTACAGAGCAGAATGCAAGATCATCAGGAAAACATGTTCGTGCAATGTATACCCCCTTATACCCCACTTTCATATAGTAAAACTGGGGTATGCAGCGGTATACCTATTTTTCTTATTTATCAAAAATTATCTACCGAAAATTTTTATTTTTGACAACTTTAAAAATTTCTGTAAATTGCATGGGCATGTTTTCGTAATGACACTGCTGAATGTGTAGACTGTTGGAAACCAAGAATCATTTACTCTAAGAATAAGCTGACAGAGCTGACAGACAGGCAGTCAATTTGTTTGGCAATATAACTCGGTGCGACTGATTATACCTGTGGTGCTTTTTTGGCTGAACCAGGGGATCCTTTGCGCGGAAAACTGCACATAAGGCTGGGGTGAACTTGGTACAAAGTCTAAAGTAAAACCAACTAAGGAGCCATGTTTACCACCATCACAGGATGGTATCTAAAACTATTCTAAAGTATGCCTCACACTAGGTCTACTGAAGCTAGATGATGATGCTATTCGACTAGGAGATGGTAAACGTATTCTAAGGCTTGACATGATCATGTATCTGTATTACAAGAAATGTAATTGTACAAAATACGCTTATGACATGTTAGAATCACTGCTACAAACTAAGGTTCTCCTTAGTCCAAGGTTAGGATATCAACCAATCTGGAATCGAACTGTTAACCACAAAGGGTGTATTGATACAAATCACCCTAATGACTTGGACTTGGAGCACTGTTTAAGGATGAAGCGCACAGTTACCGAGGTACATTAACAGACAAAATAATCTCGAGAGTAAGTCGCAGTGCACTGAAAACAGATTCCATTCTGAAACAGTATGATAAAAAGTTGTGCGCCCTTCAGGTAAGCACACACCTGCTGATCTGACTGTTGACATCATGACACTTACACAACAGTATAAGGAAGGAAAGTTGATTCAGTATATTCCAGGAAGGAAGCATAGTGCATTTCCCATTATAGAAGAAAATCAGTAAATCAGTTGTCTTCACTAGACATGCATGAGTTTAGAGGCTGGCTTTCAAGAAGCATGAAAAAAATGCAAAGAAACATTTCTACCAGTACTAGGGAATTGTAAATGTTAAGCAGAGAACAGGATCAAGCAATATCAGAATCTATATGTGTGTCCATCTGAGTGTGCAAATATCTCCGAACAGGTACAAACCTTAAACCTCTGTGATATGTAATGCTGCCAGAGAAACAAGTTACATAGAGAATGATGTCATGAGCGCACTGTCTTGAATTCGTTTTATTAACGTAAAACTGTACATTCTCTAGATATGTGTTCTGCAAACTATTATTCGTCATCATCGTCAGAATAAATCAAAACACTGGGTTTTCGAGCTCGAAAAGCATCAATGTCACTGTCACTTGAACTGTCAACTGAGGAATTACCATAATCAACTTCCCCCCATGTTGTTGTTAGTATAGCATTGACTATTTTAGCTACAGGGTTAGCACATCTTGTCACACATGAACAGACTATTAAGGACTGTTTAGCTATAGAATACTTCTCACAATTGAAGCAAGAATGTACATCTGATATTAGAGAATAAGTCACTCGTATTGAACAAAAACTGACACAGTGCATTTCCTCCCTGGAGGCTGTTCTCAAAACTACCCCATAAAATGGAAGAGGAAAAGAAAAAATTAAAGCATGAACTCAAAGAGAAAAACAAAATGACATTGAAGAGGAGCCAACAAAGGAGACAGAAAAAAAGCCAACAAAGGAGAATGAAAAGCCAACAAAGGAGAATGAAAAGCCAACAAAGGAGAATGAAAAGCCAACAAAGGAGAATGAAAAGCCAACAAAGGAGAATGAAAGCCAACAAAGGAGAGAAAAGTAAAAAAAAAAAAACAAGAACTTCAAGATGAGAACAAATAATGACTTTACACGTCTAGGACTAGTCTGACCTAGATATCTAGGTCTGTACTATTAAAAAAACATGAATGTTAAAAAAGGGACTAACATTTAGAATGCCAAAGCAAAACAGTTCAGATTTCCATACAAGGAAGAGAAAAAAGCATTATTCTGAAACTATTCAAATTAATCAAAACGTTTCATAGGACTAGGATCGTTACATGACTATCATGAAAAAGATAAACTGTTTCCAGGACTTGATTTTTAGGACAATTAAGATGTGTCTGTAATGTCTGTGGAGCATTCATGTGGAAAAATGAAACACACACTGGTACTATTAATGTTAATGCTCAATTTTCAACATGTTGCATGCAAGGTAGAATTCAGCTACCTGTAATCAGTGACCCACCAGAATTATTGAAAAATCTTCTATCTGGAGATACGAACAATTCAAAGCACTTTCAACATGATATTCGTGCAGTTTGGCGTTTGCTTCTCTCGGGGTGAAGGAAGACATTCTTCCACCTGGACCTGAATAGGACATCTTTTCCTGATGTTGGTCACAATTTAGTCAAATTTATATATTTAATACAGACAATGAACTGGCAAATAGATTAGCATGGAATTCTGAACTAAACAAATAACAAATCCTCTTAGATCTTCAAAATATGTTGCATCAGTCCAACCCATATGTTGCTTGCTTTAAGCATGCTGCTGATGTTTTTTCAAGGTCAAACGAAAGTGAAAATCTGAAATTGGTTTTAAAACAAGATACTT
Organism: Rugalucina vietnamica; assembly: GCA_964017185.1. Taxonomy (NCBI): domain Eukaryota; kingdom Metazoa; phylum Mollusca; class Bivalvia; order Lucinida; family Lucinidae; genus Rugalucina; species Rugalucina vietnamica. Next base: position 42,100,302 of record OZ024879.1, read on the forward strand.
ACAACGATTTAAGAAGATACAATTTACCAACTGCTTCAGAAATTGCTGTCATTATTGCGAGTAATTCAACCAATTCTCCAACTAACAGGGATATAGTTTTATTCAAACGTTCATCTACTAATCCAGATGCTCATGAGATTACGCATATCAAGGAAACAAACCAGTATTATGATCCATTACATTATGTTCTCATATTTCCATTTGGTGAATGTGGATGGACACCTGGAATTAAGCAAGCAGATGGCAAGTCAAATGTAACAGCAATGAATTTCTATTATTTTCATCTTATGCAAAGACAAAACTTCAACATACTATTGAAATGTGGAAGATTATTTCACCAGTACATAGTTGATCAGTATGCAAAAATAGAACAAGAAAGACTTAACTAGTGTTTATATCGTCAAACTGAATTAAGGGCAGAATTGTACCAGGGTCTTTCAGATTCTGTAAATGCAGGAGATGCAGATGGCAGTTCAGTTGGTAGAAAAATAGTACTTCCCTCATCCTTCATTGGGAGTTCAAGAAATATGAATCAACTATACCAAGATGCAATTGCTATTGTAAGGCGTTTTGGAAAACCTGATCTGTTTATTACTTTCACCTGCAATCCAAAATGGATTGAAATTACTTATAATCTATTCCAAGGCCAAACTGCCTCATATAGACCAGATTTAATTACCCGTGTCTTTCTGGACGGACAGACGATCCGAGCGAGTCACAGTCTAGTTCACGTTAGCCATTTCCACTAGGGTCGGACCATCATCAAGTTGTGGGAGAATAAACAAGACCATGCCCGTTTTCAAGAAGAGGACCTACATGTATTAAAGTTCCGACTCAAGGAGGAGCCCAAGAAACCGCTGAACTGGTGGGAGGGATCATGGTTTTCTGTGATCCCGAGAACACCTCATCAATCCCATTGGCCGACGGGTGGAAAAAAGCAGTGGGGGTTCATCCGAGAAAGACGATGGGATGCCCAGAACATGTCTTATCCCGAATCCAGGTCCTACTGGACACCAACCCACTTGTGAAGGCTTTTGGTGAGATTGGACTGGACAAGATTGATCCGATTACAGAAACGTGAAACAAACAAAAACAAGTTCTCGTTTAAGTAAGTTCTCGTTCAAGTGGCTTGAACCGACAGTTGAAATAAGTGGTGTTGTGCCTACAATGTGCAAGTTCTACAATGTGCAAGTTGTGTAAAAAATATATCAATTACGGCAGCCGTGGTGCAGTTGCCCTTGATGACCATGTAAAGTTATTAAAACACAAAACACTTGGGAAGCAGATGCAGTCATGCAACAAAGAAGACCAAATGTTCCGATAACGGCAAGTGACTGTGAGGAAGCGGTTCCTTATGTAACAGTATTGATAAAATAGTAGTTTTTCAGTTGTTTAAGTACTGGGTGAGTACGAGTGTACTAGATCGAGTGTATACTATGTTATGATAATGAATGAGTATAGGTTATGAGGTGGTGAACATATATGGGTATGTGCTAGATGTTGGATGGGTGAGCATGCGTGGTAGAAGAAAGGATGACGTGTGCAAGAAGAAATATATCGGTGAGAGAAGGCAGAAAGGGCAGTTTGTGGTCTGGTGTGAAAGTGGAAAGATCTCGTATGGAAATAAAAGAAGAACCTGGGTTGAAAATAAACATGTAGAAAATTTAAATTGTCTTTATTGAGTTCCTTGGACAATGGGGTTACAAGGACATGTGTTTTTGGTGCCGTGACCAAGATATTTATTTCCAGTGATAAGAGACATGTGACAATATTACAAGACTTTGTAAATTCCACCGTGGGACGCTTGTGTTAAGATCAAGTCGGACAAGTCCTGGAAAAATATGGTAAGTGTTTATTAGTTTCATTTTCGACAATTTTCAAACATGGGAGAACAGGCTCAATTTGTTGCTGCCCTCAAAAATGTGGGTGACCAAATGACCGGACTGACCACAACAATTGGGGCACAAAGTGTAGCCAAAATCATTAAACCATTCGAGGGTAATCCAAAAGAATTTAAGGACTTGATAAAAGGAATCGAAAAATATGGTATCTTGACAAATCTTGATGTAGCACAATACAAATTAGTGGCCTACCAGGCAAGCAAGGGCCCTGTCAGTGATTTTCTAAAACGACACTTAGGTGCAAATCCCACACAAGTATGGAAGGACATAAAGAAAGAGTTGACCTCCAGATTTGCAGAGGTCACGGATCATCAATATGCACTCTCTCTTTTAAGGAAAGTAAGGCAAAAGGAAGGCGAAAGTATTCAGGTGTATGCAGAGCGCATCATGGCATTGGCAGAAGATGCCTTTGATGATGTAACAGCTGCAAATGAACAATTGATTGGGTTCTTTATAGATGGGTTGATGAATGATTTTATGAAAATAAAGATCATGCGCGATAATCCAGATACTTTGGCAAAGGCCATTGAAGTTGCAAACGCTGAACAAAATCTGCGCAGACGGTTTAATTTAAGATCAGGGAATCACACACAGTCTTTTCAAGGTACAGGCCCTGAGCCCATGGAAGTTGGTCATGCACGACCTTCCTTTCAGTGCTATAATTGCAAAAAAACATGGCCACAAAGCAAAAGATTGTCGGTTACGCAAGGCTAGTGTAAACTCGGTGAATCAAACAAGAAATTCGGGCAGGCCAAGGCCACGTTCTGAAATTGTCTGCTGGCACTGCTCGAAAAAAGGGCATTTTGCAAATGAATGTTGGCATAATAAAAATCCAATACAAGCTGGCGGTCGGCCAGGTCAGACAACTACTGCTCATAATCAGGGAAACTAAAGCCACCCTTCCACAAGGAAGCCAGTGGAAAGGGTAGATCAAAAAGTAAGCCAACTTATACTGTAGCATTTTCAGGAAATCAAAATTCATGTTTAATTACTGTAGATAAACATAAAATCCGAGCTCTCATAGACACAGGTGCTGAATGCTCTCTCATGCATAGGCGGGTTTATGATAGTCTGAAATGCAAGCCAAAACTGAATCACAGAAATGCTGCTTTGCAGACTGTCAATGGAGAACCCTTGAAACTTGATGGCTGCATTGAAATTCCCATGGAAATAAGTGGTATAAAAATGAAACAAACATTTTTTGTTGTGCCAAATATGAATAGAAAACTTATCTTAGGCCGTGACTGGTTACAAAACAATGGTGTCCGATTATACTTTGATCTAGGGTGTATCAGAGTGCATCAAACTTATGTACCACTACAGGAGGATATTCATATATCTTCCATTGTGCGGGCTCATAAAAAAACAAAAGTTAAGGCACAAACAGCTGTTATCTGTAAATGTAAGGTTAGAAATAGTCCTGATTTACCTACGTCAGAAACCTATCAAATCACACCAACAAATGTCGGTTTTCTTGGGCATGAGCCAGGCTTAATGGTTACAAACTCGGTTGCAAAGATGTCTGGAAACCGGTTCATTCCAGTTTTGGTAGTCAATAGTACAAATAAGACATATACAATAAAGAAAGGTTGTCCTATTGCAAAAGTCGAACAAGTTCAAGGTCAAACAATAATGGAAGTCAGCCAATGTACAAATAAGGCTAACACGCACCAGACTCATGAAACATGTGAGGATGTTGAGGTGCCAGAAAAATATCGGTCAGACGTGATTAATCTTCTCAAGGTCAATGCTGACTTGTTTGCAGAGAAAGATTCAGACCTTAGTCATACCGATACGGTAAAAATGAAACTTGATACTGGTGAACACCCACCGATTAAGTTAAGGCCATATCGCACTCCCTTAAATAACAGAAAGGTAATTGACAATGCAATTGATGAAATGTTAGATGCAAAGATCATTCAAAGATCAAAGTCACCATGGAGCTTTCCGGTTGTCATAGTTGATAAGAAAGATGGCACAAAACGATTCTGTGTAGACTTCAGGGCATTAAATAAGATAACCAAGTCAAATTCATATCCCCTACCTGTAATAGATGACATATTAGCACTCTTAGGTCAAGCCAAATTCTTCACATCCTTAGACTTAAAAAGCGGCTACTGGCAAGTGTTGATGAATGAAACAGATAAGGAAAAGACAGCTTTTGCATGCCACCGAGGACTGTTTGAATTTAATGTAATGCCTTTTGGACTGACCACTGCCCCAGCTGTTTTCCAGGAATTAATGTCAAGGGTGCTTGAAGGACTTGATAAGTTCACTGTCGCATATTTGGATGATATTTTGATATATTCCAATACACTGGACGAGCATTTGGCTCATATTCAAAACGTTTTTAATAGGCTGAGAGAACAAAGTCTACGACTGAAGCTGAAAAAGTGTAGTTTCTTGAAATCTGAGACAAATTATCTTGGATTTGTTATCAATGAAAATGGAATAAAGCCAGAAGCAAGAAAAGTGAATGTTATCATGTCCTTGGCTCCTCCAACAACTGTAAGAGAAGTAAGAAGTCTAGTTGGCATGTGCTCATATTATCGAAGATTTATTCCTCGATTCTCTGAGATAGCTGAGCCAATTATAGCTTTGACACGCAAGTACGCGAAATTCAAGTGGGATGCGAAATGTCAGTCTTTCTTTGAAACCTTGAAGACACATTTGGCAGCCTATCCTGTTTTAGGTTACCCTGACCCAAATAAACCATACATCCTTTATACAGATGCAAGTCATGATTGTATAGGTGCTTGTCTGACTCAGACTTGTGATGACGTGTCTGACACTGACAATCGTGGGAAAAATGAATGTGAGAAAAATGAAAAACCTATATATTATCTTTCCCATAAGTTGTCAGATACACAGACTAGGTGGTCTACAATTGAGAAGGAGGCTTTTGCTATTCATTTTTCGTTGCAGAAATTAGATCATTATTTACATAATGCAGAATTTGTCATTAAAACAGACCACAAGCCTCTGAAATACCTTCTCGATTCGCCCATGCAAAACAAGAAAATCCAGCTTTGGGCGCTAGGCATATCTGGTTATAATTGCCGGATAGAATACATCAAAGGTACTGATAATTCCTGTGCTGATTTGTTATCACGTATACCACAAAGTGCTGGTTTAACGCAGGAAAATGATACCTATGAACCAGACATAAGCGATAAGGTTTATCAGATAAATGCACTAAACTCTAATAGGTTTGATCCTAAAGAGTTTGCCAGCTGTAAATTACCACCTTCAGAGACAGTGATAAAACCCAACTTAGGTGATGATGTTGATATGGCAACTGAGCAATCAAAGGATGCTGTTATCATGGAGCTGAAGATAGGGTTACAGAATGATAAGCTCCCAAAGTCTATACTAAAAAGACATATTGTGATGGACAACATCCTCTACTTTATCTCAAATGCTGATTCTGATCCAGTTTTGAGACTGTACATTCCGGAACATTTACGAGATTTTGTTATCAAACAATATCATGATTTGAATGGGCACATGGGTACAGATAAGACTTATGATTCCATGAAGTCTAAGTATTATTGGCCAAACATGTACAAAGAAGTATATGACTATGTTGGTTGTTGTGTTACTTGTCAAGCTAGGAGCCTACAGAAACATAAGGCACCTTTACAGGAGACCGACATACCACCATATGCTTTTGCTAAGATTGGCCTCGATGTCTCTGGCCCATATTCAACTTCCTTGTCCGGAAACAAGTACATCGTAGGGTTTGTTGACTGGTATAGTGGTTACCCAGAAGCATTTGCTGTTCCTGATAAGAGCGCTGATACCATAGCTCACCTTATCATAGAGGAAATATTTCCAAGATATGGCACACCATTAGAGATTGTAACTGATAACGGAAGTGAGAACGTAAATAGAAAGGTCAAGGAGACTTTAGAAGCACTCAATATACATCATGTGAAAACCAGCTTTTACCACCCAGCTAGCAATAGCAAGGTAGAGCGTTTTCATAGAGTTTTACATGACGTGCTTTCTAAAAAGTTGAAAAATGATGTAACCACATGGGATTTACATCTTAATCAAGCCCTGGCTGCTATTCGTTTCAATGTCAGTGAATCTTCTAAGTTTTCACCATTCTTCCTCTTGTATAACCGTGATGTGGTTCTTCCACTATACAACATTTTAAAACCTAGACGGAAGTACATGGGAGAAAATGCTCATCAGATTGCTTTAGAACAGCAACACAAATCTTTTGTACTAGTGCACAAGCACCTTAAACGTGCGCGGAAACGTCAGAAGAAATATGCTGACAGGAAGGCAAAAGATGATCACTTTGAAGTAGGTGACCCAGTTTATTACAGCATACCTAAGCCAAACAAGCTCAGTCTTGGCTGGAAACCTTATTATCGTATCATTGAGAAATCATCACCTGTGAATTTCAAGACAAAACACCAATTAGATGGTTCTGTTATTCCTTGCCATGCTGATAACATTCGCAAAGCAAAGGTAGACACCTGGGAAATACCAGAGCCAAGTCGGTCGTTGCGCAAAACAGCGTATGTTGTACCACCTGAAACTGATACCTCCAGTAGTAGTGAGGATAGCAGTGAAGACAATGTACCATTAGCTCGTCTAGCGCGACGCTATCGACATGAGCGGGAGGACTCTGAAAGTGAAGGTCCTATCCCAAAAATGGAATTGGCAAAACATGGCCGTCGCAAGAAAAAATGGTATGAAGATGATTCAGACTCATCCTCTGATTCATCCTCAAATACACAGTTATATGAACAGCAGAATACAGCTGACGCATCTGAGTCTATGGAGTGTGATACATTATCTGTAAAATCGGTTAATGAGGCATGTGTTGTGCCTTATCAAGAAAACAAGTTCAACAGAACTAAGAAGCCATTAGAAGCAACATGTGAATTGCTTACAGGCATAGTTGGTTTACTCAAGGCTTCCCAGACAGGTGTTATCTAAGCTTTAAGATAATGGTTGTCTGAAATAACGTAAAAAGATAAGTGTGGGCAAACATATGAAATATATTGATCTATTTTCTGATTTTTCTTTCAGAAAATGAGAATTTTAGGCTTAGTGGCAGTTTTTATGGGATTAACAGGGTCTGTTATTATAAATGAAAATGTTATTTTTCAAAAGACAAATGAGGTCACAATAACCCATGCCAAATGGCTCGCATCATTTTTAATTGATCTTCAGCCTTTCAGTGGATTTTTAGATAAGCTTGATAAAGATATTCATGATGCTTTGCTTACTGAAAATATCATTTTATCAAAGTTTCGCGGGAAAGATAAGCGCGAGTATTGGACTACAATTTATGCACTCCAAAAGGAAGTGGCATATTTAAACGAAACATGCAACTACATAGTAAACGGTTTAAGGGAATATAGATTGCTGCCAAAAAGTCCCTTATCCCAATAGTAGGTGAAGCAGTAGGCTGGGCATTTGGTCTTGTTACCGATTCCGATTTAGACAACATCCGCAAAAACATTAAAAATCTTGCTGCAAATCAGCGTGACATAATGCATGTGGTGCATGAAAGCATTTCTATTCTGAATGTGTCACGAACTGAAATTGCAGAAAATAGACAGGCAGTAGCAGATCTACTCATAAGTGTAACAGCTTTAGATAAAAAGCTAGAAAATCTAGTCGATGACGTCAGAAAGCAAATATATGAAACTAAGAACTTTATGGCTATGTACATGAAGTTGAGTCTCATCACCATGGAGATAAAAGATATGATTCAAAATGCCATGCTTTATCTCGAACACCTCAAAACACAACTGAATTTCCTCTCATTAGGAAGATTAATCCCGAGTACCTTATCTCCAACCAATTTGCGTAGTTTAATGTTAGAAATAAAAAGCCATCTTCCAGCTTCTTTGGCATTAATTGGAGATCCAAAATCAGACTTATGGCTGTTTTATCAGCGTTTACAGATGTGCTATGTTGTATGAGAATAAAATAGTTGTTATCATACAAATTCCCTTGCTTGAAATAAATCATCAGTTTGATATCTATCAGGTGTTTAATCTTCCTTTAGCAGTTCCAAATCTAGGAAATGCACAAAGTATGATTGCTACATACCAGCTTGAGAGTGAGGGGTTCATGATTAACAAGGCTCACACTAAATATGCTATCTTGACTGCTTCTGAGACAAATATTTGCAGTAAAGCTACTACAACATACTGCAAGGTAGAAAGTCCAATCTATCCAGTCAATTTGGCACGGTTGTGTGTGATCAACCTGTTCTTAAGGAAACAGAATGAAATTGAGGAAAATTGTAAAAGTGTCATCACTCTGAATACGAAACTTCCTTCTGCTACTAAATTAATGGGGTTCTTGTGGGGAGTTGTTTCACAAGAAAGTCTACGATTTTCAATCGTTTGCAATAATGATCAAAGCAAAACTATTACCTTAAAACCACCCATTGATATTTTGGAAGTACCAACTACATGTGTGGCATCTAGTGACTATTTCACATTAACAGCCTCTTATCAAAAGGAAAATGATTATGACATAAGAGATCAAGATCTTGCACTGTTGAGATCTATAAATATCTCCCAGCTAAATGTTATAAGACCATTGCAAGAACGGTATCCTAATTTCACTAAGATACCCTTGCCAAAATCACTGAAACCAATACAACAAATATCCCTTGACGGATTATTGGCTGAATTAGACACCACCGCAGAAATAAAGGTTAAAAACGATGCTTGGCCAAAATGGGTTTATTTCATTATTGGCTCTATAATAATGAGTATAGCCATAGGGTGCATGTACTTATGTTGCAAGTACCATGCTAATTTAAGTCAGACCTGCTCTTCCTTGCGAGAAAGTTGCCGAGCACATGAGACGGTAAACACGAAGCCTAAACCGGGCGTTTCGACAACGATCGACAATCAAGCTTCGGATTGTGGTGGTCCCACTCCATCAGCGCCCGTAGCAGCCCACGAGGATGTCACCCAGAAACTATATCCATCGTTGTTTAAAATGGATGGCGCCGAAGTTACGGGGTTATAAACTATGAAACTGTATGGTACCAGTATAAATATGCTTGTATATAGTGTTGCAGTAAATCCCGGGATCATAAAAATTATAAAGATCATAATGACATAAAGACAATAAGGATTAGGTGTGACTAGTTACATGTATATAGTGAAACTGTTTATTGAAGACATGTAATAAAAACCCAGGTTCAAATGTGCGACAAGGACATTTGTCATGTATATGTTCTATTAAAAACTTTATGGATCTACCAGACCAATGGGACAGTAGTTGGCATGTTGCCAAGTCAACACAGACTAGTCAGAACAGTCACTCAGAAACATAAGTGAAACTTTTCTGTGATCCAACCATATCTACCTAGACTTACCTACGAGTTGAATGATTGCCAAACATTTTCCCTGAATTTCAACTTACCTGGAAATATAATCGCTAAGAATACAAGATAGGCAGAAATAAAGAGTAGACAATAACTTTAATTAATAATCTTGATGACAACGTTTTGCAACTTAGCTGCACATTCTACCATAGCTAGATTTCCTCGGATATTAGTTTATAAACTTATAGAACCTTACATTAACTTCCAGAAATCAAATCAAACATGAGTAGAAACAAAACAACACTAGACATGTCGAAACTATTTGACACAGCATATCGGAATATACTTCATCAGTTAGATAGGCATGGTGTGACTAATGGCAATAGGGAACAAGCTTGTGTGTCAGCTAGTATGGACATACTGCTCGCTACAATGCGGCAAATGGATACATACAAGAAAATGAAAGTGCAAAATAACACCAAAGGTTGTCAAACGGACGCTATGGAGCAAGAGTAAACTAAAATAGATCGGGGCACGCAAATGAGGAGCGGGGAAAATGCGGAAATGGCCATATACGTTTCGGATGATGACGAATAATTGCAGTAGGGTTTAATTGTGTAGACAGCGAGACAGCGATGTGACAGGACCTACATATACTACATTACCTATGAAAAAAAACGTGCATGGACTATGACTAAAGCGACGTTTACATGGAGAGCAACGATTGACGGAATGGTGTGGAGTAACTGTATCGAGTAACTGTGTTTCTAATTATTTCAACTGTTGGACGTATCTATTCTCATTTGGATTTAAAAATACATTCTTACTCTGGATGAATATTAATAAAAAGTGTAGTGAACTTATTTAGAGCATGTATATGTCTTTCAAATGTGTAGATGACTCAGTTAGTGTTTCATTATAAATTCACAATACAAAATAAGCTGGAAAGCAGTTATCAAAGACATATCAAGGACATATTAAACAACATAAAAACTTATTGGGGGGAGGCATTTGTAACAGTATTGATAAAATAGTAGTTTTTCAGTTGTTTAAGTACTGGGTGAGTACGAGTGTACTAGATCGAGTGTATACTATGTTATGATAATGAATGAGTATAGGTTATGAGGTGGTGAACATATATGGGTATGTGCTAGATTTTGGATGGGTGAGCATGCGTGGTAGAAGAAAGGATGACGTGTGCAAGAAGAAATATATCGGTGAGAGAAGGCAGAAAGGGCAGTTTGTGGTCTGGTGTGAAAGTGGAAAGATCTCGTATGGAAATAAAAGAAGAACCTGGGTTGAAAATAAACATGTAGAAAATTTAAATTGTCTTTATTGAGTTCCTTGGACAATGGGGTTACACTTATCACGCTGTCACGTCAACCAGCGATGTCACTCCTACACTTGTACCTACGTGTGACAGTATTTCTAATGCGGAGGTAAATATATTTTTTATCTCTGATAGGGAAAGAAAATGTTTTGCTGTGAACACTGTTATTTGTAATTATGAGTCATATTTGTCAGTCCCTGCTTTTTTCCTCTTTCTGTCTTGCCCCTATCTTTAAAAACACTCACGCAAAATTGCTCAAAAAAGTATCTGATATGGGCCACTATGCCGAAGTTTTCAGAAATGCCCACCTCTCTCGTCGGGGTAGAGTAAATAACCCCATTCCAAATGTATTTAACCTTGCTATTTTAAAGGTGAAAGTCAACTATAAGGATATACTATGAGCTCACCTTGTGGTAAGCCTAACGGCGCAGATGAGCTTGAAATGTATACTCTGTTCAGTCCCAGTTTTACGTTATAAAATTGCGTGAAGAGGAGGTATTCATGACAGTCATTTTCAACTTAAAAGTATTTACATTTTAAGTAGAAAAATAAAGTAAAGTAAGAAAAGAAAGCCCATCTTCTCTTTGCTCAAGGCATAAATTGTGGTTACTTGTTAGAACCGGGTTCTAACAAGTATACACAATCTTTGTTTTGGTCTAAAAAGACCAAAAAATCTAGTTTGTTCTACAATTTATATTTCTAGGCACTCCTGCTTGCTACAGGCATAAATTGTGGCTACTTGTTAGAACCGGGTTATACTTGTTAGAACCGGGTTCTAACAAGTATACACAATCTTTGTTTTGGTCTAAAAGACAAAAAGTAAACCCTGTATACCCCAGTTTTACTAAATACATGTATAATGTGTATTCATTACATGAACATGTTAGCATAATGTGAAAATTCTAGTTTGTTCTACAATTTATATTTAGGCACACCTGCTTGCTACAATGGCAGAACATTCACTGTCGTGCACATTAGCTCCGATTCTGACAGTCCTTTAAAAACCTCTGGCTGAAGACCCAAAGGCCCTGTCGCATCTGTCAATAGACCGAACTTATGCTTCGTATAAAATGGCATACAGAGTGGCAGAAACAAATAAGCAAAGATATGTTCGAAAGATGCAACAAACACTATTTTCTCTTATTATTGATGAAAGCACAACCAGTAATGACAAGAGGGTGTAAACTGTCCTTGTGTCTTTAATTGTAATGGAATCAAAGCAAAACACGCGTTTTCGAATACATTTAATCGCGTGTATGACCTGTTTTTATTCATTTTATCTAGTGCATGTGCTGTTTTATCCGTGACGCCTCTCCATGAAAATGCATCATATAGACTGGATTTCCGTGGTTCCAATCATGTATTTATTTATGTATTTATTTATTTATGCATAGTGTTTAACAGCTAAAATCAGCCGCAAGCGTCAAAATGTTATTTTCGAAACTGTTATATACGCTAACATTTAGCATGCATGTACAATGAAAAATATCTTTTAGAATGCATTTCATCATGTGCATAGGCAGTAAATCAGTCGCAAGCGTTAGAAATGCAATTTTCGAAAAAAAAGTATTACATGGTAACATTTAGCATGCATGTTTGTGCATGCAAAAGCGTATTTATTTATTTATTTATTTATTTATTCATGCAGCGTGTTTCATAGCTAAGGGTTGCCTTAACGTCCTTTTTTTCTCATTTCACTGGCAGCGAACCTTGATGCAATTTTCGAAATAGTAAGATACGCTAATCGTTGGCATATATGTTTGTACACGTAAGTACGTTTTCATTTTTTTTAAGTTGAGTTTTACGTCCCTTTCAAGATTATTTCAGCTCATATGAGACGGGCCAATCAGTAGGTGGGCGAAAACGGGAGAACCCCGAGAAAACCACCTGGCATGTATTCATTCATTCATTCATTCATTCATCCTGTCTGAGGTTTTACTGCAAACTTCCTGGGGTATTCTACTTGACATCAGCTGTCATTTATGGCATGTCGCATGTGTGTTATACCTTTACCTAAGATTTTAGACCCCATGTGTCTATTGTTAAGTTCCTGGGGTATTGTACTTGACATAAGCTGTGATTTATGACATGTCGCATGTGTGATATACCTTTAAAGTCAAAATTGAATTAGAACCAATGAAATCGTTTTTAGATAGAAAACTTTACTATATATTGATTAAGCAAAAAGAATATAAACTTTATTCTAAATCCAAATTCACTATGCAGCTCCTTTTGGATACATGTATATGATTATTACAGGCAATGATTACTGATTAATCATGAAACCGGTTTGCCAGTAATAAAACTTTCAAGTGTGATCCGACTTACTATCATTTAAATTTTACCATAATTTAAAGCTTTATCTAGGAGGAATACTTACTTATTTAATAATTAGATACAAAAAAAAATATATATAGGATTCCTTTTTCAAAATCTCAAATTCTTTTACTTTATCGCCCTTTGTTTTTCAACGAAATGTTACAGAGCAATTAGAACATTCGAAAAAGGGGGCAGGTCAGACATATCTGCCTCGAAAACTCAATGGTACCAATATTTTTTCATGACTTTCTTTGTTTTCAGCAGCCACTGAAAAATAAATGTGTTCCATACATCGACAAAAGGCTTCAAGACAAAAATAATGTGGTTGAAAGAAAGGTATTCTGGGGAGATGTACTGACAAAGTGCTCATCAAGCACAACTTGATATGTCTAATGGGGAAACCCAGAGTAAAAAAATGTCTAATGGGGAAACCCAGAGTAAACAGTAAGTGAGCTTTATTCAGAGACCTGAAGGCCTTCATCGCCTAATAAATATGATGAAGTACATTTTGATACTTTCTATTTAAATTCAAGTGTTAATGAACAATTAAATTCAAGTGTTAATGAACAAGGTACAATGTATCAGTTGAAATGTATGCTGGACAGGCGTGATGTCAAGGTAGACATGGCCGCTGCATATCGACACTGCAAGAATTTCTTTGATGATGTCTTGGACGGAGATATTGTGGCAGCTGCTTGCCATTACTTCGGAATGAAAAATCAGAACGCATTTCCAACACAAAACAAAAAACCAAAGTTCCTTGAACAGAGACCAGAGGCTGGAAAATTTGTCGCGAAAAACATCCTTGATGTATATGTGATGGAAGAATCCACTATTGTGCCCGATATCTATGAAGACACTGAGTATATGGCAAGCCAAATGGCAAGTATCAAAGACATGGATGAGGAAAACAGATTCAAGTGTTCACATTCTGACTGTCCTAAAGCCTACAAGCAGTTTCACTGGTTGAAATGTCACCTTAAAAACAAGCACACTGTCACAGTTAACATCAATCCACCACTGCATTCACAGAGTCATACTTCAGCAAAATATGATGGGGTCTACAATGTAGCATTTTCATTTATGAAAGTGGGACTTCCGCAGTTATATTTAATTGCATTTAAGGATGGCGGACATTTTTATAAATATAATGTTGTCGAGTGTTTTACCACTAACACTGTTTGTGTTGTACCGCATACATGGCTTACAGGATCAGGGGAGGTATGGACTGTAAGACTGCTTACACTTACTTGATGTCTAGTTGTACATTTTGAGAAAAAATGGGATGTCAGTGCAACTTTGCATGTGATAGGCAGGAGTCATGTGAAAAGGTCAGAGCACAGCATGATTTCATCCGTGGTGTAATTCCACTGTCATGTTGGCATAATGTGGCTTCGGTGGTTCATTGTAGAGGTGCTGATAACTCAGATGGGAGAGCAGCAGAGTATGTTAGACTTTTAATTGAGGAAATAGGTCATACAGATCCACCAATCCACAGGCATTGTTTCATAAGAAATTCAGCAGAGGTAGAGAAGTGGATAAAATCTATTGCCAAAGTAATAAAAAAGGTACAAGGAGGCAACGATCAGGAATAGGCGCAATCAGAAAAAAAGATTCCCACTCCATAAACCGAGGCAGGAAAAAAAACTAACAATAAGGTACCCATACCATGAAAACGTTTTGTAAGCCGAATGAGCAACTATTTTCCCAATAGGTGGCCACTCAGTTACCTAAACTTAACTAAAAATATGATAACATACATAAGGCGCCAACAGCACAAATAATTTTGAACACCAAGACATAAAACAATAAGAACCACCGCAGAAGTATCGCCTTGGAAAAATCAGTAATATAAAATTAGTGGCGGTCTTAAACTGCTTTTACAGGATTCTAACCTCACCCTAAGCTTCTACAGTGGTTCATAACATTTAGTGAGTTGTTCGGTCCTCGTAGTGAATCTTTAACTAGTCAATGAATCATCATGGACAAACAAATACATCATAATAAATTCCATGATGAATCAAAAACGAAGACTCACAAAATGAGTAAGCTGATGGAGATCCATGGGCGCCCAATAACTTACTAACTCCGGAGCAAAAGAAAAAAAAAAACACCAGTTGAACCTCGGTGGGCCAAGCAGTTAGCTCTGCTGCACCTATTAATAGAGTCTTGTAGGAAACAGACTCCCCTTAATTAGGTTCTCCAGACCCTTGGGCTGTACAAAAATTGCAGAAAAAGTATCTAAAATTAGGAGGCCATAATGAAAGTTAGTAATGCCAATGCCAGAAAAATGTATAAGTTTTAGGTCTGACTATTTCAGCATTCACTGTAGGTTAATGTATTTATACTATGCAGAATATATAATGCAACTTCGATGATGTAGATCTATTCGATTGTTCTTTTTAAAAAGCAGATTGTGTATCACCACTTACCCTGCTGGAGGATCGAACCCGGAGTCTTTGCAAACTAAACAAAAACCAAAATAGCAAATGGAAATTTTTTACAGGGGGTGTGTTCCAGAAACTGCCTTTTTCGATATCTCACTTTTCTAAAACACCTCAGGAAAAATATGACCATGTTACCATTTTGCATTGCAAACATCTTAAAAAAAGTGTTACAAAAAATTTGAATATTATGCCAGAAAATGATTTTAGAGAGGGTTTTCCGCTGTTAAAGTCGAAAAGAGAAGTAACTATTGTCCCGGATAAAGAATCTAAATTGATTATTTTATCATTTTTCAGCACGGGAAGTTACTATTGTCCTGGAAAAATCTAAATTATTTTTTCATATAAAATAAATCAAACCAAAACAAAGTTGTATTGTAAATTACATGCATCTGCGCTTTATATTACTTTTGTCACAAATGCTAATTTTGATCGGCTGATCATATTATTACGTCCTAGTCAACAGCTATGGTCATGTCGGGACGATGACTTCGTATAATAAGACTTGTACCCAAAATCAAGACGTCATGCCATGCAAAAATGCTTCACAAGTTTGACGTGAGTTCATTTTATATCATAAATGTCACTAAATCAAGCATATTCAGCTATATGTTGATTTCACGACATTTAATTTTAGTAAAATGTCTTTTTAGACAAATTACTTCATAAGATCTGATTGACTTGAATTTAATTTATATATATGCCGTACATAATGATTTCCCATTATTTGTAAATCTATGGATGGGTTTTCTTCTGTTGACTTCTTTGTTGACCTTGATCTGATGGTCTTGATCGGCATTTTTTTTCTTTTCGCTGTGTATGAATTTTACTCCAAGATATGAAAATATTCACATGAATCTTCATTCAATCATATTTCAGATTTTACACTATGTCAGACATTGAGATCTGTGTTGACCCCGCAGAGGAGAGATCTTTTCGGCAACATTCCATGGCACCCCTTTGGTATGTGTTGCCAAGTTCCCAGCTGTCTGGACATGTGGTTGTTCTCCACATTTTTCAAGTATTTGGACCATTTTGTGGGAGTACATCGGCCTCGCATATGCAAGTATAAGTGTAGCGAGTGTAATAAGAATCTTGGTAAGGGAAACAAGTCACAACATAGGAAGACGCACAAGTCCCCTTCCAAACCAGTTACATTCACTAAGACGATGGAACCTAATCCAAAATATATTGATCCTGGACATGTTCTCATTCCTAGGCCCCCTCTCAGTAGAAGACACGCCGGTGATGTGGAAATGGAGCCGTTATCTCTCAACATATGAGACAGGAACTGTCGCAGAAACGAAGAGACTCTTCTACGTTCAATCGTGGTCGTCTTTCCCAGACCGAAATCATGGACCGCTATGAGTCTTCTTCTTTAAATGACTGATTTTTATCCTGAAAAAAAAAAATTTAGATTTTAGCTGCTGGGAAATCCTGTTAGTATAAGTAATTGTTTTTTAAGGAAAATTTTACAAATTCAGTATCTATTAAACTAGAATATTTATTATTCAAATTTGTGCCTAAATCTGTGCGATTTAGCCAAAAAATGATTACATAGGTCAGACTGATAATAGATATTTACCATCTGATTTTTTTGTCTCAGCAGATTTTGTTCTGTGGGAGTTTGGTGCTTGGTGCTTTTACTTACTTTCAGCTGGCCTTCATTTCTGAGATTTTTTTTGCTGTTGAGAATGACTGTCAGCAATTTATTATTCGGTCAGTTGACTGTCGGTGTGCTGTCGTGTGCCGTCTGTTCTTCTGATTTTAAGTTAGAGACTTTCTGTTTTTGAGATTTGCTGACTTTGTTTTATTTTTTTTTTAGCTCCGAGAGTTTTAAATTTCGCTAGTGCAGCTGAGTTTATGTCAGTAAGATTGGCCGTTCTGGGCACGGGCGAGGTTTGGCTCTCTGAGTTAGAAGACAGTCATTTCAGGTACAAGTAGGCAAAGATCAGGAAAAGTCGCAATCAGAAAAAGATTCCCACTCCAAAAACCGAGGTGGGAAAAAACCAAACTAACAATTAGGTACTTATACCAAGAAACATATCGTAAGCCGAATGAGCAGCTATTTTCCCAATAGGTGGCCACTCAGTTACCTTAACTAAAAATATGAAAACATACATAAGGCGCCAACAGCACAATTTTTTTTTTAAACACCAAGACATAAAACAAAAAGAACCACCACAGAAGTATCGACTTGGAACGATCAGTAACACAAAGTTACTGGCGGGCTTAAACCGGTTTTACAGGTACCTAACCTCACTCTCAGCTTCTGCAGTGGTTCATAACATTTAGTTAGTTTTTCGGTCCTCGTGGTGAATCTCCAACTAGTCAATGAATCATCAAGAACAAACAAATAAATCATGATAAACATCCTGATGAATCAAAAACCAGGACTCACAGATTGAGTAAGCTGCCCGACGATGGAGATCCCTGGGCGCCGAATAACCTACTAACTCCGGAGCAAAAGAAAAACACCAGCTGGACCCCGCTGGGCCAAGCAACAGACAAGAAGCTCCGGCCCGAACCAACTAAAATGAATAGCTTTAAGTCGGGGCCATCATAGAGTCTGACGCCCGACCCACCGGCGTGCAATTAAAGAAGGCAGCGTAGTTATCAACCATGATTGGGTTAAAAACTAAGCATGCAGACTGTCGCATCACATTCAAAGTATAACCTATACGTCTTTTGAAATAAGGCAGCTTCTGAAATAAAAGAAAAACCTTTTAAATTAAGCCATCCACAAAGCTGATAAGGAAAATCATTTATTCATTTTCTGCTTGATTTCAAGTTCGTCACTTTCATATAATTTCATATTTATGTACAAGTTTGTGACTGTTTGGGTTCAATAATTTTAGTGTGATCATGTTGTAAAAAAAATGAAAATGTGCATTATAACAGCTGAAATGCTGTTTTCATTTTTTTTATCCGTAGGAGGTTGGTGTGTAGTAGTTTTGATTATGTGGCATATATGTATGACGATTTGCTGTCATTTCCGATACCTATATATATGCTTCTGATCGAACTACTGGTTCATTTAAATATTTCGGAATGTGTCGGTCGAAATTAGGTTCCTTTGTGTGTAAACCACATTTAAATTTTCGCAACAGTAAATAGATCGTCGATTCATTCATACTTTTTTGTATGGAATATTTTTTAAGTCAAGTTAATCAGATTTTCAAGAGCGCCGACACAGTTAATTGTTCCCGTGCCTTCCGTTTTAAGTGATAGTTATTATCAATAATTCAGCGTAGATGTGAAGATAAAATATGAATGTAATAACCAATAAAAGAAAACATAATTGACATCGGAAAATAATGTGTACATGGATCAATCATGATTCCATGACAAACAATTTATTCCATACAAGTTAAAATTAGTGTTGTTCCGATAGTCGCCAACAATCGAAAACTATCGCTCCGGGCCGAAAATCGGCGACACTCGATTGTAATTTGTCCCAATCGAAAGTCGCGCCACTTATGCGCGGTCCAAGTCGCGAAACGACCAGAAATCATTTTCAGACATTCGGTTTGAACATTGGACTTGCGGTTCTTACGTAGCAAGGGCAGTAACTATTTGCAAGGTCACAGCAAGGTTACAAACAACATGGCGGAACGCGTCTCTGACGCCGCCGAAGAAAAACTGTACCCGTACCTGGGCAAAGTTAAGTCCCGTGTATGGGAGTACTTTAGGTTCAGAAAAATACAGGAAGGTCCTCCCATAAAGGCGCGGTCAGTCTTATTACCTCAGGATACTGCAGGATACCACATGATTGTCAAAGATACCGCAGGATAGAAGAAATACATCAAAATACAGTTTCAAAGTATCATTTTAAGATCAAAAACATGATTTAGTGACCAACCATTGCATTTAGTCAACATACAATGACATAAACTAGATGCTGCCTTCGTTTAGTATACTATAGATATGAACCCTATCTGACTGAATACCGCAGGATAGCCATACAAATAGTTTACTTGAAGAAAGAAACATCATAATGCTCTTATAAACTAAAATCACAATATATTAAGATATGGTCATCAAATATTGAAAACAAATATAGGTATTGAGGGTAATATGTCATGAAAACTAATTGTATATATAAAGTGTTAATATTCGTTTAAACGTTTATGGCCTTTCAATATCGCTCAGTCACAAAAATATGAATTAGCTAGATTAGCTAGCCTGGCTGTAAATAAAATGCGCAGGCTAATTCAGTTTTTGCAGTTATAGTTAGCAATTAAATATGATCACTTATGATCAATAAAATACGATCAATATCTATCCTGTGGTAGTACGATATAGATCTATCCTGCGGTAGTCTTTGCTTTGACACGGTGATTCATACTGAAAACAAACCTTATAGACAAAATTATATGACAATACAACTGTTTTATGGTAAAAACTTTCAAATTCTTTACTAATAATAATTTATTATGAAATATAATAGGTAAAAAAACTATCCTGCAATATCCTGCGGTACCCTAGGCAATCCTGCGGTATCCTGCGGTAATAAGACCGACCCCATAAAGGTGAACCTCGATATGGATACGGTTGTTTGCAGATTGTGTAAAAAGACCTATTCCAATCATGGTAAAAACTTGGGCAGAATCTAATCGTAACGCAAACCTGTTTACAACTACGATTTTTATGAATGCATTGATAGAAAATTAGCTTAAGCAACTGCTTCACAGTCACTCTCACTCAAGTCATTTTATAAATATGGCTCCTGCTTTTATCAGTAAAAGATCTCAGTAAAAGAGTAGAAGCATTTGCAGTCAACAGGTAACAGTCAGGTAGGTGTCTGTTAAAGCAATTTTCACTAGGTTACTTGGATGGAAAAAATGCAAAAATCCGATTATACAATCGATAATCAATCGGTTGTGAGTTTCCGATAATCGATAGTGATTTTGCTGTCCGATATACAACGCTAGTTAAAATCTGGGTCACAAAATGATCTTATACGACTTCGTCGAAAAACTTAGGAATAAACACACCGCTACAGATTGCGAAATCAAATTTAAACAAGTGTTAGCTTTCACAAAAAGCTCGCCACATAAATTGTATATCGAGTTGTAAATATTTATTTTCCAAGTTAACGAGAAGCGATGTAGCCGAGTGGTCAACGCACTGGCTTCTTGTGCTGGAGGTCCCGGGTTTGATCCCCGCCGGCGGCGAGCAAAATTTGTTGGTCCGAACACGCTTCCCTCCGTGTAATTTGCAGGAATGACATGCTACAGTGCGCCGTCCTTCGGATCGGGACCTTAACTGGGGGCCCCCTGTGCAGGGACAGTCATCCCCTGTACAGGTTAAAGATCCCTACACAGGTTCTATCCTCATGCATGTAGGCTCATCCTGCAAACACACCGGAGTGTACAGTGTACACCTCCCAAGAATAATCAGAAATTGACTGATGGGAGTAATAGGAAAACAAAACAAAGCAAGTTAAACCAATGCCCACAGGCATCGTTAAAACATTTCTACACAGCTGATCAGCACAATTGGTTCCGCAACTCAGATATAATAACAATCCTTCTATTTCATTCAGAAATGTCAAGGTTCTTAATTTAGCCTGCTTCTATTGCTGTACAGCCTGATTTGTGTCAGAATAGTTCGGAAACCACATATATTTTCTGGATTTTCGCCTAGGCAAGAACAAATGCGCTGGCTGCACAGCTGATAAGCGTTTTTATTTTTGCTACACGGATGGTGCAGTTTCTCCTCTACTTGTATACAAATACTTTAATTTCAAAAATTGTCTCTAACGAATCGGATCTGGTCAGTAACCCTGAATACCGGTTATCTTGCGTGGAGCTCATATACTTAACCGAAGTCACAACGCACCAAATAAGAGTTTTATTAATATTTCAAAAATGAATCGACCGAAAATGTTCAAATTCGCTGCATGATAAGATACATCATTTTGAAATTGTGGCGAAATTTCATTGCAATCGGTGAAGTCTATCGAAATTATTGAGCTTTTGGTTAGCACACCCATAATTCTAAAAGTCTGGAAAAACGTATCGAAAACAACGGTAAAGTAAGGTGAGGGAAAATCGTGACTGACGTTATAAAAGTGATTTGCAGAACAATTTTATTGTGTGGTAGTGAGAATTTCATCAATAATTCACTTACACAGATTGAAACTTACTGCTTACTGGGCAAGTAAGCAGAATTGCGAATCTATCAGTTCAATTCATCTAAACAAATAAATATCTAGTGTGTCCCCCATTAGCTCGTACCACCGCTAAACAGCGCTGTCGCGTAGATAGGATGTGATTTTTTATTACATTTTGTGGAATGTTAGCCCACCCAGCTCTAACTGGCGACGGGTTTGAGGATTTGTGGAAATTACAAAACACTTTTACGAGTGAACGGACGGGCGGACGGACAGACTGAAAGTGAAAACGAATTTTACTTTATGACAAAATGGTTGCCTTTCAAACCTGAACTAGAATAATACCAGATCGTTGCGCTTCTATATCATTTATTCCTTCCTTAGGGGAATCTTACAATCTTTGTGCTATGTATTTCCTGAGGTAGATTTCATAAAGGTTCCAATTTGGGAAGAAGGCTGTTCGGACAGTACTCTTCGTCAATCATAATTTTTGCATTATTTAGTCTACATATATGTTCACAATTCATCAGGATGTTTATCATGATTTATCTGTTTGTTCTTGATGACTCATTGACTAGTTAGAGATTCACCACGAGGACCAAAGAACTAACGAAAAGTTATGAACCACTGCAGAATCTGAGTGTGAGGTTAGGTACCTGTAAATCGATTTAAGCCCGCCAGTAATTTTATATTACTGATCGTTCCAAGGCGCTACTTCTGCGGTGGTTCTTTCGTTTTATGTCTTGGTGTTTAATATTTTTGTGCTGTTGGCGCCTTATGTATGTTTTCTTATATTTAGTTAAGTTTAGGTAACTGAGTGGCCACCTATTGGGAAAATAGCAGCCCATTCGGCTTACGATATGTTTTCATGATACAAGTACCTGATTGTTAATTTAGTTTTTTTCCCATCTCGGTTTTTTGAGTGAGAATCTTTTTCTGATTGCGCCTTTTCCTGATCTTTGCCTACTTGTACTTTTTTCTAACTGCCGTATTCTCGTACTGCCCATGCTGTGTGTAGCTTTTGTACAAAAGTTCCTTATAACTGTGAGCGTTTTTTGCATGTTTCTCTTAGATGTTATCTTTGTAACTTCTCCGAATCCAGAGGCAGTAATTCTCCAAAGCCAGTGTTCCCGCCTCACAACTCTTAGCTTTTTTCGTGATCTGATTTCTATTTGTTGTGCCAGTTCCTCGGTTACAGCCAGGGCTCTATCAACAATGCTTTCATTCACAGGTATCTTTAGGTAATCGTGATCTTTAGAGACACTTTGCATATCTGCTTTATCCCACAAATAACGCATGGTTCTCTGATTTATTAGAACAATAGTAAACTATTGTGGATCTCACATGGTCTGTGTATCCGGGTCTAAATTGGTGACATGTGTCATATTTTTTGGCTTTTATTGGTGTCCTATGTGTGTGTGTGTGTGTGTGTGTGTGTGTGTGTGTGTGTGTGTGTGTGTGTGTGTGTTGGAAATCATCTAAAGCACTGCAGCAATTTGTATGCATGTGTCATGATGGCCCTTATCGCCAGGACATTAACAATGGCTGTGTAAGACCTCACATGTGCTCTTGTGAAGTTTAAGTTTAAACCAATGTGTCAAGCCTAGGGGAAATAGATGGGCTGCTTGTGCCTCCAGGCATCAATTCAAACAAACAAACAGCTGCTTTAAACATTGCAACAACAATGCATGTCATGTAAATATTAGGTGTATGAGTGCTCACACTGCAGGCATGCACTATCTGTCCCGTTTCTAGTTTTTGTTTTCATTTTTCATGGCCTTCACTTTACCAGCTGAGCGTCCACTGCGTGACTGTACTTGGAAAATGTGTATTTGTTCTCTGGTCAGTTTGGGTAAATGGATTTTGCACTCTGCCCTGAGCTGCAGAAAGCCTGATGTTGGCCAGTCTGGGTCTAGTTGTGGTGGTAGGAGAACTGGCTCGTCTTCGAAGTGTTGATTTCTATCAAGCTTCAAGCCTGTAGAATGAAACACACAATACTAAACAGTCTGACAAATAACTACATGCCAGTCCAGTTCCAAGCTGAACCTCTGGAACTGGAGTCTGTCACACAAACCACTATGCAAAATACCTTCCCCTGAATGCTCAGTCTGGCCTGTGTCTACACTACACTGTGTCAGTTTTTCCATAGTAAAAGCTCTTTACGTATAGAAGCATACTTCTTAGCAATGATTTAATTACTTGACCCCGTTTAGGAATGTGTCTTTGATTTAGACTCCTCGTATAAATTCTTGAAATTGCAGCACTAAAGTCTGGCTTTTGTTGCCTGTTTAACAAGGGCTACTGATGAGGGTTCTTTACCCAAAATTGCGCAATGTAGTCCATACTTTCTCCCTTTGATTTTTTTACTGCTTCCAAAAGATCAAACCATTATATTTTATTTTATAAAATGAAAGTCAATCACAACATGCTATTCTAGTGTCGAATAAGTTTAGATTTTAGATTGAGCTGCAATATGAGAAAAGCAGAATTTGCATGTAAGAAGACAAACACTCAGATCAGCTGTGCAATAAATGCACATCTGGGCTGAGTCTTTGTTTTCGCTTCTCGGATAGTACGACCCCCTTGCTTTATCTGCAATTTCCAGTTTCTAGCCTTCATTAATGGTTTCTCAGACTGGTTTGTGTCAGGCCTTGTCTCAAACCACAAAGACGGTTTTCTCGCAATAAGGCCCAATTAGAGTACTTCAGTATTGCCTGAAAGAGCAACCCACAAAATGCAGCGGTGAAATACAATTGCACAACTGATCATATTTCTAATGACATGTTGTTTTAAATAATGATAAAAACGAAAGGTGTATTCATCTGCCATGCATTTGACAATCACTGATATTGGAGCCACTGCTTAAAAATTCTATCACTCATGTAAACCATGAGAGTTACTAGCACAATTTTACATGTTTTAACAATCTAATTTTTCGACTTGAACATTTGGTTTTCTGGAAATATCAGAAAAGCTTTACAGATGGACAGGTAGGGAAACAGTACCAAAGCAAAATTATTGTACAAATGTTATATATGTAACAGACAACTTCATTTACCTTTAATTGCATGTGATATTTAAATTTATTAAATCAAACTTTGGGGCATATGCAACAATTTAAACCAGTTCGTCGCCCTGAGACCCGCGTATGGGCTGAACTATGACGTCATCAAAATGGGCGACCATCGCACTCATTATATGCATTTCGAACAACCATTTTTTTACTATGCTTGATAGATAAAATTTGATTTCCAGCTTCTCGCTGTTTTAAATGGATGAAGTTTACCAGTAGTACTTACAAAAGCTATTTTAGCACAAAACTTTCTCTCACTAGAAGCATAGCATTGGAAATATGAGCCACGACACGACAAAATATGCATACAAAGTGCTAAACTATGCATAGTACATCAGTAGCTTTGACCTACCTTGCATCCCCAAGACAGTTTTCCATGGGTGCCAAATCATTTATTGGGACCCTAGAAATGCAAATAACTTTTGTCCCCAAAGATAAACTCAATTGCACTATGAAAAAATGCACGGTTTCCATTCAACAGTGAACGTGATTCTTGAGGATGGGGTTGTACAAACAAAATTGACCATATCTCGACTGTTACTTATCCTAGATTATTGAACATGGTCTCATTTTAAAGCATAGACACAATCCTTCGTTCCTATGGTAAGTAATGCCAATTATCTAATCAGCGTATTCATAAATTTTCATGAAAACTTGAAAAATGGCAAAAAAAATCTTTAAAAATCCATAAATGAACTAATTTCAGGCCCAAACTGTCACTGTGACACTTTGTTATTGAACCAGTAATATTATATGACAAACCTATTGATGACCTTGTCATATATAAAAATTATATCATTTTCATATTCATGAATATTAACTAAACTCTCAAAAAGTTAGGAAAAACGAGGGAAAAACTATATCCATTGCAAGGCATTGTATTGGATCGGTTATAAGATCTAATCTATCTTGCATCCCTGGGGCGTATTCTCAAGACTGTCAGTGTTGTCAGAGAGACCACCTTAATGCCATTAAATATTGTCCCCAGCAATGAAAAAAACAACAACATTTGCATGATGTAAAATTACATAGTTTCCATACAACTCCTAATGCTATTCCAAAGAATAGAATGTACTTACAAAAATACTTATATCACGCCAATAGAATGCTCTAGAATACTATAATTGGTCTGATAGTTATACATGAATCTAACAATTTATCCTTGATACCTAATATTAAATCACTGACTTTACTTATTCATGAAAATTAATAATTTTCTTACCGATTTCTTACCGACGTAGACACCAATGTAAGTCATCTGACTTCTTCAGGCGCATTTTGATGTGTATTCCATGTAAGTCCGGTAGTTTGGCCGGGCTCATAGCACGGAGCAGTGAATTTGTATGGGTGTCTGCTCCATGTTTGTTCAATCTGCTCTTGAAAGTGTTCAGGGAGGGTGCCATGACAACGTCCTCAGGGAGCTGATTCCATATGTTTACAACACGGTTGCTGAAGCTGTTTGCTCTAACATTTAACCTTGATCTTTCCTTAAACAACTTTTTTGGGTGACCCCGTGTACGGTTATAGGTTATCACTGAGAAAAGTTTGTTCTTGTCAACTTTGTCAATGTCATTTAATATCTTATATACTTGTATAATGTCTGCACGCTGTCTTCTGTATTCTAATGTTGGTAAGCCTAACTTCCTAAGCCTTTCTGGGTATGACAAGTTTTTACATGCTCTAACTAATTTAGTTGCACGACGTTGAACGTTTTCAATAGATATTCTGTCTTTCTTATACAATGGGGACCAGATCACTGTGGCGTACTCCAAATGCGGGCGCACAAGTGATTTGTATAAAGACATAAACATCTCTGTATCTAAATATGTGAATGTTCTAAAGATAATGCCTAAATTTCTATTGGCTAAGTTGACTTTTGCCGATATGTGGTCTCTGAAGGTTAACTTGCTGTCAATAATTACACCTAAATCTTTTTCATTTGCGACTTTTTCTATGGCCTGTGGACCACTTTCTGTCTGCATGGTATAAGTGTATCCTGTATCTTGCGGCCCGACATGTAGCTGATGACATTTTTTAATGTTGAATAACATTTCCCAGTCTATCGACCAAGTACCTGCGTTGTTGACACTACGTTGTAGGGGTTGCACATCGTTTAAGCTTGATATTACACTATACAGCTTAGCGTCATCAGCGAACAGTTTCAGTAGCACCTCAATTACGTCAGGAAAGTCATTTATAAACACCAGGAATAGCACCGGCCCCAGGACGCTGCCTTGGGGGATACCGCTAGTAACATCTCTCCATTCTGATTTTGAACCATTTATAGTAACTCTTTGTTGCCTATTGCTTAAAAATTCTTTAATCCACTGATAAGTATGACCTCTTATTCCATATGCATATAACTTCTTCAATAACCGCTGGTGCGGAACCTTGTCAAAGGCTTTTTGGAAGTCGAGGTAAATTACATCGACTCCCATGCCAGTGTCCAAGGCCTGGGTGATATCCTCTATATATTCCAACAGTTGTGTGGTACAAGATTTGCCAGCTATGAATCCGTGTTGACACTCAGTAAATAAATTGTTGGTAGTCATATGTTGGACAATTTCATCCCTTATTATGCGTTCCATAATCTTGCCCGGAACGGAGGTAAGACTGATGGGTCGATAATTTTCTGGAAGTTTTTTGTCTCCTTTCTTGAAAATAGCTGTTACGTTTGCTTTTTTCCAACAGTCTGGTAATTTGGATTCTTGAAAGGATTTGTTGAATAAAATACATAGAGGCTTTTTCAGCTGATCTTTCGTTTGTTTTAAGAAGTGTGGGTGTATTTTGTCAGGTCCCTGAGATTTTGAGGGTTTTAAGTTACTGATGATTTCTTCAACTTTTTTCTCTGTGATTACTATTTGATCTAGCTCATGATTAAAGTTTCTATCATTAAAATCTGGTATTGTATTGGTGTTTTCATTGGAGAATACACTGGAAAAATATTAATTTAAGGTGTTAGCGGTTTCCTGGTCACTTGAAGTTAAAGTTCCATCTGAACTTAAGAGCTGAGACACTGATTTTTTGGTTTTTGAATTCTTGCTGACATAGTTCCAGAACAGTTTATTGTCAGTTTTTATCCTTGCGGCCAGATCTTTTTCGTAAGCGTATTTTGCGCTACGCAATTCAAGGGTTACGGCATTTCTAGCAATTTTATACTGGTTAAAATTGACAGGTGATTTACAGTACTTGTATTTAAGCCATTTCCTATGTTTATTCTTGATAGCATCCAAACAGGACTGTGTGACAAACAAAGAATTGGAGAAAAATTGAGGGAAAAAAAAACAGAGGCTACATGTACAAAATCGCTAGTACCAGAGCTGTTAATCAACCCCTGGATGCTGAAAGAGGTATGAAATGAATGCTTTGACAATGTACTATGACCCTGAAGTATGGTATAAGAATAATCTAATTTTCCATTTCATGAATTTAAATGAAAACTTAAGAAATTTGTGAGAAAAAAATAAATTAGTAAAGCTACAAAATGACTTGTATCTCGGCAATCAAAAATCAAATGGTGCTGAAAATGACATCAAATGGGGTCTAGGGCATTATTATACAATCATGTACTACAATTTATGCGTCATTAGTTGAATATTGATAAAACCTTTTGAATTTAGTGAAAACAATACGGAAAAAATAAGGGGCATACGTAGAAAAACGCTGCTGAAAGACCTAGGGAGCTATAATTGTTAATGAAGTATATGTATATGAAGTATATATAGTTAATGATTGTTAAATAAGTATTGCTAGGATAATGTTCTGTAACCATATAATCAGATATCTAAAGCGAAAAAAATAGTAAAACTGAGATCCTTCAAGAGCAGTGAACATATAAATGAGAAAGTACATGATGTAACATGGGCCATGCCGCGGTTTCGGCTACTCAAGCTTCAGCTATTTTTGTTGTATGAGATCTTAATATATAAGAGCAAAATCAATGAAAAATGAAGGGGTGTGGTCCACCAACAAAATCACTTATATCTCAGTGGCCAATAGCCGAAGAGAACTCAAAATGGCATCCATTTATTGTTATTGTCATGTGCTCAAATACATAAATCAAACTTTTCTGGCAAGAAAAAATTAGTGAATTTTGGTCAAGCACAGGCTTCAATTTTCTGTTATTTTCACATTTTTTCGAAACATCATGTAATGTTCAGAAAAGTTAATAACATGTGGTTAAGCTATCGTACTACATGACAGTGGTGCATTGTTTTATTGGTACCATTTTCAGCACTCTAAGAATATTGGCAGCTGAGATATGAATGGTTTTGTTTGGTGTACCCGTCCATTTTTCGTTGAGTTTTCTCTTATTTATGAAGATCTTTGTAATATCCATACAACAGAAATCGCTGATTATATGGTTACAGAACACTGTCCAAGTAATCATTTGATGCAAATTATAGCTCTGTAGGTCTTTCAGTAGCCAAGATACATGCGTTTTTTTACGTATACCCCTTAATTGATCCTAAAACTAAAAACCAAATGACTCATAAATTGTAGTACAGGATGGTATAATGTTGCCCTGGTCACAATTTAATGCCCTTTTCAGCATTATAGAACTTTTGATTGCCGAGATACAAATCAATTTGTAGGTTCACTAAATATTTTTTTACATTTTTTTTTCTCTAAACTTTCTTTAGTTTTCATTAAAATTCATGCAATTGAAAATCAGATTATTCTTATATCATACTTCAGGGCCATAGTACATTGCAATAGCATTCATTTGATACCTCTTTCACCATCTTGGATTAATAAACAACTCTGGTACAAGCGATTTTGTACGTATACCCCCTATTTCTCCACAATTCTTCTGAACAAGTAAATTTAATGATTTAAATTTTAGGTAACAATGTTTAATTGTTAAGTACATACATCACTACCAGACCAGTTATAGTATTCTAGAGCATTCTTTTGGTGGGATATGCGTGTTTTGTAAGTGCACCCTATTCTTTTGAACCGCTTGAGAGGTGGTCTGTGGATGTAATTTTACATCATGCAAATGACTTAATTGCTGAGGACAATATTTTATGGCATTAAGAAGGTCCCTCTGACAACACTTACAGCCTTGAGACTTTGTCCCAGGGATGCAAGATAGGTCTTATAACATATGCAATGCCTTACAATGGATGTAGATTTCCCCTCGTTTTTCCTAACTTTTGACATTTTCATTAATTTTCATGAATATGCAAAGGAGATAATTTTCATATAGGACCAGGTCATCAATAGATTTGTCATATAATATTACTGGTTCGATAACAAAGTTTTACAATGACAGTTTGGGCCTGAAATTAGTTCATTTATGGATTTTTAAAGATTATTTTGCCATTTTTCATTAAAATTAATGAATATGCAAATAAGGTTATTTGTATTATTTGCCATCGGGAGAAAGGGCTATGTCCATGCTTTAAAATGAGACCATGTTCAGAAGTCTAAGATAAGTAACAGTAAATATATGATCAATTTTGTATGTACACCCCATGCTTAAGAATCACGTTAACGTTTGCCATGGAAACCATGCATTTTTTTTCATGGTGTAACTGAGTTTATCTTTGGGGACAAAAATTCTTTGCATTTCTGTAGTTTAAATAAATGATTTGGCACCCATGGAAAATTGTCCTTTGGTGCAAGGTAGGTCAAATTAGCTCCCGGGGTACCTAAGTTGTGGGCGGTTTTAGAAGAAAAAACGTATGTCTAACGTATAAATGAACGGACGTACGACCGGATAAAGCAATATCCTTTGACCCATTGACTTAAATCGTCTATCATGTATATAATCAGATGCATTTCAAACATTTTCTTGCAAAATAAGCAATAATGCGATGTTTTCAATTGATTTTGATGGAAATACGAATAATTCATATGTAGCCAGATAGCCGCCATATTGATGACGTCATAAATCGACTCCTACGCGGATGTAAGTGCGACGAACAGGTTTAATGTTATACATTTACCCCATAGAAAAGTTTTATATAGGTCGTCATAAATCGTCAAAAAAATCGCACGAGATTCCCATTCGACATGGACTATTTCTAAATTTTAACTCCATTTTGAAAATGTTTTAAAAGAGCATAATACAGATAGAACAATTTTTCAAAACAGTATTTCTATAACATTAAAAATAATTCATTTATATCTTAATCAATTTAACCTAATTCCAGGACCATGGTCTTCTAGTGTTGTTCATCTTCGTTGATCTTCATTAGACTTGTATTATTGATTTATTGTCCTTCATGATTTTATTATGCGTGTGTTGAATTTCAATCATTTAAATTTATAACGCGATAGAATTATTAAATTATAACGTGTGTTCTTGATAGCATAGCTCTTGGTACATCTAAACTCCATCCACCTATTTGACACAGTCCAACAGTTACACTGTTTTCAGTTCGACACTGAACCGCAGTCAGCAAATACTGGACTAATATTCCAGTCCGGCCAGCCTTCGAAGTCTTTTGCTTAAAATCTTCTTAAGTCCGTTTAAGTTGTAGAACTCACACTCTTCCCTGATTTCCAAAAGGTATCGAGGTTCAACTGGAAGGACTGCCTCTGTTGGTAGGCTACAACCCCAACGCAGATAATTTAGAATTATCATAAAGTGAGCTGGATCCCGATCATTGAAATAATTATTTCTATCAGGCACCCCTTCATCAAACAAGAGGGCAAATAAGCTGTCAGGGTCTTGCTTCAGAGTGGACTCAGATGTCTCAAACTTAGTTCCCCCGATATTCAGCGTTATTCTGCTTTCCTGCGATGATTTCAGGTAAGTCAGCATTTCATTTCTTTTCTTTTTTTTTTTTTTTTTTTTTTTTTTTTTTGTTTACTGTGGTTTTCACTACTCTTTTCATTATGCTCGACTTCAACCGGGTCACTGTCCATCTGTGCACTTACATCGTTTAAAGCTATTTCAGTTACAGCACTTTCCATTTCACCATCTACTATATCTTCAACTGTCTCATGAATAACAAGCTGTTCTACAAGATCTACCACCAGCTCCGACACTACACCTGCTGCCTACTCACAAGCACACTAAACCGTATCATCTGTGATAGTTGCCACAGCATTGATAGTTTCCATATAATTTGATCGTTCTATCTCATTCTGATTTTGCACCATCTTGTTTTCATCTGTCTTTTTATAATTTTCAGTTTCCTTTACAACATGTGTCTTAGCCTTAACAACCTCATTTTGTTTGTTTACTTTACTTTTGTCACTTTCCTTTTCTAACTCGCTCGTTTTCTTTTTGTCACATTTCTTTTGTGATCCGTCTTTATCTTTTCCCTTTATTGATACTCTCGTTTTATCATTCTCATTTCCTTTTTCAACTGTTTTTTTTTTTCACTGATTCTTTCTTTTTTTTCTCATCTCCCTTTTCAACTGTTTCTTTCATTGATTCTTTCTTTTTGTTATTCTCATTTACCTTTTCAACTGTTTCTTTCATCAATTCTTTCTTTTTATTATTCTCATTTCCCTTTTCCACTGTTTCTTTCATTGATTCTTTCTTTTTGTTATTCTCATTTACCTTTACTGTTTCTTTCATTGATTCTTTCTTTTTGTTATTCTCATTTACCTTTTCAACTTTTTCTTTCCAAGTGTTCTTTTTGTCACTGTCTTTTACAACTCTTTTGTCCTTGTCCGTGTCTGACCTAGCTTTGTTAAACTTTTTCTGCATCTCCTCCTTTGACTTTATTATATTTTTCACAATACGTGGCTTGTCCCAAAAGTCCCGTTACACATACATTTTATTCTGAACGCATAGCAGGAACCAACAACAGTTACTAATGCAGAATAATTGGCCATATTGGAACTTATTTTACTGTTCAAAATGATACTCACTTTAATGACCTCACTGCTACAGTTACCTTGGTTACCATAAGTAGGTATGACCGGAGCAAGTCAAATTATGCCAATTGTTTCCTTAATTTCTATTTTTCGCAACCTGCTAAATCAACATAGGTATTGTGCGATCATTTAGAAAAATATACCAGCCTAACTACTATTCTATGAGCATCATTTACTGATAATTTTATGAAAAAGAAAGATTTGATAGTTTGGGAGACAAATAAGAAGCTTACCTATAAAACTTCAACGACAAAATAACGACGTCGGCAAAAACATGCGGAGCAAATATACAGGGTCGTTGTATTTAAACATATGAAATATGTTCTTTAAGAGAAACCAAGCAAATGTTTAGCTTGATATTAGTTGGTGACTTCAATACTAGAACAAAACACCTACTTTTAAAACGATATATTAGCTAACAGTAATATTACTAGACCTAATGAAACATGGGCCGTAGTTAACCGTGGTTAGCATTTGGTTAATAATTATTATTTTGCATGGCTGATCTTTATAGCATTATTTTGACGATTTGCTTATAAACATTTTACTCAGGTTTCCATATATATGCTACAGTATCGTTTAGCTAAATATAAATCTAATTTTGAAATAGATTTTTGTGTTTGTTGTGTATTTATCCAAATGACAAAATATTAAGAAAAAATCAAAATTAACGGCAACGTCATTACACCTGCTCCGCTGAAGTAGGGGAACAAGGGTTCAAACCTCCACTGCGTTTTAACAAATGCACGTAGCAGTACGAAAATTTGCCTCCTCAGCCCTTAGATATAGTACTTGGTGAACATAAGTGATGTAAGCTCTGATGTGTTGTTATCAAGGCAAAACAATGAGTGTAATGGAACTGTTGGAACAACCCTCGTATTCTCATTGCGCTCATTGTTTTTCACTGGTTCTTTTGTAGTTTCTTTGTCATATGTTGCCTCTGCTTTATCATTTTCATTCATTTCACATTCTCTTACATTTATATCCACAGGGCTTTCTACACTAGAGGAAGAGGCAGGTGTACATTCTAAGTCTCTCATAAGTTCATCTAGCTGCTGCTTCTTCGTTGGTGGCTCTTCCAGCGAGATGGATTCCGGTGAACCAAGAGATTCTGGTGACTTTGGTCTCTTCCGTTCCCTGGGCTGTATCGGTGGGTCCACCCGAAACACGACCGATCGTACCTCAGGGAACGGACTCTCGGGTAGGTCAGCATAGCTTTCCATATATTTCCAATGGCTTTCCTGTTCTTTGCGGATAAAGCTTCTGAGCTTAAACTTTGCAGGTTCCCCATATTCTCCGGTAGTTGGATCTGCATACTCGAAATCCTCCTCTCTGGCATTACATGCGTGGCCTATACTGCGTCGGTGGAAATAGTAGCCACACAATCCACACTGGAACTGAATTCTTGAGTGCTGTTCCTTGAGGTGACGCCTGACATCAGCCTTGTTTTTGAAGTATCTGGCAACTTTGGCACACATCAAACACCGGTAGTGGTACCCCTAGAACGTAGATGTAAACGTGTCATGCTATGTCACCTTTCAAATTCAACCAGCAGTATACATATATCAGTCAACCATTGCAACAGCCTAATATAAATGGAACAGTATATAGTCGGCCATCAGATTTGAATATTGAACTGAATCGCCATTTAGCCATGCAAATTTTACTTTAAATGTGCTCTATATTTCAGCTCAGACAAGAAACAACACCAGTGATCAACAAGGAGAAATTTCCTCTCCAATATCATCAGTCGAGACATCCAAGGGTACAAGCAGTGATGACATGCATCTCTACTCATCCCAGCATTTGCGAACAACATACAGTCGGAGACATCTTTGTGTCTCCTATCATTTGAGAACAACAGTCAGATTCTACTGACAATCATACAACAGCAGTTATGTCTGTCAATCTTCATGAATATGCATTTGAAAAGTAATCAGAAATGATTGATTGACATTGTTTTGGATTCATTTATTGAATCAGATAAATAGCATTATATCTTTGAATCTTTAAATAAAAATGAATACATGTATGTCTTTTGGCACAATCTCCACCAAACCATCAGTGGACAACCAGTCACAGACACATACGACGATAAGAGAAATTGGAAGGACAGAAGAAGTAAGATTCAAAGAATAAGGCTTGCTGACACAGGTCATTGTTTTGAGTTAACTAACAAGTTTGATAATAAACAATGTGGTGAATTTGAATGAAAATAAATAAATAAAAATCAAGCTAAAATTTTATTGTTATCATCATAAAAAAATGAATAATTTCTTTTCGCATCATTGCCTACTGTTCACTGTCACAATACACTTTTGTATGCTTGTGTTTGTTTATTTGCTGACAAACCATTCTGGTTTGTCTTCCCCTAGATATGGCTTCAATCTATCATGATGAACAACCATAGAATTGTTCCTTGGCTCTGACTGGATTCTGAACAAAACCTCGTTCAAGACTTCAACCACTATCATAGGCCCCTTCCAAGGCCTTTGCAACTTTGGATTAAATCCAACTCTGCGTTTTGGATAGTAATTCCATACAGCATCACCCACCTTGCACGGTATTTTATGTGCCTTGATATCGTACCTCCTTTTCATACTTTCGCTAGAAATGTCTAGATGTTTTCGCGCGAAATCATGTACATCAAGAAGTCTTTGTTCTAACTGATATGCATGCCCTGTGGCACAGAGCCTTTCATCTCTGATCGGCCTGCCCAGAGTCATGTCCACAGGAAGTGTCAATTCTCTGCCAAGCATCATCATGGCAGGAGATATGCCTGTGGTTTCATGTATAGACGATCTATAAGCCAACATCAGAAGAGGTATGTGCTCATCTCGGTCATCTTGAGCATCAGAAATATATGATGAGATCATGTTTTGTATAGAGTATATTAGCCCTTTCAACCATTCCATCTGACTGGGGTCTTCGCACTGTCGTTCTGGTCTTATCTATACCCAGAAGTTTGCATACCTCATGAAAAACTTTTGACTCAAAGTTTGATCCTAAATCGGTATGTTACTGTAGTGGCATGCCAAAGATAGATATAAATCTGTTTACTAGTTTTCAGGCATCATATTTTGCTTCCTGGAATTTCAATGGTATGGCATCTACCCATTTAGTGAAATAGCAGGAAACCTTCATCAGATATCTGTTTCCTTTCTTTGAAACTGGATAAGGTCCACAGATATCTAGTCCAATGCGTTCCATTGGATATCCAACATTATATTGCCTCATGGGTGCCTTTGCATTTCTGTGGGGCATCTTTCTGGACCCACATGTTGAACATGTCCATCACCAGTAGGATACGTTTTTGCACATACAACACCAGTAAAACATTTTTCTCAATTTATCATAGGTTTTACGTCTGCCTAAATGTCCCCCAGTTACACTTACATGTAACTGACGGAAGGCTTCTTTTCTGAGAACAGTTGGCATGAGAAATAAATATTCTGCATCATTCCCAACATCTCGGTAACGTTTCTTACATAGAATTTCATTTCTCAGTTCAATAGTTTCCCACTCATGCCAGTAAGCTTTCGGTTCTCGACAGAAGGGTGCCACAGTAGACCAAAGTGGTTTTTCACCATCTCTCTTCCATTGTATCAAATGTTTTAAAACATCATCTTCTCCCTGTTTTACACGTATATTGTTTTGTGTAATTTCAATGCACTCGTTCGCCTCTCCACAAGACGAAGTGAATTGGCCAGATCCACCAGGTAGCTGACTAACATTAGTACATAATACACTTGTGCTGTGGCTACAGTTGTGACCACCCTGAAGATTGCTAGGATTTGGGATACCTGACTTAATTCCATTCTCGTAAAGACCCCTAGGCTGGTCATCACGAGTCTCTCCCTTTTGTGTCACGCCAGCGTGAGCATCAGTCATCATACCCGGATTTTCGTCTGTTTCGAACAAAAACCCAAATACTGAACATCCTCAAGACGATCAATCCAATCTTCACTATATGCTGTTTTTATACAGCAACAACAAGGATGACAACTTGAGTTTTGATGAGTTCCCACTCCATTCCACCCGGAATGGGACATCGCGTGCATGGAGGGATAAACTCTATCCTCAAGATTATCCATCCAATCCTCACTATAATATGCTGTCCTCAAACAGCAACAACACGAATGACAACTTGAAATTTCGTGAGTTCCCGCTCCATTCCACCCGGAATTGGACATCGCGTGCATGGAGGGATAAACTCTATCCTGGGACAGGATTCGTGCCTTCTCGAGAGAAAGCACCTCTGTTAGTCCAGGTTCTAAAGAGTTGGTAGAGTGATCAGTTCTACCAGACGAGTTGTCATCAACAATCTTGGGCCCACCGAACTCGTTCTGTTCAGCATTGAAAACACTTTCCTCGTGTTTTATAATGCTACCATTTTTGGGTAAAGTGTCACCATGGTCATCCCCATCATTAGGACAAACAACTACATGGTGATCACTACCAACGCAGGGTAGGGTGACCGCTGATTCACCCACAATATTGCCTTCACCAACGGCAAGTTTCTTCACAGCACTTAATTTCCCTGCAGTTTTATCCACGTCAGCTAAATTTTCAGGAGGATATTTTCGCTCAAAGCGATCACAGTATTTGCATTGACGATTATAGCATGGTCTACGTGACAACGAATCCGCATTGTTGTGCACCCTTCCTGCACGATGTACTACTGTTAAGGTATAAGCTGATAAGGTCTCAATCCATCGTGCGATTTGACCTTCACAGTTTTTGAATCTCATGAGCCACTGAAGTGACCCATGATCAGTCCTTACAGTAAATTGTTGTCCAATCAAATAATGATTGAAGTGCTTCACTGCTTTGACAACTGCCAACAATTCTTTTCTTGTGATGCAGTATCTTACTTCAGCCCTCGTCAGACACTGATTGAAGTATCTTATCACTCTTTCCTCGCCATCTTGTAACTGTGACAAAACAGCGCCAATTCCCACATTTGAAGCGTCACAGTCCAGTACAAATGGCTGGCCCTGTAACAATGGGTAACTTAGTATTGGAGTACTGGTGAGTAAGTCCTTCACGGTATCAAATGCGGCCTGACAACCTTCACTCCATTGAAACGGTACCTCTTTCCGTGTTAACTGATGCAAGGGCTTGCAAATGGTGGCAAAGATTGGAACGAATTTTCTATAATATGAAGCTAGTCAAACAAACTGTCTAACTTCGGTAACAGACTTTGGCTCTGGCCATTCTTTCACAGCTTGGATTTTGGCTGGATCCGTGGCTATTCCTTGCTCGGACACCTGGTGACCAAGGAAAGCTACCTTTTTGCGCGGTAAACTGCATTTCTTTGGATTCAGCTTCAGGTTTGCATTCTTGAGTCTCTCAAGAACGGTTTTCAAGTTTTGCAAATGCTCATGGAATGTTTTGGAGTAGACGATTATATCATCTAAATATATGAGCAAAATGAGGAAAGCCAAACCAGCAAACACTCTCTCCATCAGGCGCTCAAACACACTTGGTGAATTTATAAGGCCAAATGGAAGGACGCGCCACTGCCACAAACCACTGCCTGGTATGGAGAAAGCTGTTTTTGGTTTGTCTTCCTCCGCAATGCTTACTTGGTGAAAGCCACTCTTCAAATCTAGTGTCGAGAACCAACACGAACCCCCAAGAGCTTCTAGTGTATCATCAATTCTTGGTAGAGGGTGACTGTCAGGTATAGTGACCTGATTGAGCCTTCTGTATTCTATGCAAAAGCGTGTAGATCCATCTCGCTTTGGTACTAAAACAGCCGGTGCTGACCAAGCAGAATGAGAAGGCTCAATCAGCCCCTTTTCAGCCATGACCTTGATTTCATTTTCAGCAAACTCACGTTTTGCAAGAGGTATTCTGTATGGTCTCAACTTTACAGGTTTGCAGTCGGGTAGAGTTTTAATGGTATGTTCTACCAAGTTTGTACAACCTAGGTCATGTGAAGACTTAGAAAACTGGTCTTTATATTCATACAACAGAGATCTCAAACTGTCAACTTGTGACGGACTCCATTTGAAGAGCTTTCACATACTAGTTCCTCTACATGAGTATATGTTTCATCAACTTCATTTTGACTGATGTCAATTGAATTGACCTGTTCATGCTTTCCAATTTCTACTGGCTCATACGTTGCAGCAATTGTGTTTTTGTAGAGCTTACAAGGCTCATTGCTCAGATTCATTACTCGCAGTGGCACTGATCCGAATTCAGGACACACTAATGCTTTTGCAATCAGAAGTCCGCTGCGATCAATGAAACTGTCAGTGGCTTCCACTACGCCAACGCCCTTACGATCAACTACATCTAGTGGTTTACCCATCAAGAGAATTTCACATTCTGGTGGTACATCAACAGTCTCGGCAATTGCAACTCTACTGGTGGCAGACAAAGTATTAACACTGCGAAAACAAGCAATCTTGTGGCCATTTAGAAGCATATAATTTTTGCTCAGAAACATATCACAGCGATGCTTTGTTAGAAACTTCATGCCAAGAATGCCATCGTTTTTGACATCAGCAACTAAAACATCATGCAACAACTTTTGGGTACCAAGCATAATTTCTATTTCTGCCTTGCCAAGAAAAGGCGAACTTTCACCTGTGACAGATACAAGGTGCAAGCTCACGGGCATCAATTTAGGGAGTGGCCACCTTTCAAACATAGCTTTACTGAATATAGTGCAACATGAGCCAGTATCAACAAGAAAGGCATGAATTTTTCCATGAACCTTACCAGCAACAAAATAACCATCCTCCATACATTTTAATGGTGTATCAGCGGGCCGTATCAATTGTGTCGGGTTGTGGCCCTCCAGCCCGACTTGTTCCAGTTTCCCTGGTTGTTTACAGCCTGATCAGTC
Organism: Rugalucina vietnamica; assembly: GCA_964017185.1. Lineage (NCBI taxonomy): Eukaryota > Metazoa > Mollusca > Bivalvia > Lucinida > Lucinidae > Rugalucina > Rugalucina vietnamica. The sequence goes on from OZ024879.1 coordinate 42,139,509, forward strand.
TCATTTCCGAGTGTGTAGCCAGCATTACCCCGGTTATTTTGCCTATCCCTTTGGACCAAAGTTATTCATTCTATCGTTAAAATTCCGAGCAGTCTTTTGCATGTTCAGACGGGATGCATCACTCCTGTTAGTCTGCCTTTGTGACCCATAAGGAGGAGGATTATTTTGAGGTGGTCTGTTTGGTCTACCACTGTTACCATGACGGAATTTATTTGGTTGTCTACCTGTATTGAACGACATTTTACTTCTTTCATTAGAAAAGTTGGGTTTATTGTTCAAATCTTTAACGTGGTTAGAGAGAGAATCTAGGGAGCTTTGGAGAGTTTCAAGCGGCGAGCTAGACTGCCATTGAGTCTCATTCATAGTCTGACCAACATTAGACTCAATCTGACTGTCTGCAATTTTATGGGACTCAAGACGCAGGGCGGTTCTCTCTGCATCAGCTAGTGTCTTTGGGCCAAATTCCCTTACTCGCAAGCGTATATCAGAATCAGACAATGCATCTACAAAATGATCTATTGAAAGAATTTCAATAACATCCTTACCAACGCCAGGATATGCTTGGCGCACCAACTTCTTTACTGCTTGTGCTAATTCTGGGATAGTTTCACCCTTGTGTCTAGTTCTGGATTTCAGCTGTGTCCTGAAAATTTCAGATCGGTTCTCTGAACCAAATCTGCTAGCAAGTTTTTCAACCAATGTGTTGTAATCACGCTTACCGTCATGATCCAGTTCACTGAATAGTGAGCGGGCATCACCTGTCAAAACAACTCGCCAAATATAGAGATTTTTCTCTATACGACCAACCATTCAGCTCACTAACAAACTCAAATTGCGCGAGAAATTCGTCAAAATCGGTTGTTCCATTGTAATTTTGTGGTTTAATCTTACATTGTGAACGGTCTAGTGTAGGCTGGGAATTACACTGAATAGGTTATCACCTGACGCTTGGTTGTTTGGGGTAGACTCTGCGTGCGGCTGGGCGACAGAAGAATTAACATTGGAGTTGCGTCCTGTCGGTACAAGATCAGCAAGCAATGTGTTAAACTTCCTATCTACTTCATTTAGCCTCTGATTCATGTGTTCTGTCAGCCCAGTGACGGCATCTTTCATCATTTTACCCATTTTTGTCATTTCATTCTCTAGCCTATTTTCGAGCATAGACATCTGTAATGTGCCTGCCGAGCTTGGAATCGAAATGTCATCATTAAGGGTGGCATTGTTATCATTTTGCTGTGATGTTGAAGGGTTAATGATATTATCCCCGACTAGATTATTTTCATCTGCCATAGTGGTTGTTATTATTCACTTCCACTCAACAAAGATCAAACTCCAGGATTTAATTATAATTGGCAAGTTAACAGTATTGAATACAAGCTCAAATTATTTATAAAGGCTTTAGACCAACTGCCTGATCATCAATCAGCTAATATACTCGACACTGTCAACTATAAGTTATATTCCAAAATACTTTGGTATCCGGCACTTCTGACACCAAATTGCAACGGGGCTACCTGGTTAGCTTTGCTTACAATTTCAATTCAACAGTCAGGATATAGGCGCTACCGTTACAATGCAAACAATGTGAGTCCGACCTGGGTTGTATTCAATGTTGAATGGACGTGAAATTAAAAGTGGCCATTTTAGTTTCTATCATTTATTTGTTCTGCTCTTAACAATTTAGGATGCGGCAAATATTCAACTAAGATATAATAAATAATTAACAATATATCATTTAACAAGAACAATACATGAGCGTAACCGATAGCTGTGTACAAGTTAATAAACGTAAACACTCTTGGTTATGCAAAGTTATTAGTTGTTAATTGAGTATAATTGAATTAAATATAAGTTGTGCAAATTCTATTTATTACCCTAAATTGCCACAAGTTTTACAAATAAATGTTAAGTTAGAGTATTGATGTGTAAGGCAGAATCAATGCAAGGTAATTCTACAAGTTGCACCAACATGCTCAGATTAGCACACAGCTTTGCAACACGGTAGACAGCTTCTCTTAAGTGTACAATTATGTATTCATTCTGTGTAACATGAGAAAAGTACTACCTAAGTGCCTAACATTAAATATATGCGGAAATCCAAGCTAGGCGGAATTTATCCTAGGTCGGCTGTACAACAACAACTTGATCGATAAAACCTAAAATTTAAATGAAATAATCCTTATGATCCTTAATAAGTTAATTAAATACAGCTTACAGATTAACAGTTAAGTTGTCACACCAACACACTTTTTAACAAGCGCTCAAGCCTGTGACGCAATGAACTGTTAATACTTAACTTTATAGATTCTTAATGTAATGCATTCAGCCTAACCCTAGCTTGGCGGACGGTCCTAAAATGTTGCCAAAAGACAATATTCAGCTTTACAAAGTCAATAATGGTTTAGTTCTGACAATAATTTATTTAAATAATAATCGAAACCTGTGTCAACTTCGCCTAGATTAAGATAAAAAGAAGAAAAGAAGTTTCAGCCAAGCTTGGCAGAAACGGGCCTTGTATTTCTAGTGGGTGGAGAGACAAAGCTTATTCATATATTTGCAGGGCAATTTTCAGCCATAGACTGTCTCTTTGGCATTGAGAAATAGTGTTTGTATGGTAGCTATGCTATCCTAGGTTCAGCCAAACCAGGCAGAGACTTCGAAAAGAATCAACAGTAGCAGTTGCCCATCAATCGCAACTGCGAAACTTCAGCCAAAGAACCGCTATTTATATGATTTCAAATCACGCGCCGCTGACGTCACCAAACCAAGTACAGCATAACAGTCGGAGCACTCGGATATCTAGGTTCAAATACACACAAAGACGCGAATGACAGCTCAAAATAGCGAACTTTGGAATGGGAATTATTGTAAAATACAGCTTGAAAAATGGAATTAACGTAATACCAAAGGTATTTTGAGATAATTTAAAGTTCGGACTTCATGTTTAAGCATTAAATTGATGCTGTTATTGCGTATTTACGTGGTAAACACGAGACAAAGTTGACACATTTTCGGCTCGAAGTTGATTCGCTACACGAATCATTCGATACTACCACATAGGAAAATCAATCGTTGCGTGTTATAAAAGGACAGCAACGTAGCATACACTCAAAGTTATTACAGAATAGCCATGCGCCGTTACAATATAATGAGTTTAAATCCATGTATTCTAAGGTAAAAGTAGGCAAAGATCAGGAAAAGGCGCAATCAGAAAGAAAAACAGGTTTTATTATTTGGATACTTTTTTGATTGATATCAGTCTTCGGATTGACTGCATTCTGAAACAAGAAATTACTGTGTATCATTTACGTTCATTGCCAGTTCATTCAGGTTCACTGAAAAGGATTTATTATTCGAAACAGATTTGTCTGGACCAACCGCTTCCTTTAAAATGTTTTCATTGCTCTTTATATGCTTAAGGGAAGTTATATTTTTATTTACGAAGTATGAGTATCATTGCAAATAAAATACTACTTTTATCATCATCATCATCATCATCATCATCATCAACATCATTGTTTTGATTAACAAAAAGTCCAAATAATTTGTGAATGGTCCGAGACTCCTATGACACAAACGAAGTTTTATTGAAATCGGCTTACCGGTTCTGCAGAAGATTGTTTTGTTGTTTTTTTCTAATTTTTATACATGTATTTGTATTCCTATAGATCTGTATACTCTTTCTACAAACTGTAAAAAATCCTATACAGAATAAATATCTATTGGCATCATATGTGACTGCTATTGTCACACGATTTTAAATAGACATGCATCTACGAGATAGCGTAGAAACTGCTTGTAGGCGAAAACAGCAAAATGAAGAATAAAACTTTATTATTTTTGCATCTTTGCATTTCAATGTGACCTCAGTGAGCATCCTTGCAGTATCTGTTGTTAGATGCTCCGATCCACTGTCTTTAAGCCACCTTGTCCTTTAAGATATAAAACAAATCATTTAATTGATCACTTAACCAGAGGACCATTGGTCCTGTAAACACTCACCTGAGACCTGGTATAAATTCAAACTGAATATACATGCCCCTGTATATCTGTGCATTTTCCTGATCTTTGCCTTCTTGTACCCTGTATATCTGTTGCCCCTCAAGGCCTGAGACCGTATGTTAGGTTGGTTATGCATTGAATGACATCTGACGTCCTGGTTTAATATGATGTTTATAAGTTCTTCTTGACCTAATATTCAGTGACATGCATGGAAATTGAGAAATTTACTTACTTGGAATGTCACTTCTAGACTCCTTAATCTTGCATTGTGCAGGTTTGCTATGGTACGAGCTTCTGTCTGTCAGCGCTGTGTACAGATCAACTCGTACGTTGCTGGAACATGTTGAGAAATAATATATAAATACTACATTGCCGAGAAAGTGATAGTAAGAATTTTCACCCTGAGGAAATGATTATCGACCGAGAAATACACAGAATGTCTAGCTCTAAATGAATTTCAAACGAGCATGACGAGTTGTGCATGTTAATTACTACCCAATTTCACCAAAATGCAATAAAACTTGCATTTTGACAGAAACGTCACTGAAATAAAACGTTTCATAAAAACGACCTGTACCCGCACAAATACTGCGCATGTGAGTCGAAATTATCGCAGAGTGATAGTAAAAAATTTCACCCGCAGGCCTATGGGAGTTTAACATGGGGAATTAGTGTGAGGTATAATAAATAGAGGACCAATGGTACTGTAGCTCACCTAAGAGATTTTCCCATGTAAGCTCAAAGGTCAGTGAAATCAGATTTTAATTTAATCTCTTAGTTCCCCATATCCATGGATGCTCGATATAAAATTTGGCTTCCATCCTTTAAGCGATTTCAGAGGAGATCATTTTTGAATTTTGATACAAAGATGACCTTGACCTTTATCAATCACACGCCTTCATCCAATCCATTTGTTGTCTACCACTAGCTGCAATAGTTTTCAAAAACTCCACTGTTTTCACTTTTTCCCATGTAAAAGCCTAAGTTTCCAAAATTGACCTTGACATTAAATAGGCCAAGGTCATCCTAGTGTCATCATTTGATCAAACTTTGATGGGCTGGAGTCCCAAATGCTACATACCAGTTTCTGGAGAAGGCGATTTTGAGTGATTGTTACCATATTATTCATATATGGGCGTTGCGGCCATCTTGGTCATTTGACCCGCATTTCTAGAACAAATTTCTTTCCCCCTTCCCATGGAGGCTCCACATAAAATTTGGCTTTCATTGGACAAGCCGTTTTAGATATGATCTTTGAATAGTGTGTATGGACGACAGATCAGCCAAGGTCAAGGGATGACCTTGACGTAAATAAAGCACGTACCTTCATCCACTCCATTAATGAGTTGTCTGCATCACCACTATTCAGGTCTCAGGCTGCAATAATTTTTAAAAAATACATAGTTTTCACTTTTTCCCATGTAAAAAGCCTTAGATTCCAAAATCGACCTTGCCAAAATAGGTCAAGGTTATCCATGAGTCATCATTTGATCAAACTAAGATTGGCTGGAGTCCCAAATGCTACATACCAGATCTTTGAAATTGTGGACGATATGACCTTGACCTATATTAATCACATACCTTTATCTACTCCATTAGTTGTCTCGACTACCACTTTTCAGGTTGCAATAGTTACAAAAAAATAGTTTGCACTTTTTTTCATGTGAAAGCATATGTTTCCAAAATTGACCTTGCCGTAAAATAGGTCATGGTCATCCTAGGGTCATCACGTCTATTCAAAAACTACACCGTTTTCACTTTTCCCCATGTAAAAGCCTAAGTATCCAAAATTGACATTGACATTAAAAAGGCCAAGTTCATCCTAGTGTCATCATTTTTGTTCAAAATATGATGTGCTTTTGTCCTAAATGCTTCATACCAAGTTAAGTGAGAACGGCCCGCCGGTTCACGGAAGAAGATTTTTGCGTTGTTTTTACCAAATACTCGTATGTGTGCGGACTTTGCAATCAAACCTTCTTTCCCCCTACACATGGATGCTCCACATAAAATTCGACTTTCATCAGCCAATCGGTTTTAGAGAAGATGTTTGACGGACGACGAACCATTGCTATTCAATGAGCTCACCTTGTGAAAAAATCCATGGTGTTCACTTTTTCTCAAGTAAAAGCCTTTGTTTAAAAAACTGACCTTACCGTAAAGTAGGTCAAGGTCATCCTAGGGTCATTATTTGATCAAACTATGATGGCATGGAGTCCGACATGCTACATACCAAGTTTCGTAAAAATCGGTCCGCCGGTTCTGGAGAAGATTTTTGAATGGTTTTTACTATAATATTATATGGGCATGGCGGCCATCTTGGTCATGTGACCCGATCAATTTCGTTCTCACTACCCATGGAGGCTCCACATAAAAGTTGGCTTTCATAGGTCAAGCGGTTTCAGAGAAGAAGATCTTTGATATATTGTTGACTACGGATGGACGACGGACCATTAGTATACTATAAGCTCACCTTCGGCTCGCGTGAGCTAATACAAAACACTGAATTGAATACTATAGCGATGTTTTGACTAAAGTGATATATTAACCTCAAGTACGCCCACTCAGGGTGGTCAATCAATACTTCATCGCTGTCACCGTGATTTCCTCCTAGTGCGAAGACGGTGTATGTTGGAAGGTTCTGTGGATTGAAATCTTCTTTGCTCTGACACTGGGTCGCATCAATGGTGGCCAGCAGAATAACTGGAGCCCTTCCAGGGTCCTTCAGAATCAGCTCCTTGATTTCCTTCACCCAATTGTCACGGATTGTTCTAACAATATTATTGGATGGAGAATACTCCAGCATGCTCAATCTCAGGTCGAACTGGCCTGAAAGAAACAAAAGACTTTTGGCCATAGGCTGTTAAGTATTTTTAGTCTTTACTGTCCACATGGAGACAATGCGGGACATTAGTGACCTTTCATTAATACCTCAAATTTTGGGTTTGGCGGCCCCTGTGGCCGAGTGGTTAAGGTCGCTGGCTTCAGTGCTCTTAATCATTCGAACATCTCACCGCTGTGGATTCGCGCCTCGCACGGGGCACATGTGGGACAAGGCAAGTTTTGCTTGCGGGTGTGTGACGTGGTTTTCCCCGGGTACTCCGGTTTTCGCCTCACCGATTGATTCGTCTCGATATGAGTGAAAGGCTTGAAAGAGACGTAAATGGGGGTTTACTGCCATAAGGTCCCGTTTGTCAAATCTTGGCTAATTTGATTAAGTTATTTAAAAGATACCTGAGTGGACACCTTCCGAGGAGAAATAGCTGCTCACTGGGCTTGCCATACATGTAATGTGTTCTCTTTGTATCCGTACCTTTTTGTGATTTTTGTCTTGTTTTTTTTTTCCACCTGGTTGTTTAAGGTTGGATTTTGATCCTGATTGTGTCGGTTCCTGCTCGTTGTTTGCGTTTTACTTTGCATATTTAATTTAAATGCGGAATAGTGGAAATGGCGTCATGACTGTACCAACTTTCAATGTACAGTCATGGTTTCCATTGACATCATGTGGCTCCATGTGAATCAAGAAATCATTGGATTGTAAACCATGGTTTACTCCAGGTTTCGTTTCGGTAGTTTACAATAAAATTGTAATTTGATATCTGCTTCATTTCTTACACTGACTGGAACAATTATTATTCAATAACAGCTAAATGGCAAATGCCACATGCCACCCATATGCTGCCTTACTACTTACCTTAAAACTTGTCGCCAAATTCGGGGGACATCACTGACACAATCTGGGATCCAGGCATGTCTTTGGATGAAGCCTCAGTAGCAAGCCTTGCCTTTTTAATCTGATGGGCAGATCCGTTATCTAAAAGATAAGTTCAGAACACAAAATGAGTATCCAGACCGGGTCGGACCTCAGTCTCGATGACGGTCCCGACTTATTTATTAAAACTGTCTTAATTTATTTGTGTACGGTATGTCGTCAAAATTGGGGGCATAATTTATTTTCCACTTTTACCAATTAAGTTAAAAATAATAATAATAATAATACAAATCTTACTAAGCAACTGTCGTTTCCTCTGCTTCATCCCAGTTTCTTCTTCTACTAGCCTGATGGATGGTGGCTGCTACTGCAAATTTTTTGTTAAAATCATCCAACGCCCCGTTGTAGTCTGTTCTTGACATACTTGCGGGCCGTTTTTGAGTTGTGAAAGCTAAACTGAAATTGAAAGGTGGATGAAGTTAGCAGCTAATAGAGCAGTTCGGGCTGAAGCAGTCTGATTCCGTCCCAAACAGCAGATCCTACTGGCAGACACAGCCAAGTTATATAGAGACAATATTACTTTAGTACGAGTGGCTGCGCCAGGTAAGATCGGATCACACGAGACGAAGCTAAGCCCCGTTTACACATTCACGATCATCTCTACGATTCACCACGATTCACCCTGATTGGTCATGGTAAGAAACATCGGGATGGATCGGGATGAATCGTGGCGAATAGTTGGTTGGTTGTTTATGGTTTAACGTCCCACCAACAGCTAAGGTCATATGGAGACGGGACCTCGGTTTATAGTCCCATCCGACGGACTGGAGAAGCCCGGGATCGAACTTGCGACCCCTGGTTTACAAGGCGAGTGACATAACCACTGCACCACGGAGGCTTCTATGGCGAATAGTGGAAATATTCAATGTCACTACGATTCCAGTAAGAATGCCCACGATATAAGTACGGTGTCTATAAGGTATCGCTACGAATCAATGACAATTCATGACTGCAACGCTACGGTCAATGAGGATTGACCACGGTGGCACAACGAATGCTCACGCTGCTTGTACGGTTTGATACGGTACTAGTACGATTCACGGCGGTAGCGACACGAGCCAATCGTGGAGCTACGTTGCGAAACCTTGGATGATTCGTAGGACAACCGTACACGATTCGTGGTGAATTGTGAGAATTCGTGGTGACAAAGATTCCACGACTGACTACGATCTCTCACAAATAGCCGCGAATATAGCTACGGTGTCAGTAAGAACTAGAAAAAGTGCCTTGAGAGGCACGTATACCCCCGGCTGGTAGCTTCCCAACCCGACCCCTAAGCCCACCGTGCCCGACCCAGACATATTCACTGACACATTGAATCTCAATTCCCGAATTAAAAAGAGCATCCTCAACAAGTAAATCTTTAAAATTTGAATTTGCAAAAAGCACTTTCTAAAAGCACTGACAGGTGTGTGTGGGGGGGTGGGGGTGTAGTAGAATGACAGACTACTATAGAGCAGTATACAGATCTGACTTGTATACTCAATCTAGGACTTGATCGCCAACATTGAGGGTCAGGTCCTCGGTCCTAGATGGAAAATAGAATGTCATTCTTTAATAGTATTAATAAAAAAATAATATGAGATGTCCTAGATCTTGACCTCTAGCCCCATCCTGGGCATGGAACCTAGAGTGTAATGTCATTAGGCACAAGGCAAACCTTATAGAGTACCTATGGTGCAAGTATGAATGATTTCTAAACATGGCGGTTAAAAAAAAAAGTACAGAAAATACAATTTTTAAAGATGTTCTAGATTTTGACCTCTAGCCCCACCCACGCACATGGACCCTAGAGTCTGAACGTTACACGGTACCTATGGTCTAAGCATGAATGCTGTCTGACAAGACTTATTTGATGTCAAGAAAATAGACTTACAGAAAATTTATCATGGTCTCTATCATATTATAAATGTGTCCTAGATTTTGACCTTTAGCCCCACCCCTGAGGATGGTACCACTGATATTGAAAGAAAACCCTATAGGGCATCTACAAACTAAAAAAGAATACATTCCTATGATTGTTAAGATATCGACTTAGAGAAGAAACAGTAAGATTGTAAACAGCACATTTTAAAGGTGACCTAGATTTTGACCTCCAACCCCACCCCTCGGGCATGGACCCTGGGGTCCGACCTCATGGAAATAAAGCAAACCCTATAGGGTACCTATGGTCCAAATATGAATAGTTTCTGACCATTGGTTTATGAGATATACACCTTTAGAGAAACTTTAACCAAAACGTTGACATAAATTCTACGAACGTTCCGGAATTACGAACGAAGAAACGAACTAACGAACGAACATACGAACGGACGAACGGAAAAGCGAAAACTATATACCCGTTGGCATAAATGCCGGGGTATAATAAGCACGATTCCGCACGGTGTCAGTACGAATAAGCACGATTCCGCTACGGTTGCGCTACGAATTAGTTCACGCCAATTAACCACCACGATTCGCCACGAATGTTTTAAACGGTTTAAAACATCCGTAGCGCTACCGTGGAGTTTTCCGAATCATCACGATTCAGCAAGATTCACCACGATTGACCACGGTTCTACTAAGAATCACCACGGAACACGACGATTTTACAAATCGTGGCGAATCGTAGCTGCACCGTAGTCAAAAATCGTGAATGTGTAAACAGGCCTTTAAGGCATTTTACACGGAACAAAATTGTCTGATTTCTAAACAAGAGGACCAATGGTCCTGTAAACGCTCACCTGAGATCTGGGATATGTGACCTCAGCTGACCTTGCCATAAAATATGCCAAGGTCATTCCAAGGTCATGATTTATATAAACTTTGTAGTGCTCCTCTCCCCGATGCTTCATGCCAAGTTTCAAAATCATAGGCCTTCTGGTTCTGAAGAAGATTTTCAAAGGTTTTTGCTATTTATAGCCTAAGCAGCAAACTTGGTCATGTGACCTTGACCATTTATGTAAACTTTCATTCTCACTTCCTAAGAATGCTCCACATGAAATTTGGCTTGGATTAGCCAAGCGGTTTCAGAGAAGAGATTGTTTGAATATTGTATATTGCCCCGGAGTGGGGGCAGACCTGTCCTGGAGTCCATTTTTTCAAATCATAAATCTTCATTCCATAAAGTTTTTCCCTTCAACTGACATTTAAACAATTTTCCCCATGCATGTGCGACCTATGTTGACCTTGTAAAACAGGTCAGTGTCAACCCAGGGTCATGATTTATATAAACTTTGTAGAGCTCCTCCCCCTGATGCTTCATGTCAATTTTCAAAATCGCAGGCTTTTTGGTTATGGAAAAAGAACAACCACAGAAGTATCGCCTTGGAACGATCAGTAACACAAAGTTACTGGCGGGCTTAAACTCCTAAGTCTTGAGATTGTAAAGATTCAAAATTAATTTATCAACCAGCCGGACATACTGGAAATTTAAAAATAATTTCGGATTCTAGAATTCGCAAAATCGTTTCTAAAGGTCCGAAATATAGATTCCCTTCCTACATCAATTTCGACAAATGTAGAGAGGAGATTGCATCTGCATTGACTGATTTCGGTAATCGATGGTGTAAACGAGAGGGTGTTGAGGATAATGCTCTTAAAGAATGGAAAAGAAGTATCGTCACAAAATACTAATCTTTTACCTCCTAAACCTAAATCGTCATTTAGGCATTTGAAGCAGGGTATCCAAGAATTTCACAGAAAGTATGTCTTGGTTCCGGCAGACAAAGCCGCAAACAATGTTGTTGTTGTTTGTAGGCTTCACTATGTTAACACCTTAAAACAGGAGCTTGATGGCACCAGGGCTTATCTGGAGACAGATACTGATGAAATGTCCGTAGTTAATGTCCACTTAAACGATTTACCTGTTAAGTTTTCTGTTTGTGTCAACTTCCTACGATGTATTGGTTACCTAAGCTTCACAAAAGACCACACAAAGCTAGATTTATTGCAAATTCCAGCTCTTGTACTACTACTGAACTTTCTAAATTATTAACTTCCTGTCTTACTGCTATCAAATCTCATGTTATAAAATACTGTGAGACAGTGTATGAAACAATCAACAAATCTGTTGAAAATGGATTTGTTTCTTCTAAAATTTATGATAAGCGCGATGACTTTGATTTTGATATAGTAAATTTTCCGTTTTTGGATGATGACGTTTCTCGTCGTGCTTCTTATGGTGTATACATTTCGCAACTTATTAGGTTTGCTCGAGTCTGCAATCATGTTACAGACTTCAACGCTCGAAATAAATGTTTAACGGCCAAACTTCTCCAACAGCGTTATCGGTATCATTAACTTCGAAAAACCTTTTCTAAATTTTATCGTAGACACTATGAATTGATTTCTAAATATAATGTTGGGTTAAAGACGCTTTTAAGTGAGGGCCTTTTGGAACCAGAATTTTATGGTGACTTGGTTTACAAATTTAAGAAACTTATAGGAAGTAATGATTTTTCTTTTCAGTTTAGAAAAATCATAACACGTTACAAACGTATAGGTTATAACTTGAATGTTATGCGACAGTCTGCATGCTTAGTTTTTAACCCAATCACGGTTGATAACTATGCTGCCTTCTTTAATTGCACACCGGTGGGACGGGCGTCAGACTCTATGATGGCCCCGACTTAAAGCTATTCGTTTTAGTTGGTTGGGGCCGGAGCTTCTTGTCTGTTGCTTGACCCACCGGGGTCCAACTGATGTTTTTCTTTTGCTCCGGAGTTAGTAAGTTATTCGGCGCCCAGGGATCTCCATCGTCGGGCAGCTTACTGAATCTGTGAGTCCTGGTTTTTGATTCATCAGGATGTTTATCATGATTTATTTGTTTGTTCTTGATGATTCATTGACTAGTTAGAGATTCACCACGAGGACCGAAGAACTAACTAAATGTTATGAACCACTGCAGAAGCTGAGGGTGAGGTTATGGCCATGTAAAATCGATTTAAACCCGCCAGTTACTTTGTGTTACTGATCGTTCCAAGTCGTAACACTTCTGTGGTGGTTCTTTTTGTTTTATGTCTTGGTGTTTAAAATATTTTTGTGCTCATTATACCCAATTTCATTTGACCGCGCCGTTTCAGTGTTTACGTCATTTGAATTGATTGTGTAAACCATGTTATCGGTGTACTATAGCTGGCGATCAATATGTGTATCCACAGTGTCGAATGTCACTCCGCACTATTTGACCATGTAAAGTTTTACTACATAACACTTAATGTAGATTGAATGAAATCGTGCGATCAGTCCGGAGTCACACGTTTTGTGAAAAGTGCCTTTCCGAAATCTGTTACTGTGCATTTGCAAAATTGGTGTTCTTACCTCGTATCACATGATGCCGTGTACCAAATAACTTGTAAACTTGAAATAAAATGTTTTCCAACAAGAGGTGATCTATGAAATAATCGCTGAGTGAGCTCGAGCAATCGTTGGCCCCACCTAATTGGTACATAATTGTATTTAAATAAAGTTTGTTAGTTTTATGCAGCAATTTCAATTCGATAGTCAAACGAAGAAAACTGCTTCATCAAACTACATGGACGTATATGAATGAAATTCCCTGAACGAGATTGCCTCGTTCAAAAAGGGTGACTTCGACAGCTTTCTGACGAAGCATACTGCTTGTTGTGGGTCCATAAAACATACACCATATACACTCTTTGCACACTGGCGAAACGGATCGTCAACTTGCAATCGAAAACGTTTCAAATGTTCCTATGTAAACGTCACTGAAACCGACATTATTTGATCGGTCGTGTGTCTAAATTCACTTCAATCGTAAGAGCTACGGACTTATATTCTTGTTCTTCTCATAATTCAAGCGAAGAATATGCACTGAATAGTGGCTATTTGCCTGCAGGTGGTTGGCTCAATTATAGTAGCACAAACCACTCTCAATATAACATGAAAGGTTTAGATGTGCCATAACTGCCAGATTATGATCGTACATGGCACAACCAATGAAAACGAACATCAAAACACTATCCTTTGGAAATGGACGATGTGGTTGGTTATTTTCAAAACCTTGAACTTTGCATGATATTCTGTAGCATAAAATCGTACTGTGCATGAATTCATCACATTTTGTCAGAGCTAGAAAGCTTGCGAAAACAACTACGCATCTTTTTTTCTTTTTTTTTGTAGTTTGGTACTTTTGAATTTTGATTTGTGTTTGAACTTTATCTAAGATTTTTATGACATTTTATACTATGGTTGTACATGTAATTAAGGTGATCGCGGTTGTTAAGTACACGTAACTTGTCAATTGTTGATATGCATCGATCAAAGTAAATTTGAAGAGGGCCAGCCGAATAGTGCTTGTATATAATCCACGCGAGTCAATTTAGCCAATTCAGCGGAAACAAATAATTGTATTGCTTTAATCCAGGTGCAAAGTACACATGAGCCGCCTCGTGATAAAACCAACAATATGGCTTCCGAACAGGTCTGACACTAACCGGTGCAAAGTACACATGAGCCTCCTCGTTAGCCTGGGTCCAGTCGTCAATATAATTATTTTTCCAACGTGAGAAAACCAATATTGTGGCTTCCGAACAGGTCTGACACTAACCGGGCTGTACAGTCACAGATGCATGTTCTAAGCTTGAAATTTCGGATTTAAGAAGAAGAGGAGGTGTACTGTCCGTGAAGCAAAATCAAAGGCGCTGATCAGCTTCATGGTTACCGCGAAGCTGATCTTTGTTTTGGCATATGCGGATTATTTTCTCACGAGTCGGCTCACATCTTATTACAGTATCGTTTATCAAATGACATTTGGAGAAAACGTTGTCATGTTTATTTTATTGAAAATATCCCGCAAAAAGCGACCATAAGAGTCCCTTGTCTAAAAATCGCAGTTCGATATCTGACATTTGTATAAAATAAAATAAACGAATAAACAATGACCAGGAATAAACACGAACATCTCTTCCTGAAACCAAAGTGGTTGGTTGCGTTCGTGTTTTAGATCCTGCTCAACAGCTTATGTAATATGGAGGCGGGATCTCGGCTTAAAATCTCACCGTAGAGACTGGCCTCGAGAAGCCCATCCGGCTGCAAATTCACGACCCCTGAATTACAAGGCCACTAAACCAAGTAGACTTCTAAATAAAACCAACATCCAGAGGAAAAACTAAACCAATTAACATGTCAGATCTAAAAGTAAAAACCGCGCACAACATGAGTGTTGTGAAAATCTTGTATATTCTAATAATAATAATAATAATAATAATGTCTTTATTTCGAGAGGATTACATATTTAGCTGAAACAACTAATCTTACATATGGTCCTCTGTAAAAGTTACATATATACATTTAACAAATATATACAAATTTACAAAAATCCTTAAGACTGTTATCTAGGAATCCTAGCATCTAAAAGTGATAAACAATCAATATATTATATTATTGTAAATGCTGTGTTTAAACAGTAAAATATGTATTAAGACATTTTCTTTGAAAAATACTTTTTAAAGCGCACAACAAATGATGAAATCTATATTAAGATTATAATTGTAACTTTGGTTAAAAGTAATATGCTTTATAAAATATAAAGTATGAGGTAATGTAAAATGATTACGATAGAAGTTGGTATATAAATTGCATTTTATGGTGCATTTAACATTACAGACCTGGTCAGCCAAGTTGAGCGAAAATTGATTTCTTTTAGTAAAGGGCTGCCTACTGATAAAATTAAAATTAACTCTCCTGCTACTCATCCCCTTTCTTTCGTCCCACTCCTTCCGTGGAGCGGACACTTCCGAAACGTCCAACACCGCCTCGCGAAAGCGGACGTGCTCACAAAGAACAAAGTTCAGTGATCGAACACGTGTGCAATCCCGAAATCAAGAGGATGGGTTTAAGGAGAGTTTTAAAACTTTTAATGGTTGAAATTGGTAGACTACGATGAGCGAAGCAGATATAATTTGATAGCGCTTTTGAATGAATTAATATCTGATATTCCTCTAGTTTCAATTGGGAGAGAATTCCATAGTTTAGCACCACTGACAGAAAATGAGTTTTCGAAGTAAGCTGTTTTAGCAAACGGAACTCGAAGCTCTGCGTTATCTCTAGAGCGTAGATTTCTATTATGTATTTCGGAAACTTTGGTGAACATTTCTGTGATATAAGTAGGTGTTTGTCCGTTAAAAGCTTTATACATCATTATGAATGTGTGGTATTGTATACGTTTCGTAAAAGATAACCATTGTAATTCTTGAAACATTGTTTCAGATGGTGTCATAATATCGGCTTTTAATATGATTCTCGCTGCTCGTTTTTGAAGTTTTAGCAGTCTTTTTGTATTATTGTCTGTGCAACGACTCCAAATGAGACAGCCATAGTCGAAAATAGGGAGAATATACGAATTATAATAAAGTTTAAGGCTATCTCTATTAACATATTTAGATAATTGTTTCAGCAAAGTAATTCTTCTTGAAATGTTGAGACAAACACTATCTATTTGGTTATTCCAATTAAGGGTTTGGTCTATTATTATTCCTAGGAGCTTTTGGGTTTCTGTATTCCGTAAAAGTTCATCATTTAGATAAATTTGAATCAAATCTGAGTTAAGCAGATTCTGTCTAGTGCCTATGGACATTACAGAAGTTTTTGGTATGTTAACGTACATGTCATTATCAATGCACCAAGTCACAAAATCAGTACCACTTTTTTTGAGTTTAGTTTGGATGACAGTTTTGCTTTTATTTGCGTAGTGTACCGTAGCATCATCAGCATACAGTTCTAGATACGTTTCTTTGATGAAAAGGGGAAGATCATTCACAAACAGAAGAAAAAGAACCGGCCCTAAGACTGAGCCCTGAGGCACACCAGCTTTGACTGGTTGAAATGATGAACGATTTTTGTTGTCAGAAACGCACTGCTTTCTGTTTGAAAGATACGACTTTGTCCAGTTAAGAGTATTATTGTCAAATTTATACACTGATAACTTTTGAAGTAATAATTTGTGATCTACAACATCGAATGCTTTCTTTAAATCAAAGAAAATGGCACCTACAAGTTCGTCATTATCAATACTTTTAAGCCAGCTGTCTATAAGTTTTATCAACGCTGTGTTGCATGAATGATGTTTGCGAAACCCGGACTGCGATTTGTGTAAAAGATTATATTTGTTTAGATAGCCAAATAAATGTTTAGTTACATGTTTTTCAATAAGTTTTGAAGCAACCGGAAGTATCGAAATGGGTCTGTAATTAGCTGGATCACTTTTGGTCCCCCCTTTGTGAATTGGGTGTATTTTAGCTAGTTTCAAACTGTCTGGGAACATTCCATTGTGCAAACTCATGTTGATGATATCTAAAAGTGATGGACTGATGATATCAACAGACAGTTTAATAATTTTTGGTGTAACGCCGTCAAGTCCAGTTGCTTTGGTTGAATCTAACGAATTTATACTTGATTTGAGGTCTGCCAGCTTCATTAATGGAATTCTAAAATGGACGTCAGCTGGAACTTTATTATCAACGTGTTCTTTAATTTTTTCGTGGTTTGTTTGTGTGCTTGGTTTTGATTTCTCTGCTTTCAGTTTATCACTGATTTTTGAAAAGAATAAGTTAAGCTTTTCTATGACATCTTTTGGGTCAGTAAAATTTTTATCATCAATTAAAAGTTCAGAAGGTATATTTGATTCTGTAGATTTGCCGTTGAGATCTTTTATATGGCGCCATAAGTAAGAGTTATTTTTGTTTTCTGAAATGGACTTAGTAAAAAAGCCTTTTTTCGCAGATCTTATGAGGGAAGTTGTTTGATTTCGCCAATATTTGTATTCTTTCCAGTTTTTAGCGTTATGATATGTGTCCCTTTTCTTGATGGCAGACTTTATTTCATCATTTAGCCATTCTGGTTGACGATTTCGCTTCACCCGTTTAGTTTTCACTGGCGCATGTTTATTTAAGACCATCATTAATATTTGAGTCCATCTTTCAAAATTTTGATCACAATCTGCTTGATTTACTTGAAAAGAAGAAAGCGCAATTGACAATTCATTTAAGAAAGCATCGTCCGAGAATTTTTTAAAACAACGATATTGTATGGTCTGATGAGTTTGCCTTTTAATAATGCGTTTTGAGGTCGAGCGGGTGAAACAGATTGGGTAATGATCGCTGATGGCAATACATGGGACCATAAATTCGGCGATACGGTCAGTGTTCGACACGTACACATGATCTATTATTTTTGAGGTGTTAGCCGTTACTCTTGTGGGTTGATCAATAATTTGGTGAAGATCATTTATTTCAACGGTTTGTTTCCACCTAGAATTCAGTAGTTCTCCATTTTTACAATCAATGTTTATGTCACCCATAATATACGTTTCATCAGCTATAGAGAGGGCTTTTTCAATTTGTTCGGAGAATTTGTCACACCATTCTGCATTTGCAGATGGTGGTCTGTAAACTGAGCAGACTAAAAATGATTTATTATTTTTGATTTTTATTTCTATCCAAATTGACTCTACATCAGCTGATTCCAGATCGTTTCGTCTTACAAAATCAATGTGATCGGCGACATAAATAAGAACCCCCCCGCCGTTTCCAGTACTTTCGCTAATTGAATCACATCTATCTTTTCTTACAATTTTGTAGCCATTTAAACTTATTGAAATATCGTCAATTGAAGGATTTAGGAATGTTTCGCAAATACCAAATACATCAATGCCATTTTCAGGACTTAATATGATTCTTAGGTCATCTATTTTTGGTTTAAGGTGTCTTATATTAAGATTGCAAAAATGGATACCCCTGCGTTTAAAATTTATATCTGTGTAAGAATGTTTGTTTATGGGTTCTGTATGTGTGTGGGAACGCTCGGGCTCTGAATCGAATGGATTTGCTGATAAGCAAGGCTCATCTAGGCTGGGAGAACTAGGAATTTGACTTTGTTTTAGCAATTTGGAGGAAGTCGGAACTTCCATGATATTATCTGTAATGCTGAGTTCGGAATCGCTGTCATCGTTTTGAGGACAGTAATGGTTATGATTGCAACTTTTTACGTTACATTCTGAGCATAGACTACTCAGTGATTGGAATCTATTATCTTGATTAATATTTGTTACATGGGGATTCCTAGAACTCATGTCCTATTGAGTGCGTACTCTGTATGGCTGTCGGGCATTAGTTCTAAATTTGGATCTAAAGTTGGCATGGTTTTGTCTCCTATGGTTCTGTGTCTGGTTTAGGGAATTTGACGGTGGTAAGATTGTGCATTTGTTGTTTATATTACGCACTAATAGTCTGGTTCCTGGAAATTTAAGGTTCGTTCGGTCCGCTTGGTAGTATTCAAATGGAAGTTCCCCCGAAGCCATTATAAATGAATCGTGGTTGTCAATGAAAGTTGCTTGAAACTGGGAGCTGAGGCTTTTCAGTATGTTATTGTAGGGTTTAATATCAATTCTGCCCCTTGGTAACAAACCTGAAATGTATATCTTGCTTTCGGTTTCAGACAGAGACTGCAAGAGAGATTGGTACTTTGCCTTAAACTGATCTGGTTTCGCTTTGGCGTCAACATCATAACCACCAATATGCAATATGATATTTTTGTATCGAGAGAGATCCATCTCTGACAGATTTTCTTGCAGCGTTTCAATTTTGGCTTTGTAATAGCTTTTCACTCTGACATTTTCATCAAGGAAACGAGTTTCAATGGTCTTAAGAAGGCAAGATCCCGTAATAAATGTCAGATCTTTTTTGATTTGTGGTGTTGGTTTGTGGAGTTCGTGGGACTTATTTTGAATTGATATTTCTTCATCGACATCAATGGGATTGCTACTTGTATTTGATATGAGGGTTAACGAGGGCTCGTTGATAGGTTTGTTTGCTTTTGATTTTGTTTGTTTTGGTTTGGTTTGTGAGGAACCTGAGATGTTACATTGTTTGTTGCTTTTCACTTCACCGACCAGGTCTGTTGCATTTGTGACTTTGTCAATTATACATTGTGATTTTGAGAGAATTGCTTCGGTCTTTTTATCTACGTTTGTTTTCAGAGCATCGATATCCTGACGGAGTTCGGCCATGGATTGTGTGCTGGACTGGTTTGAACATTTAGATTTGTTTGCAACTGCTGTAATTCTGTCATTTAATTTTCCAAATTCTTGATCTAATTTTTCTGAGAGATTACCAAAGGTTTTCATTAACGAGGTTGTTGTTTCCAAAAGTGTATTTATCTGAGATTTCATCAGCTTTATTGTTTCTGGCATAACCCTGCAGTCAGCACAAACCCATGCCCCAACGCTGTTAATGTCACTAATTTCAACACAAAGTGTGTGAAACCAGGTCATGCACATGTTACAACGGATAGAGGCTGAGTCAGTGACCTTACGGCACGCTTTGATACACATTATGTCTGTTTCACTTTCAAATGTATCTTGTTTCTTGTTTGACTGTTTATTGTTTCTACCCCGTGATTTTGTTTTGGCATCATTGTTAATATTTTCATCATTTGGCTGGGCACAGGTGTTGTTGGTTGGCTTTTCCGCTACAGAATGTTCATTAGATTTGATATTGTCTTTAGCTTGCTCGATCGTCTTCAACTCCGTCAAACTGTCATTAATGTTTTCATGATTTTCATAAGTCTCATCCAAAAAGGAACCATTTATAGTTGAATTTAGGCTGTCATTTGCATCTACCATTGTATCCTGTAAAGCGTTTATCACAGACTCCGAAAGTCCATCTTGCTCAACGTTACAGGCATCTTGTTTACCACTATCATAATTTCGTTTTGTTTCTGCGGTTTGTCTGTCTGAAACAGTTCCCTGAACACTGCGTCTGGTTATACGCTGGTTAGAGTCTACGTTTAGGGCCTTGAGTTGTTTTGCTTCATTGGCAAGCGACATATCTTTCTGATTGGATACCGAACTGACCTTGTTTGATGATTCTTTAGGTTTTTCAGATACAGTAATTTTAGTGGATTCTTTAGAAGATGTCTGTTTAATCTTTTTGTTTCGTATTTTGGGTGCTTCATTATTTAGCATATTAGAAATGCATTGTGCTCTGCCATCAATTGTGTCAGGATCTAGGGATGGTAAAGTGTCTTGAAAATCAGATATTACTAATTGTTTGTATCTGTGTTTGTCTAGTTGGAACCGTTTCAATTCAGCGATACTGAGTGATTGGAGGATTTCCATATATTTAGATCTCAATCTGTCATCGACTTCATCTAATGTTGGGATTTTCGGATTCGTTATTTTCGAATTTGTACTAGGCGTTTCCTTGCCCATGATTGAAACACAATAGAGTAATCTCTATCACAAAAGATACTTTACAGTATTCGATACAGTGAACAAAGTTGAACGAATCGAATGTCCCAGCAAACACAATGCACTAGCCGCCGGCACTACTCACTCTCGATGTAGTTCTTTTGTTTATAAGAATATTCCAATATCACAGTAATTCCGATATTTATCATTAAAATTTGTTGATCACATTAATCCTCATTTCACAAGGAATAAGCACATATAAAATATATCCATGCAACTTTGCTTAAAACAATAAAAAAGTGCAACAATCATGGAGCGAGATAAACCACGGCTAGTTAGTTGTCACGTGACCGAACCAATGCACTTGAGAATTTAACGCGACGTCTGATATGATAACGTCAATACTTTGCAACAGTATATTTGCGACATACCGTCGGAAACCAGACGTCACTAGCAACGTTGATTATAATTGGTCAGCGCGGTGGTCATACGTCGCTGATGACGCTAACGTTTCGCGAAAAAATAATGCATGTTTCATGTTTGAAGTACAAAGTACATTGAACTAGGGATATCCATCTATTCAATTTTTCATAATCGTATATACGGTCAGAAATCATCGCATATTTTACAAAACTTTAATCATTTCCGAGAGTAGATCCGACATTCTAATGCACTTGAGAATGTAACACGACGTCTGATTTGATAATGTCAAAAATTTGCAACAGCACAGATGCAGGGGCGATATCGACCTCCGCTGCAAACGTTTAGAAAAGGGGATTCTAAGCGACAGTTTTAGAAATTTATAATGACAGTAACTTGACTTTAATGGGAGTTCGATTTTTGTTCATGTGTCCCTGCGGCCGTCACAACATAATGTGGTATGTACAGGTCAGCCTTAATCTATTCTGATGAAATTTTGTATTGCGAAAGCGCACCAAAACCTTGAGGAAAAAAACAACAAAACTTCAGCGGGATAAGGTGGATTTAATCGACTTTTTGGTTGTTGAAAAGCCTTCGATTACGAAACTTTGCCCATTCCATAAACAGAGAATTTTTGAGCTTTAGAAATTGAAAATTTTCAGCTGAATACTTGGATATTTCTCTTATTTTTGCTCAAAACATAGATTGTGGGTACACCTCGCCGAGGCGGTTCTAACGAGTACCAACAATCTATGTTTGGGAGCAAAAATAAGAAAAAAAGATATACCCCTGCAAACCCCAGTTTTGCTATATAAAAGTGGGCTTTGAGGGTTTCCACGGACATGTTTTCCTGATGTTTTTCTGTTGGAGTTATTTAAAAAATGGAAACACATTGTATGTCAACACGGCCGCTTATCTCCTTTCGCACAACACCGTGTTGTGAATTGAAAAAAGTGAAGGAGATTTCCGGTGGTCCTGAAGGCGATTCGAAAATGGTATACAGTAAAGGTAAGTGTCTCGGTTTATCTGAGATTTAATATTTCCCAGCCCAAAACAAAAGAATCCGAGAATGTCCTGCAACCCTCTAATAGTTTTTTGATTGATGCATGTCTCACTGGTAGCCAAATCTTGAATAATACGAAAGATATCCATTTTCTACCGTAGCGAGTTGGTGGTTTTGTTGACGTTCAAACATTTTGACTTCGCATTGCTGAGGTCGCCGAGCATTATTGTTTGCATCTATCACCTGTACATTAAAGGTCTTCCATATCAATGTTATTTACCACCCTAAATATATTTCGATACCTCCTTTCAGCCTTGAAAATGACTGCTGTATTGGAGTTTGTGATAAAGGAGATCAGTGGTGAAAATGGAGATCGGTGGTGCTAAAGGAGACTTTATATTTCAATGCCAATTAAACCGATCGTTTCAATAATTTCAGGTCTATTTTGCGACATGCTATTCAAAAACAATGCGCCATGTCGGGCCTTATGATTTTGAACAAAACAAATTCACGTACTTCATATTAGAATATGTGTGTTGTATTTTCACTTTTGTTCAGTATTTATTATATCAGTTTTCTTTTTCAGAGATCACTGCTTCGACAAACAGGCTAGGGCGAAAAACAATAAAGAAGAAAAATATTCAACTTCGAAGGTGCCAATGTCGCACTGAAAGGAGAGCAACAAGTCAAACAGCATGGATATAGGATAAATTCGTCACGAGGAACCATACCTAAAAGTATTAAAAGTGACCAGAAATGTACCCTTTACTGGTGGAAATCCGCCTCGAAACTGAGCATGTAGAGGCGGTTTGGATAACATATCATTTCTAAAAGACACTGCTGTTTACCGTAGACGTAAAGCATTGAATCAAAATGAAGTAGCTAGAATCTGTCTAGACGTGTTTGTTTAGTGTATATAAATGGAATCATCGTGTTGATAATAGTTTAGGCATCCAACTATTAATGCCATAATTACATTGGCTAGTTTGCATGCTGACATGCACCTATTAAACTTGCACAGTATAGAAGGCGTGTTTCTGATGACACATCTCTGAATTTTTAACTCGATACAAAGAGACCGACCTGGAGTGTATGGAAAATCGTGGCGACATGCTAATGCTTTTTGCTAAGTTTCAAATATCATTTGCTACATGATAATTTCAAATTACGATCGACCATAGTTTGTTTTGCACACAAGCACGGAGTGACGAGTAAAAACTTTAAAAACGTAATGTCATGCCAATTTAATGTCAACTGTTTTTTGTTAAATGCATATTGTTAAATACTAATCGCTAAACTGCTTCAGTTTTGCAAAATATGATCATCAATATTGAAAGTCATCGACCCTCTGCAAAATAAATTATTGGCAATTAATATTTAGCATTTTGCAATAAGAATTTAGCAAGTTAGCATTTTGTAAATGAGCATGTTGTCATGACCCCCATAGGTCTGTACTGCTTAACGAAGTCAAGGTTCTATTGCCAACCCCGCTTTTGCATAATCGGTGTTGCGTGTTCTTGTATGGTTTGAATACTATATATCCGTTGAGAACAGAGAAAGAAAACGTAACTCATAGAATATGCATTGAAGAATTAGAAAGAGACCATGTATATAAAAAATAAAAAGATGTTGTTTGAGCTAATGCATTTCTCTTTATTTTGTACCATTGATTCTGGTATCAAAACATACAAATGAATTTTAACGATAGGTCCAAGACCGCCATTAAGGTAATTGTAAATGACACGTACAGCTCCCCGATGGAGCAAGATGGCTCAGTGAGAACGGTGTCGAAGTCCGGATCGAATGGCTTAAGACTTCAGGTCACACAACCTTGAGCAAACAAAATGACTCTCCATATTACTCCCCATATTACTGGAAAGTACCATGGAAGTGGTGGCTCCACCCTAAAATGACTGAATATTTGTTGTTTGAGGCGTTAAGGCAAATAAACATAGGCTTGAAGCTTCCATTAGTACTGGTAAACTGACAATCAATTAACATGACTGAAATACTGTTAACCGGGACAACATTGCCATTCTATATACGTGTTGATATTTCTATGCACTTAATGACACACAGAGAAACGCGTTGGCTTAACAGCACAACGTCGGACTCCAAATCGATCGGTCCTGGGTTCGAACCCCGCAGGTCCGGAATGCATCGTTGATCAAGAAATTGATAGTTCTTATCTGGGAAGCGGTGTCTCAGTCCCGACATGACTGAATAATTGTTTACTGTGACGCTAAACCTGAATGCAATCATGGTTTCGTAAATAAGTGTTTCATTTACCCTGGAACAGCTCGAGGTAATGTCAAGACGTAAAGTTATCTTAAATTAATCACGATGGTCTTAGGTATCACCCGTGATGATAACCATAACTGACAACTTTTAGAGAGGAAATTATATATAAATATTTCATGGCCATCTTTTCATAAAAGAATGTGCCGATTTGGATGACTGTTCACTACGTGTCTAGACCAGATGCCTTACACAATAGGACACTTCTTTGGGTTATTATAAGAGAAATGTAAAGGCAAGCACAGAAAACTACCTCTCTTTTTAATGAAACAAAACGTAATAAAAACTACATATGTAGTTATTTAAATAATATTTGATATGATAAAAATCATTCATGAAATAATAAGAAAGATGAACAACAAAATAAAGATGGGCAAGGCTCCTTACAACTCCTGGCTACTGTTCATACACCATCTTTAAGAAACTGCCTTTTTTCAAAATCTCACTTTTCTGAAACATACGACCATTTCATCCTTTTGCAACCCATGAGTCTTAAAAAGTGCCGAAAAAATAAAATTGGTTCGCTAATAAAACAATTATGACCAAAATTATCATTTGAATATGCCTTTTGCATATGCATGGAAGGTAATTCAAACACCTTCAAAATTGAAAATCTGGTAAATCTGTGGAATAAGTTCAAGAGTTTGGTGCTCATCTATGTATACAAATACTATTTTGGTTTGATTTGTTCTGGGAAAAAAGTTACTTCCCTTGCTTAAATTTCACAATAGAAAAAGGCCCTATACAAAATTATTTTCTGGCATAAAACTTATTTGTTAGCCTATTTTCAAAATTTTGTGGCACTGGTATCTAAATTCTTGTCCACACTATTCGCAAATGCTGGTGTGATCGATATGTTGGGATGTCTTGTGTCTTTGTTTAAAACGCAGGGTCAAAAATTTCATTATACAAATTGAGCATTTTTGCTATGGGCTTGCCACACTTTCCACGCTACTCCTCGAGTGTGTGTCTTGTCGCATGTTGGGCATTGAAAACGGTCTGTTTTGTGGCTAAATCGCAGGTGCCCAGTGAACTGGTTTTTGGTCCCATATGTCTTTTGACACACATCCGTGACAGGAATGATCTTTTTCCCCAAATGTACATTTGCTTCATGACGCAATTTTCCAGCCTGTGTTGCAAACATTTTCTCGAAATACGAGCATTTTGGTGTGTTTCCTGTCATGCCAAGTGCTGTTTTAACGTCGAAAGTTTGTTTCCCCTGCTGACAGTAAGACCTTTTACAGTCTTTGTGCGGGCAGGCAAATCTCTGTCGTAGAGGCATCTGCAAATAGAGAAATAGAGAACATATCATTTAGACAAATTAAAGATGCATATTGGAGGTCGAGTATGTAAAAGTGTGAGTGCTGTGACGTAATTTCACTTATGTTTGTTTGACTGAATTAATGCTTAACACCAATGTTAATAATGTTTCATTAATCCGGGTTATTTACCGAGTATGTAAAAGTGTGAGTGCTGGGACGTAATTGCACTTATGTTTGTTTGACTGAATTAATGCTTAACACCAATGTTAATAATTTTTCATTAATCCGGGTTATTTACCCACTATTTCAGACAGTAAGTACGTCTTTGCGGCGGCGCCGTAGGCCTCGAACCCGCGATCCCTCGATCTGGTGTCCGAAAGTCAATCACTGGACCACCGCGATCCGCACATGTTTTGAAAACAATCTGAGAATTACATGTATACTGATGATTCGTTAATGAACAGAAACATAGAAATTAAAAGTCTAGAATGTTATGAAAATGTGTAGAAAGGTTTCGAAAAAGATAATCATTATTGTGGCCAATTTCACAAGTTTACGCGTCCTTGTCAACAGAATTGACTGGATTGTCGTTATTTGCAAGACACTTAATGCACAAAATCCTATTGAGTTAAACTCTGAATGTATAGCACGACAAATGATTTTTACAAAACCAAACATAGACAATGATAACATGACTAAAATTCTTTCATTATTCCATTTTGTTGGTGCGCCCTTTTATGAAACTTTCAAGAAACAAACGTTTTGTCTCCGTTTGCCATTCAAAACAACAACGTTTCAAAACGATTTACAGATTTTACAGGTATATCTAGTAGTGCGGCTTGACCATCTAAACTACCGACGGTATTCTGTCTTTTATGGGACCCTACATACTTTGTCATAGGTGTAGAGCAAAGTATCAAAGTGTAACAGATTGCGGGTTAAAGAGCTGATTTACATGCTTGACCAGTATAGACAAAATAATGAGCTATTGGCATTGAAATTTAGAGTCTCCTTTAGCACCACCGATCTCCTTTTGCACAACCGATCTCCTTTATCACAAATTCCAATACAGCAGTCATTTTCTAGGCTGAAGGAATGTATCGAAATATATTTAGGGTGGTAAATAACATTGATATGGAAGACCTTTAATGTACCGGTGATAAATGCAAACAATAATGCTCGGCGACCTCAGTAATGCAAAGTCAAAATGTTTGAATGTCAACAAAACCACCAACTCGCTACGGTAGAAAATGGATATCTTTCGTATTATTCAAGATTTGGCTACCAGTGAGACATGTATCAATCAAAAAACAATTAGAGGGTTGTAGGACATACTCGGATTTTTTTGTTTTGGGCTGGGAAATATTAAATCTCAGATAAACCGAGACACTTACCTTTACTGTATACCATTTTCGAATCGCCTTCAGAACCACCGGAAATCTCCTTCACTTTTTTCAATTCACAACACGGTGTTGTGCGAAAGGAGATAAGCGGCCGTGGTCAAGGTAAATTTGGTCACAAACCTTGCCGTACAGTCTCAGAAACCACCAATTGTACTCCAAACAAGGATGACACTGGTATTGCAAAGCAAGCAATGTCACGACATCCTGTGTTCAGGGTTTCCTACACAAACCGACTGTAACCTGTTTCCATATGAGCCGCATCGTAAGAAAACCGGATTGTTGCGAAGCTGATCAGCGCCTTTATTTTCGCTACATTGATAGTACAATTCCTTTTCTTTCTTTTACCGAAAACTTCCAGTCTCTAGCTATCCCCACCATTGCACTAAAGAAATCCCGCCAAACGTTTGACTGTACTGCAAATAGTTACATATGTTTGTCACGTATTGAACGGGTTGAAATGACGTTACACCGTCTGACGTCAAGGTAACGTGACTTATGGGATAGCTGACGTCATACTTTAACCAAAATGGCGTCCAAACGGCGCAAAGTAACGTCACGCTAATCCGCCCAGTGAAATATCACTCAATATATCACTGCACTTTACCATTGGCTTTTATAGGCAGGGTGTGTTAGAATTGTTATTAAAGTTGGGCGCGTACAACACGAAATAAACCAAAGCCTGTCTACATGTACACTACAGTTACAGACTGTGACATTATTGGGATGATCGCGACACAAACCGACTGTGCGCCTCCATACGACATTAGCTGTTAAGTGGGACAAAAGCGATGTTTATAATACTGTCCGGTTCCGTTGACGAGATGTTTTAGCTACAATAGCCTTCTTTATTTTAGCTCGCCTGTGCAGCTATTGCATAGTCACCTCGGTGTCTGTGTCCGCAACACTTTGTCAAGGAATTAAGATCAATACAAACCAAGCGTGTTTTGATTCAAACATCAAAAAACTTATATTCTGCCATTGCATTACGAAAACATGCCCATGCAATATACAGAATTTTTTTGGTTTGTTAAAATCAAAGTTTTCACTGGAAAAATTTTGATATTTTTCTTATTTTTGCTCACAACATAGATTGTGGGTACACGTTAGAACCGCCTCGACTAGAACCGCTTCGTCGAGGCGGTTCTAACGAGTACCAACAATCTATGTTTTGGAGCAAAAATAAGAAGAATAGGTATACCCCTGCAAACCCCAGTTTTACTATATAAAAGTGCTGTATGAAGGGGTATACATTACACGGACATGTTTTCCTGATGTGGCCCACAGGTGTCTCAGTTACCATATCCAATTAAAAGATTATAATCTATTTCGTGATCTTTTGATCTTGTTATCTATTTCCAATAAAGACCATTCCTAACTTGGTTTAATGATGCTCCGTGCTGCTGGACACGACATTCGTTATAAGTTAATTACAAAATATCAACATCTTTTTCATGTTGACATTTCTTAAAAAGCGTGTCATTGTTACGAGGCATTTCCACACAATACTCTTGAGCCGCCTCATGATAAAAAAAATCAATCTGCATAATTATGCAAAAACAAAGACGCAGATCAGCTTCGCTGTAATCGCGAAGCTGATCCTTTGTTTTCGCTACACGGATAGTAGAATAAATAAGACATTTCAAGCTGTGCTTGTGTAGGTCAGATTTTGTTAAAAAAACAACAACACATTGTTGGTTTTCCCACGAGGCGGCTCGACTCTGAGTACTTTAACAATCGTGATCGGTCACATACGGAAAAGACAGGTCAAATTACTGAGGTAATAGATTTTCTTGTGCATACGCCCAATTTTAGATGTCTCTACCCTAAATTCGAGTTTGCGTCGCGAAAGAAACCTGTGTTGAAATCAACGAAAAAAAAATGATCAGCTGTTTTTGCGCTGGCTGATGAGTGACTTTTCCTCCGCATTAAAACTCCCTTGAACTTAACATGAATCATTTTTCAGGATCGAAACTTTATTCATTCACTATGCATCCGATATTATAATGTCCGACTTGGTCGGAAACTCGGCAGTTACCTCGTGCAAAAATATCCGGACTGGGCAGGTTTAAATATAATGAAGCTGTGCATAATTTAGGAGTGCTTACTTAGCAGTGGATTCTATATACGATCTCTCCTTATTACTTTGCCGTGCTCCGGCCCACAAGGTTATACACCTGAACACCTATACACGCAATGAAACGACATCTGATTAGACTTTGGGTGGTCCAACTGTTGAAAAACTGGCAATTGATCGGACGTTTTATCTGTCACTCCAATAGTAGTTTTCTGTTGGCTGCCACGTAACAAGATCAATCGATGGGGTCAGACAATTTTCGAATAGCAGTCTGTTCGATACGACTGAATGGAATGAGTTCAACAGATGTATTTACTCTAAATTCCAACATGGACATGACACATCACCGGTAAATATTTCACTTGGTTTACACAAAAACCTCGCGTGACGTCAACACCGAAACGGCGCGGTCAATTGAAATTAGCCATATGTATGTTTTCATATTTTAGTTAAGTTAAGGTAACTGAGTGGCCATCTATTGGGAAAATAGCTGCTCATTCGGCTTACGAAATGTTTTCATGGTATAAGTACCTGATTGTTGGTTTGGTTTTTTCCCGCCTCGGTTTTTGGAGTGGGAATCTTTTTCTGATTGCGCCTTTTCCTGATCTTTGCCTACTTGTACCTTTTTACAGAATCCTAACCTCTGATAATAAAGCTCAATTGTCCACTACATCATCAACCACTATCAAGTCAATACAAGCGTTTCCGGATGTGAACGAGGAGACAAAGGACATAATTGGAACACGACAAGTCATCGGTAACTTCCAATCAGTTAAAGTCACCAGACAGATTGCATGCCAAATGAGCAAAACAGATATAAAGGAAACAAACAGTAAAGACCAGATAATCAGATGTACAACATGCAAGTTCAAGCAGTTGAAGGAAGGTCTCGAAGCAACGATTTCAATTTTGGGATCAATCGGAGAAGACGACGAAAAGAAATCCATCAACTATCAAGCAATCAAAGTTTTTAGGAAAAAGACAATCTAACAGAATTGCTCAATGATACAGATGCTTTGGAGGACTTCTTAATATTCAAAGAGCTGACATACACAATCTCAAGTTCAGAAATCATTCAAATAACTCGCTGACTTACCTGATATTGAATATTAACCTACGCATTTATAATATGCACATCAGCTGTTTCAATAATGTTTCTCTGAGAACTTGATAATTTGAGTAGTTTTACTGTCCATCATCAATAATCTTGAGGGTTTTTTTAGAAGAAGTACAAGGCTGAAAAGTGGTCTGATGGAAAACTTTGCAATTTTGTAGTGACAAAATGTGTCATAGAACAATTTAGTTTATGTTTAGTGTTATGTGCACAAAGAAAAAGATGACTCCTTTTTTACTTTGAACAATTTGTTTTATTCCACCTGCTTTTTATGACATTTTGGAAGAATATTACTGAGATGAAATAGTGTGCTTACTATCCATCTGACATCAGTAATCTTGAGTTTTTCCTAGAAGAAATACGAGGCTAATAAGTGATCTGGTGGAAGACTTTGCAATTTTTAGTGACAAGATCTGACATAGAATAATTTAGTTAATGTTTAATGTTATAAATGCTTTAAAAGAAAGACGACTTTTTTACTTTGAGAAGTAGTTTACTTCACCTGTTTTTATAACATTTTGGAGCAATTTAACTGGGATGAAATGCCGTATACATCTGGGGCTTGTTTTTGTAAATCTTATTCTTATTTCCAATCTTATATATAGGAGTTCAAATTTCGGTCTGTCCATCCGTCAACAATTCACCTCAGTGTTTGGTTTTCCATGCAGTTATCATAGCTACGAATGTCAGATTGCATAGTTATTTCCCTCGACATTACTAGTATGTTAAAGCTGCAACCTTGACCTGATACCCTTGACCTATATTTCATGGTCCATTGACTTTGAAAACCCAACTTCGATGTAATGTCGCAGTTATGGATTTCTCTGAAACTGTGATAGCTGCCAGGTTGAAACCTTGCATAGTACTTAATTGTTCTTGACATACGCTTCAATTACGCACCTTGACCTGGTGACCTTGACCCATATTTCACAGAGAACCGACTTTGTAGATTTTTATGTTGAAGTTATGTTTTCTCTGCACCTGTGATAGATGACAGGTTGAAACCTTGCATAGTAATTGTTCTTGACATACCCTTCAAGCATGCACCTTGACCTATATTTCACGGTCTACCAATCTTGTTAATTTTTACATCAAAAGTTGGCTTTTCTCTGCACCTATGATAGCTGCGAAATTGCAACCTTGCATTGAGATTGTCTTCGACATATCCTTCAAGCAGACATCTTGACCAATATTTCATGGTCCACCGAATTTGCATATTTTTACGTCGAACATTGGTTTCTCTGCACCTGTGAAAGCTGTAAGGTTCAAACCACACATTGTAATTGTCTTCGCCTTCAAGCACAGAAAACAAGTAAAAATTTTTACGCAAATCTAGTCCCAAAAGTGTGTGGCTTTTTCTAGAACAATAAGTCCAAAAGTCCTAGTGTGGGGAGATTCTCTGAATTTTTTTGTATACAAAGGCGAGGCCAACTTTTTAGGGGCCATAATTTGTTTATCCTTATTTTTAATGGATGTTTTCAAAACTGTGTTTTTTCATTTTTTATTGGTATTTTTAGGACCCCAATAAAACAAATACCTTTCAGTGTTTTGTGGGCAATTTGCAATAATTTTGGGTATGTCCAATACTCCTATTTTGGCAGGGAGCAGTGGGCCAGTAGACCCATATTCTTTTGTGGGTAAACGCAAGACGGTCGAGATAAGCCTGTGTATAGACAAATTTCAGGTTTAACCTTCCTCCCCCTTTTTGGTAAGTTTTCTTGTGTGTGGATGCTCATAAGAATCATTTAGTGGAGAGAAATATGTTGTATTTAAATATGCAAAATGATCCCTTGATGGCTGTTCCAGAAAAAAAATTATATGGGGGTGATGGACTCTGGTTCTGTTTTTTATTTCCCATAGGCAGTTGATAGAAGGAAATGAAAATACTGTAGATTGGAACATTGAAAGTCAGTAATTTCCTGTAGGCTGTGTTTCAAATTAATAATATTTGTTGTAGGCTGCCTAATACCAACAGGTTAGATTGAAATTTACTCTTTTCAGTCTATGTGTCATTCAACACCTTGTAGTCTATAGGAGTAGACATCTGAACCAGTGACATGTCTACTAATACATGCATACTCACACTTAGATAAGCTGCCTCAAAGGTCAGCAATACTGATAGTGCAATTCCTCTATTTTTAAATCCAAAATTTCCAGCCTCTTGCTATCTTAAGTCACTGCACGGTTCGGCTTGTTTCAGACCTGATTGAAAACCACAATGTTTAATTCATGATACTGCTCATATGAAGATGTATCAGTAGAAAATACAAGTTTACTTTGGTTTATATATAAAAAAAATATTTCAGCTGGCATTTTGTCTTGGAGAATCATATGGCATGGGCAACTCTAAAGCAGTCATATACGAGGCGTGGACAGGTAAATCGTGTACTTTGTTGATATTTTCATTATTTGACGTCCTACTGCCATAAAACTTTTCAAATACCTTCCGTAATTTAAATTCAGTAAAATGAAGTGCATAAAAGTATAAGTTTATGTACAACTATGAATGAGTTGGTCAGTGTATGCGAACCCGGCGCAACCCAAACAAACACATTTAAATAATCTTCTGTTTGTTCAATAAAGAAATATTTTCCAACCATTTCAGTGTTTAGCGCCAACACAAGCTGTCTGCAACATTCGTTTAACATCACCAGAGAAAATTACGAATGTTACATATCATCTGTTTGAAAATGGCACACATTTAAAGGTTGTCTGTTAAACTTACAACCTAATGATAATGGCGACGTTAGAGGAAGAGAAAGTGCGACAAACAGCAATCCAGTTCTGTATGCAGACTGTTATGACCTCAAATGATTCATTCAAGCAACTGAAGAGCACAAACATACACAGTGGTATTTCGAGAAGCCTTGTTTTTAAATGACATGATCGATTTAGAGATGGTTGGACAGAAAGTTTACATCATGGACGGTAACCATTTATGAATGTCCGTAACGTACTTTCCGCAGGTGAAGTCGCATCTTCAGTGTAAACGTTTTCAGGGCAGAAAGAAGTTCACGTAAGCGATCCAACATGTCGTTACATAGTCTGTGGTTCAGTGACATCTTTCAGAGGTTGGTACAAACATTGCTTGTGTACTGCACATAATGGAGCGTACCTCTATAAAGAGTAAACGGTAAGTACATGTAGTATATGAAGTTGACGCATAACAGTAGACGACGCCATCAGCGTGCGCCGGGTCTGCATGACTTGGTAGTTTTGTATTGTGTACTGAGATTTTATTCTTAGGTGTATTTTTCTGAAATTTTGTATGCATACCCAGAACATGTGTACGTAATATACTTGTAAGTTGGAAGCCTGTGCATTGAATAGTTTTTATACAGCAAGCACAGTCCACGATTTACTGGGCCACCCTTCGTATATGCAACATCCTATTTACCTATGGATACAACCTAATTCTTACAGCGGAGATTGACGCAACATCACACGACAGTGACTAAATGGACTGTGGTGGTTGAAAATTAAATATTGATTGATTGATTGATTGATGTTTAACGACGCGTCAACCCTAATGGGTCATTAGCGTCTAACAATTGTAAAATGCATAATTTAGTTCAGAGAAAAAGCAAAATATATGGTAAGAATTATCAAAGTTATATATACTTATTCCGCTAGATGAAAGATACAGTGATTAAAATGAAATGATAGAAATGGAGAAAGGTATAAATATGATTTGTGTTAAAAAATTTATATTTTGTTAAAAAGGTTAGTTCGTTTTAAAAATGACAAAATGCGTTAAACAGATACATTTTTGAACAAATCTTTCAAACTGTTACTTTGAAAGCAGGAACGACGTACATCTATAAAATCAATGCATTCAAGCAGAAAGTGCTTGACAGTTAATTGTGTGTCACATCCAATACATTGAGGTTTATCTTCTCGTTTAAGTAAATATGAATGTGCCAATCGTGTATGACCAATTCGAAGACGAGAAAGAACAATCTCTTCCCGTCTCGAAAGTTTATGAATTAATCTTGGTCGTTTTACATGAGGCTCAATTTCTTTCAATTTATTGTCATCTGCTCTGCTCCAATTTGATTGCCATTCATTAAAGACATACTCGTTGATAAAAGGTTTAAAATTGATAAAAGGAATTTTAAAATCTCTTTGTTCTAGGCTCAGTGATTCTTTTGCTTTCTTGTCGACTTGCTCGACATGACTTGGAACCCAGCAATACACAATAGTTTTAAATTCAGAAATGCTATGATGTTTCAGCAATATATTTTGTATTTGTTGGTTTTTGGACATTGTATGGTTTAGGGCCTGAAGGACTGATATAGAATCAGAGAAAATAACGAATTTGTTGTACGAGTTACAATCATTAATGAAGTCTAAAGCTAAGTCAATAGCCTAAGCTTCTGCTGTGAAAATTGAAGAACCATCAGGTAGACGTAAAGTTTTGCAAGCGTCTTTGAAATAAGTAGCACAGCCTACTTTGTTATCTTCCTTTGAACCATCAGTATAAATAAAATGATAATCAGAAAATTGTGACTGTAGTTGGTGGATATTTTCTTTGAGAAAGTGTGGATTTGATTCTGATTTTTTCCCTGTATGAAGTGTCAAACTTACTGTTTGCTTTCTAATGCACCATGGTGGAATTTCAGAAACCGAATGTTTTTCTATTTTATCTTGTTTGATTTTTGCTGATGTTAAAAGTGGTGCTACTCGTAAACCAAAAGACCTGATAGCATTTGGTTTACTTTCATAAAGCTGTAAGAGCTCGTCAGAAATATATGGTGGGAAAGTTACGTTATGTGCAGGATTAGAGGGGTTTGCTGCAAGTCTGATGGCATACTGAAGAGTAGTGGTGGGCCGATGATCGATTATAATCGAAAGTCAGTTGGTTTAGGCTTTTTCTGATTGCGCCTTTTCCTGATCTTTGCCTACTTGTACCTTTTTCGATTGCGACAATCGATTGTGAAATGACACTATCGATTGTAATCGGTTCTGTACCGGAGTTCCGGCATTTAGCGCTACGCGCCGTCCATTTTCTTTTCAATCGAGTACGCTACAAAATGGCGGATGAAAAAGCCGCCGAAAACGGCCAGGAGTTTTCCGATAATAGAATCTATAAGTATCCGGGTGCAAGACGAAGATCCAAAGTCTGGGATACTTTTGGCTTTTTAAAAGTCAAACCAGGCCCTCCAACCAAAGAAAACCTGGACATGACTGTGGCAATTTGCAGACTCTGTAGGAAGTCCTATGTAAACAAGGGTACGGATTACGGAATAAAAATAACCTCGTGACAAATTCAAGTTATCATATCACACTATAGACACAGAAAACACTACAAACTGTTTCTTCTCAAATGCCAATAGCAATATAGCACACAAAGGCCATTGTTCAGTAAAATACCCCCCCCCCCCACACACACACACACACACTGGTGCCATATAATATGGCATATTGTCTATTGACCATATCTACAATAATTGTTGGTATCCAGCTTGCAAATAATATTGGAAAAGCAGCCCCCCCCCTCGTTTTAAACACTTACTGGACAATATATAGCAGGTTATGTACACTGGAAACCAGCAATTTAATGTAGATATTAGGAAGCAAAGTGTTTCCATATCTATAGGGTCACTGAAGAGGCTTAAGTAGCCGAAATCGCGGTATGGCCCATCCCCATTCTCATTGATATATTTCACTACTCTTAAAGGATATCAGTTTTAATTTTATTTGCTGTTACAGTGCAGCTGGTGTTGTGCCTAGTGGCAGCTGTAAAACGTCTCCCCGTACATCATCCATAGTGCAGATTATATTTTCCTTTTGATCCTTTGAGGTCAGCAAGGGTATTTTGAGAAATCAGAAAATTATTATCGGTTTCTATTCATTTTCTAACCAACGTTTAATATATTTGGCCCCATTTGGATTTTACTAGTCTCGTATCGACTATCCCTTTGAAATATGCAAAATTACAGTAATTCTCTTTGGCTTTTTGTTGTTATATCTATAGGGTCACTGAAGAGGCTTAAGTAGTCGAAATCGCGGTATGGCCCATCCCCATTCTCATTGATATGTTCACTGCTCTTAAAGGATATCAGTTTTAATTTTATTTCAACTATCATCAGGAAAACAAGTCTGTACATTGAATACCCTCATACTGTAATACTAGGGTTAATATACATTATTTTTTCTCATTTTTGTTCCAAAACATAGATTGTGGGTGAGTACCCACATATTAGAACAACCCCATTGAAGCTCCAAAACATAGATTGTAGGTACTCATTAGAACAGAACCCCTGAAGAGGTTCTTATCAGGATAATTTGTCCGTATAATGTTTACCCCCTTGCCTAAGTCTTTTTTTTTTTATTTTAAATAGGGATAATGGGGTTTACACTTTAGTTTACATCAATGTTTGAACAAAAAATTGAAAATATTTTTTTTTCCCAATGTAATTTTCAATCTTTACATTTTGTATAAATTATAATAGAGAGTATTGTTCTAATTGTACTCACATTCTAGCAAAAATTTTAAAACTTTAATAATTTTTCAGCTAAGTATTTTCAATTTTACTCCTGAGAATTTTTGCTGTATACTTGTGTTGTCGAGTCAAAAGTTTTTGGGCTGTTTCGGCCTTTTGTGCGTTTTCATTTATTTTAGTTAAGTTAGGGTAACTGAGTGGCCGCCTAGTGGGAAATAGCCGCTCACTCGGCTTACGATGTGTTTTCAAATTATAAGTACTGGAGTGTCATTTTCGTTTTTCCCACCTCGGTTTTTGGGGTGGGTTTTTCAATCCAATTGCGCCTTTTCCTGATCATTGCCTATTTGAACCTTTTGGTAAGGAATGAATATATGTTTTCGCAATGTCACAGGTGATATATTAGTAGATATAATACAATGTTGCCTTTCTGCTTCCAGGATATACCACCAATTTCCAGTTTCATCTGGATAATGATCATGCACAGGAGCTCGGTGGAAAACCATCAGGATCAGAGTCCTGTCAGTCCACTAATGGCACTAAAGAAAAACCAGCAAAGACTACACAATCAAAATTCAGTCATTTCACAGCTGGTTCATTTAATGCAGTGGTTGGGATTGGGAGGATATCTGCCTCAAGACAGTCACAGATAGATGATGCACTGCTGCAACTGTTGGTAGCAAAGATACTGCCCCTCAGTTTATTAGTTGAGCATCCATCTTTCAAAGCTTTTGTCAACCTGTTGGACTCAAGGTAAGCGATCAGATGGTTTCATTTCTAAATTCACCTAAATATGAAATAAGCAATGTGCAGGAGTTAAACACACATCCATGAAACTATACAGGAAATTACTAAGCCATAGTAAAAAACTATGGGTAAACACTTTTTTTCTTATTTTGTTCCAAAACATAGATTGTGGGTACATGTTCTTGTTAGAAAGGCCTCAGTACGGCACCTACAATTTATGTTTTGAGCAAAAATAAAAAAAAAAACTTTCAATTTTATTTAGCTGAAAATTGTCAGTTTTACAACTGTGAAAATTCTGTTTAATGCATATGCTTGTTAGCTCACCTGAGCCGTTAGGCTCACAAGGTGAGCTTATAGGATGGCCATGATCCGGTGACCGTCCGTCCGTCCGTCCACAATTTCAAAGATCTTCTCCTCTGAAACCGCTTAGCCAATCAAAGCCAAATTTTGATGGAAGCCTCTACAGGAAGGGGCAACGAAAGTGTTTATAAAATAATAAATAATTCACGTCACATGACCAAGATGGCCGCCATGGCTATAAATAGTAAAAAAAAAATGTTCGCCAGAACCATAAGACCTAGGATCTTGAAACTTGGCATTAAGCATTTGGGTCTCAAGTTCTACAATGTGTTTATAAATCATGACCCCAGGGGCTCATCTGCCCCCACCCAGGGGCAATATACATGTATATTGCCATAATATTCAAACATCTTCTCTGAAACCGCTTGGCCAATCAAAGCCAAATTTTAGATGAAACATTTGTAGGAAGGGGGAATCAATGTGTATATAATTAAACTAGGTCACATGACCATATATGGTAAAAACCCTTCAAAAATCTTCTCCAGACCTGGTTGACCGATCAAACAAAACTTGGCATAAAGCATCAATGACTCAAATGACTCAAATAATACAGTGTGTATATAAATCATGACCCTGTGATGACCTTGACCTATTTTTCAACAAGGTCAACATAGGTCGATATTGATTTTTTTGAAAAATAAATGGCCCCAGGGCCAGGGCTTTATTCATCTGCCCCTTTACTGGGGCTATTTTCCATAATATTTGAACATATGTATTCAATATTGGTATCTATACAAAATCTCAGGTGAGCGTTTACACATTACAGGACCATTGGTCCTCTGGTTTTTGTAATGTAATGAATATTTTTGCAATGACATAACAGTTTGTTGCCACTTTTACTTTCAGGTACTCTATTCCTAGTCGGCGACAGATTGTTCGATCACTTGAGAAGAAGAAGGATGAGATGACAGCAAAATTGAAATCTGATCTTGAGCAGACAGAAAGTGTATCTATAACACATGATGGATGAACTAGCTTAAATACAGAGAGCTACAACACAATCACTGCACATTACATTGATAAAGATTGGAACATGAAAACAGCCGTACTTGAGACCAAGAAAATGGAAGGGTGGCATACCTCTGAGAAAATAGCAGCAGCTTTAAGGGAAACTGAACAACGCTGGGCTTTTAATGATCCTATGGCAACCACGGATAACGCTGCAAACGAGAAGAATGCGTTTGAAATCCTTCAGTGGCCTCGCTTTGGCTGCTACGGCCACAGGCTTAATTTGGTAGTAAAGAATACTCTCTCAATACCGAAAGTCTCTAAGATCTTAGGAAAAGGCAGAAGT
The DNA here is from genome assembly GCA_964017185.1 of Rugalucina vietnamica. Lineage (NCBI taxonomy): Eukaryota > Metazoa > Mollusca > Bivalvia > Lucinida > Lucinidae > Rugalucina > Rugalucina vietnamica. Next base: position 42,178,887 of record OZ024879.1, read on the forward strand.
CTAGTGACATTTTTTCACTCTTCATCCAGTGTTTCAGATGAGCTTGTAAGAAAGCAAAGGTTGCTATTGAGTGAAGATAAAGTAGGTCACAAGCTCATTATGGATGTTGCAACGCGGTGGAACTCAACATTGGCTATGCTGGAAAGACTTTGTGAGCAGACCCCAGCCATTATGGCATTAGCAAATGTCACTGATGATAGTTTGTCTAAAGCAGCACTGACAAAAATCAAAAACTGTGTCTATAACTTTGAAGAGCAGGCTATAGTGGAGAGAATGGTGCATGTCCTGAAGCCGTTTGAAATTGCAACAACCATACTGTGCGCTGAGCAGTCTCCAACGATGAATAAAGTTCTACCCACAGTGCTGAAATTGAGTCATGCAATTGCTGAAGCAGACAATGACCCGCCAATTATTGTTGCCACGAAAATGAAAATGAGATCCCAGTTAGAGTTGAGAACAACAACTGAAGAAATGTCTTTACTGGCATGTGTTGTTAGTCCATATACGAAAGACTTCACTTTTATGCCAGACAAAATGTTGGAAGCACATGGACTTCTGCGAAGGTCAGCGTTGGATTTGAGTGAGCCTGTCGTCGTTGTTAAGATAGAGAAACCCGAGGAAGTTCCATCCCACCCTATCTATTATCCCCCCTTACCAGAACTTCCTGTCCTATTGCCTGAAACAAAACCCGAAGCAAAACCTGAACCCTAGATAAATCCTGAGGAGCAGCAAGTCTTCAAACGAATCAAGTCTGCAGACACGGACGATTGGCTGGCAGATGTCGTTTGTATGGGAGAGTCCAAGGAGAAGCTTGAAAATGTGGTCGAACAAGAAATTGCCCGTTATCTGGGTTCAAATGTAAAAGCTGGCGATGAAACCCTTACAGTGCTCCAGTGGTGGAAAGAGAATGAATATTTTTACCCCAGAATATCAAGGCTTGCAAAGAAGTATCCTGCATGTCAAGCATCATCTGTTTCATCAGAGAGAGTATTCAGTCTTGCAGGGGCACTTGTGAGCAAAAAGAGAGCTCGTCTGAGTACCAGTAATGTCGATTTGATGATATTTTTGAACAAAAATAGGGAGACCTATTGGTAAGAGGTCCGAAGTGCCAGATGTTTCTTTGCAAGTGCTGCATGTTCTGGTTTGAAAACGAGACCATGTGCACTGTAACAGACATTCCCTTTCCACCACTGGAGGCAAGATACAGATACTGTTTGATTGATTCTAATTCGAGTTGTGTTCAGTAAGTTGTGTTCAAGTTCAATATTTTACTTCGTGTTTGAGGCAGTTTGTAACTTCCATCTATAGGCCTAAAACACAAGTTGTATTGTCAATTTGTCATAATGAAGACAGTTTTGAAGATAACAGAAAGATGTCATGTGTTAAAAATGTCCACCGCGCACTACACAAACAGATACTTGAATTATTTTACCAAGAAGACAAAATAAGGAGTAATTCGTGATAGTAAAGGGATAATTTTTGCTTATTTCTTTAAATTGTGTATAGATCCGATATTTTGTGTCGCTCATTAGATCGCCTCACTGAGGCAAATATAGTGAACAACTACAACATAGGTTTTATGAAAAACTAGCAAAAACATCTTTAATTATCATCAACTAGTCTCCTTATATGGTACCTGGAGGAAGAAGAGATATTCTAGTGAAAATGAAGAGCTCATCACGCTAACATGTCAGTGTAATATATATATAGTGAAAATGAGGTTAACATGGCTATACCTATTTTTCTTATTTAAGCTCCAAAGTATAGAGCGTGGGTACTGGTTAGAACTGCCTTGCGAGGCGGTTCTAACTTGTACCCACAATCTATGTTTTGAGCAAAAGTAAGAAAAATATTAAATATTTTCAACTGAAAATTATCACTTTTTAGCTGAACATATTGCTGTTTATCGCATGGGCATGTTTTCGTAATGTAATCTTTTCTATGCTTTTGTTTTTGAATTTGCCAAATCAAGGATCCACATGATAACTCCAGCATGATGCAGTAAGCCAGTGACTAAGAGTACAGACTAAATTACAGACAGAACTTTGTACATAGTTCAAATTGAGTTTTGTTGAAATAGTTGTGTTATCAGGTTATTATTCATCATTTTACAGTCATTTTTTTTCAGTTAGATATGGAAAAAAGAAAAAGGTAATGACAGACAGAGTAAACTTGGGATTTACACTTCTTTATTACATTGCTCAATATGGCAATATGGCAGTTCTAAAGTATACCCACTAGAATACCCACACAATCTGTTTTAATGGATGTTGTTCCATATAGCTTCTAGCCGCAAGCAATACATTTTAAATGTTCCCATGGATTCTAGTCAAGATTGAATTTGATATATATGTTGTTGCTTTTTTGTTTTGTCCCAGTTGGATTGTGTCTACATGTCTAGTCTAGTCTAGTCAAAGGCATTTGAAATAAAACAAAGTTTTAAGTTATATTTTTATTCTTTCATTTACATGTACCACATCATGCACCTATCAATGTTTTCCCCGAGATGTCGGAGGGCGGGCTTACCCCAGGGACTTAGACAATTTTGAAAAACTAGTGTCAAATTCCAATCCCATGGGTTAAATATTTTGGTCCCACATTCCAAGGGCATCAAATTTGCTATGTCTAAATTTCATAGAGAACTTCTTGGAAAATATCTTATTTTCCCAATAGGTGGCCACTCAGTTACCTTAACTTAACTAAAAATATGAAAACATACATAAGGCGCCAACAGCACAAAAAAAATTTTAAACACCAAGGCATAAAACAAAAAGAACCACTACAGAAGTATCGACTTGGAACGATCAGTAACACAAAGTCACTGGCGGGCTTAAACCGGTTTTACAGGTACCTAACCTCACCCTCAGCTTCTGCAGTGGTTCATAACATTTAGTTAGTTATTTGGTCCTTGTGGTGAATCTCTAACTAGTCAATGAATCATCAAGAACAAACAAATAAATCATGATAAACATCCTGATGAATCAAAACCCAAGCCTCTGTAGCAAACGGGAATGGAAGTATATAAATTATCCAGGTCACATGATCAAGTGTGAAGCCATTCATATATACAATCAGACATAAGTTAAGCATCATTCTTATTTTTTTCTAAAGGTGTTTTTCAAGTAAATTTCTTGCTAAAGCAAAATTGAATTTGTTTGGGTCTTTAACTCGCGTCTTTCCCTGATTTGTAAGGCCTTTCAGAATGGCATTTTACATTGTTGCTCAAGTTCTATGGTGTCTTGAATACGCCTACCCCTATTTTGGGGGTATGCCATTTAAAGTTGTTTAACCGATCCCCATCCGTTCGCCACTGAGTTGGTATAGGCATGGAAAGAAACTAGAGTTATATCGTAAAAATGTGCCAGAAAAGTTTTCTTCTACTCAATGTTTTAATGGCAGTTACAAGCAGATGCAGGAAAAGTTATTTGCTTGTTTATTAAACATGACGTTTTCACTATGTAACATGCCATTCTGTAAACTTCTATAACTTTTTATGTGTTCGAGATATCTGTCTGATTTTTTCAGATTGATTATGGTGTTGGAATTGTCAAAACATGAAGTTATCATTTTACACTTTTTTGCGATTTGAAAATTTCACAGATTTCCGGCGGCCATCTTGGATTTAGGCAAATTGCACGATTTGCCAAAAGTTGACATATTTGCATTCAAGCTAGATTAGTTCTATAACTCCTGTAAATGACAAAGAAACAAAAAAGATTTTAGTACTAAACATTTCTAGGTTAAAATTAATGGTACAAAGCAGGGTGAAATGAATAATGAAACAGTGAATTCGGACTATGTAGGGGTATGCCTGCATAAACAAAGCCTCGTTGTTTACCTTAAGATTAATTTAATCCGGATTTGCTTTAAGTTATCACGCACATATCAAATATCACAAATATCAAAGAAAATATTTCTGTTCTGAAAGGTGTACTGTTTACCGCCAGAAAGTATTCAAGTGATGGTTAACTTATGTCTGACTGTATATATTAAAAATTCTCTTGAAACTTGGTATCTAGCATCAGGGAAAGTCCATAATGTGTATAAATCATGAACCTAGGATGACCTTGACCTACTTTACAGCAGAGTTTACTTCGGTCACCAACCATGTAGTTGTCTGTCATACATTTTTTTCTCTGAAACTGTATGGCCAATCAACACCGAGATGATACAAATGGTATAAACTGTGCGGTCAACCAAGGCGATACTGTATTGAATATAAGGCTGTCGATGGAGTCATAACAGTAAAGTATACGAGTAATTTGGCCATCGTCCAGGACTTTTATTTAGACTGCCTATCATAACAGTTGTCAATAAGTCTCGCTTGACCGCAAGTTTTTTCATGTGTGGTCTACGACTGTCTCGACAATGTAAGTAGTTTCATTTGTATTACGTCCATGATCAAAGCCATAATTCTTCCAGAGAATCTTTAGGAAGTGGGAACTTGAGTATAAATGGATAATCCATATCATATGACAAAGATGGCTGCCATGCCCATATATGTTCAAAACCTTTAAAAATCACCAGAACCCAAAGGCTTTTACCTTCAAACTTGGCCTGTAACACTCGGGACTGGAGATCAACAATATGTATGTAAATCATGGTGTAGGATGCCCTTAGTAAAAGTCAACTAGGTCAGCATTGCTTTGAATGAATAAATGGAATTAAATGAGTAAAAACTTACTTAAAAGTAGGCAAATGGACAGAGGAATTTATGAAGAAAAGAAAATGTCCCCATACGGTTATCTGTCACTAGCCTGGGAACTATGTGCATGTTTTATGACCATAATACTCAAAACATGTCTGAAACCTTTTTGCCAAAGCCAAACTTCATATAAAGCATCCTTAAGAAGTGGGAACTAAAGCAGATATTAATACACCTTGTCACATGACAAAGCTGGCTACCATGCCCATATATGGTTAAAACCTTGCTCCAGCTACTATTGTCGCTGATGATGATATTTATCTTATCTTATCATACACCCCCTTCCCCCCCCCCCCCCTGCAAAACGAAGTTTCAAGGGCGCTATACTGTTTTCACGTCCGTTTATTCTGGTCTCTGCTTTCCATCCGTCCATAACACATTGTTTCCTGAATATCTTGAAAACCCTTGGCCGGAATTTCATGAAACCTGGCAGACACATACAAAATTGATGGAGCAAACAACTAGAACCCTCTCAGGTGAGCTACAGGACCCGTGGTCCTCTTGTTTAGTTTTTGTATCTCATTTTGCTTTTATACACACTCTAAAGAGACAACACATGACACAAAGTAGCTAAATACTGCCCTGTTTCCTAAACAAAAGAGGACTACAAAATAAAATCTGTTTAACGTGAACGTTCGTCAAATATTTTGCGAATGCTACATTTTTGAAATTCCGCTAAATTTTTCAGCCAAATTTTTTGTAGGGTCTGTGACGCCTGCCTTGCGACAACATACGTGTAAGTAGCATATAGACTTTTATCATGCTTTAAAGAGCCTCTACTCTAGTTTACAGAGACCTAGTATTGTGATTCTAAAATATCATTTACATGAAAAGATATTCGAAAAACCCTAACCCTCAAATGTAGTGTCTGTGACACTTAAAGTGTCTGTGACACTCAAAACTTGAAATTAAGTTTGACCAATAAATGCAAATGTTTTTAACAATACTGAATATTTCACCATTAATTATGAATTTTATGTGCTACAGAGTTGGAAAATGATATAAAAATGACAAAAAAATCACATAATTTTGGACAGCTACCGTATATTGATTCCATCATCATTTTTGATGTCATTGACAAAAACTTATTATTTATAGCTGTTTGTGCAACTGTTTCAGGTTTTGGAACATGATGCTCATTCTGTGCATGTCAAGTACATGAAGAGATGTGGAGAAAATTTATATGTATGGCCGCATGAAGAAGACGATTCATGGGAGCCGGTTCAGTCAGTTCTGTGCAGAGTTGAGATACCTGTGCTTGCCAATGAGAAGGAACAGTTTCAGTTCACAGACATAGATAAAACAAAATCGATGGCTCCTGGGAAACTAAACTAATTATTACAAATATATGATCACTATGTCAAGGATTGGAATGGTTGTTAACTACAATTACTATAATAACCATATGGTGGTCTGGTGATGAGCACTGATGTTACATTGTTTGGGCGTGAGAAAACTGGTCTTCGGGGTTTCCGAATCAGATACAAACAAAGCTAAACAACTACAGAAGACGGATAGCTTAAATTTCTAAAATTGGAAGATGTACTATACTATATCTAGGTAGTGATTAAGCTAAGCAGTCACTCTGCAATTGATCTTAGGCTTTGTTTTTGCATATGCAAAAAGCCGATTTTCTCACGAGGCAGCTTATTTACAACTGTTAGGGTGATTGAGTTGCATTTTTAATGTTGTTTCCAATTTTTATTTAATAAGTTCGTGTTTTGTTTTTTTTTATTTTTATTTAGGAAGTTCATGTTTTAACTGTTTACAATTGTTGAAGTGTTTGATACTTCATTGGCGACAAGGTAAATTGGACAGTAAGGGCGCAGTGTGTGGCATACTGGTGTATGGTCTTTGTGGAATTCAGGGAGCGTGCGGATGCAGGAGTAATGTTAGCAGAATTACTCTGTGTTCCCTGCTGGGAATACTGCTCTCAAGGTTTAATTTCACTTCTCCACTGCCAAGCCCTCAAAGATAAAATGGGGAGGAATATTGCGAAGTTGGGCTAGCTCTTTAGCGACATGGTTACAGTGGTCGCTTGTCACGCCAGCGATCGGAGTTCGATCCCGGCACGGGGCATGATCTCTTTCTCCTAAAATACTTCACTCCTGTAGCAAGATCGGGCTTCAGACGGATTGCAGACCGAGAGAACTTTACACCGCTTAGTCGCTTCAATAATTGGGTTTATCTTTAGTATGGAAAGGTACAAGTAGGCAAAGATCAGGAAAAGGCGCAATCAGAAAAAGATTCCCACTCCAAAAACCGAGGTGGGAAAAAACCAAACTAACAATCAGGTACTCATACCATGAAACATATCGTAAGCCGAATGAGCAGCTATTTTCCCATACTGTATTTAATTATTTTACCTTCACCTGACTCGCAGTTTGTCCCCTTTCTATGAGAGAGACGTGGGAATATTCTTCGCCACTACGTTTTCGCATTGGACATGAGTTTATAACAAAGGCGGCCCCCGTGGCCGAGTGGTTAAGGTCGCTGACTTCAGTGCTCTTAATCATTCGATCATCTCACCGCTGTGGGTTCGCGCCTCGCTCGGGGCACGAGTCACATGTGGGACAAGCCAAGTTCTGCTTGCGGGTGTGTCAGGTGGTTTTTCCCCGAGTACTCCGGTTTTCGCCCCACCTACCGATTGATTCGTCTCGATATGAGTGAAAAAGCTTGAAAGGGACGTAAAACTGAATCAGTATATTTAAAGGCCCAAGTCAGCTTTGGCAACGTTGACGACGCCATTTTGAAGTCACGTTCCAATGACGCCAATTTCGCGTGATCTAAATGACGTCAGTTTTCCGTTACGATTTACGTCACGTTCTCACGCAGATCCAAGCAGAAAATGGGGGATGCCACTCACGAAATTGAAGACGGCGGGTTTTCCTATGCAAATTACGGTAAGTGGACTGATAAAAATAATTGTCGAAGCAGTTTATTTTTCCTTGCTCAAAATTCATTTTATGCGAAAAACTCTCCAGTGCACTCAACACGCAAACATTGTGCAAAAAGTTTGGTGCAAAACACAAAACTGAGAATGGGATTTACTCAAAGATAAAGTCTCAGTCAACAGCTATAGTCATGTCGAGATGTTGCCCCCCATTTCATGAGACTACACGGTGGTTTCGAGCACACCGCTTAGAGGACGTTTTGCAGTATTTGTTCAAGTATCGGTGAACCGCTGTTCAGTAACGTTAAGTGGCCCGAGCACTCCATACGACAGGAAAGCCTTGTCATTCACATGCTGATCGCCAATGTTTGAAACTTAAATCCATTGCCACATACATATTTGTATAATGCAAATAGTGGGGGAGGGGGACTTTAAGAAATACAAATCTAGTCTACGTGGATAGTTTCATTTATATATGCAAGCTCTTTGCAAATTGAAAATTACAACCCCTTCAACATCGCCACCTAGAAATCTTTGGTGCACTACAGAAAACGTTGTAATTGAACAATGCACACCAACATAGTCTATATTTTAGGTTTAGTAAAGTTAACATAATTTCAACTCTTATATGATTATCTTGTACAGCACCGATTTGTTTGCACAAAACATAGGGTGTGGTGCCTGTTCTTTTCGGATAATAATAATTCTCTAGGGGAGAACCCATCTTCGGACTCATTGTTAGTTGTGGGTGTTTAGTTTTGAAATATGTTGAGAAAATAGGAGCCAGTCATTCCGAAAACATGCAATGCAATGTACAGAGAATTTTTCAGCTATAAAATTTGAAAAAAAAAAAAAAATCAGTGAAACATTTTGATATTTCTAATATTATTGCTCAAAACATTGATCGTGGGTACACTTTATACCGCCTCCGCGAGAAGGCTGTAACGAGTACCCACAATCAATATTATGGATCAAACATAAGAAAAATTCTATTGCCCTGCATACCCGAGTTTGACGCAACTTAGGGTCAAATTCCAGCTATAGTGACCACGGTATACATTTTCTGCCATTTAAAACATATAGTGGAATCATTTGCAGTGAATGAAGAAGAATCAAATGACAGTGCTTCTGATGACAGCTCTGAATCTTCCGACTCTGATGATAATGCAAGTAGGAGATCAATAAAAGTAAGCATTTCTTTAATCCAGCTTCTAAGGCCACTCATGGATATCTATGTTTTGAAGCTTTAGACGCGTTGTGTTTCCTCCAGACAATATGCACGTTTTGGTTTAACAGGTAAGCTTATAGTATACCCACGGACCGTCATCCACAATGTCAAAGATCTTTTCTGAAACCACTTGGGCTTTAAACCTCAAATTTTGTGTGGAGCTGCCATGGACACGGGGAAAGAAAGTTTGTATTCAAAATTTGAGTCACTTGACCTACCTGGTGGTATATAATTACATACGACCGTAACATTCCACATCATCTATTCAAACATCGTCCAGGCCACCTGACCAAGATGGCCATTATGGCTTTAAATATGGTCATATATACAGTCAGACATAAGTTAAGCATCACCCTAACATTTTTCTAAATGTATTAGTAGTATCATGTTGTAAAAATGTTCCATTTTTTTTTTCTTCTACCAAAGGTTTACTGGCAGTTACATGCTGATTCCATTGTTTATTAGCACGACGTTTTCATTATGTAACATGCCATTCTTTAACAGTCCATAACTGTTGATGTTTTAGAGATATTTATCTGAAATTTTCAGACTGATTATGGTTTTAAAATTGTAACAAAATGGCATTATCTTTTTACGCTGTTTTGCGGTTTAAAAATACGCATTTTTCTGGCGGCCATCTTGGATTTATGCAAACTGAAAGAATTGTCCAAAGTTGACAGCCTGTCATTCAAGCCAGATTGGTTCTGTGACACCCGCAAAGGACAGAGAAACAAAGAACTCCATAGCACTAAACATTTCGAGGTCAAAGTTAAAGCCTTTTAGCAGCGTCATATGGACTAGAAAACAGCGATTTTTGGCTATGTGGGGGTGTGTCTGCTTAAACAGCGCCTACATGTTTACCGCAAGAACAACCTCATCCGCGTTTGCTTTAATTTAATACCAATATAACAAAAATTACAAATATTAATAGAAAATATTTCTGTATTAAGAGTTTTACTGATTATTTCGGAAAGTATTCAAGTGATGTTTAACTTTTGTCCGACTGTATATAATGATATATGGTTATTTGGTCATAGTATAACCGATAATGATGTGACAAGCATGGTGGATGCATGATATTTAACAAACATAAGTCTCTAGTTTAAAGTCCAATTCATGTGCGCCAAAAATACACGCGTGTAAATATACTCCGGTGTGTATTTATACTCCGGTCTGCAAATCAACCTACGAGTAAATTTAAATTGCGTCCACATGGGTTTTATCACCAAGAGTATTTTCCTGAGTATTTTTGTCAGTTTTGGATTATAATCTGTTCTGTTAAGTTTTCCGTATTTTCAAAACAAGAATAGGCTGCTTCATTGTGTTGTTGTAGGACATGATCAACATTGGCAGCACAGGAGATGTTAACTGGTCAGACCCTGGAGTAAATTTACCCGTATGTAAATTTACTACGGTGTGTAAACGCGTTCATATGCACTATTTGCTTACCCAGTGTAAAATTTGCACACCGGAGTATATTTACACGCATGTATTTTGGTGCACATGAATTGGACTAAAGTTTCATTTTAGGAAGAAGGAAATCAAAGATGCATCAACAAGCAGTGGACCTTCTTCACAGCGAGCATGTATGGAATTTCATGAAATTTTGTACACTCCTACACAGTTTTCAAAGAAACATTTTGATACTTTGCATACAAAATGTGGAGTCTGGAGAAACGGGACACTTGCACGAAGGATTATAAATTTAGGGCTAGGCTCCAGTTCTTTGAGAAGTACTTCACCTTGTGATTCTACATAATGCCCGACTTTATTCATTTGATTTAAAATCGCAGAAAGATCTTCGTGGAATTTCATGAACTGTTGCTTATGTCAGGGTCTAGCTATTTGAGAGTTTCTGTTCTTTGTATTTCTCCATAATGGTAAAATAGCTAAAAAAATTAACTTTTTCTACAGTTTTCCACCTTACCTTCAATAGCTGCTCACCCTGCTTTCCGTTATTCGTGTTAAACGTTGGAACCCCTGTTTAGTATTTTCATTTTTTTTATTTCTTGTATATCACAGAGCCACTGCGGAAGCTAAGGGTGAGGTTAGAGCTTTGTAAAATCGATTTAAGCCCGCCAGTAATTTTATTATACTGATCGCGATCGTTCCAAGGCGATACTTCTGTAGTGGTTCTTATTGTTTTATGAATTGGTGTTTAAAATTTTTTGTGCTGTTTGCACCTTGTGTGTTTTCATATTTTTATTTAAGTTTGGGTAACTGAGTGGCCACCAGAGAACCTACATGGCAACTTAGTAGCTTTCATATCAACTAATTTAAGAATGCAGTTCACAACTAATGGCACTTTTGATGCTTTCATATTATATTTTAGAATTTCATAAACCTTAAACTTGGGTTTATAAGTTTTACTTTTTTCATCAAATATTTTAACTTCATTTACCTTTTCATTAATTATGTCCTGCAGATATTCATTGCACTCCTGTACAGCTTTTATTTCCTTTTCTCTAGCCTTCAGTACCTTTTCCAAGTTTGTTATTTGTGCACTTTTATCTGCACAGCAGACACCATTTATCTGATTTTCAAACTTCCAAACCTGTAGGGTCACTGACGAGGCTTAAGTAGCCGAAACCATGGTATGGCCCATCCCCTTTCTCATTTGTATGTTCACTGCTCTTAAAGGATCTCAGTTTTATTTTTATTTGCTATTACTGCAGCTGGTGTTGTGCCGTGTTGCGGCCCTAAAAGTATCCCCGTACATCATCCATAGTGCAGATTATATTTTCCTTTTGGTCCTTTGAGATCAGCGAGGGTATTCTGAGATATCAGAAAATTATTATTGGTTAAGATTCATTTTCTAACCATCGTTTAATATATTTGGCCCCATTTTGATTATAATAGTCTTATCGACTATCTTGTTGAAAGATGCAAAACTACAGTAATTCTCTTTGGCTTCATGTTGCCAAACCTGTAGGGTCACTGACGAGGCTTAAGTAGCCGAAACCATGGTATGGCCCATCCCCTTTCTCATTTGTATGTTCACTGCTCTTAAAGGATCTCAGTTTTATTTTTATTATTATTATTCTCTAACGACAATAACATTTTACAAGTAACTCTAGATTGTTATCCGCTATAATGCCTTCTTGCACCGTACATATTATTATTATTATTATTATTATTATTATTATTATTGTAAACCGTTATTAGTTTAACATTATCAGTCTCTTCTCTCTACAATACTTAACACACTAAACTACATTAGGAACATACACAAAACAAATGCCAACGCAACGCAAAGAGCTTCACTAAAAATAACGCAAGTTTGTTTTAAACTGAAACTACACGACAGGCAAACTGGTGCCGTAAGGGGTTGGAGGAGCGGCAAAAAAAAAAAAAAAAAAAAAAAAAAAAAAGAAAAAAAAAAAAAAAAAATCTCAGTTTTATTTTTAATTCCTTATTTTAGTTTGAGCACAAGTTTCCCTTGCTGTCACTCTTTTGAGAACAGTGTTACAAGTACACGACGTATCAAGTTTTTGTGTTACAAATTTTGAAGTAGCACTTGATTGTGTCATCAATTGCCCTCATTTTGCATTTTTTACTTGCAACACAACACGTTTTTCTTCTCTTACAGTAAAAACAAGCTTAAGTCTAAAGTCTCATCACTACGGACCTGAGGCATTTTGCTATTACTGGCTTGAAGATTTGGATGATTCATGCAAAACAGTCGTCCAGCTGATATTTATACATTTCTGTTTTAGAAACAATTTTATTAATCGCCTTTTCGTACGCTTTTTCTGATGGCTTTTCAGAACAATTACATTTGATTCATTTAGAAATTCCAAACATTTGTTCAAACCATGAGCTTAATGAAAAGAACTGACGTCTTTATTTTACAAATGAGTTCCCAGTATTGAAGAGATGATTATACGTATATGAGTCATTTTCAAAAAAGGTCAGTTTTTCTGTCCTTACAGAATTTTACATAATTAAAGTTATGACTAATTTATTTTGATTTTCTGCCGACTACACATTGCTGAAATACACATACCAGTCACTTAGAAACGAACATAGAATGTGTTTGTGAAGTATTCGTTTCATCACATGCAATGGTATGAAGCTCATTTTTCCTTGTCCATGATGTGCCTTTCTATGTTCCATGGCAATTTTACATGTTAAAAGCCATATATTTAGCAAGTGGATTGTCCATTTGATTGAAAATAAAAGTCATTTAAGTCCAGAACACTATAAAACCATAACTTGAAACATCAGGGATTATGAATCTTGGTTTGAGTGACGGTCCTTAATTTTGTGTCCATGATGTTACCATTTACCATTTCTTAGTCAATTATTGCTCCCTGAGGTGGTAAGGGAGATAAGACTGCTTCTACTTCCTCTCTTACATATTTTTAAAGAAATGGAGGGCTGCAAAATTTTCTCTAGATAAACAGAAATCTAAAAGGTAAACAAAGGTAAGTTGGGATGCTGGGGTGGATTTATTATGTGTCTGCAATGTTACCGACTTTATGCATATCAGTAAACTTAAGATCTATGGGTTATTATTTTCAAACTAATGTTTGGTATGTTTACACTATAATTACACGTTTTAGTTCAACAGGGATCCATCATTAGTCTCAATAAATAAATATATAGCAAGTTTGTCTCTGATGTTACTGTCTCTGATGTTACCATTCAAATAGTAACATCAGAGACTCAAAACAGTAACATCAGGGACATAATTCACATCGTGTTATGAAATTTCATCCAATTATCTGCTAGACATACATTTATTCATTTTCAGTAGATTCCTCACCTGTAGTTAGCATACTTGTAAAAACAGAATGCCATTAATGTGATTTATTATCGTTTTATACTAAAAAATCATACATAAGTAACAGCAAGGAAACCTTGCAGTAACATGGTAGACAATTTCACGGTTATACGTATTTTATTCTCTATCAGATAATGCTTTACATGCTGTTAGATGCTGATCATTTTCTTTCTTTTGTTATTGGTAAATGTGAGGCAGTAGCGTTATCTCTTCCACAAAATGTCACATGAGCAGCATTTTATTCAATTTCTGGTAACATCAGAGAAACACAATGGTAACATTAGAGACTTCTGTCTCAAAAATTGTGTTTGTAGGGCGTTTCTCTCATTTATTTATTTTCTTTGAAAATGGCAGTAATGCTATAAAGGCATATTCTTCAGAGATGAACTTTATATTTAATACAAAAGGTATATGCTGGTTTCTAGCACATGGTAACATCAAGGACACCCATGGTAACATTAAGGACGATTTCATGTTCTTTTCAGATACAACTGAAGCCAGCTTTTCCTGATGTTCCGATGATCGTCACAAACATAGCCTAGGGTTATTGATGTTAAAGCCACCTGCTAAGTAAGCTTGCAGTTGTAGTTATTGTTGAAATGACTAAACAGTTGCAGTTATAGTTGAACTTTATAAAACAAACAGATTTGCGCATATTTGTTTTTGGAGCTTTAAACTTGAAAAAAATGTTGTCTGAGTGTTGTTATTATAATGAACTTCACAACAAACACAGGTACAGAGTTTTATTTATTTGATATAGTTATTAGCTATGACATTACATGTACTAGTAAAATAAATAATTAATAGATATAAACACAGCGATATTCATTTTCTATTCCAGGCAAGCTGTTGGAGCTGGAATATGCCGGTTTGAGGATTGAAGTGCATCCCTGTTACATCTCGTGCAGAAGAAAAAGAGACGTAATCATATTTTACACCACACGATCCTACTGCATCTATCATCCTACACTAGGGTTGAACTGTTGGAGTTACCCCATGAAGTCAGAAAAGGCGATTGATGTGTCTTCAAGTGTGTTAACGAACTGATTACTAACATGTTTTATGATCGTTCTAACCATACCAATAAAGTAATGAGAAAGCAAACAAACTCTTTTAATTGTGCAAATGGTGACACACAGCTGTTGAAAGATATATTCAAAAACTTGTAAACATTAAGATTGTTTTTCACATGCCTTATTGTATTGTTTGCCAATGAATGTGGTTTTCATGAATGCACCCATATAAAATGTATCATCTTTAATTCTTTTGATAAGTATCAGCAATTTCAGTCTTGTTCGCAAAAATTACAAATGGCCCTTACAGCAGCTGAGAAGCAAAGGCGTTATAGACAAAAAAGGGACAATGACCCCGTTAGAAGAAGTGAATATTT
This sequence comes from Rugalucina vietnamica, assembly GCA_964017185.1. NCBI lineage: Eukaryota > Metazoa > Mollusca > Bivalvia > Lucinida > Lucinidae > Rugalucina > Rugalucina vietnamica. The sequence continues at coordinate 42,193,889 of OZ024879.1, forward strand.
AACTAAATCAAAATTGAAATATGCAAGAGACAAACAAGATGGGAAAAGGTTGCTTGTTGCTGACATGTCAGATAGAGCTAAAAGAGCAGAAAGGAAAAGATGGCGTCACCAGAAGCGGACACTTCGTCAGAAAAAGAAACAAATGGCATCACTCATGACTCCGCCCTGTAGTCCTATTAATGATCCTAATGTACAGCCCGGTCCATCTCGACAGTTTACTCAAGCTCGTCGGCAAGCAAAACGTTTCAATGCAAAGTGTCAGCGGGAAAACAAACTATTGAAACTGAAATTAAAACAGGCAAAAAAGATGACGGAAATGTATAGAAAAAGATGGGAAAGACAAGTGGGCAAACATAAGGATACTGCTAAAGACACACCGAGATCTAAAACAAAGAGGTTACTACGACACTTTCATCAACCGTCTGTCAAGAAAACACTGTTATTTCACAATGCCTTAAAAGATCAAATTAAAGGTAACTTAAAGGGAAGCAAAAAGAACACCATGAAGGCAGTTTACTATGATTTGTATGCAGGAAACATAATTCGAAAATACAAACTGAAGAAATATGCAGAACAAGAATTTGGAATCTACACAAAGCAGTCCAAAACGAGGAACATTATCTAAGCGATTGAAAGAAAAAGTAGAGTCTTTTTTTGAGAGGGATGATGTTTCAAGACTTGTTCCTGGTCAGAAATCAACAGTGACACTCAATAAAGTCAAGAAGCAAAAGCGATTTCTGTTGGACTCTTTAGAGCACCTGCATATGAAATACCTCTCTGAAAATACACTGTTAGAACGTCTTTCCTACACAACCTTCACCCGTTTACGTCCGTTTTGGGTCCTATCACCACGTAACAGTGACAGAGAAACTTGCCTTTGCAAAACGTGCGAAAATGTCAAACTTTTGGCAGAGGCATTAGAGCAGAAGATGGTCCTTACAACATCTAACATAGACAGCTTAGAGAAACGGTGTGTTCCATTGATCACAAAACTTGCATGTATGGAGAATGCAATGTTTGTAAAGAAAAGCCAATTTCGATGGAAATTAAAGACAATACTGTCTTGGATGCAGTGGACGTATGTTAGAGAAGAAAAGAACATAAAAGGAAAAGGTACAAAAGAGGTCACTTACACAAAGAAAACAGAGAACACAGGTTCACTTGGTGACTTGTGAGATATTTTTCATGACCAGATGTGGACATTATACAGAAGACATAGGTTTAACATATCAAATCAGTTTAAGTACTACAGAAAAATTAAATCTGAACTAACTGAAGCAGAATGTTTTATTCATGTGGACTTTGCTGAGAACTATGTCGGAAAATATGGCAAAGAAGTGACCGGAATGCACTTTGGGGCTTCCAAGCCACAGATTTCCATACATACTGGATATTATGTTGTAGGTGGGAGCATGGACTCGGTCAGTTTTTGTGGAGTTTCTGATAGTCTTATCCATGGACCTGCTGCTGTATGGGCGTATCTTAATGTTATCTTGACAGAAATCAAGACAAAGTTCCCAGCAGTTAATTTTGTGCATTTTTTCAGCGATGGTCCTAGCACTCAGTATCGTCAGAAAGGCAACTTCTTTCTCCTGGCAACAGAAATTTATCACTTTGGGTTTACTGGGGCTAGCTGGAATTTCCATGAATCCGGTCATGGAAAAGGGATACTGGATGCAATAGAAGGCTCAGTGAAAAGGTCAACTGATGAATTGGTGAAGCAGGGAAAGGATATACTTGATGCTAATTCATTTGTAGAAGGGGTCACTGGCGTTGGCACCAGAATACAGATTTATAAGGTCGATGCCGAAACAATTGATAGACTGGAGAAACAGATTCAAAGACAAACTCTCCAAACAGTGCAAGGAACTCTAAAGATACACCAGGTTGTCACTGTAAACCCTACAGAAATTAAAGTGAGAGATGTGAGCTGCACCTGCCTCCTAACACCATGTGAAACTCACCATTTCAGAGATGCTTCATTCTCAGCACACAACTTCACTTCTAAATCTACAGCAGATGTGGAGCCCAACAAGAAAATGAATGACAAAAGTGAAGCATCTGCAATGAAAACTGACACAACAAAGAACAACCAAAATACCATGGAGGCACCGGGAAAGGGAAGGAGCAGATTAGAAAATGATAAAATGAAGCATAACAGGATCCTCAGTAAACTTCAAAAATGCAAAACATTTCAAGAACTGAAAACAGAATGTGCAAATATTAATATGCCAGAAATTATCGGAAGAGCTCAAAATATTGAAGAACTAGGACTAAGTGTTGATCAAACATCATTGCTTATTTATCCCAATGATGTCCCAGAGGGAACTATAAGGTCGCCAGTACATGTAAGAGCAGATGGAGATTGTTTGCCTGGAACAGGTAGTGTCTTTGCATTTGGAACTGATGCTTCGCCATATGAAATGAGGCTGAGAATTGTCATTGAACTTGCATTACATGAAGAATTTTATCTAGATGGCAGGAATCTTAAGAAGGGATATGACAAGGCGGAAGACGTAGATTTAGCAAAAAACTATGCTTTTTATTCAGATATGTTGATGGCTGGACGTTTGACACCAGAAAATATAAAGCTTGTCTATGAAAAGGAGGTAATGAAAATTACAGTCCCACAGAGCTACATGGGGATATGGCAATTTTTTGGACTTTCTAGTGTCCTCAAGATGCCAGTGTTTTCTGTTTACCCCAATCTTGGAAATCCATTTGTGCGAAGTCATTTGAACAGACTGATCTATCCCATGGAGCAACATACCAACGACATAGCTTTCATAATGTGGACAACAACAAGACACCATGACATGGTTGCAGAACACTGGGAACCCAACCATTTCGAGCCCGTTATACTCAATCAAAGTGCTGATAACCAAGAATTTATTGTTATCACAGGTGAGGATCCAAAGATGGACGAGGTCATTGAAGAAAGAGAACCTTCTGTTGAAACAAATCCAAATATGGCTGACATCGTTGACAAACAAGAGTTTGATGTGACCACAAGTAAAGACCAACACACTGATGATGGGTGTATGGCAGATAACAAAGAAACCTATGTGAAAACAAATCCAAATATGGCTGACATCGTTGACAAACAAGAGTTTGATGTGACCACAAGTAAAGACCAACACACTGATGATGGGTGTATGGCGGATAACAAAGAAACCTATGTGAAAACAAATCCAAATATGGCTGACAACGTTGACAAACAAGAGTTTGATGTGACCACAAGTAAAGACCAACACACTGATGATGGGTGTATGGCAGATAACAAAGAGACCTATGTGAAAACAAATGCAGACCCAAAGATTGATGACGTTACTGGCAACCAGGAGCCTTATGTGAACACAAACAAAATTCCAAAGATGGATGGTGTAAATGACAATCATGAACATTGTCTGACTTCAGTTAAAGATCACTTCGAAATCCCAGACACAGAGAGTTGCTTATGGAAGTTTGTCATCGTGCTCTATGATGGGATACCCTCCCCAGGGTATGTGGAAGATCTAAACAAGGACGACATTTTTGTGGAATGTATGCATAGGGTAAACAGGAAAAAGGACAAATGCTTCTATTGGCCAAAACGAATAAAAGACAAATGTTGGTACCCACATGACAAAATAATTGCTGTAATACCAGAACCATCGAAGATCTCGGGTTCGAATAGCCATTATGAAGTAGATCCTGTACTTTGGGAATCAGCAAAGGAGCGCATCAAAGAGTTAAATATCTCTGTATGAACCTTAAAGCACTTATAAGAGCAATATGCATTAGATCAAAACTTGATATCAAAAGAATTAAGTGCCTTCACAATATGCACAATATGTCAGACTAATATGTCATCTAGTTTTATATGGTTTTCTTTTCTTCGCTGAAAACCATCTACAGTCTAGCTTCTTTTTATTGAAAACCAGTTTTTTTTTACAATTTGTCTAGTCCAATTTATTGTGCCAAATAATTGTAAACCGTACAATCAGCATCAATCAGATCATACTTATTTACTCATAGCACATTTATATCTGAAATTTACTCCTTCTCAGGTATCTCATTTTGTCAGAATCACATGTATGATTTCTAGTCACTTAGTCACAACTGTATTTCGGTTTGAATGATTATGAACATGTCCATCACACCATTACACATGCTTTGAAACATATTGTGCCAAAGTTTTTCATACTGTTACCAAACCGTCCATGATGTTACTCCCAAAATATCAATGTGTTCATTTTGAAGTACTTTTATATATCGAGTATTCATTTTTATTGTCTTAAAAAGAACCATATGTATTTTTACATTCATTGTTGCAGTAATTTTAATGTATACTATGCATAAATGTATTTCTTATGATTTGTAAAGTCTATTTTCTTTGATGTTACCGTATATGTCTTTTATGTTGCCATATATTCCATGATGTTACCTAAATTCCATTTGTCATTTTTAGGGTAGTACATGTAAACCAATGCAGTTTTGTAGTGTTACAATCACTTAAGTATGACTATGGGCATGTCCATTACACCATTGTAATGCCTGTAAACATATTGTGCCAATTGTTTTCCATACTGTTACCAAACAGTCCATGCTGTTACCTCGAAGATACCAAAGTGTTCATTTTGAAGTACTTTTATGTGTGTGTATTCATTTTATTATCTTAAAAAGAAACATGTGCATTTTTACATTTATTTTGCAGTAATGTTGTGAACCGCTGCAGAAGCTGAGGGTGAGGTTAGGTACCTGTAAAACCGGTTTAAGCCCGCCAGAAACTTTGTGTTACTGATCGTTCCAAGTCGATACTTCTGTAGTGGTTCTTTTTGTTTTATGTCTTGGTGTTTAAAATTTTTTGTGCTGTTGGCGCCTTATGTATGTTTTCATATTTTTAGTTAAGTTAAGGTAACTGAGTGGCCACCTATTGGGAAAATAGCTGCTCATTCGGCTTACGATATGTTTCATGGTATAAGTACCTGATTGTTAGTTTGGTTTTTTCCCACCTCGGTTTTTGGAGTGGGAATCTTTTTCTGATTGCGCCTTTTCCTGATCTTTGCCTACTTGTACCTTTCTAGGTATTCTATGCATAAATATATTGCTTATGATTTGTAAAGTCTGTTTTTTCTTTGATGTTACCATATACGTCTCTTATGTTACCATATATTCCATGATGTTACCTCAAGTCTTTTTATTATTTTTCAGGATAGTACATATAAATCAATGCAGTTGTGCATTCTGTAACATGGAATGGCTCGTTATGAAACACAATCAAGAACTTGCTTTTATCTCCGGACATGTTTTCAACTTTTGCTTTAGAAGATAAAAAAAATATTAGGCTCTGTAATGAAGTTTTAAACACAAATTTGATTTTAGGAAATAATTTTTGCATTAAATTAGAAAAACTATATTTTATATAATAAATCTTCAATTTACGTAACAAACTGCATACAAAATTTCATAAAATAATCATATGGTTATTTATTTAAGGCTAGTTTTGTATTGGTAACATCAGAGACATTCAATGGTCACCCTGGGTGATTCTGAAACATATGATTTCTTAACAGAATGTGATTAAGCTCGCATTGTTATGTTTTTCTGCCCAGTAGATATGATAGTATTATCAGAAGGTACAAATAGGCAAAGATCAGGAAAAGGCGCAATCAGCAAAAGATTCCCACTCCAAAAACCCGAGGTGGGAAAAAACCAAACTAACAATCAGGTACCTATACCATGAAAACATTTCGTAAGCCGAATGAGCAGCTATTTTCCCAATAAGTGGCCACTCAGTTACCTTAACTTAACTAAAAATATGAAAACATACATAAGGCGCCAACAGCACAAAAATATTAAACACCAAGACATAAAACAAAAAGAACCACCACAGAAGTATCGACTTGGAACGACCAGTAACAAAAAGTTACTGGCGGGCTTAAATCGATTTTACACGGCCGTAACCTCACCCTCAGCTTCTGCAGTGGTTCATAACATTTAGTTAGTTCTACGGTCCTCGTGGTGAATCTCTAACTAGTCAATGAATCATCAAGAACAAACAATAAATCATGATAAACATCCTGATGAATCAAAAACCAGGACTCACAGATTGAGTAAGCTGCCCGGCGATGGAGATCCCTGGGCGCCGAATAACTTACTAACTCCGGAGCAAAAGAAAAACATCAGTTGGACCCCGGTGGGCCAAGCAACAGACAAGAAGCTCCGGCCCCAACCAACTAAAATGAATAGCTTTAAGTCGGGGCCATCATAGAGTCTGACACCCGACCCACCGGCGTGCAATTAAAGAAGGCAGCGTAGTTATCAACCATGATTGGGTTAAAAACTAAGCATGCAGACTGTCGCATAACATTCAAGTTATAACCTATACGTCTGTAACGTGTTATGATTTTTCTAAACTGAAAAGAAAAATCATTACTTCCTATAAGTTTCTTGAATTTGTAAACCAAGTCACCATAAAATTCTGGTTCCGAAAGGCCCTCATTTAAAAGCGTCTTTAACCCAACATTATATTTGGAAATCAATTCATAGTGTCTACGATAAAATTTAGAAAAGGTTTTTCGAAGTTTATGATACCGATAGCCCTGTTGGAGAAGTTTGGCCGTTAAACATTTATTACGAGCGTTGAAGTCTGTAACATGATTGCAGACTCTAGCAAACCTAATAAGTTGCGAAATGTATACGCCATGAGAAGCACGGCGAGGAACGTCACCATCCAAAAACGGAAAGTTTACTATATCAAAATCAAAGTCATCGCGCTTATCATAAATTTTAGAAGAAACAAATCCATTTGCAACAGAAAGATGTAGATCTAAAAAGGGGGCTTCGGTATCCGAGATATTGGCTTTGTTCAACTGTAGTTCAGGTGGATAAATTTGATTGACCATACCTTCAAAATAAGGGTTGTCAATGTTCAAAAGGTCATCGAGGTACCTAGAAGTGGAATTAAAAGCCTCGATAACATCAGCTTGATTATCATGGTTAAGAGAATCCATGAAATCTCTCTCGTAGCAGTATAAAAATAAATCAGCTACGAGAGGTGCGCAATTTGTACCCATCGGAATTCCAACAATTTGTCTGTATAACTTGGTCCCAAATCTAATATAAATATTATCCAGGAGATAGGATAAGGCGTCGCACACATTCTGACACGACCAAAGTGTATATCTACTTTGGTCAGAGGAAGTGAAAAAAAGCCTTTCTGTCATTACATGCCAAATAAAGTGAACCATAGTTTTTTAATGCCCTTTTGAAGGTCCACTCTATCAAATCCAGAAGTTTTTCTTTAATTAAATTATGTGGTAATGTTGTATAAAGAGTAGAAAAATCACATGTGGACAAGCTCGTCGCACAGAACCCTCGACACTTCAATTTACTGAGCACCTCACCAGAATTTTTATTGACCAAAACCAATTTTTATTTGAAGTTTCATAAACTGTCTCACAGTATCTTATAACATGAGCTTTGATAGCAGTAAGACAGGAAGTTAATAATTTAGAAAGTTCAGTAGTAGTACAAGAGCTAGAATTTGCAATAAATCTAGCTTTGTATGGTCTTTTGTGAAGCTTAGGTAACCAGTACATCGTAGGAAGTTTGTCTTGGCCTTCATTGACACAAACAGAAAACTTAATAGGTAAATCGTTTAAATGGGCAGAGTAGACTAAAATATCTTTAGAGAAAAAATGTTTTGTTGTTTTTCACTCGCCAAAAAACTGACTTTTTTTGAAAATGACTCATATACGTTCGTATAACAAGTCAATTATGTGCATTTAGAATCATTCATGTATAATACTATGATAACTGGTTAGTTGTTTGTTTGTTGTTTTTTGTGGGTTTTTTTCTTTTCTTTTTTTTTCTTTTTTTTTTTGGGGGGGGGGGGCAAATTGTCAGAGTATGACAGAATAAGTCCTTGGCATTTGTCACCGAGACAATATTTTAAGTAAAAACATAAAATCCTGTGTCTTCCTCCTCAGTCTCACAAGATGAGGAATTCGAAATACCACCGCTTTCCACTGTCCTGTCTGTGTGTCCTTGTCAACGTATATGATTGTATCGTCATCAGCCAAAATATTTTCTAAGCATAAAGTGTGACAGATTGTTAGTGTGTTAGTATTTATAGTCTTATTAAACATTTTTCCAGAATGAGAATCTGTATAAAGACCATTCAAATCAGTTACGATACTGGCATCTTTGAAGTCTTTCTCAACTACCATTCTGTATTTTTGTATGTACTTTTCAACTCTTGAATTTGTTGCAGAACTTCTTAGAAACAAAAATAAAAAAAAACATCACCTACTCTTATCAGTGGACTAAAGTATTTGCAAATCAGGATTATAGATACATTCTGACATCCAGATTCCCAATTCATATATGGACTGAGTCATGAGAAAATCAGTTTTAAGCAGATGAGTCTTTGAGAAAACAACAGATCATCTGAACAGCAGAAGTTGCTCAGCTCTACTCAGCTGACCAGTGCATTTCTTTCAACAAAGGTTGAGAAATCCCTCTTGTTAATCAATTTTAAGTACTTATCTACCTTCTGCGACTGCTCTGACTAGTTCGACCTAATATGAAAACCCAAAGACTGATTTTCTCCATTTGCAGCTCATCACTATCGTCGGCTATGTATTTGTGGTACATATTTGATATTGTACGCTTATTCCATATTCACACTTTTTTTAAAGCTTGTTCTGACTGAAATATGTGTAAACATGGAGAATACAATGATGTTTTTCAGGTTCGAAAGTGTGGTGTAGCCTCCTGTTGTATCCCGCTGAGAAAAAGCTCTGGGACTCTGCCTCCTTTCTGCCTGATCCACTCATAAATCCTAAGAACAAGGATCACTACAGGGCATTTGATGATGTTTTAGGCAAAGATACGAACGAAAACGACATGCCATCAGGTCAGCAAAATACTCCAGCGGCAAAAGTAGCCGAAGAACAACAGGTATGCCAATAAATCTTCCATATTTCATGAGAAAACCAATGATTTGCAATGCGAAAATAAAGGCGCAGATCAGCTTTCCATTATTTAACTGCAAAGTTGATCATCACCTTTGTTTTCGTTTCTGGGGTAGTACAATCCCTCTTCTTTCTAAATTCAAAATTTTCAGCTTCTCGCAATCTTCTGTGGCTGTACAGCCTAGTTTGTACCCGACCAGTGGGAACCCAAAAGGCTGATTTTGTCACACAGTGGCTCATTTCAAATGCTAGTTAACTTGTCTTGAAAGTGCTGTTAAACTACATGTACTTTTTATTTCTTTTTTTTTCAGTTCTTGCTTTCACTTTTTAAGAAGAAATCAAAACACCTGGCATGGTAGCAAATTTTATTTTGAAATATTAAAATATCATACAACTTCTGCAGTTTCTGCATCTGCTTTAATATACATGAATGCCAATACATAAATTTCAGGGTTGTCCAAATCGTCTACTGGTAGCACAGCATGTTCGCTCCACTGTCAACTGCTACGAATGTGGTAAACCCCGGTGCATATACAGTAAAAAGGCACTGACTTCAAGGGAAGGGAGAGCCTTGCGCAGAGTCCTTGACAAATACCAATACACTTGTGGCTCTGTGATAACTCCAGATGGTAAGAAGAAACTGTTGAACATTTTCCAAACATGTTAAATATCAAATAGAAACAAACAGAACACACAGTTCTTTTTAAAAATACCAAACATTTTCTCTGCATAACATAAATCTAACTGAATGGATATTAAACAAGGAGTAAGATCAGGCCCTAAGGTTATAAAACTTCCCATGCTGTGACCACTCAACTGCACACATCATTTAAATGTTGATGCTGTGACAGTTGAGTTGTCTTTCAAAAGATGTTTTATAACCAGAAATTTTTAGAACCAGAAGATTTTTAGAACCAGAAATGTTCTAAATGTTCTAAATGTTGTTTTCATTCAGTTCCAGTCTTCTTCTCTGACTCGTTTCAGGTGATGGTCTCCAGGGCACTGTCTTTGTAAGACTGCAGCTGTCATGTAGCAGCCCAATAGAAGTCCCATACTACTCCTCTCCACATCGAGTTGGCAGGCATGATCTGTGCTGCTACTGTGCAGCACCCAATGCAGAGCAAGATGAAGAGGCAAAGCGAGGATTCAGAGTAGTGCTGCCTCTTTGTGGCCCATGCAAAAATACTGGAAAAGCTGTGCTGAAAAGACTTCCAAAGAAGTGACATTATTGACTAGTTGTATCAAATATAAAACTCATGTGCAAAACAAAAAAAAAGTGTTTAAGTCCTGGTATTAACTGATTATTCTGACAGCCAAGGCACTTTTAATAAGTGTCATTTTCTTAAAGGTCTAGTCATCATTGTGTTCTTGCCAAAATACTTTTAATAAGTGACAGTTTTTCAGAAAGACCTAGTCATCATTGTTTTCTTATTTTATGGTAAATTGACTCTAAGTCATTTAAATTGTCACAGTTTCATGTCTAGTCACATATTTCTTTGTTTAGTACTGACTTTTGAAATAGTATTAAAATTTCATTGTTCAAAATATTTTTCATTGAAGTTCATTAGTATAAATGTCTGTCTGGTCGTCAAGGGCATAGTTGTTTATATCAAAAATGGTATACATTAAAGCAGACACGCCTCTGACAGGTGACAAATGGACTTGTCCGGCTTCATTAATCTGAGGGTTTGAAAGTCAACCAGCATACAGTCTGTAATTCCCTTACTTTTTCAATGTTTTAACAGAGTTTCGCATAGAAATAAAACACGAAAAAAACTGTACTTGGTCAAGGAAAAAAAAATATCCTACCTACCTACCCACTCTTAAAATGGTGGGTAGGAGCACAGCAAACAAACAATTTTTTAAGGATGGCCTGAGCCGAAGGCTCACAAGGTGAGCTTATAGGGTGGCCATGATCCGGCGTCCGTCCGTCGTCCACAAAGATCTTCTTCTCTGAAACCGCTTGGCCGATCTAGTTGAAATTTTATGTGGAGCCTCCTTGGGTAGTGGCATTTTAAGTTTGATCGCGAAATCCAGGTCACATGACCAAGATGGCCGCCACGCCCATATATGGTAAAAACCCTTCAAAAATCTTCTTCTCCAGAACCGATGGGCCCATTTCCACGAAACTTGGTATGTAGCATCGGGGACTTCAGCCCATCATAGTTTGAAAACATGTTGACCCTTGGATGACCTTGACCTATTTACGGCAAGGTCAAATTTGGAAACATAGGCTTTTACATGGGAAAAGTGAAAACAATGGATTTTTTGAAAACTATTGCAGCCTGAGGCCTGAAAAGTGGTAGATGCAAACAACTAATGAAGTAGATGAAGGTATGTGATTAACTTAGGTCAAAGTCATCTCTTGACCTTGGCCAGTCTGTCGTCCATACACACTTTTCAAAGATCTTCTTCTCTGAAACTGCTTGGCCAATCAAAGTGAAATTTTATGCGGAGCATCCATGGGTAGTTTGTTTGCGAAATCCAGGTCACATGACCAAGATGGCCGCCACGCCCATATATGGTAAAAACCACTCAAAAATCTTCTTCTCCAGAACCGGCTGGCCGATTTTCATGAACTTTGGTATGTAGCATTTGGGACTCCAGCCCATCATAGTTTGATCAAATGATGACCATAGGATGACCTTGATCTATTTTACGGCAATGTCAATTTTGGAAACAAAGGCTTTTACATGGGAAAAAGTGAAAACTATGGATTTTTTTGAAAACTATTGCAGCCTGAGGCCTGAAAAGTGGTAGATGCAAACAACCAATGGAGAAGATGAAGGTATGTGATTAATTTAGGTTTGATCAAATGATGACCCTAGGATGACCTTGACCTATTTTACGGAAATTTCAATTTTAGAAACATAGGCTTTTACATGGGAAAAGTGAAAACTATGGATTTTTTGAAAACTGTTGCAGCCTGAGACCTGCAAACAACTAATGGAGTAGATGAAGGTATGTGATTAATTTAGGTCAAGGTCATCTCTTGACCTTGGCCAGTCTGTCGTCCATACACACTTTTCAAAGATCTTTTTCTCTGAAACTGCTTGGCCAATCAAAGTGAAATTTTATGTGGAGCTTCCATGGATAGGGGGAACGAAAGTTTGATTGCGAAATCCAGGTAAAAACCACTCAAAAATCTTCTTCTCCAGAACCGGCTGGCCGATTTTTAATGAAATTTGGTATGTAGCATTTGGGACTCCAGCCCATCATAGTTTGTTGAAATGATGACCCTATGATGACCTTGACCTATTTTACGGCAAGTTCAATTTTGGAAACATAGGATTTTACATGGGAAAAGGCGAAAACAATGGATAGTTTGGAAACTGTTGCAGCCTGAGACCTGAAAGTTGCTAGATGCAGATAACTAATGGAATCAATGAAGGTAAGTAATTAATGAAGGCCAATAGTCCGGCACAAAATCAATTTGACCTAGAATTGTGGTATTAAGTTTTTTTCTTTACAGATTCTTGTAGGTTAGACATTGCCATTAACGATTCTGGATGATGACAGCCTGTCATCATTGAGCATTTTGAGAAATTCAAGATGGTGTCCAAGATGTCGGAAAATAATGAAAATACATCTGCTTTTATACAATGTGCCCCTTAAAATGAATAAAAATGCTATATTTCCTCACAACTTTAGCAGGTATTATTATACCTGACATAAGTTATTGTTCCCTGGTTTAAGGATCAAAAATGACATCCAAGATGACCGCCAAAATACGATTTCTTGACGAATACAATTTTTTTTAGTTTTGTTTTCCTTATAAATTCATGCATGTTAGACATTGGCAATAAATAATCCAGCTTCTGACACCCTGTCAGCATTAAACAATTTGACAAAATCAAGATGACATCGATTTTTTTATGCACTGTTTGTCTCTAAGGGAATGGAAACTGCTTTTTTTATCCTACTAGTTAGTACGTATTGACATATCTAACATTAGTTACCTTTTCCAGGCTTGAGTACAATATGGAATCCAAGAAGGCTGTTAGAACATTTAAATATTATTAACATTTTCCTAATACATCCACTTTTGAACCTTCTTTCTATTTCTGATTTTAACGCACCATTATACATGTTTAATTCTCAGGAATACGAATAAAAAACCAACAAGAACTTCACTGTATAAATGGCGCTCACATAGTCTGTCTGGTCAATAGCATTTTACTGTGATTTGCAGTTTCTGAGAACAAACAGCAGCTTATCAAATTGATAGGTTATTGTCTTACACAGGATGCTGAATTTCATGAAAGAAGCAATATTATCCTCAAACTAGTTGATACAGGCAAACAAAAAAACAACAAACAGAACGTGTTTCAGTTGAAAGTATTGACAAAAACACACTTATAAGCAGACAGATAATATCATTGTATACCAGATAGTCACTTTTGTATATACTTCATGAAAATCCAAAAGGAGGTTCAATTATTGCGGATGACACTGATAATTTAAATCTCAACACCTCATGATTCCTGGTATCGTTTGAAAGCAAGAACTGTCATAAGCCAATAGACTAAATATTAAAGAATGCTGAATCAACACCCGATTAAATTAATGCTCATGTTCTTTGTGGATGGTTTACTATTGCACGCTTCCATACTTTGACCTAAATAATTGAAATTGTCAATCATGTCCAATTGTAAACATGTATTTTAAATCAGATCTGTCAAATATGTTGCCAGAGTCATTTTGGTGGCTGACAAATGAGACCCCTCCACCTTTAACTTTTGATGACCACCAGACCGCCTTCTTAAATCAACTAAATTGCATTTTCAAAGTGTAAATGAGTCATAGTGCCGTATAGCGCTGTGGTTACAACAAAGCAAACTTAGGCATGTATGAAATAAATAACACAAAACTGTGAGACAAATGGTTTTAGACTGTGTCATTGGCTGCATAATTGTGGTTTTATTGCATCTACTTATAGCACGGGGTGACATATGAGCTCAACTTTTCGAAAGTAACCATTTTCCTAGGCTAGATATATTTTCAAGTATGCATATTGACCAGGTATGTTCCATTCACTTTGACTGTTGAATATTTTGCCAAACTATGTCTAGTCTAACATTAATGTTAGGTGTAATTGTGAAACCTTGCTTATTTTATCAGTATTTGTCCATCATATACATGTACGTGCTTTTATTTTTTCAAGCACATACCTTCAGCTGATATATTTCATGCTTCTCTGAATCTGACCAAATTAATATTAAATTACTTAGCTGGCTGAAAGTGTAACTGCCTTTGAAATATTCTTAAGCACTCTTAGACTTGGAACCCTTGATGTATTATTTCATGCCGCGCATTTGACTTTGATATTATAAATGTCGAGGATAACACTTGGATTGTGTAACCATGTATGTAAATCGTCATTGATATACTTTTAAAGCATGTACATTGACCTGGTATACCTCTTGATCTGATTTATGCCCTTTTGACTTTGACAATATTTATGTCACGGCCTGCACTAAGGTGTGTATTTATGCACCTGTACCTTGGTGTGAATCCATAAATAGTAATTTCCCCAGGACATTGATCTATAGTGTACACTGTGGTATATAGAGCTCGACAAACTTTACATAGATTTTCGCATTTAAAGGCGTTCCATGTAACACTGATATCTGCAGATATCTGAAGCACCATTACCCCTTATACACATGGCCTACACTGTGTGTTGTAATTATTTTATCCACTGCAGTTGCAAAATCGACAGTGGCGTTCTTATCATCAATGCTGTTGATTTTTGACAGTTTGTATCCTCTAGATCTGAACCCTCTCCATTTGTTCTGAAGCTATATAATACAATATACTTTCAGTAAATGTAGCTAAGCTGTGCAGAGTATATAACAAGTCATACCCGACACGACTTGTAAATAAGAAAAAAAAAAACGGTACAAAAGTCTCCATTGTGTACTTAATAATCATATAAGCTAGTTTCTTGGCTTTATTTGTGTGGAGGGAATGCATTTGATTATATTGGTATTCGATTAAGACGAAAATATCTTCATTCATACTATTATATATCATTTAGCTGATGAATCTGTGAATGAATGATAATGCTATTTTTTCATCATCTTTTTACACTATGGCCATTTATTGTGGATCCTTTTCATAATATGTGCAAGTATAAACTGAAATTACATTAATAGAATAACAGCACTACATTGTGTTAAATCTGCTCTTTTAATAGCTTCAAATATATTTCAAAGCCCTTTCTTTCTTAAAATGTATAGAAAACATTTGCTTAAATGAACCATGTGATATTTTGTATCTATTTTACAGCAATAATATACAAAGAGAGAAGTTTGTTTGTTTGTTTGTTGTTTAACGACGCATCAACCCTGATGGGTCATTAGCGTCTAACAAGGTAAAACGTTAAAATATATTGAACTCGTATTAAAAAGTAACACTAAGTAAGATATACATGTCGTTGTAAAGAAACGATATATGAAATAATAAGATTGGTGATTTAAAAATTATATTTTATAAAACAGATTTACTTGTCTAAGAAATGATAAAATCTTTCCAACGGGTACATCTTTGAACAATTCTTTCAAGTTATTAGCTTGAAAACAAGAAATTCGCTCTGCTGCAAAGTCAGTGCATTTTAAAAGAAAGTGTTTAACTGTGAATGGTGTATCACAGCCAATGCATTTAGGTTCATCTTCTCGCTTTAATAAGTGGGAATGTGTCATTCTTGTATGACCAATTCGGAGACGAGCAAGAACAATTTCTTCTCGTCTCGAAAGTTTATGAATTGCTTTTGGTCGTTTAACGATCGGTTCGACTTCCCTCAATTTATCAAACTTCGCTCCGTTCCAGATTGTTTGCCATTTGTCAGAGATGTACTCGTTAATAAAAGGTTTAAAATTGACATAAGGAATTTTAAAAACGGTTTCTACTAGATTTAACGATTCTTTAGCGTTCTTATCAACTTTCTCATTTCCATATATACCTATATGACTGGGAACCCAGCAATAGATAATTGTTTTCAATTCTGAGATGGTATGATGTTTTATTAATAGTTTTTGTATTTGAGGGTTTTTGGATGATGTATGGTTTAAGGCCTGTAGAACTGACATAGAGTCAGAAAAAATAATAAATTTGTCCTTTAAGTTACTTTCATTTATGAAGTCTAAAGCTAAGTCTATAGCTTTAGCTTCCGCTGTGAAAATTGAAGAGCCATCAGGTAAACGTAATGTTTTGCAATTGCCCTTTGTAAAAGTAGCACAACCAACTTTGTTTTCTTCTTTTGAACCATCAGTATAAATACATTGATAGTCAATAAATTGAGATTGTAGTTGATGAAAACTTTCTTTTAGAAGGTGTGGATTTGAGTCGGATTTTTTCCCTGTATGTAGAGTCAAATTAACTTCTGGTTTTCTAATGCACCATGATGGTATTTCTGAAACAAAATGTTCTTCTATTTTATCTTTTTGGATGTTTGCTGATTCTAAAAGGGGTGCAACCCGTAAACCAAAGGACCGGATAGCCTTTGGTTTACTTTCGTAAAGCTGTACGACTTCTTCAGAAATATATGGCGGAAAAGACACCTTATGAACTGGATTTGATGGATTAGCAGCAATTCTACTGGCGTACTGTAGGGCAAGTTTCTCTCGTCGTAAATATAGAGATGGCTCTTCAGCCTCGACATAGAGGCTTTGTACAGGTGATGTTCGAAAAGCACCCAGAGCTAATCTTAGGCCTTGATGATGCACTGTGTCAAGAGAACTGATATATGATGGTCTTGCCGATCCATATACGATGGATCCATAATCTAATTTTGAACGAATGAGGGAACGGTATAGCTGGAGAAGGACAGTGCGATCAGCACCCCAGTCTGTGTGTGATAATACTTTCAGTAAGTTCAACGCTTTCAGGCATTTGGCTTTTAAGTACTTGATATGTGGAATGAAAGAAAGTTTACGATCAAAAAGAACTCCAAGAAATTTAAAATCTTCAACTACTGGAATAAGAGAACCATATAAATAAAGTTCGGGATCATTGTGTACTTTCCGTAGTTGACAAAAATGTACACATTGAGTTTTCGACTTGGAAAATTTGAAACCATTATGTGAGGCCCAGTTTTCTATTCTGTTGATGCACTGCTGTAAGTGCCTTTCGATAGTTCTCATACTTTTTGACCTGTAACACATACAGAAATCATCTACATATAATGATCCATCTGTTTTAGGATCCAAGCAATCCATTATGCTATTTATCTTAATATTGAACAATGTTGTAGACAAGATGCTCCCTTGTGGGACACCTTGTGCTTGGTCGAACTTTTCGGATAAAGTCGATCCAACACGAACCTGGATCCAACGATCCGCAAGGAAATTTTCGATAAATGTAGCTAATCTGCCTCTTATTCCGAGATCATGTAGATCTCGCATAATACCATGTCTCCAAGTGGTATCATAAGCTTTTTCCAAGTCGAAAAACACAGCAACAACATGCTCTTTTGCAACAAAGGCATCACGAATAAAGGTTTCCAGTCTTACTAGATTGTCGTTGGTACTTCGTTCAGAACGGAAGCCCGACTGAACAGGAGATATTAGGTTATTACTTTCTAAGTACCAAACAAGTCTTACATTTATCATTCTCTTTAAAGTTTTGCAAAGACAACTTGTAAGTGCTATCGGTCTATAGCTGTTAGGTTCTGCATGGTCTTTTCCAGGTTTAGGAATTGGTATTATAGTGGCTAGTTCCCAGCTTTCGGGAAACTTTCCAGTTTCCCACATATCATTAAATATATCTAAGAGAGCAAGAAGTGATTTTGGTGGAAGATGTTTTAACATTTGATAGTGAACTTCGTCGGGACCTGTTGCTGTATCATGGGCTTTACTGATGGCGTCTTTTAGTTCATCCAAGTTAAAAGGAGTATTGTATTCTTCATTATTTGAGGACTTAAAATTTAACTTAGTCTTTTCTTGTTCTTTCTTATATTTTTGAAATTCCTCCGAATAATGACTGGTTGAGGAATTTGAACAAAATTGTGATGCCAAAGTATCTGCTATATCTTGTTTTGTGGAAGCTGTTTCGTTCGCATTGTTGAAATTGTAATTAAGATGGTGATAAGAAGCAGATTTAGATTTACCGGATATTTTCCTAACCATGTCCCAAACTTTTTTAGTGGGTGTTTTATAATTCAAATTCGATACGTATGTTCTCATGATTTGCGTTTTGCAGACTTTATAGTCCGACGGGCTTTTGCTCTAGAATTCCTATAACTATTTAAATTTTCATGCGTTGGGAACTTGCAGAACTTCGACAAAGTGTCTTTCCGTTGTTTGATAGCTTCTTTACAATCGTCATTATACCATGGGTTACTTTTCTTTGGGTTCGTCGAGGTTTTGGGGATACATTTCTCAGATATATTTATTAAAGAAGAGGTGAAGTCAGTTATAGGATCAGAAGAATCAGAGAGAAAAGTATCAGTAAGGGACTCATTACATAAAGTATGAAATAAATCCCAATCTGCTTTATTCAATTTCCATTTGGGATTATGGGCTTCATCATGAGTCTGAACGCTTTCAATCAAAATTGGAAAGTGGTCAGATCCACGTTGATCTTCACAAACAGACCAGTCATAGTCAAGATAGAGAGAGGGATGACAGAGTGAAAGATCAAGGGATGAGAATGTGCCTTTACCAGAATCTAGATAAGTGTTAGATTTATCATTCATCAAACAAATGTCGTTTTTCGTGATGAAATCCTCGATTAATTCTCCTCTGGGATCATTGTCATTACAACCCCAAAGCACATTGTGACCATTGAAGTCACCTACCAACATATAGGGTGAAGGAAGCTGTTGAAGTAAAGAAGTAAGTTGTTCAGATTTTAAAAGATAAGAGGGAGGGATATAGACTGAGCAGAAAGTTATCTCTTTCTCGAGTGTAACAGAAACAGCTACCGCTTGTAGATCCGTTTTAAGTTTAATTTGACGTTGTGGTAATGTTGAATGGACAAGAAAAGAGCTTCCACCAGATGCTCTTAGACAATCCAAGTGTATGTGATTGTAAATATTAAAGCCTTTCAAAGTAAACGTGTCATTAGGTTTGAGGAAAGTTTCTTGAAGACAGAAAACAGAAGGTCTAAGTAGTGACAAAAGAAGTAGTAGTTCTTCAAAACGTGGTTTTACACCTCGACAGTTCCATTGTATTATTTTATATTTGCTACCCATTAAATAATTTAGAGAGGAGATTTAAATACGTGACCTTTTGTTTAAATGTAGACTGGAAACTTTTACTTTGGAGCTGTGATTGGTGACCGAGGACGATGGCCACGGGAACCAGGGCGCGAGGCAACCTCGTCCATCTCCATGGCATCGTCATTAGCCAGAGCTCCAAATTTGTTATACTGTTGGACGGGATCATCTGATCCCTTCTGCACCCTACTGGATGCAGAATGTGGTTTTGCGTTTGTACTCGGTTGGTTTGGTTTTGAACTAACTTTGGCTTGTTCTGACAGAGATTTGCTTGATGTTACGTTCTGATTTTGAGAATTATTGTTTCTGTTTGGTTTCCTCGCAATGAGAACTTTTGAACTCTCTGTAATCTTACAGTCTTCGACACTGTATTGTGTAGCAGCTGTTTTGGTTTCTGGTTTGGCAGCAAGTGATTTGACTATATGTGAGAAACTAAATTCAGGCTTCTGTTCAAGTTGTTTTCGAGCTTCAAGATGTGTCAGGTTCTTTGTTATCTTCAATCGCATGATTTCTTTTTCCTTTTTCCATGTTTCGCATTCATTTGACCGTGATAGATGCGCTCCGCCACAGTTGACACATTTTGTGGGGTTTTTGCAGTGATTTGTATGATGGTCATGGTTTCCCATACCACATCTTTCACAGACTGACCCGGGGTCAACTGGGCATTTGTCCTCATGGTGTCCAAATTTCTGACAGTTAAAGCATCTCAAAGGATTTGGTATGTACAGATCGACAGGAATAATTTGATAAAAGATTTTCAGAGATTTAGGTGGTACAACTGAGTCAAATGTTAAAAAAAATGTATTCGTGTTGATTGTGTCTTGTCCTTTTTTAACTGTGAAGCGTTTTACTGCTGTAACACCTTGATTTTCCAAGTACTCGAGTATGTTCTTTTCCGATTCTCCTTTGAGATTTCTGTCTCTGATTATGCCTTTGGAAGAGTTTAGAGTTTTGTGTGGTTTAACCTCTACTGGTAGATTGAAGAACTTTTTTGATTTTAAAAGAATATCTGTTTGCATTTTCCTTGTTGTTTCTACTAACAATGTTCCGTTTTTTAATTTCTTCACAGATTTTGGTGTGCCTATCATAGATTCAATTTGTTTCTCAATAACGAAAGGTGACAGTGATGTAACTTGTGTTTCTTTGTTTGTTGACTCAATAATAATAAACTTTGGAAAATTTTCTTGTGCTCTAAACAGTGTCGAAGCGTCTATATCGTCGTCGGAGTCCGGTCGTTGTCGTTTGTGTGCCATTGAATCCATTTTTTTAGTTTTAAGTCTCGACGGCTATGCGCTTCACCCTCCTTGGAGCCCTACAAGGGGACGCTATACGGAAACGGCTCTCCAGTTTCCAGCGCCAAAGCTACATACCCGTCATACTCGCCGTGCAAGATTCCAAAGTACTTCAGACTACCCAAGCTTTAACAACAAATGAATATTAAGTCAGATTTCTAATAAAGAAAACCGAAATAACATTCAGACGTTGTACCCACCCTGCCTCTCAACCTAGACCCAAGTAACCCAGAAATACCGAAAAACAAGCCCGTCGATTGACCCTTAAACCACCGCCTTCTGAGATATAGGGAAAAGGATGATTAAATGAAGAAATTTGGAACACGGTTGCGTATCATTCGATACTGAAAAAGTTAGAAGGAAGAAGAGATCTCAGGGCAAGGCATGGCAGCCGATTGACCGTGTCGAGCCTCCACGGCCTCCCGTTTACACCGAATCCGAGGCCAAAGAGGCGTGTTGAGACAGGTGAAGATCTCTGGCCTGTCCCTCAACCTCCAGGATCCTCTTCTCCGGCTTACGGGTATCCACCCACGGCAAACAGGTGGCACCTCTTTTGACCGGGTTTTACGGTTCCGCATGAGGGAGCGACCGGCCTATTCTAATCCGGGTCCGGTACGGCCCCAAAGAGAGAAGAAATTGTCTTGTTGTTTTTTCTGGTGGCCATTTTGGATACCATCTTAAATATGATAAATCTACAGCTTGCAAAAATATATAAGCTTCAACACTCATATAACTTCCCTTCAAGATTTGATCAAAATGCAAACAAATATTCAAACAAACATTCACTAGATTAGCGTAATTAACTCTGTAGTTGGAAAGCTATATCTGGTAGACATTTTGGATGCCATCTTGAATTTCTGACAAGGCTCAAGGCTGCCACAAGTTCATTATTTTGATTCTATAATGTCAGTGACTAATCCAGAACAAGCCTGCATATGTGTACCGTATACATAAATGGTAAAACAATTAAAATATTTAATAATCTTATTTTGGCAGCCATCTTATATGCCATCCTTTGTTTCAAACCACAAAGCATTAACTGAAGACAGTTGAGTTAATATCTAATAAAGTTGTGAGGCCGCATAGCATTTTCATTCATTTTGTGGACAAGATAAGAAAAAAGCTTGAATTTGATTCTAAACCTACATGTACAAGCAAGAGAATAAGAGTGCCTCAAGAGTCTCAAGAATATGCCCAATCTGTTAAGAAGTTAGTTGTAAACTGCAGTCCGAAAAAACAAAAAGCGTTGAAGGAAAAAGGAATTTATCTATTTTCTCCAAGAAAGATCAGGATACATGCAACAAATGCACAAATTGTAGCAAATATTAAGGTAGCACTGAAAAGGCTTAAAAAGAGTCAAAACGTTCGTGATAAACACATATTACCTAACTGTTAGAAGTACTGTGGGCAAGCATTATGTCGAGCAGAACATTAGGCAGGCTCTGGATCTGAAAATGAATCACTGGCGCAAGCTTTCCTACTTCCAAGAAGAGCCAATTCCTGTTCAAACTTCGGTTTCTAATGAAACAAAAGAAGACATAAAAACCTTCTACCTTGCCGATTCAGAATTCCTATCAAGTAGAAGAAATGCCACAAAGAAAATCATGACAGATACATTGAAGAATGCACACAGTGCTTTCCTGTCGCAGAATCGAGGGACCAAAGTGTCACTTAGTACATTCATAAAAAAAAACGACCAAAGCAAGTTCTTACAATGGACAAGATGAAGTTTCAGGGATGTCTATGTGAATATTGTGTCAATATTGCATTTAAACAAGAAACAATTAACAAACTTTGTAATGAAACTGAACTCAAAGAACTGAAACTTGAAAATAAATTTGAATGTCTGAAAAAAAGACAGTTTGCCCAGCAGAAAATGAATTAGAAATGTTCAAGGACAATGACTGTATTTACAGAACATGCAATAATTGTGGTGAAGAAGACATAGCTGTGTACTTCCATCCATTAGTAGAAAAGCTTGGAGACAAGGAAATTAAATGGAAACCAGAGGACCAATGGTCCTGTAAATGCTCACCTGAGATCAGCTGCATATACCAATAAACATGTTTGAATATTATGGTATTTAACTCCGGTGCAGGGGCAGATAAGCCCTTGGGCCATTTTCTTTTTTCGGAATCTTCAATATTCTGTCCATTTGCCAATTTCCTGTTGGCTTTTTCCTTCAAATGACATTTTAACAGTTTTCCCAATTCAGATGCACAGGCAACCCATGTTGACCTTGCCATAAACTTGGTCAAGATCATCACAGGGTCATGATTTATATATACATTGGAGTACTTTAGCCATCGATGCCTCACGCCAAGTTTCCTTGAAATCCATCTATTGGTTTCAGAGAAGATGATTTTGATGGGTTTTTACCATATATGGGCATGGCGGCCATCTTGGTCATGTGACCTAGATTATTTATATACACATTGATTCCCCCATTCTATAGATGCTTCACTTAAAATTTGGCTTTGTTTGGCCAAGCGGTTTCAGAGGAGAAGACGTTTGAATATTATGGAAATATACATGTATATTGCCCCGGGGTGGGTGCACATGAGCCCCTGGGGTCCAATTTTTTTCAGAATCATTAATATCCAGTCCTACTGCCCATTTCCTGCAAGACTTTCACTTTAAATGACATTTTAAAAGTTTTCCCCATTCAAATGCATTGGTGACCTATGTTGACCTTCCCGTAAAATAGGTCAAGGTCATCACAGGGTCATGATTTATATAAACATTGTAGTGCTTCAGCCATCGATGCTTCGTGCCAAGTTTCGTTGAAATCGGTCAACCGGTTCTGGAGAAGAAGATTTTTGTACGGTTTTTACCATATATGGGCATGGCGGCCATCTTGGTCATGTGACCTGGATTTTTATATACATATTTGTTACCCCTTCCTATTGATGCTTCACATAAAATTTCGCTTTGATTGGCCAAGCGGTTTCAGAGGAGAAGATGTTTGAATATTATGGAGATATACATGTATATTGCCCCGGGGTGGGTGCGGATGAGCCCCTGGTGCCCATTTTTTTTTAGAATCATTAATATTCAGTCCTACTGCTCATTTTCTGCAAGATTTTTCCTTTAAATGACAATTTAACAATTTTTCCCATTCAAATGCATTCGCGACCTATGTTGACCTTGCCGTAAAATAGGTCAAGGTCATCATAGGGTCATGATTTATAAACACATTGTAGTGCTTGAGCCATTAATGCTTCATGCCAAGTTTGGTTGAAATCGGTCCAGTGGTTCCGGAGAAGATTTTTGAAGGGTTTTTACCATATATGGGCATGGCGGCCATCTTGGTCATGTGACCTGGATTATTTATATACACATTGGTTCCCCCTTCCCATAGATGCTTCATGTAAAATTTGGCTTTGATTGGCCAAGCGGTTTCAGAGGAGAAGATCTTTGAAAATGGTGGACGACGGACGACGGACGGACGGACGACGGAGCATGGGTATACTATAAGCTCACCTTGTGAGCCTGACGGCTCAGGTGAGCTAAAAATGGGAACTCTGCAGTGTGAATGATAATAAAAGAAAAGGAAGGGTCAGTATCAGAATTGTTGAACGAACTAACAGAAGAACTTAAACCATTTGCCAAGCATATATTTACAGCCTCGTGGCATAGACAACAATACAAGAAATTTATTAGCAATGTTCCAGAAGAGAGTACAGTACTGCTGATGGACTTCTCAGAAAACTATAGATGTATAAATCAAGATGAAATTCAGGCTGCGTACTATCAGTACCAGCAAGTGACAATATTTCCCATTATTGCACACTACAGGTGTAGCAATTGTGAAGGAATCTGCTTGTTTCATTACCCCCGATTTGAAACATGACAGTTCAGCAGTAAACAAATTCATAACAGTTATGAATCAACATCTGAAAGAAACAATAGGTTTTAAATCTCAAATTCAATACAGTGATGGCTGTGCTGGTCAATTTAAATCAAAAAAACCTTTTCAGCACATGACAGAGGAAACAGAGCACACCGTTGAGAAAAGTTGTTTTGGATCCAGGCATGGAAAAACTTATGCGACGGTTTAGGAGGCCTGGTCAAAAACCAGGCTGCAAAGCACGTGAGAAGCCGAAAAGGAACCATTCCTGACGCAAATGCCCTTTACGAGTTCTGTATGAAGAATCTAACGATTGGCAATGATTCAGAGGAGAAGGTTTCTTGTGTTCACAAGAAAAGACTGTTTTTCATGTCAACAACATTGAAAGAAAAGCAGAATCAGATGAACTGCTCACGGTCAAAGGGACACAGTCCTTTCATAATGTTGAGGCAGTATCTCCAGGCATAATTAAAATGAGAAAATTAGCATGCTTTTGTGACAGTTGTTTAAGGAATGAGGGACAAATATGTGAAAATGTAGGAACAGTCGGAAACTGGGAAACTAAAGTAATACACAGGAAGAAGAAATCGAGCCAGGAGAAAGCTCAAGGAAAAAAACATAAGTGCAGTAACCACGAAAGGGGCTAAGTCCAATGACAATTTACGAAAAAACAGGGAAAAGGAAAACAGAACAAAGGCAAAGGGAAAAAAACAGCCAACCCTCATCCAACCATAGAACCGAAATGTTCAGGAAAAAAATGCACCTAAAACAAAAGTCGAATCAGAGCCACATAGTGAGAAGAAACATGCAGGTGAAGAGACGCAAGTCAAAGTAGAACCAATTAAACAGAAACTAAAAGAAAGTATATCAAACCAGAGGACCAATGGTCCTGTAAACGCTCACCTGAAACCCGAGATATATACCAATAAACTTGTTATATACATGTACATAACCCCATGTATATAACCCCAGGGCTGGGTCAGAGCAACCCCTTCAGTCAATTTCTTTTTGAAAACATAAAACTGCAGTCCATTTGCCAATTTACTGCAAGTTTTGCCCTTCAAATGATATTTTAACAATTTTCCCCAATCAAATGCATGGGCGACCTAAGTTGACCTTGCCGTAAAATAGGTCAAGATTATCCAAGGTTCATGATTTATATAAACAATATAGGGCTCCATTGCCTGATGCTTCATGCCAAGTTTCAATATCATAGGCCTTCTGGTTCTGAAGAAAAATATTTTTAAAGGTTTTTGCTATTTATAGCCATGACAGCCATCTTAGTCATGTGACCTTGACCATTTATATATACTTTCATTCCCACTTCCTAAAAATGCTCCTCATAAAGTTTGGCTTTGATTGGCCAAGCAGTTTCAGAGAAGAACATGTTTGAATGTCACTGTAATATACATGTTTATTTCCCCGGTTTTGTGGCAGACCCCTAGGGTCCAAATTTTTTCAGAATCATCAATATTAAGTCAATTTGCCCATTTCCTGCAAGTTTTTCCCTACAAATGACATTTTAACACTTTTCCCCATTCAAATGCATGAGCGACCTATGTTGACCTTGCCGTAAAATAGGTCAAGGTCATCCCAGAGTCATGATTTATATAAACTTTGTAGAGCTCTAGTCACTCATGCTTCACACCAAGTTTCAAAATCATTGGCCTTCTGGTTCTGGAGAAGAAGATTTTTAAAGGTTTTTTCTATTTATAGCCATGGCGGCCATCTTTGTCATGTGACCTTGACCATTTATATAAACTTGCTTTCCCCCTTCCCAAGGATGCTCCATATGAAGATCAACCAAGAGATAAGAATATCTCTCTTGAGTTGCCTGTTTGTAGCTGGACATAAAATATGCCGTATCACCTGGCATGATTTGTCTCCCTAGCGTTTTTATCTGTAACTGGTCGCGTGGCTGTTTCATAAGTAGAAAATAATGGGTGTTAAGGCTTATACACCGCATGCCGTTTGCGAATAATGATTGGGAAATGAAGAAAACATTGTAATGTATATGATGAGAGAACTGAATGAAAAGATCTACAATGTCAGCGTTTTTGATGGCCTTTTGCAGTAAATCGTCTAAAACCAGGATCTTAGCCCCCGGACAAGCGCAATTCCAACTGTCAAGGTCGTCCCTAGAGGGCAAGCGGTTACAGAACTCTATATTGGGTATGTCTCTTTGCATTTTATCGTACAGGTCTTGATAAGCACCGTAGCAATATATGATTTTCTTTGGAGGAGAGGTAAACATTCCCTCGGCATGCTGAAGAATTTATTATATGAGCCAGCTCTTCCCAGCTCCACTGGCCCCCGATACGATGATTGTCGAAGGTGTTTCAAATTTAATCAGCGATTCTTGACCTTTCTCCATATTTTTTTTACTCTTTTATTCGAGATAAAGTTACAAGCTAACAGGATGTATGCTCTAAAAACACTTTTATCAAAATAAGATCAGGTAACACTGAATGACCTCTTTATTCATTTTTACCCTCCGCACCGCATAATTTTCTTTCAAAAATTTGTACAAAGACACCTACCATACAGGACACAAACAAGGTCATTCTATAGAGTACAACTTTCAAGATACCCTCCTCTCTCTTAACAGACTATATAAGTCTACGTGTAATATCAAGAAGACATTTCAAAAGATCTAAACTTAACTGACTCTTGTCATATGTTTTTTCTTAAACCAAAGTTAAAAATATTATAAATTCGTAATGGCATCTGAAAATAGAGAATTTTATGAAGCATTCAACAACAATGGTCAACTCATTAAAGTTAGCAAACGGTTCGGATATATGCGTGAAATAACACTGAAGATGTACGATAATGGTAGACTTTTGGTTCATCTAAACGACAACTCTAAATGTTTTGGAGAAGACAAAACATTTGACATAACAAAGAGTAAATCCATATCGGTATACTACGACGATATTCAGGATATGATATCTGTACTACAACAGTTGGAGCCATACAAAAGGCGCATGCTCGGTGAGAACATGATGGTAAGTTAAATTATAATCATTTTATTTCATGAACAATATTCTGCTACAAGTCCTCTATTTTCCCAACAACTTCAAATCAATAATTTCTAACCATCAAATCGGTATAATATCATCCGTGTCCACTTCTTTGCTTGATTCTTATCTTTTCTTTTTCTCTCTTTACTTTTAAGGCTGATGCCCAAATTCAACGCCACAACCAACCAGTACCAGCCTATCAAACGGCGAAGAAGACATGGAATCCTACGACAGTCCCTCCGATGAACTTTTATGGACAACAATAGTGTTATGACATTGTTGTAATAAAATGCTGAGACGATCCTCTGAACTTTTCTTAAACCCGTAGACTCCATGTTATTTTTTTAAAAAAAAAAAAAAAAAAAAAAGACTTTTGATGTTATAAATTTGTTTCTTGAATTTAAAGGGCACTCGAATATACTTAGGACCACAATTCGACGGCAGAAGCATCAACAACAAATGCAAACAGTTTGAACTGATTTTCATTTGTTTCTGATACTGAGACGATCATTTTCTGATCATCACCTCTAACTACATAAACTGGCTAATCTGGACGCGAAACAAAGAAAAAAAATAAAGATATATATATATATATGTAATAAATGCATGGTTTTGTTAAATATGTCCTCTTCAACTTTCGCATCGTCGATAGACCTTTAGATAGAGAGAAGAACGCATATTACTTGCAAGCAAGAGTTACTGTTCTTTTACAGAGGTAAAACCTGACACCCCGTCCAAAATCGGTAAATAGTCGTACTACATTCCGGTACATTGTTTTTAGTGGACTTTAAAAAGGCCCCAAAAAATTATCCTGGCGAAAACCAAACATTTATCTTTTCTTATTACACACGATCAAATTATCATTTTTATTATTATCAATTACTATTTATTTATTCTATTTTGACCGAGATGAAACTAGAAGAGGACGAAAGGAACTTCAACGAGAATCACGGTAATTATACTAATAGGAAAGATACTGGGTTTTACCCGCTATAACCGCCCAGAAAGTAAAAAAAATGGACGCCAGAATCATTGTTCCGCTCTACATTTGCTTTCCAGTAAATTATGCTCTAGTAGATCGACACGATGTTTCGCAGTATTGCGACTCGACTTTATGTCGAGTCGACTACCAGGGAACGGGGATCTACGAATCCTCCAAGCTCAACGATGTGACAGAAAGGGTAGAATTTAACAGGTATTATTTTTTATAAAAAACATGCTTTGAAAATAAAAAAGGTAAAATAGGAGTACAACCTGTCTCTATATCATGATCATGTACTGGTCAAATCTAAATGTAAGGAAATGTGATGTCCTACTTTAGAAACACTGGGGGATGGGGGGGGTGTCTCGCTTAAATTTGTGAAAGAAAAGTATTTTATTGGTTATTCTGGAACATGGTCTGTTGAAGAAAACTTCCATTTGATTACATCTTTTTTCCAAGATTCAGCGGATAAACATTTTGTTACCTGCATTAATGCTAGTCATGATCAAGCTCGAAGATTCGAAGAAGCTGTCAACTCGGTATATATCTCAACTAAATTATAAGATACCACTTTATTTCTACACATAAATGCTCAAACAGCACCCATTTCATGTGAGAGAAGAAAAAACGCAAAGTTACATGCATCAAACAAATGACAATATTTGATAATCTATTTTCTTGGTTTCAGGCTTAGTGAAGGAAAAAAAAAGGTACAAGCAGGCAAAGATCAGGAAAAGTCACTTCGATATCAACAATTTGATGAAATTTACCTCTATAGAAATACGTTACGGTCGTTTCAACAACGCCTGCAATATTCTGATAGGCCAGTCGAAAACACTGATAAAAATCAGTTTGGCGGAGCAGAACAACGGGGAGGCATATGAATGTGTAAGTTTATTTGTTTTTGTTGTTGTATATCTTTTATTATTATTCTTTTTTTTCTGTAAAAGTCAGTGAATACAAGAGTAAAGATAGTTGTTTTGTAAAGATAGATACAAGAAGCAAGAACAAAATATATTTATTAATTTTTGTTTGAGAATAATATCTCTTTAACAGAAACATAAGATGTTAATTTATATGTAATTACAGTATCCCAGCAAGCCGTTGCCACCCACTACCACTCACCTTGAAGTCACATCGTCAGTTTCGTCTACTGATGATGCAACGACGTCTCTTCCCACGCCCACCCACCATGATGTTCCCACCCACCATGATGCAACGACGTCTCTACCCCCGCCCACCCACCATGATGTTCCCACCCACCATGATGATGTGACATCAGCCCTCACAATGACCACCGAGTCTCATGCCTCGATTGTATCATTAACAGGTATGAAGACTGACTCTAATCTTAATCATAGTTTTTCTGATAATGGCTTTGATCAAAATATTATTGTAATTGTTATATTATGTACCATTGTTATTATTTTAATAGCAATCATCATTTGGCAGCGATTAAAACTGAAAAAAATAGGATGTATGTTCCCCCTAGAGGTAACATACTATTAGATCACGATGCTTATATGATTCCCATGACATCGAGAGGGAATAGCAATGAAGAAGAAGAAGAAGAAGAAGAAGATAAAGTATATGAGAGTGTTCACTCGCTAGCCCAAGTTAAAAAATATGTGTGGTTCTATTTTTGAGAAAAAAAAATGTCTAAGAAAAGGCATATTTTAGTTTTGATTTGTTTTCTTCGTAAAATTTTCAGTGAGATAAAATATTTTTACTACTTTCAAATAAAAAAATAAATAAATAAATAAAAAGATGAACCACATATTTTTTTTTTGTTTTGGCTTAATTATTGTCATAAAGATTGTTTCTTTTTTGATAGCTGCCACAGTCACTATGGCGGTCATTACCGCCATCCTAATCATCATCATCATCATCATTTGGCACGTGAGGAGGCGAAGACATGCCATGAACTTACCACCACCCGCATGGATCCCTTTCACCCCAATCACAGCTCTCACACCACCACTCACCGACACCAGGATCCGGATCGCACACTTTACCTCTGCCGCCTTCACCTTCTCAACTCCTTCCGTCGCCTATCAGCATTTCGTCGTCTGAACCAGCCATCCTTCACCTTTCAGATGACGAACCAGTTTCGTTAAGGACGCGCTCAAAAACAAAGGCCAGAAGGACTTTGTTTTTGTGAGCGAGTCCTTGAGGAAACTGGTTTAAGGTGAAGGATGGCTGGTTGAGAACAATCATATATAGTGGGAAAAAAGTAGATTTTTTATTTTTCTTTTTTATTGATTGTATAAGTTCTTGGTCAGTGCATATTTTCGCACACATACATTTTTGTATTTCTGTTTTGAATGTAAACTTTATACATTTTTGAATTTCTGTTTTGGGTGTAGACTTTGCACACATCATTTTTTCTGCTTTAAATCAGGCATTGCAAATCCTTGTCTGAATTGTCTATACTACCAAATTCAAATGAACAAAACTTGGTTTGGATTAAACAACATTTTATTTAATGGCTGTAAAGAATACATTTGTGTTAATATATACACTATCACATAAAAACTTTTGAAAGTTCTAGTCAATATTTATCAGTTCAAGTCTGAAAAAATAAGTCAGTCACTTCTAGTCACTTTAAGCAGGTGTGCTTTCATATTGTTTTCAGTCACTTCTAGTCACTTTAAGCAAGTGTGCTTTCATATTGTTTTGTCCTTCTTCTGTTACTACCTGAAACACACAAAAAAAGTAAAATATAGCATGGTTTTATTGAATATACCTTCTGCCATTTTTCCCCTATATATGAAGTACAACCATATAAAAGCTGTGGTATGTGAAATTCTGTCTACAATATTTTCAGCTAGGTTCAACACAAACCTGACAATTTCAACCGCAGAAGATTACCGTGCTACAACTGCTTTGTCGTTTTATTTTGTTCTGTTTTGTCAACGCAGATTTTCTCATATCACAGCCCCTTTGTCTCAATGTATTTCATTCAATCATTTTTTTCCCCTGAGAAACCCTGTCTTCAGCATTTTCAACCATGTTCTACACAAACCGAGCCATTTTCAAACCACAGAATATTACTCTGGTGCAACTACTCTGCGATTTTGTTGATATAGCTACATGTAAATGCTTTGTCAGGTTTTCTCAGGAAGCTTATCAAAATTTAACATGTGTACAACTGTTTTATTGTCTTCAATTTTGTTAAAATGAGTCACATTCTGAGAAAACCTGTCTACATTATTTTCTACCAGGTTCAACACAAACCAAAATCATTTTCAAACCACAGAAGATAACTGTGGTGCAACTGCTCTGTGCCTTTGTTTTATCGCTATATGCTTTGTCAGGTTTTCTCAGAAAGTGATTGAAAGGTCAGTCTTCAAACCTTACTTTATCTGTATATGTGTTCAACTGTTTTATTGTCTTCATTTTTGTTAAAATGAGCCAGATTCTGAGAAAACCTGTCTACAGTAAACACAAATCAATCCATTGTTCAAACCACAGAAAATTATGACTGCTCTGTGCCTTTGTTTTATCGCTATATGCTTTGACAGGTTTTCTCAGAAAACAACTTCAGCACCTCTCGTAGCTGATTTATTTTTATACTGCTACGAAAGAGATTTCATGGATTCTCTTAACCATGACAATCAAGCTGATGTTATCGAGGCTTTTAATTCCACTTCTAGGTACCTCGATGACCTTTTGAACATTGACAACCCTTATTTTGAAGGTATGGTCAATCAAATTTATCCATCTGAACTACAGTTGAACAAAGCCAATATGTCGGATACCGAAGCCCCCTTTTTAGATCTACATCTTTCTGTTGCAAATGGATTTGTTTCTTCTAAAATTTATGATAAGCGCGATGACTTTGATTTTGATATAGTAAATTTTCCGTTTTTGGATGGTGACGTTCCTCGTCGTGCTTCTTGTGGTGTATACATTTCGCAACTTATTAGGTTTGCTAGAGTCTGCAATCATGTTACAGACTTCAACGCTCGAAATAAATCTTTAACGGCCAAACTTCTCCAACAGGGCTATCGGTATCATAAACTTCGAAAAACCTTTTCTAAATTTTATCGTAGACACTATGAATTGATTTCCAAATATAATGTTGGGTTAAAGACGCTTTTAAGTGAGGGTCTTTCAGAACCAGAATTTTATGGTGACTTGGTTTACAAATTTAAGAAACTTATAGGAAGTAATGATTTTTCTTTTCAGTTTAGAAAAATCATAACACGTTACAGACGTATAGGTTATAACTTGAATGTTATGCGACAGTCTGCATGCTTAGTTTTTAACCCAATCACGGTTGATAACTATGCTGCCTTCTTTAATTGCACGCCGGTAGGTCGGGCGTCAGACTCTATGATGGCCCCGACTTAAAGCTATTCATTTTAGTAGGTTGGGGCCGGAGCTTCTTGTCTGTTGATTGGCCCACCGGGGTCCAACTGATGTTTTTCTTTAGCTCCGGAGTTAGTAAGTTATTTGGCGCCCAGGGATCTCCATCGTCGGGCAGCTTACTGAATCCGTGAGTCCTGGTTTTTGATTCATCAGGATGTTTATCATGATTAATCTGTTTGTTCTTGATGATTCATTTACTAGTTAGAGATTCACCACGAGGACCGAAGAACTAACTAAATGTTATGAACCACTGCAGAAGCTGAGGGTGAGGTTACGGCCGTGTAAAATCGATTTAAACCCGCCAGTAACTTTGTGTTACTGATCGTTCCAAGTCGATACTTCTGTGGTGGTTCTTTTTGTTTTATGTCTTGGTGTTTAAAATATTTTTGTGCTGTTGGCGCCTTATGTATGTTTGCATATTTTTAGTTAAGGTAAGGTAACTGAGTGGCCACCTATTGGGAAAATAGCTGCTCATTCGGCTTACGAAATGCTTTCATGGTATAAGTACCTGATTGTTAGTTTGGTTTTTTCCCACCTTGGTTTTTGGAGTGGGAGTCTTTTTCTGATTGCGCCTTTTCCTGATCTTTGTCTACTTGTACTTTTTTTCATTAGTTTCAGTGTTTTCTTAATACTCACACATTCATGTAGTTTGTTATGATAAAAGAGCCACATTGTGAGAAAACATGGCTTCTGTGTTTTCAATCAGATTCAACACAAACCTGGCCGTTTCAACCACAGAAGAAAACTGTGGTGCGACTGAAGTGTGCCATTGTTTTTTGCTATATGACAAGTCAGGTTTTCACATGATGTGGTTGAAAAATATGCAATTACATGCAAATCATTTAACTTAATCCATAGTCTTAAATCAATCTAAAATTATCTGAGTCATGTTCTGAGAAAACCTGTATTCAACCAGGTCCAACACGAAGCTTGGCTGTTGAGCCGCAGAAGATTACTGTACAACTGATATGTGCCTTTGTTGTTGCCAAGTTAGGTTTTCTCTGGACATGACTCAAAGGCATTCAATTAATATGCAAATCATTCACTTAATTACATGTCAATCTTTTTTTCCCCCCAAAACCATCTGTAAATATTTTCAATCATTTTTCTGAAATCAGGGTGCTATAATCAGAGTTGTGGGTATTTTGTGTGCCAAAATCATTCCAAACTTTGCCATAATTTCAAACTGAGATTTTATATTTGTTGTGATTTTTTGATACAGAGATTTTATATTTGTTGTGATTTTTTGATACAGAGATTTTATATTTGTTGTAATTTTGACTGATTCTCTATACATTTTGATAGCTGATTTTACATATTGTTATGATTTATACATTTCAGATTTTGTTATGATTTATAAATTTTGATTTGTTCCTTACAAGGGTGTTGACTTGTGTTTTTTCCAACTAGTTTCCTGTTTCCTGTTCCACAATGATTCGTGAAGATTTGACCATCTTTCCTCTTCTTGAAGAAGAGCATTTATCAATCATGACATCGATTCATGAACGTCTGATTATTGTTACACTGGTTTCTAAAGAGCATTTCTCAGTCGATGGCGAAAGAATTTAATGGTAAGTTCTCTGGAAAGCTGCATCTTGACTCGGGACCGTAAATATTATATCGAAACAAATAAAATCTAGCAAAATGTTAACTTACTCAAAGTCGGGTGAAAACCCAAACTTCAAATGATGGCAGTTTCCACATCTACTGAATTTACTGGTGCGTGGTGCTTCTTCCGCAATAGTTTCGGAGACCTCCTCATCCCAATCCTCCGTTGTTGACGGACGCATGTTACTCATAGGAGGGACTCCTAAGTATCCGGTGACCCGCTTTCGTTTTGATGATGACCTAACTAAGGTCCATTGAGATCTGCAAACAGTAAATGTTAACATTCAAATGTTCACACGTGAATAACAGCAAAAAAAAAATAAAATTACAAGTCGATTATGCTCTTGTAGCAGTAATCTTTTCAAAATTGATAGCTAAGACGGGGCTTTTTGACAATATGTAAGACATGTAATCAGTATGATTGAAGTTTAAAGCAACAAAAATTAAAACAAGTTTTACCTCCAGTATAAATCTATAAAACTTCAAAATAGATCATTTTGGTACAACAATAATTTATTAGTCAAGGTTGCAGTGTCAAGACGACATAATATTAAACCAATGCTAACCTTTCTTCCACAGGTTTTCTGTTAACTTGTCTTCTCTCGAGGTGTTTTCCAGTGACAACAACTTGACTGAAAAGGCAAAGAAATTGTCTCCAGTGCCTATTTGTCACTTTAGTTTTTTCCCACCTCGGTTTTTGGAGGGGGAGCTTTTTTCTGCTTGCGCCTTTTCCTGATCATTGCCTACTTGTACCTTTTCCATAATGCATGCGTTAACTCTTCCAGTTATGATCTTATTGCGCTAGGAAGCAGTTAGAAATTGAGCCAACTAGGACAAATTGCATGTTGTTCATACTTATACTTAGAAAACATATTGTAAGCCGAGTGAGCAGCTATTTCCCAATAGGGCTTAAACCGATTTTACAGGATTTCGTTGCAGAGTCAATAAGTATTAAATAAAGCTCAGAAACCTAGAATACTTGTGAAAGACATAGTAACATGATAACAGGATACAAAACAATAGAAGTAAGTAAGAGGTTAAGCAATGAGAGAAAGAAGAAAAAACAAAACATACCGTTTTGTCGGCCTTGGTTCTTGTTCTTCGTTATCTGACAAGCAAATTACGTCGTTGTTGGAAGGACAAGGGCTTCCTGGAGGTGAATTGTAACAGAGTCAGATTTCATAAATATATATTTAATATCATCATTCAGTAGCTTCCCAATCCTCCTAGTATTTTTTATTATATCAAGTGAGAACCACTTTAGGAGAAATAAGTGTGAGTTGACCGGAATCCTTTGGTTCGGTTCGGTAACAGGCAAAATTGGTTTCATTTTTTAGCTACACATGCGCAGTCTTTCTTTTCCTTTTTAGTGAGCGAATCTCAGAAAGCGCGGTCTTTTAGCAGCGTCATTTGCTTCAGAATTCTCAAAGATTAAAGACGTATAATAAAACCTTGTGTTGTCAGAAAGTTTCCTCAGGCATTCAGGTATTTGGAATTGTTGAAATTATTCCTCTAGAATCCTTTTATTTAAGTTTAAATTTGGTGTTTAATTCACAGAAACGAGCAATTCAGTGTTTTCGAGAATGGCGGTCATTTTAAAAGTCGAATATTTTAAGTAAAGCCCACGTGTAAAGATAATAATCTTCATGTTCTCCTTTTGCATGCCTCACTATTAAAACTAGGGAATGTTTTGTGCCTGCATGATGCTTAACTATGTTTTTATTTCCACAGCTAACAAGTTCACGTGTGACAGTGGTATAGTGATGATGTCTTCTTTTTGGTCGTGATGTAAGGCCTTCAGATCCCATATTATCTGGTAAGCCAAATATTGTATTTTTGCCATTTTTGAATTATCAAATAAGGGAGATAATCACTACACTGCACCGGTCTGTGGAATACGGTTTTATTTCATAAACAGTAAGCAATGATCAGGAAATGTAAAGTAATATTGTGTTTTATTTTATCGTAAACATATTTTTAACGTAAACGGGTCATCTTTGATTGTTTCACAAGAAATAGGCAATATTTTGTATGTTTGAAGATGCTGAATGTAAGATTTACATTGTTTCATTATAATTTTGATGTACAGTTAGTGTGAGCCTCAATTTTCATGTATTTTGAGTGTTTATTGTGTTTTACACAATATGCCATTGTATCACACACAATGTGCCGTTGTGTCACACACAATTTTTGGTTTGGGCTCACTCAGTGTCTAATTTATGTGCTACATTTTATTGCACATAATTTGGATACTGTGGGAGACCATTAGTTATTCAGCATGATATTATAGCATTGTATAATTATCGTTTCAGGGCCTGTGTGTTCAGTGTGCTGTTATTAAGAGATTAGACTAAACTTAACTTCTCATCATTCTGTGAATACAAGTCATCTGACAGAATAAATAGGATGAACCCACGACCAGACTTGTGTCTTAGTAAACCCCCCAAAACACCAGTCTGCCACAATGGCGCCCAACGTGGGGCAGTGACCTGGAAACCAACGTGGATAGTGACCTGGAAACCAACGTGGATAGTGACCTGGAAACCAACGTGGATAGTGACCTGGAAACCAACGTGTATAGTGATGTGGATACCGACTTATTTCCCCTCCCCTGCCCATCAAGATAGTGACTTATGCTTCTGCCCCATCAAAATAGTGACTTATTCCCCTGCCCCATCAAGATAGTGACTTATTCCCCTGCCCCATCAAGATAGTGACTTATTTCCCTCAGCAAGACAGTAACAATTATCCCTCAGTGTGACTGACTAGCTAGCTTTGAGTTAGTGCTCTATTATTATCCTCAAGAAACACTTCGTACCCCATCCCCATCCAAAGTGCATTCTGAGGATCAACAGTTTACATTGAATAACTTTCTCCGAGTGAATTCTGATGAGTGACTCGATTCCGAATCCAACTGCGATTCCTGTGACATTGAATGGTGATACTGTGTCAAGACATTTCTTCAGTGTAGCAACACAAGACATTTATATACAGTGTAGTGATTTGTCAATAAAAGTCAGAAGACTTCAAGAGTAAGGTATTGTAAAGTAGCAAATGATAAGAAATATTATTTTGTCATATTTTTGAACATGAGACAGATCTCGGTAAATGCCTGTAGTGGCGGTGAAATATTGTAAACTCAAATTGTAGTCCGAAAGTTTGCATGACACGTCACAATGCACAGATCTGTCGGTGAAGTTCTTCTGGGTGCTTGCGGCTCATAATATCACTGTTTTCGGTGTAGGTTATTTAATATGTCAGACTAAAGTCATATCTTCTAGCCAGATTAGTTTCTAAATCAAATAAGTTTAAAGCAAATTGTTGCTTCTTTCAGTGATTTTTGTCTAACATTTATTAAATGTATGTCACATTCTAACTAGCAGCAACATAATGGTATAAGTCAATTTCAAGGTGGTGGTCTAACATTTCTAGGTGCATGATATCTCTAAGATCAGCATAAAATAGACCGTCCTTTTCGATATAAAATTCTGATTTCAAAGAAGAAAATCATGTAATTTAGATTTGTAGAAAATATTGAAAAATTTGAACAGCCACATTTTGACATTTTCAGCCAATTTAGCAATATGCAGTCTGTCTGAAATCTAAATTAGATTATCTCCCCTTCATTAGTATTTTGAAGTTACAGTGACAAAATAATCTGTCATAATAGTTTGATTCTTTGCGCAATTAGCCTATCAGTCTGATACATTATTGTTTTGAGCAAATTCCTGCATTCAGTTGTCTCCCTTAGACTATACATAGCTATTGAATTCCATTAACATTCTAGTTTTTGAACCCCAATGGTCCAATCCCTTTCATAGTTCAGCTACTGAGTGATCATGTTTTCATATTGATATCAACAAGAAGACACTGACAGTGCCTTAGAGTCAAGGAATTAATCACTATTTCTTTTTAGAGTTACTTATGCTCATTTTGCCTTTGTTTAACAATAATGAGTACATGTTTTCAGGTTTTGCTGCTGAAAATTTGATTTAGACTTTCTGATTTGTGAAAGTATTTGCAGATTAGGCACTGCACTTTAATTTTCTTGCAATTGAAACTGAAGCATTCAAGATATTAGATTTTTTTTTTCCCTGAAATTTCTTTACAGAGTTTGACCTAATTACTCTTGACATTTGACCTACATAGGTTGTTGACTGTTATAGAATAGTAGTAGTGTGAAGTTGAGTTACTTACATGTACATTGCTACTTGCATTTTACTTCAGTGAGTTACATACTGTAATAATCATCAACATTGTCGAAGAATTATAGATTCTCAAAATTGGTACAAATCTAACATTAGGTCCTCAATCACATTACTTAGCATTTATTAGACACAATCAAATTATACAGAGACAGATTGAAGATTCTTTTTCTAAAGTGAAAGCTTTGGTACTTGATGACAATCATACTTGAGATCCTCTTTGTATCAAATTCAAGTACTAATCTACCATAGGGCCCATTTCTAAAATTGAACAAATCTTTTGTTAGCCTTCAATTAGTTTTCAGCTTTGAATTTGTCTGAAATATTTTCAGGTTTAGGAGTTATTCATTTCAGGTTTTGTTAATCTGGACATTGGTTATTTCAGGAATTTATAACAATTTCAGGTTGCAGCAAATGTACTCCTAGATTAATATTTTGATTCAATTTCAAACATTGCCTAGCAATTTTGTCGTTATTACTTTAAAGTTGATGCCGTCATAAGTGAGCGTTACAAATTATAAGTAGAGATTACAATTACGATTAATTTCGACGGGTTCTAAACATTCTAGATTACAAGTACTAGCTTTCGTAAATACTTACTGTACAAGT
Source organism: Rugalucina vietnamica (assembly GCA_964017185.1). NCBI lineage: Eukaryota > Metazoa > Mollusca > Bivalvia > Lucinida > Lucinidae > Rugalucina > Rugalucina vietnamica. Next base: position 42,233,011 of record OZ024879.1, read on the forward strand.
ACTCATTTTTATAAAAGATCTTTCAAGGTGTCATCAGTAACAAGTACTAGCTTTTATAAATAGTTGATGTACAAGTATTCACTTTTATAAAATATTATTCAAGGTTATCGGTTACAAGTACTGGCTTTTGCATAAAATTAGTTTACAAGTATTCACTTTAATAAAAAGTTATTCACGGTCATAGATTACAAGTTCTGACTTTTATAAAAGTCTACAAGTATTGACTTTTGTAAAAGGTTATAGCCTACAAGAATTGACTTTGTAAAAGATCAGTCTACAAGTATTGGCTTATATAAAAGATCATAGCATTCAAGTACTGACGTTTATAAAAGGTCACAGTAATAACTTCACGTAACATTCGACTCTACAAGTACTTACTTTTCAAAAAGTTGTTCATACAAGTACTTTTTTTAAAAAAAAGTATCATATAGTACGATTCCCACATACAAGTACAGTCTTTTATTAAAGATAATTTGATATTACGTCTTATAGTTTATGATTATTTAATTCAATTAATTTTGAAGTTGCTAGACCCTTGGGAACTTAGTCAAATTATTACATACATACTATTCAAGACCTTTCAGTAATTTCACGGAACATAATAAAGCTTTCAAATTTGTATTAACACTTTGATATTACTCAAGTTATTTTTTTTTCTCAATTGACATCCCAGCCGTGAACTTAAATTTTGTTCCCCCGAATAAACTACCCGAATGTGTTTGTACTTCGCCGGTTTATTTTTATGCGGCTATTTTGTACAGTGAAACAGTGAATCGGACACTTATTTTTGAATTGATGAAATGTGAATGGAAATATCGTGATTGTAAAATTTGAAAAGTGAAAAGTGCTACTGTGTGAATTGAAATGGACAATTCTGATATTGATGTTGGTGGAGTTGTGATATATTGAAGTATATCGTGAATACTGATGTAAAGTAATAGTACAGATTAAAAGAAATACTTCGTAGGTTATAAGTACAGTAAGGAAGTAAGTATAATGCATATTTAGTTTTCAATTATTGGTGTGAATATTTCGAGACTGTTCGAATATTAGTCAATTCCAATTAAAATAACACACATCACAGAAGTGATAAAAGTGTTTCTATAGAATCAAACTAAAAAAAGTTGTGTGAATGTGTTGGAATATATATGGAAGAGAATTAACTTGTGACTACATTGAATCAGTGTTGATCTACTTTTGACAGTGACATTTTAATAAATAAATAAATAGTCAGTCTTTGATGTTAATATTATAATTCATTAGAGAGGGAATAACTGTAAAATAAACAAGATGGCGGCAAAGGCACCTACTAAAGATGAGGTGACAGAACATGAGTTGAGGCTTATAGGGGCGATGAGGGACTTGAAGATAAAACCCGAGAAAGTTGAAACTACAGAAGAGCTAGAGAAATTCATGAAAGACTATGACAAAGATGGAACAGTGAGACATCAGCTACCCAGGCTATCAATATTCTATGGAGAAGATGGTAAGGGAGAGGTTGGATTCCAAACATGGAAATATGAAATACTGTGCTTACAAGAGGAGAAAAAATATCCAGAAGACCAAATATTGTTGGCAATAAGACGTTCTGCAAAGGGTGAAGCAGCAAATATTCTACGGAGACTTGGTGTCAAAGCAAGTGTGAAATTTTTTTTAAAGAAGTCCAGTAGTTCCTTTGGTGAAATAGACTCGCCTGAACTAATCATGAAAAAATTCTATGCAATAGAGCAGAAACCAACAGAATCATTAGTTACCTATGCTGCAAGAGTTGAAGAGTTATTTGCTCAAGCTGTGGAAGTCAAAGCGTTAAATCCGTCTCAAGAGGGCATTCTCAAGAATGTTTTTTATCAAGGACTTAGGCAGCCTTTAAAACAATGTGGAAATTTGAAATTTGAAACAATATGTGATTATGATAGATTTAAAATAGAAATGCGAAAGATTGAGAGTGACCTTGAGGCATCATCAGTTAAAGAGAAGGACAGTGCTAAATGTAGTGCCATAAATCAGAGACCAGATTCAGATAGACAGGATATGAAAGAAATGAAAGACCTGTTAAAGGAAATGAATGAAAAGATCAAAACACTAGAAGAGCAACAGAGAAATCAAGACCACTTCATACCAAGAGGAGCAGGAGGATACAGAGGTCCAAGACATTATAGAGGGAATTATCACAACAGAGGAGGTTTTAACAATAGAGGAACATTTCCAAGAGGAAGAGGACAGTACAGACCAACTAGACCAACAGGATCGACAACCTTCAGACCTGCTGCGCCAACATACAACCGTGATAAATTCACTTGCTATTCTTGTGGAAAAGAAGGCCATAAGGCTCGTGATTGTCCGGGAAACGAATAAGTGCTGCTGTGACAGGGCCTGATGGTGGCACTTACAGTCAAGAAGATAACAATGGTCCTAACTTAGGTGGCAAACCAAATGAAACAACAGTGTTTCTTGATAACATAGAAGTTCAATCACTTTTAGATACAGGTTCATGTATAAGTAGTATAGGTCAATCATTTTATGAAAAGAATTTAAGCCACCTTCCTCTACATCCTGTGTCAGAAATTCTTAAGGTTGAATGTGCAGATGGTGAACAGCTATCATACCTTGGCTTAATCAAGACAGTGTTGACATCTCCTGGAATTCCCAACTGTGAAGAACAACCTTGCTTATTTTTAATTGTTCCTGACACCAGTTATAATTTAAAAGTACCAGTGTTGATTGGCACCAACATTCTAGATGAGATTGCAGAGAAGTACAAGACAGCACATGGAGAAAGGTACTTACAGACAGGAAATTTTCAGACTCCATGGTACTTAAGTTTGCGGTGTTTAGCAATAAGACAGCGTGAATTAAAGAAAAACAAAAATAGCATTGCTATTGTCAGGTGTGCTGAAACTTCTAGAATTATTATAGGTCCTAATCAGACAGTCAATGTGAAAGGATCATTGGACAGGAAGCTGGAATTTAATCCAACTTGTGCATTGATACAAGAGTGCCAAGAATCTTCATTGCCAGATTTTATTGATGTAACACCTTCTGTAATACAATACAATTATAAGGAAAACAATGAAGTGAATGTGAGTCTGTCAAATTTAACAACAAATTCTGTCACTATATCACCCAAAGAGGTACTGTGTGAAGTGCAACCGGTTACGGTAGATGAATCTGTGTTTGATAAAATTGAAAATGAGTCTACAAAGAAAATATTTGAGGAAATACACATTGATTCAAAACTTCCATCTGAGCAAAGGGAACGTGTAGAGGCTCTTCTCAAGAAACATGTTGATGTGTTTTCTAAGACCGATACAGATATTGGTGATTGTGATTTCATTAAACACCGAATAGATCTCATTGATGATACTCCATTTAAACAGAGACACAGACGCATACCACCAGCTATGATTGATGAAGTAAGGAAACACATTGAGGAGCTACTATCAAACGGAGTCAACTATCTAGTATTCTTTCCCATTCTGAGCAGAAGGCATGATGAAGATGCAGATGACAAATGGATCAACATACGTTGGGGACAGGGACAGGTTGAAACACTTGAAGAAGCGAGAGAAGTCAGCGATCACACTGAAACCGTCTTGAATGAATTAAAACCAGTCTTGGAGAGTTTGAAAAGAGAGAAGAACGATGCTACAGCTGTATTTGGAAGTCACGTATGGATCTCCAATTATGAGTTAAAAAAAAAACACAAGTTTAGAGCATTTAAAGAAGAAGATTGTCATGGGCTTCATACACAATATGTCAAATGCACGGGGACGGGAAATGGTATCCAGCTTATTCGAGGAATTGTTACCACACTGCACAGTTACTTCCATGGGGGGAGGAGCCACAAACGATCCCGCTGTGAGGAAAATATTCTTCATACCCATCTTTACTAACAGCAGCCCAGAAATTTCGCCAGAGGGAACACCTGTTACATTTGGCGCCCAACGTAAAATGACCCATCCAATGGCTCGGAGCACATCCGTGTCGAATTTAGGTTCGTGAATGTCTAATTGAGATTCGGGGACGAATCTAAAATGGAGGGGGAATATGTAGTAGTGCTAGGTATAATACACACTTGTATCGCCTTGCGGTACAAGCCGGCTTTTACAGCGACGCAATAGAGTGTTGGATTAGCACGCAGGAGACCCTGGTTCGATCCTCGGTCGGGGCGAAAAGATTATTTGCATCTTTTCACCTGTTACAGAATAACTAGGTTACCGCGGGCTAGGCGCAGAGCCTTCTTCTTCTTCTTCTTCCAAAGCCTTGTCCAACCTCTGGACAAGGAGATCCAACGTATGCTGCTGTTTTTGGAGTCGTTCAGACACCTTGGCCAGCTCATGTCTAACAACGATCACTGATGCGTAGTCCATTTTATTATTATTTTTTTTTCAATATAATGTTAAATTTATTGAAGTTCAAAGCAAAACTTCTGATTGTCGGAGTTGGGAGATCCTTTGGTATATATACGTTTCAGTTAAAGGATGAGGGGGGAAAAAAGATTCCCTTGGATGTAGGACGCTGACGTAAACATCATTTACTGGCAACACGTAGCAGGATGTTCTGATTTCTTTGCAAAACAAAATGTCATGGTGACGAAAGTCAGAAATATTCCCCCGGATTTCACTGAAAACGGAAGGCGAGAACAAGATACCCCATTGTCTCGGGGTGTCATAATCTGCCACCTTTCGTCATATTGGTCGCTATCAATTGCTTGTCAAACCTGGATATCATTTTTCTTCCCATTCATATAAAACTATGACAAAAAGGTAGATTTAAGATTATTATCAGGAATAGTAATTTTGACCTTAAATTTAAGTAAAAAAAAATCTATTCAATACGTGGTGAAAAAGACATCGTGTGACAAAACCCGACTCCTATGATTCAGGATGGGACAAAATTAACACTAACCCATCGAGTGTTTCTAACAAATGTATATCAAAAAGGGGAAACGAAGTTGCGTTTGAAACAACAAGAAACCATGTTTACCATTCAAAATGACGATGTAACAACAACCATGTCAGTTAAAAATTGGCTGAACTTTGAAAAGTTCCTACCCGAGATGCGTCGTAAACGTAAAACAGTTCCGCCTAACCAAATTGGTTTTTAACACGTATGAAAAAAATGACTACATCCTGCTTCCTTAAAGTCATAGCCTGTCAGGGGTGGTGGTGGTGGTGGTGGTGGGGGGTGATATTGATGCTTAACGTTTCAGTTAACAGCAATGATCATGTCCGGACGTTGCCACCATTTAATGGGAAGTTTACTCAACATTTGGGTGTCATGAAAGGTAAAAGGTGCTCATAAGTATAACCACCGAACTAATCCAACAAGGCTTTACAAGTATGGATGGTTTGGCTAAACCACTTTTCCTGTCCAACTTTGAACCGAGATGTCAAAATCTAGGGCCCATGACGCAAATATCATTGTTCGAGAGGAGGGAAAAGACATTCTCCGCATTCTTGGCGCGCGAAAAAAAAATTGTAGGTCGGAGGAGGGTGAAGGACAGAGGAGGGAAAAGGTCAGATCAAGAGTACACATTACCCTCCTCACCGGTTCTGGCGGGAAAAAAAATCTGGGTCAGAGGAGGGTAGGGAGGAGGGAAAGAGGGTAAACTGCTCAGAGGGTGACTTACTCCACCTCCTATCATACTATGATTACAGAAACTTAAGAATAAACACACCGCTACAGATTGCGAGTCAAAATTTAACAAGTGTTAGCTTTCACAAAAAGCTCCGCGTCTCCACATACATTGTTTGATTTCATTTTCCATGTATTAGCAATACCCAGAGAGGCATTTTGAAGACATTTCTGCATAGCTGATCAGCACAAATGGTGCTTCACAGGTATAATAAAAATCCCTCTTCTTCTTAAATCCGAAATGTCAAGGTTCTAGCGGTTCTAGCCGTTGGTGTGGTACATGTACAGCCTCATTTGTGTCAGAACAGTTCGGAAACCATTTTTTTGGCTGGATTTTCGCCTAGGCAAAAAACAAAAGCGCTCCTTTATTTTTGCTATACAGATGATACAGCTTTTCTTCCACTTTCTCTTGCTGATGAGTTTTCCGGTTGAGGTTTCCATGTCCATGTATGTAGAAGTTGCTTAGGTAGTGATGTCATTTCAAGAAGTTGCTGTGCTGCTGAAGTACAATATTGCCGGCCTGGTCATATTTTAAAAATAGTGTAACAAACGAGGAACATTGTAAGAAAACGTTGTATTCTTAAAGGTTTTATTCTCTTCTTAGCAATGTACATTCACTGACAATATTGAGGCCCTACCAGGGGGGATCTTTGCTCCCTGCTCCCTAAAAAAATTGACCCTTCTCCCCAGCTCCCTGATTTGTTTTTCCTCAGCTCCCTGAAAGTTTTCTTCTTTTGCTCCCTAAAACCCCAAAATTATTTCAGCTGCTCCCCAAATCCCTTAAAATATTTACTAGTGCTCCCCAGCTCCCTGAAAATAAATGGCCCTTCTCCCTGAATCCCCAAAACACCTGGTAGGACCTCAATATTGCGCCATCGAAAACCGGAAAATGGAACCTCTCTCTCTCAGACTTTTGACACACTCATCGTTCTTATCTCACCAGACTCGTGCAGCCCGCCAGCCTCGGGCAACGGTGTTCGTAGTGCTACACTTACCCCCCTCTCAGGATTTAACATTAGCTACGTGGATGCAAAATTCAAACATTAACATTACTGCACAAACTTAAATAGTTATAAAATATTTATTAAATCTTAGTTTATACCTCGACCCATTCAACTACACAAGAAACATCAAAGACGCCTTATGATCTCTTGTCAGTTTATTACTGGTAATATGATCTGTTTTCTGTGTTCTAACTGACACATGGCAACTAACTTACTAACACTCCACATTCTCTCATTCTGTATTAATATCCATAACAAAATCAATAAAATGAGCAGGTAGCCGAATATTAGGACGCGGTCTAGTTTGTACTCATCTGGAGGCCTTTGGGCTCTCCTATCACCTTCATGGCCAACAGTTTCCCCATCTAAGTTTGGAGGCCTTTGGGCACTCCCTTCGTTTTCAATACCATCTGGAACTAATTGAGCCTGGTTTTCCTCTGGTCTTCTTGCCGCAACTGGAGTGCTAACCATCTCGGGAGGCCTGTGGGCACTCCCGTTCACCTCAGATAGCAATGGATCAGTTTGCCCTTGGGCTCTGGTATCAGCTGTATTCCGTCCCTGTGAACCTTGTCTTTCTGGACCAGGCCTGTGGGCACTGGCAGATACATTATTTCCTTGATCAGGCCTTTTGGCACTGACCAATTCAGGTTCTCTTGATGGGGGAGGCATGTGGGCACTCTCCCGTTCGCTTATTGTGTCACCATTCATGCTGTAACTATCACTGTCCTCGTTTCTTTCAGTATTGTCTTGTCCGGAAGCTTACACAGATTTATCTCTTTCCTCATTATCATTCTGATGTTCTATTCTCGCCTGTATCCTTTTCATCCGCCTTTACACTTGACACGTTAGCTGGACTATTTCTAGATGTGCAATGTATGTAATAGCAATGGACTGGAACTTTCTCAGATTTAATTGTTTCAGCTTCTAATAACGGACTAAAGTTACCAATGGTGCTGCCACTCCAAAGGACCAGTCTCCATAAGGGGGTTTTGGTGGTACCTGAATATTTGAATAATATTTTGGTAGCATAAAGCCACATAAAGAGGGCATGCACTGGTGGAAAGTTTGAGTTAAACGGGCTTTTGGTTTGGTAGCTATGGGAAATTAAAGTGGGTGGGGTAATTCCATACCTGTTTTACCTGAAGGAGAAAATCATCAAATTTCTTTGTTTTTATAAAGTGTGGGCAAAAAGTTGAAAGGGCATTGGTCACATAGTAGATTGGTTTGAGGATTAATTATGTGCCTCTAAAAAGTACCGAAAAATATTACATTGATACCAGGTCTTGAATTTTGAGTATTTTTATCGACCAACTTTTAGTTGGTTAAATGAGTATTGTATTGTTCATCTTTGTCAACAAAGTTCTCAAAATCTTGTTGGATATTTCTTGTAACATTTTCAACCAACACGTGCGATTTTTCTGCAGATCGTCGAACGTCTTTTGGAGGTATTGTGGCTAATATAATCTGAACTGTTAAATGATATTTCCTTATCTGATCTAAAACAGAGAATACTTTCCGTCTTACTTTTGTCAGTTGCACAGTATTACCAAGAAATTGCCAATTCATGGATGTCATTTATACCTAAACATACAATAAATAGTTTTCTACCAGTGACAGATCTTAACCACCTTCTTTTTATGAAACGTTTTTGGTCTTTAAATCTGGCACCTGAATGAATATTTAGGTAAATATTCGAGGCCTGAAAACCTTCAAAATTCTGCAATCCCTTGAGCCTAGAATCCCCTAATACAACAGTTGTCATGTATATTTTATCCTGCCGACAACGCCAAGTGTAACAAACGAGGAACACGTTGTATTCTGAAAGGTTTTATTCTCTTCTTAGCAATGTACATTCACTGACAATCTCTCAGACTATTGACACACTCATCGTTCTTATCTCACTAGACTCGCGCAGCCTGCCACCCTCGGGCAACGGTGTTCGTAGTGCTACAATAGGAACAACTTCCCTGGTGTGATGAACGCGTCCCTGCCTATAAGCACTTGACTTCGTCAACAATACCTTCAGGGGTTGCTGCCAGGTAAGGTTTATGACCAATATTATTAGATCTGGTGTCAATACTTCCTGTCCATAATCTTTTTCAAACTTCTAACTGCCGTATTCACTTACTGCTGGCCATGCAGTGTTGCTTTTGTACGAAAGTTCCTTGTAACTATTAACGGTTGGCATAGTTTTTTTTTCATGTGTCCTCTAGAAGTTACATGTATCTGTATAAGTTTTTTGCATATATCTCCTAGAAGTTATCTTTATAACTTCTCTGACTCTAGAGGCAGTTACTCTCCAATGCCGTTGTTCTCGCGACTCAACACTCAAAACATGTTTTCGTGATATGAGTTCACGACACGTTACAGACGTAAAGGTTATAATTTGAATGTTATGCGACAGTCTGCATGCTTAGTTTTTAACCCAATCATGGTTGATAACTATGCTGCCTTCTTTAATTGCACGCCGGTGGGTCGGGCGTCAGACTCTATGGTGGCCCGGACTTAAAGCTATTCATTTTAGTTGGTTGAGGCCGGAGCTTCATGTCTGTTGCTTGGCCCACTGGGGTTCAACTGATGTTTTTCTTTTGCTCCGGAGTTAGTAAGTTATTCGGCGCCCAGAGATCTCCATCGTCGGGCAGCTTTCTGAATCTGTTGAGTCCTCGTTTTTAATTCATCAGGATGTTTATCATGATTTATCTGTTTGTTCATGATGATTCATTGACTAGTTAGAGATTCACCACGAGGACCGAAGAACTAACTAAATGTTATGAACCACTGCAGAAGCTGAGGGTGAGGTTAGGTACCTGTAAAATCGATTTAAGCCCGCCAGTAATTTTATATTACTGATCGTTCCAAGGCGATACTTCTGTGGTGGTTCTTTGTCTTGGTGTTTTAAATTGTTGTGCTGTTGGCGCCTTATTTATGTTTTCATATTTTAAGTGAAGTTAAGGTAACTGATCGCCACCTATAGGCCTTATGTATGTTTTCATATTTTAGTTAAATTTAGGTAACTGAGGGCCACCAATAGGGAAAATAGCTGCCCATTCGGCTTACGATATGTTTTCATGGTAAAAGTACCTGATTGTTAATTAAGTTTTTTCCCATCTTTGGAGTGGGAATCTTTTTCCTGATTGCGCCTTTTCCTGATCTTTGCCTACTTGTATTTTTCTATTTGTTTTGCCTGTTCCTCGGTTACAGCCAGGGCTCTTATCAACAATACGTTCATTCACCTTATCAACAATACGTTCATTCACAGGTATCTTGATAATCGTGATCTTTAGAGACACTTTGCATATCTGTTTAATCCTAAAAATAACACATGGTTATGTTCTTTGATCTAACGTGGTCTGTGTATCCGGGTTGTTTTCTAAATTCACCTGCCATGGGTCGTCTAATTTGTTGTCTCTGGTGCCATTTTAATGGATTTGTTTCTTCTAAAATTTATGATAAGCGTGATGATTTTGATTTTGATATAGTAAATTTTCCGTTTTTGGATGGTGACGTTCCTCGTCGTGCTTCTTATGGTGTATACATTTCGCAACTAATTAGGTTTGCTAGAGTCTGCAATCATGTTACAGACTTCAACGCTCGAAATAAATCTTTAACGGCCAAACTTCTCCAACAGGGCTATCGGTATCATAAACTTCGAAAAACCTTTTCTAAATTTTATCGTAGACACTATGAATTGATTTCCAAATATAATGTTGGGTTAAAGACGCTTTTAAGTGAGGGTCTTTCGGAACCAGAATTTTATGGTGACTTGGTTTACAAATTTAAGAAACTTATAGGAAGTAATGATTTTTCTTTTCAGTTTAGAAAAATCATAACACGTTACAGACGTAAAGGTTATAACTTGAATGTTATGCGACAGTCTGCATGCTTAGTTTTTAACCCAATCACGGTTGATAACTATGTTTTGTTTGTTTGTTGTTTAACGACGCATCAACCCTGATGGGTCATTAGCGTCTAACAAGGTAAAACGTTAAAATATATTGAACTCGTATTAAAAAGTAACACTAAATAAGATATAAATGTCGTTGTAAAGAAACGATATATGAAATGATAAGATTGAAGATTTAAAAATTATATTTTATAAAACAGATTTACTTGTCTAAGAAATGATAAAATCTTTCCAACGGGTACATCTTTGAACAATACTTTCAAGTTGTTAGCTTGAAAACAAGAAATTCGCTCTGCTGCAAAGTCAGTGCATTCTAAAAGAAAGTGTTTAACTGTGAATGGTGTATCACAGCCAATGCATTTAGGTTCATCTTCTCGCTTTAATAAGTGGGAATGTGTTATTCTTGTATGACCAATTCGGAGACGAGCAAGAACGATTTCTTCTCGTCTCGAAAGTTTATGAATTGCTTTTGGTCGTTTAACGATCGGTTCGACTTCCCTCAACTTATCAAACTTCGCCCCGTTCCAGATTGTTTGCCATTTGTCAAAGATGTACTCGTTAATAAAAGGTTTAAAATTGACATAAGGAATTTTAAAAACTGTTTCTTCTAGATTTAACGATTCTTTAGCGTTCTTATCAACTTTCTCATTTCCATATATACCTATATGACTGGGAACCCAGCAATATATAATTGTTTTCAATTCCGAGATGGTGTGATGTTTTATTAATAGTTTTTGTATTTGAGGGTTTTTGGATGATGTATGGTTTAAGGCCTGTAAAACTGACATAGAGTCAGAAAAAATAATAAATTTGTCCTTTAAGTTACTTTCATTTATGAAGTCTAAAGCTAAGTCTATAGCTTTAGCTTCCGCTGTGAAAATTGAAGAGCCATCAGGTAAACGTAATGTTTTGCAATTGCCGTTTGTAAAAGTAGCACAACCAACTTTGTTTTCTTCTTTTGAACCATCAGTATAAATACATTGATAGTCAATAAATTGAGATTGTAGTTGATGAAAACTTTCTTTTAGAAGGTGTGGATTTGAGTCGGATTTTTTCCCTGTATGTAGAGTCAAATTAACTTCTGGTTTTCTAATGCACCATGATGGTATTTCGGAAACAAAATGTTCTTCTATTTTATCTTTTTGGATGTTTGCTGATTCTAAAAGTGGTGCAACCCGTAAACCAAAGGACCGGATAGCCCTTGGTTTACTTTCGTAAAGCTGTACGACTTCTTCAGAAATATATGGCGGAAAAGACACCTTATGAACTGGATTTGATGGATTAGCAGCAATTCTAATGGCGTACTGTAGGGCAAGTTTCTCTCGTCGTAAATATAGAGATGGCTCTTCAGCCTCAACATAGAGGCTTTGTACAGGTGATGTTCGAAAAGCACCCAGAGCTAATCTTAGGCCTTGATGATGCACTGTGTCAAGAGAACTGATATATGATGGTCTTGCCGATCCATATACGATGGATCCATAATCTAATTTTGAACGAATGAGGGAACGGTATAGCTGGAGAAGGACAGTGCGATCAGCACCCCAGTCTGTGTGTGATAATACTTTCAGTAAGTTTAATGCTTTTAGGCACTTGGCCTTTAAGTACTTGATATGTGGTATGAAAGAAAGTTTACGATCAAAAAGAACTCCAAGAAATTTAAAATCTTCAACTACTGGAATAAGAGACCCATATAAATAAAGTTCAGGATCGTTGTGTACTTTCCGTAATTGACAGAAATGCACACATTGTGTTTTCGACTTGGAAAATTTGAAACCATTATGTGAGGCCCAGTTTTCTATTCTGTTAATGCACTGCTGTAAGTGCCTCTCGATAGTTCTCATACTTTTTGACCTGTAACACATACAGAAATCATCTACATATAAGGATCCATCTGTTTTAGGATCCAGACAGTTCATTATGCTGTTTATCTTAATATTGAACAAAGTTGTAGACAAGATGCTCCCTTGTGGAACACCCTGTGCTTGATCAAACTTTTCGGATAAAGTCGATCCAACACGAACCTGGATCCAACGATCCGCAAGGAAATTTTCAATAAATGTAGCTAATCTGCCTCGTATTCCGAGATCATGTAGATCTCGCATAATACCATGTCTCCAGGTGGTATCATAAGCTTTTTCCAAGTCGAAAAACACAGCAACAACATGCTCCTTTGCAACAAAGGCATCACGAATAAAGGTTTCCAGTCTAATTAAATTGTCGTTGGTACTTCGTTCAGAACGGAAGCCCGACTGAACAGGAGATATTAGGTTATTACTTTCTAAGTACCATACAAGTCTTACATTTATCATTCTCTCTAAGGTTTTGCAAAGACAACTTGTAAGTGCTATCGGTCTATAGCTGTTCGGTTCTGCATGATCTTTTCCAGGTTTAGGAATTGGTATTATAGTGGCTAGTTCCCAACTTTCGGGAAACTTTCCAGTTTCCCACATATCATTAAAAATATCTAAGAGAGCCTGAAGTGATTTTGGTGGAAGATGTTTTAACATTTGATAGTGAACTTCGTCGGGACCTGTTGCTGTATCATGGGCTTTACTGATGGCGTCTTTTAGTTCATCTAAATTAAATGGAGAATTATATTCTTCATTATTTGAGGACTTAAAGTTTAATTTAGTCTTTTCCTGTTCTTTCTTGTATTTTTGAAATTCCTCCGAATAATGACTGGTTGAGGAATTTGAACAAAATTGTGATGCCAAAGTATCTGCTATATCTTGTTTTGTGGAAGCTGTTTCGTTCGCATTGTTGAAGTTGTAATTAAGATGATGATAAGTAGCAGATTTAGATTTACCGGATATTTTCCTAACCATGTCCCAAACTTTTTTAGTCGGTGTTTTATAATTCAAATTAGATACGTATGTTCTCCATGATTTGCGTTTTGCAGACTTTATAGTCCGACGGGATTTTGCTCTAGAATTCCTATAAGTATTTAAATTTTCATGCGTTGGGAACTTGCAGAACTTCAACAAAGTGTCTTTTCGTTGTTTGATAGCCTCTTTACAATCGTCATTGTACCATGGGTTACTTTTCTTTGGGTTTGTCGAGGTTTTGGGGATACATTTCTCAGAAATAGTTATTAAAGAAGAAGTAAAGTAAGTTATAGGATCAGAAGAATCAGACAGAGTAGTATCAGTAAGGGACTCATTACATAAGGTATTAAATAAATCCCAATTTGCTTTATGTAATTTCCATTTGGGGTTATGGGCTTCATCATGAGTCCGAACGCTTTCAATCAAAATTGGAAAGTGGTCAGATCCACGTTGATCTTCACAAACAGACCAGTCATAGTCAAGATAGAGAGAGGGGTGACAGAGTGAAAGATCAAGAGATGAGAAAGTGCCTTTACCAGAATCTAGATAAGTGTTCGATTTATCATTCATCAAACAAATGTCGTTTTTCGTGATGAAATCCTCGATTAATTCTCCTCTGGGATCATTGTCATTACAACCCCAAAGCACATTATGACCATTGAAGTCACCTACTAACATATAGGGTGAAGGAAGCTGTTCAAGTAAAGAAGTCAGTTGTTCAGATCTTAAAAGATAAGAGGGAGGGATATAGATTGAGCAAAAAGTTATCTCTTTCTCGAGTGTAACGGAAACAGCTACTGCTTGTAGATCCGTTTTAAGTTTAATTTGACGTTGTGGTAATGTTGAATGGACAAGTAAAGAGGTTCCACCAGATGCTCTTAGACAATCCAAGTGAATGTGATTGTAAACATTAAAGCCTTTCAAAGTAAACGTGTCATTAGGTTTGAGGAAAGTTTCTTGTAGACAGAAAACAGAAGGTCTAAGTAGTGACAAAAGAAGAAGTAGTTCTTCAAAACGTGGTTTTACACCTCGACAGTTCCATTGTATTATTTTATATTTGCTACCCATTAAATAATTTAGTGAGGAGATTTAAATGCGTGACCTTTCGTTTAAATGTAGACTGAAAACTTCTACTTTGGAGCTGTGATTGGTGACCGAGGACGATGGCCACGGGAACCAGGGCGCGAGGCAACCTCGTCCATCTCCATGGCATCGTCATTAGCCAGAGCTCCAAATTTGTTATACTGTTGGACGGGATCATCTGATCCCTTCTGCACCCTACTGGATGCAGAATGTGGTTTTGCGTTTGTACTCGGTTGATTTGGTTTTGAACTAACTTTTGCTTGTTCTGACAGAGATTTGCTTGATGTTACGTTCTGATTTTGAGAAATATTGTTTCTGTTTGGTTTCCTCGCAATGAGAACTTTTGAACTCTCTGTAATCTTACAGTCTTCGACACTGTATTGTGTAGCAGCTGTTTTGGTTTCTGGTTTGGCAGCAAGTGATTTGACTATATGTGAGAAACTAAATTCAGGCTTCTGTTCAAGTTGTTTTCGAGCTTCAAGATATGTCAAGTTCTTTGTTATCTTCAATCGCATGATTTCTTTTTCCTTCTTCCATGTTTCGCATTCATTTGATCGTGATAGATGTGCTCCGCCACAGTTGACACATTTTGTGGGGTTTTTGCAGTGATTTGTATGATGGTCATGGTTTCCCATACCACATCTTTCACAGACTGACCCGGGGTCAACTGGGCATTTGTCCTCATGGTGTCCAAACTTCTGACAGTTAAAACATCTCAAAGGGTTAGGTATGTATATGTCAACAGGTACAATTTGATAGAAAATTTTGACTGCTTTTGGTGGGACGACTGAGTTGAAAGTAAGTAGCAAAGTATTGGTGTTGATGGTTTCTTGTCCTTTCTTAACGGTAAAACGTTTAACTGCCGTTACACCTTGATTTTCTAAATATTCCAGGATGTTCTTTTCTGACTCTCCTTTGAGGTTTCTGTCTCTGATGATGCCTTTCGAAGAATTCAAAGATTTGTGCGGGTTCACTTCTACTGATAGGTTAAAGAACTTTTTTGTTTTCAATAAGATGTCCGTTTGCATTTTTCGTGTTGTTTCCACAAGCAACATTCCATTTTTTAATTTCTTGACGGATTTTGGCGTACCTATCATGCTTTCTATCTGCTTTTCAATCACAAATGGTGACAGTGACGTAACTGGTGTTTCTTTAATAGTTGATTCAATGAGTAAAAACTTTGGAAAAGTGTCTTGTACTCTAAACAGTGTCGAAGCGTCTATATCATCGTCGGAATCCGGTCGTTGTCGTTTGTTATTTAAGGAAGCCATATTTTCAGTTTTAAGTCTCGACGGCTATGCGCTTCACCCTCCTTGGAGCCCTACAAGGGGACGCTATACGGAAACGGCTCTCCAGTTTCCAGCGCCAAAGCTACATACCCGTCATACTCGCCGTGCAAGATTCCAAAGTACTTCAGACTACCCAAGCTTTAACAACAAATGAATATTAAGTCAGATGTCTATTAAAGAAAACCGAAATAACATTCAGACGTTGTACCCACCCTGCCTCTCAACCTAGACCCAAGTAACCCAGAAATACCGAAAAACAAGCCCGTCGATTGACCCTTAAACCACCGCCTTCTGAGATATAGGGAAAAGGATGATTAAATGAAGAAATTTGGAACACGGTTGCGTATCATTCGATACTGAAAAAGTTAGAAGGAAGAAGAGATCTCAGGGCAAGGCATGGCAGCCGATTGACCGTGTCGAGCCTCCACGGCCTCCCGTTTACACCGAATCCGAGGCCAAAGAGGCGTGTTGAGACAGGTGAAGATCTCTGGCCTGTCCCTCAACCTCCAGGATCCTCTTCTCCGGCTTACGGGTATCCACCCACGGCAAACAGGTGGCACCTCTTTTGACCGGGTTTTACGGTTCGGTTGATAACTATGCTGCCTTCTTTAATTGCACGCCGGTGGGTCGGGCGTCAGACTCTATGATGGCCCCGACTTAAAGCTATTCATTTTAGTTGTCTGTTGCTTGGCCCACCGGGGTCCAACTGATGTTTTTCTTTAGCTCCGGAGTTAGTAAGTTATTTGGCGCCCAGGGATCTCCATCGTCGGGCAGCTTACTGAATCTGTGAGTCCTGGTTTTTGATTCATCAGGATGTTTATCATGATTTATTTGTTTGTTCTTGATGATTCATTTACTAGTTAGAGATTCACCACGAGGACCGAAGAACTAACTAAATGTTATGAACCACTGCAGAAGCTGAGTGAGGTTACGGCCGTGTAAGATCGATTTAAACCCGCCAGTTACTTTGTGTTACTGATCGTTCCAAGTCGATACTTCTGTGGTGGTTCTTTTTGTTTTATGTCTTGGTGTTTAAAATATTTTTGTGCTGTTGGCGCCTTATGTATGTTTGCATATTTTTAGTTAAGTTAAGGTAACTGAGTGGCCACCTATGGGGAAAATAGCTGCTCATTCAGCTTACGAAGTGTTTTCATGGTATAAGTGCCTGGTTGTTAGTTTGGTTTTTTCCCACCTTGGTTTTTGGAGTGGGAGTCTTTTTCTGATTGCGCCTTTTCCTGATCTTTGCCTACTTGTACCTTTTTTATACTGTCAGCTTTTGCTGGCATCCCTGTGTCTTGGTTTGCGGAATTATGGAATGTTTTAGGACCTCTGTGCTTGAGTTTTCTACTTCAAGCTTCCTTCCACTGATAAGTTTGGAAATCATATGAAGCACTTCAGCAATGTGTTTGCATTTACCACAAGGACATTCACAAAGGCTGTTTATCACCTCACCAGTGTTCTTGTTTTAGTTTAAACCAATATATGTCAGCTCCTTTATACATTGCACCAACAATGTCTGTCATATAAATATTGGGTGTGTGAATGCTCACGCTGCAGGCATGCACTTTCTGTCCCTTTTCTGTTTGATTGCCTTCACTTCTCCAGCAACCCGAGTGTCCACTGTCTGTTTGTACTTGAAATAAATATCTATTTGTTCTTTGGTCAGTTTGGGCAAATGAATCTTGTGTTCTGTCCTGAGCTGATGAAACCCTGATTTTGTTCAGTTAGGGTTAGTTGTATTGGGATTAGAGCAGGCTCTTCTTCGATGTGTTGATTACTGTCATGTGCTTTAAGCGTGTACAATGAAAGACAACACCACTTAGCAGTCTGGCAACACATTACGGGTACCTTTTCTTGATAGCCAATGAATCCATACAATATTGACTGACTTCAATTCACTATACCAAGAAGCATAGTTAATAATAATTGATAATGTAACCAAATTACTTTGTATGAAGCTGCAGGAATTTATTCCAACTACAATAATACAATTCTGTATAATTCACACAGATAATAGGTGAAGTTAGAGGGCTAACATTTACCATTTCTTGATAGCAAATTAAGTCATACAATATTGACTGACGTCAATACACTATACCAAGAAGCATAGTTTATACTAATTGATAAACAAATGTAACCAAATTACTTTGTACGTAGGTTGTTCGGAAAGTTCGTGTAATTGTGTTATATATCTCTCATAATTTTTATCTACTGTACTGGAAAGTTGATGTGCGTGAACGTCCACTTATTCTAAATTGTTGGTAGAAAAAGAAGGAGAAGTGCCCATAGAAACCGAAAATACAGGTTGTCGTGGCAACGTCATCGTCGGAGCAGTCCAAAAAATATCACTTTTTTAAACGAAGTCTTAAAGAAATAAACATAATTTCTGACTGTTTGCTCATCACGAGAAAAGCATGGAATCGTCTTGTAATATTTCAACAACGTGACATTGCTTCCTGAAAATTTACAATCAGTTGGATGTTCAACAAAGAAGTTATGGTCCTTTATAACGAGGGTTGTCTTGGGAAACCATGATGTCAAACTGTGTCGTTGCGTTGCAAAAGATTATGAACTTCTGTATTTACTTCATAAAACACACACAGAAACACTTAAGATGGTAAAATAAACATGAAAACTATGAATAATATAGTTCAGCATTTATGTACAAATGATTCGCATGTTTTAAGAGTGGAATAAAAGCAACTGATGGCGCTTTAAGAAGTAACCGCCCGGCAGTAGAATTGTGTTCCATTAAGAATTGCGAAAAATCGGATGATTCAGCGGAGAATATTAGCAAAATAGACTCAGGGAGATGTATCACCACATACTGATACTGGTTACGGAAACTTCAGACAAAAGAATGGTCAGACACATTAAATGCGTAGATATTGTTGGTGGTTAATACTGTTTATGCTGAGAAAGTGTGATCATCGCCAACGGGATTAAAATAAAGTTTGACGTTTTCGCAACGTCATTTTGACTTTGGCGTGCTCCAGGTACCCGTACCTAACCTTTTTGTAATGAACATATTTTTATTATGTCTTCATCTTGCATCATCTTGGTTTTTACAGCATTTATAGAGGACATCTTGAAGTTAAATTAGATATGTTTCGTTTTGTTTCACTATGAATATTAGTTGAATGACCAAATAATTATTCGAACTTTCCGAACGCCTCTCGTATGAAGCTGCAGGACTTTATTCCAGCTACAATAACACAATCCTGAATGATACACTCAGATAATAGGTAAAGTAAGAGGGCTCACATTTACATGTAAACAATAATTATTATTGGCTTCATTTCAGGTAGATGTACAGATAAAAGCATCTTCACCAGCTTTTCATTCAAATATATCTGTAAGTCTTATGTGTCATGTGGTGTAAAAGATAACCCCGAGCAACTGATTGTTAAAATATAACTTCAGTTGCTCGGGGTAATCTTATAAACTACAGGGTGCATAAAAATTAGTTATATAACAGTTTGGAGCATGAAATGCGGTGTATGTGCACTTTACCGCATGATATTTCATCCAGTTTTAAGAATGTTATGACCGATTTGCTAACTGGTCCTATCCCAATTGCACACCGTGTATCATGGGGATTTATCAGTATAAAAGATATTGAATGTTCCAAGATACTTATAGTGTATATGTGTTTTTGTATTTCTCCTAACATTATAATATGCATATTCTTTCACTGTGATTTGGTCCTAAAATATGATTTCTTCAATAGCATTCTTTCACCGGGGTCCAACTGGTGTTTTTCTTTTGCTCCGGACTTAGTAGGTTATTCGGCGCCCAGGGATCTCCATCGTCGGGCAGCTTAATCAATCTGTGAGTCCTGGTTTTTGATTCATCAGGATGTTTTTCATTATTTATTTGTTTGTTCTTGATGATTCATTGACTAGTTAGAGATTCACCACGAGGGTGAGGTTAGGCGCCTGTAAAACCGGTTTAAGCCCGCCAGTAACTTTGTGTTACTGATCGTTCCAATGCGATACTTCTGTGGTGGTTCTTTTTGTTTTGTGTCTTGGTGTTTAAATTCTTTTTGTGCTGTTGGCGCCTTATGTGTGTTTTCATAGTTTTAGTTAAGGTAACTGAGTGGCCACCTATTGGGAAAATAGCTGCTCATTCGGCTTACGATATGTTTCATGGTATAAGTACTTGATTGTTATTTTAGTTTTTTCCCACTTCGGTTTTTGGAGTGGGAATCTTTTTCTGATTGCGCCTTTTCCTGATCTTTGCCTACTTTACCTTTTAATAGTCGAAACCGCGGTATGGCCCATCCCCGTTCTCATTAATGTGTTCTCTGCTCTTAAAGGATCTCAGTTATAATTTGTATTCAGTTATTATCCAGTTCTTTAGGGTAGACTTTACACTCACTTGCCCCTGCCCCCGAGAAAGTATTACTATAGCTGTTGGGTGGATGTTAACCCAAGTTATTCAACAACAACAATCTCAAACACTAAAGTCCAAGTTTGTTAAGGTTTAGTTGTGGCTTATTTAAGTCAACAATTTCCAGTCATGTTGCCACTGTTGTCTAGGTATTAAACAGTATTATGGGGAGTTAATGATGTGTCTCTTAAAATTGCCCCGCCCATCGGGGTGTTTGAAAAATAGATGGGCTGCTTGTGCCTCCAGGCAAAGATTCTAATCTACTGACCGACCATCTGATTACTGGTTAACCACTCATGGCTGAGCCTGCCCAGAAAAATAGTTTAGTTGAGCCAACCAGTTAGGTGGTTATATTTATGAAGCACATTTTGAGTGTCATGACATCCTTATGCTGGGAAAAAGTAATTAGACACCACGCTCCAATCTCCGACTGAACAGTTCTGGCAGGATACAATCTATGTATAATTGTTTCAGGTATGTCTAAATAAATATTAAAACTGAGATCCCTTAAATAATCTTCCCACAATGTTCATTTAAAGTAGAGCCTCTCACACCATTGTATGTGGATAACACTCATCTGCCCTAGCGCTTGGAGGCAGTATTTGTGTGATGATTTCAAACAGCATTTTCCATCAATTAGATCACAGTTCAAACTGTTGCCTTCACAACACTCTTGATGAGTTTTGGATATCCATGTTCTGATGCTGGACATTTCACCTAAAGCAAACCATTCATTGCTTCTCCATTATCAATGTTTGGAACAATTTCATCGGGACTGGCTCCCAAATAATAGGGACAATCTTTGAACACAAACGGACCACAAGTTTTAACTCTCCTTTTCATATACATTTTGTATTTACTTATTGCAGCAGGCTCCTGCTTTCGACCCCATCTTGTATATTTGCTTTCAAACTGAGAGCTACATAGCATCCTACTAATAACAGAATTTTGATCATTGTTTACTTTCTTATTTACTACATCATTGTTATTGTTTTCCTTTCACTTATCCACAATTCATGTTTTGCTTGGCCACGAGTTTTTTCCGTTGTAATTGTAATTTCACTTCGTACACAAAGAATTCTGTTTTCATCTGATTTTCAACCATGTTTATTGCCTCTTCTTATTTCACACCTACACTATCTCAAAAACAAAAAAAAATACATCTAAAAGACATGATAGGTTTCTGGATGAGACTTCAGTTCTTTTATATTTAAAAGTTTCAATCCCCTGCCTTTGAGTGTATTGCTTCTAAATTAGAGATCTAAACCTTTCAAGACTCACCACCTGTTCCTTCTTTGCACCACTACGAAAGTTCGTAGACACCATTAATATTTTTAGCAGGAAAAGAAATGCACACAAAATGAATATATCCAGTTTTGCAAAAATATTTCATGAACTAATGGTGTTTTTATGAAAATCTGGCCAACACGACAACTTATACAGCCTTTTCTGTGCACCTGACCGGGAGCGGGGCATGGGTCGACGTTTCAGTGACGTTATTTGAAGATTATTGCTGTCAGTGTGTTATATATTTGTGACGTTCAACCGATGTTTCAGTCTTTTTTCCACATAAGGCTCTTGGATATCGGTACATCTTTTTCATGGGAATCCAGCTGTCAAATGCAAATCTGTACTGTCGCTAAGTTCTCTGACGACCGGATGAACATAAGAAACAATTTTCACGCGCTCAGTATGTCAGACGAGTGCCCATCTGCCTCCGTTTATCATCACAGACAATCTGTCGAGCAACCAAAAATCCAAGATGTCTCATATACCAGAGCTTTTCGTTGTTGTTTGTATTATTTCCATCTTGATTTGTTTGGCGACTCCCAAAACAAAAACACACGATTTAATTAATGTTGGCAGTTTTCAAACATTTTTGTTCGCACTGGATCTGAACTTTTACTCACAAATACCAAACACAAACATTCAGAAATTGATGTTGATTGAACGTTTTGACACGCGGCCCTACCATCAAGCAAACCAGAGGACCAGTGGTCCTGAGAACGCTCACCTGAAGCCTGATCCTGGAGTATTAAGTCATCATGAAATGACCTTGACCTTGAAAACTCACACACCTTTATTGAATTCATAAGCTGTCTGCATCTGCAAAGATTCAGGTCTCAGGCTGCAATAGTTCCCAAACCCAGTGATTTCTGAGAAAACTATAATTTTAATTTTGATATTCAAATGACCTTGGGTCAAGGTCAAGAAAAGTGTGTATGGACGACAGACTGGCCAAGGTCAAGAGATGACCTTGACCTAAATTAATCACATACCTTCATCTACTCCATTAGTTGTTTGCATCCACCACTTTTCAGGCATCAGGCTGCAATAGTTTTCAAAAAATCCATAGTTTTCACTTTTTCCCATGTAAAAGCCTATGTTTCCAAAATTGACCTTGCCGTAAAATAGGTCAAGGTCATCCTACGGTCATCATTTTATCAAACTGATGAGCTGGAGTCCCAAATGCTACATACCAAGTTTCATGAAAATCGGCCTGCCGGTTCTGGAGAAGAAGATTTTTGAGTGGTTTTTACCATATATGGGCGTGGCGGCCATCTTGGTCATGTGACCTGGATTTCGCGATCAAACTTTCGTCTCCCCTACCCATGGATGCTCCACATAAAATTTCACTTTGATTGGCCCAGCAGTTTCAGAGAAGAAGATCTTTGAAAAGTGTGTATGGACGACAGACTGGCCAAGGTCAAGAGATGACCTTGACCTAAATTAATCACATACCTTCATCTAATCCATTAGTTGTTTGCATCTACCACTTTTCAGGCATCAGGCTGCAATAGTTTTCAAAAAATCCATAGTTTTCACTTTTTCCCATGTAAAAGCCTATGTTTCCAAATTTGACCTTGCCGTAAAATAGGTCAAGGTCATCCAAGGGTCATCATTTTATCAAACTATGAAGGGCTGAAGTCCCCGATGCTACATAGCAAGTTTCGTGGAAATCGGCCCACCGGTTCTGGAGAAGATTTTTGAGCGGTTTTTAACATATATGGGCGTGGCGGCCATCTTGGTCATGTGACCTGGATTTCGCGATCAAACTTGAAATGCCACTACCCAAGGAGGCTCCACATAAAATTTCAACTAGATCGGCCAAGCGGTTTCAGAGAAGAAGATCTTTGAAATTGTGGACGACGGACGGACGGACGGACGCCGGCTCATGGCCATCCTATAAGCTCACCTTGTGAGCCTTCGGCTCAGGTGAGCTAAAAACTGGTCATATCAAGTTTTTTATATTTAAGAATTGCACCCAATTTCTAAAATATACTCATAAGATATTGCTGCTTGAAATTATACAAAACACTTGTTCTAATACGTATTCTAATAACTAACGAGTCTACGAAATTTTCTGGCAAACCTCGTTGATACCTGAAATAGTTTCAGCTGAATCACTTTACAATTTGTTATATTGTAGGTCTTGTGGTTGCTTTGGAATTATATTTTCTTTTCGTTTTTGGGTTATTCCATTTGCATGTGATTTGGATGAAAGTGTACCACCCCTCCTATTTTCGTCAGCTCTATTAAACAGTATTTTTTTCTTAAGCTCGGAATCAGCTTGTTAAAACAGCTTCAAACGGAAACAATTTTTTCCCATCAAGTTCAAGCGCAGATCACTTTGGCTGAGGTTAGCTACTGTGATTTTCTTGTGTGGACGAATATGGGAATACACATTGAAAGAATGAAAATAAACTATTTTTGATTATGTTTAGTAAGCTGAAATCATACTTCAGAAAGGTAGTTTTAGCAGAAATCCTCACTCAGAATAAGACTTCAGTCAGAAATTGCAGAATCACTAGTAAGTGACACAAAACCTTCGGATAAGAAAGGTTAATAAATCTCCATACTAGAATCAATCACAGACGTTTTGGCCGGAATATGATTTTCATCCTGAATAGACAAGTGTATGTAGGCAATGAAAAGGAAAAGGTGCAATCACAGAAAAATTTGAACTCCAAAATCCTAGGTGGGATAAACTTAATGGCAATTAGGTACTTATATTTAGAAAATCTATAGTAAGCCGAGTGAACAGCTATTTCCCCATTGGCGGTCATTCAGTTCCCCGAATTCAACTTGAACTATAAAAACGTATATAAGGTTAAAAGGTACAAGTAGGCAAAGATCAGGAAGAGGATCAATCAGAAAAAAATTTCCACTCCAAAAACGGAGGTAAACAATCAGGTACTTTTACCATGAAAGAGTAGCTATTTTCCAAATAGGTGGCCATTCAATTCCCTAAACTTAACTAAAATATGTAAAAGTACAAGTAACCTACGACCAGGAAAAAGCGCAATTTAAAAGGTCCCCACTCCAAAATCCGAGGCGGAAAAATAAACAAACTAATACTAAGTTACTTATACCATGAAAACATTTCGTAAGCCAAATGAGCAGCTATTTTCCCAATAGATGGACAATCAGCTATATAAACTTAACTAAAAATATTATAACATACATAAGGCGCCAACAGCACAAAAATCAATAATATAAAAGCGATTTAACAGGTTACAGATCAAATCAGGGGTGCCTGCAAAGTAGAAATAGCGTGGGGGACTTGGAGCCGAGCTTTGGCTCAAAGTCGTCACGTTTTCATAAATAGTGGCGGTTTAAAGTCTGAGCGATCTCATGAGGTCAATTTGGGATCAGCGATCTTCGATCTCAGGAGCTCTGTTAGGATCGATCTTAAGAGGTCTTGTAAGATCGATCTTAAAGAGGTACATCTTAAGAGCGGGCTTATAATTGACATTAGATAACTACTCATATAAATGAATTAAAAAGTTAAACAAAAGATTCTAAGCACAAAGTTGTCACTAAAAGGAGTCTGTAGGAAAACAACGGTGTCGCCGCCCAAGTTCAACGGTTTATTAACGTTTTTGTAACCGTTCGTGAAACGAAGTTGCGCGTCTTTTAAAAAGACACGGCATATTTTCGTATTTCTCGTAATATTGATATTTTTTTCATTTGTCGTCTTTTATTTTGTTAGAAAATTCATTTGATCTGAAAACTTGATATAAATTGCCGTTTCTGTGCTTGATACGAAACTTTGATTTCGCAGCCCTTTTGTACCGATTATAACGATTTAGAACAAAGGAAAAACACGTGAGTGCAATATTATCATTATTTTCTCTATGACTAGCGTGAAAAAGCATGTAAAGAATATACATTGGTATTAACAGTATGATTTCCCTTTTGTAATAACCTTGACGAAAACAGCCCATCTCCCGATTTGATATTTTGATTGAATATCATGTGTTTTCGCGACCACGAAGCGGAAGACTTCCAGTTTAGCGGTCCCCAGTAATTGACAAAAAAAGGCGCGCTTCGCGCGCATTAGAGTGCGCAAAGCTCACCATGGACGACCAAAGGTCGTCGCGTGCTTCGCACGCAAGATACTATATAGAGAGACACGCGACAGCGTGTCGATCTCCTTAAAAAGGCAACAAAACGCAAAAATAAGCACAAAAATGAATTCGCCGTGCGATTTTATGTTAATACCTTCGGTATGAAATACCGAAAGGTATTAATTCGTTTTTAAATATCAAAAGAATCCATTCAGTGGTGTCCAGTTTCGGGAGGTTAATCAGCAACAAGAGTCACGTGATAAACCGGAAGCACGCGCAGAGTTTCCAATGTAAACAAAGAGCTGTCAAAAGCGTTTCATTGCGAAAAAAGTCAAAAAAAAAGCTGTCTAAATGCCTCTCAGGCTGAGAAATCTGTTTAAGATCGCAGAAAGTATTGAAAGTCTCATAAATTGGTTGTTCCAGTTAGGTTTGGTTCTTCAGTTAGGTGGTGTTTTGTGTAAATTTTGTGAAAAGGGTCGTTTTGGTCTGAGAAAGGACGCATCGTTCAGTACAGACCAGTGTTACTGGCGGTGTTCAAACAAAGCATGCGGCAAGAAGGTATCAATAAGGCAAGGCTCATGGTTCTCAAATAGTAATCTGTCCCTCGAGACTATAGTTCTTCTAACTTACTTCTGGGTTTACAGGGCGGAACAGGAGTTTGTCAAGCACGAGTTAGGAATTTCCCACACAACAATCGTGGACTGGTATAATTTTTCAAGAGAAGTGTGCATCTCTATTCTAGAAAGATTCAGTGAACGGATTGGGGGTCCAGGAAAAGTTGTTGAGATTGATGAGTCCAAATTTGGAAAAAGGAAGTTTCACAGAGGGAGAAGAGTGGACGGTGTTTGGGTTTTTGGGGGAATCGAAAGAGAGACCAAAAAGTGTTTTTTTCAAGTGTGTAGCTGACAGAACAGCCAATACCCTAGTGTCCATCATTAAGGAAAACATCTTGCCTGGTACCACAATTTATTCAGACTGTTGGAAAGCATACAGCTCCCTTAACAGCGAAGGCTTCTCACACCTCACTGTCAACCATTCAGTCAATTTCGTTGACCCTGAGACAGGCACCCACACAAATACGATTGAAAGTACCTGGAGGGCTTTGAAGAAATCACTGCCAAAAAACGGAACTACAAAGGACCTGTATGATACATATTTCGCTCAGTACTGCGTCAGAAAACAATTTCTAATTGACAGAGAAGACCCATTCCTAGAATTCCTCCAATTAATTAAGCAAGTGTATACCCCAAAGTTTGAACCAACTCAGGAAGAAATAGAGACATACAGAAAAAGAAAAGAAGAGAAAAAGACTGAAGTAGCACCACCCAAAACACAAAAAGGTACAAGTAGGCAAAGATCAGGAAAAGGCGCAATCAGAAAAAGATTCCCACTCCAAAAACCGAGGTGGGAAAAAACCAAACCAACAATCAGGTACTTATACCATGAAACATATCGTAAGCCGAATGAGCAGCTATTTTCCCAATAGGTGGCCACTCAGTTACCTTAACTTAACTAAAATTATGAAAACACACATAAGGCGCCAACAGCACAAAAAAAGTTTTTAAACACCAAGACATAAAACAAAAAGAACCACCACAGAAGTATCGACTTGGAACGATCAGTAACACAAAGTTACTGGCGGGCTTAAACCGGTTTTACATGGCCATAACCTCACCCTCAGCTTCTGCAGTGGTTCATAACATTTAGTTAGTTATTCGGTCCTCGTGGTGAATCTCTAACTAGTCAATGAATCATCAAGAACAAACAAATAAATCATGATAAACATCCTGATGAATCAAAAACCAGGACTCACAGACTGAGTAAGCTGCACGACGATGGAGATCCCTGGGCGCCGAATAACCTACTAACTCCGGAGCAAAAGAAAAACACCAGTTGGACCCCGGTGGGCCAAGCAACAGACAAGAAGCTCCGGCCCCAACCAACTAAAATGAATAGCTTTATGTCGGGGCCATCATAGAGTCTGACGCCCGACCCACCGGCGTGCAATTAAAGAAGGCAGCGTAGTTATCAACCATGATTGGGTTAAAAACTAAGCATGCAGACTGTCGCATAACATTCAAGTTATAACCTATACGTCTGTAACGTGTTATGATTTTTCTGAACTGAAAAGAAAAATCATTAATTCCTTTAAGTTTCTTAAATTTGTAAACCAAGTCACCATAAAATTCAGGTTCCGAAAGGCCCTCACTTAAAAGCGTCTTTAACCCAACATTATATTTGGAAATCAATTCATAGTGTCTACGATAAAATTTAGAAAATGTTTTTCGAAGTTTATGATACCGATAGCCCTGTTGGAGAAGTTTGGCCGTTAAACATTTATTTCGAGCGTTGAAGTCTGTAACATGATTGCAGACTCTAGCAAACCTAATAAGTTGCGAAATGTATACACCATAAGAAGCACGACGAGGAACGTCACCATCCAAAAAAGGAAAATTTACTATATCAAAATCAAAGTCATCGCGCTTATCATAAATTTTAGAAGAAACAAATCCATTTGCAACAGAAAGATGTAGATCTAAAAAGGGGGCTTCAGTATCTGAGATATTGGCCTTGTTCAACTGAAGTTCAGGTGGATAAATTTGATTGACCATACCTTCAAAATAAGGGTTGTCAATGTTCAAAAGGTCATCGAGGTACCTAGATGTGGAATTAAAACTAGAATCCCACTTTCCAGCCTTCAGATAAACAAATCAACTTCGAGCGCCGATGACTTCCAGTTGTAAACATGGTAAAGGTAAGTCTTTTTAATCTCGTTTAATTTAAAGGTAAGTCTTCAGTTTTCACTATTTCTCATGTTTGCAATTCTTCCTCGCCCCCACAACCCCGTTGAAATGCTGTTTGTTTGGATTTGAAACAGCATGTCGCTCTGAAATACGACGCGCGGTAGCCTTGAAAGAAATTGGACGGAAACGTAATGGCGGCCATTTTGCGAATGTTTACAGGTGCGCGCATAGGAATATTTCCGGGGACCGCTAAACTGGAATCTATCCCACGAAGCATGCTTGGCTTTAGAATCTGTCCGCCATTTGTTAAAATCACAACTTATTACACTACAGAATAAATTTCTTGAGTTGTGTTTCACTAAATATTCAAATGAAGTTATAAAATGCAAATTTAGGTTTATTTTGTAAAGCATCAATTTCATCATATAGTGACTCACCCGATTACTGGTGTATACCGTCGTTAACTGGTGCAATTCATAAAATGGCTGTATTAAATGTCTTCTGGATTTCTTCCGTCTTTTTGCAGTAAATGTGTGTGATGTATTGTTTTATGCAACAGTCATTTGTGATTTGGGAACAGCGGGGACTTTGACTTTTGGTGCAGCTAATCCATGCTTAATTCCACACCCTGCAGGGACAGCTCATTGGTAAAATCCCGGCTGTTTTTGTTGAATTCTGTTATGCATGGTTAAAGAGAAGTAACTCTTACATTATTGATATCAAGAACCTGATACAGTTATGTGGACTAAAAATCATCAAGGTCATCAGCATAAGAACTCTTCTTCTAAAGTTACCTTTAGTGTATGATAAAGAGAGCATGCTACCAAATAAATTGAGTTAACAATTTCAAGTGTTTTCACTGATTTCAACAATGGTAGCAGAGCGAGTGACAGTGTCTAGCGTTTAATACAGTGAAGTGACTTTAGTGACAGTGAAGTATTGACATTTAGTAGTGTAATTGGAGTAAAAACTGAAAGCTGGCAACCAAAATTAACCCACCCACTTTCAGTAAAGCAAAGTCTTCCGAACTTTATAAACAGAAAGTATTAGCGTGGCATGAAATCACTGACTTGGCAAAAGAGAAATACGGTGTGGCCATTGCCTTATCGTTACCAGAGGATGATGGAAGTCAAATAAGAGAGAAAGTATTCAGTCAGGTTAAACTACCTGATCGGAAAAAGGAGGATGGACTGAACATTTTGGTGTTTTTTCTTGACAAACACCTTGCTAAAGTTGACCTTACAGATAGTTTAGAGAAATTTGACATTTTTGACGATTATGAAAGATCATTCGGCGCCCAGGGATCTCCATCGTCGGGCAGCTTACTCGATCTGCGAGGCTTTTGATTCATCAGGATGTTTATCATGATTTATTTGTTTGTTCTTGATGATTCATTGACTAAAGATTCACCACCAGGAAAATTTACTATATCAAAATCAAAGTCATCGCGCTTATCATAAATTTTAGAAGAAACAAATCCATTTGCAACAGAAAGATGTAGATCTAAAAAGGGGGCTTCGGTATCTGAGATATTGGCTTTGTTCAACTGAAGTTCAGGTGGATAAATTTGATTGACCATACCTTCAAAATAAGGGTTGTCAATGTTCAAAGGGTCATCGAGGTACCTAGATGTGGAATTAAAAGCCTCGATAACATCAGCTTGATTATCATGGTTAAGAGAATCCATGAAATCTCTTTCGTAGCAGTATATAGCAATTTGTACCCATCGGAATTCCAACAATTTGTCTGTATAACTTGGTCCCAAATCTAATATAAATATTATCAAGGAGATAGGACAAGGCGTCGCACACATTCTGACATGACCAAAGTGTATACCGACTTTGGTCAGAGGAAGTGAAAAAAACCTTTCTGTCATTACATGCCAAATAAAGTGAACCATAGTTTTTTAATGCCCTTTTGAAGGTCCACTCTATCAAATCCAGAAGTTTTTCTTTTATTAGATTATGTGGTAATGTTGTATACAGAGTAGAAAAATCATACGTGGACAAGCTTGTCGCACGGAACCCTCTACACTTCAATTTACTGAACACCTCACCAGAATTTTTATTGACCAAAACCAATTTTTATTTGAAGTTTCATACACTGTCTCACAGTATCTTATAAAATGAGATTTGATAGCAGTAAGACAGGAAGTTAATAATTTGGAAAGTTCAGTGGTAGTACAAGAGCTAGAATTTGCAATAAATCTAGCTTTGTATGGTCTTTTGTGAAGCTTAGGTAACCAATACATCGTAGGAAGTTTGTCTTGGCCTTCATTGACACAAACAGAAAACTTAACAGGTAAATCGTTTAAGTGGGCATTAACTACAGACACTTCATCAGTATCTGTCTCCAGATAAGCCCTGGTACCATCAAGTTCCTGTTTTAAGGTGTTCACGTAGTGAAGCCTACAAACGACAACAACATTGTTTGCGGCTTTGTCTGCCGGAACCAAGGCATACTTTCTATGAAATTCTTGGATACCCTGCTTCAAATGCCTGAATGACGATTTGGGTTTAGGAGGTAAAAGATTAGTATTTTGTGAATAAAACTTAATACGTTTATCCACGATAGTGAAGATACTTCTTTTCTATCTTGATAGAAAATTTATCCACGATAGTGAAGATTCTTCTTTCTAAGTTGATTGTTCAAAACTGATAAAAATCAAAGTGATTTTAAATTAAGTTTGTGATTCAAGCCACTCAAGCCATTCTACTTCACCATAAAGGACCTTATTATATGGCAAGTGATGAAATATAGAGAAATATGTATTAAATATAACCAATATTTGAAAAAGATATATTTTCACATGTGAAAATATTAAAAAAAAAACAGTTATATTTTCACTTTGGGAATACGCAAATTACGATTCCACCGTTTCATTTCTAATTTATACATAACTAAATTTAATCTATGCTATTGTTGACACAATTAACGTTCACACACAATAGCGACGTAATGACGTCATTTAGGATTTAAACGTCATACGCTTTAGCGCGCAATGTTACAATGACTACATGCAATATAATAAAAAGAAAATTCAAGTTTTTGTCGTGAATATGACTTTTCTTTCATCTCGTGAAGTGAAAAATTATATATTTCATTCGTGCCTTCGGCACTCATTAAAGTTTTTCACTTCACTCAATGAAATAAAACGCATATTCACTCCAAAAACCTTGAATATCCTCTATATATTTCCTACAGATTTTTGGCGATTTTTTTTGTTCGTTTTTTACTTCCGCTCTTGCATTTAAATGAGACAAACACCATTGTTTTGCATTTTCCAATGCCTTTAATTTGATATGTATACATATATACATGTTAAACTTGCGATAATTCTTGAAAATTGTCTGACATACCTAAAGGCAGTGGAGGGGCAGAGCCGCTTTAACACACCACATCGGGGAGGTATAAGCCAAAGCTGAAGCTATCCGCACGACGGTCGTGCCGATAACGCCGCTTCTCCGCACGACTGTCGTGCCGATGAGCGCGTTATCGGCCCGACCGTAGTGCGGATAGCCAACTCTACACGTATTGGCTATCCGCACGGCAGGAATTACAACTTGTATAAGATTTTCTAACAAGCTTACATACACAATAAACTATTTATTTGTCATTAAATAAATTGATTATGTATTAAGCTATTGAAACACATTCGAAATTAACATTTTTGCTAATAATGAATAAGAAAACAAGTTTGATTTGATTATTCCAGCTGATGTAATATGAATCACAGTACTTAGATTTCTAACCGTGTGGCAGCGGTAAAAACCATTGTAAAATGCCTTTTAATTGTTGTACTGATATGTTTCCATATTCATTGTTAAAATTAAAGGTTTATTCTTTTGGATTACCACTTTCTTTTATTATTTAGGTTACGATAATTACTTTCTCATTTACGCATGTCTGATTTTTACAGGTTTAGTTCACAGGTAAGCCGATATCAGCAAAATAATAGATCTAATTTTGTTAATTAAAAAAAAAATCCTGCATGGGTAATATTCTGTTTCAGTTTTGAAGCCAGTGTATAATATTTATCAACTTCAAATGTATCAAATTCTAAACAAAATTTAGTATTTGGATATCGATTTCCCTAATGTAACATAGTCATGCCTGCCTTTGGGTTTTGGGATTCTGACTGGTAACTTGTGGTTTGAAGAAGCTTGTTTGTAATTTGGTGGAACTATTGATTGTATCCTGAAGAATTAATCTAAGACTTGAACAATGCTTCTGCTGGTCCAAGGAAGATTAAATGTATTTCCATTAATAATGTTTTCTATGGGTTTTGCAGCTACTTTGTATTGAAGATTGACATCATTGTCCGGGTGCGATTGTTTAAATCTATTTCAGGCTTAACTGGACAGCTTATGATGTATTAATATTGGACCATTTGCATCTTATCTGGTATTCATGATGTATCCGGTGGGACGGATTATTGTTAATCTATTCCATGGCAACGGTATTGTTATGAAGATAAAGCTTGGTATCTCATTGGTTTATGGTTTTGATGTATTTGAATAAGTTTGAGGTTATCGATATCTGATGAATATTTTGAGATACTGTAACTTGGTATCATGGGGTAACGACGTCGTTTTGGGTTGATGTGTGTGCGTGTGTATGGATGCGAAGACTGCACCATTTCTAGAACATTAAGGGCAGATTAGATTTATGAGAACTAGTTTATTCTTGTGGCAAAGCTTCTTTGGGATTATGTCCTTAATCTAAGGGGAGTCGTTTTTAGCTTTTGGAATGAAGATACTAAAATAGTATTACAAAATTGAAACTTTAATTAACTTTCTATAGAACAATCGAAATAAGACTCCAGTTAATTTTGGAAATTAGTACAACAGAAAATTCAGTACAACAGAAATAATATATTCAACGAATGAAAAAGTAAATGGATTTTAGTTATTCTTTCAATCCACGAAAATAAACATAACGGTCACGAGGAACAACGGAAGTACTAACCCAGACACCCTGTGCCCTTGGTTAGGTCACAGTGTAAACTGGTGCCGTGACCAGGATTAAACATGTATAAATGAAACGTGGATTGGACGATCTTACAAGCTCTGACGATGATAATTATAACTACACCACTGCATATGAACGACGGCAAGCCAGAATTGAAAGGGTTGCATCAAACCGGTGGCTTCTAATTGCACGGTTGTTCTGGAACTTTCAATTGCGTAGGAACCCACCCTATTTAAGTATAATGAAATTTCTGAGGCGTATAGCCAGATGGAGAATTCGTGATAGGCAGAAGGAAAGAGATACCGTACTGGACAATATTTTTTACGGTGGGGTTTTGAACCTTGAAACAGACAAAATTTCTATCAATGGAGAAGTTGATCTAGATTAGTGACGCTGATTTGTCCGAACGTTTTGGGACTTTGTACGAAGTGTAACGTAACAACATTTTTGGTACTTTCTTCATTTGGCAAACCTGAGTTGAATTGTAACAACGTGAAATACTGAAAATGGATTAATTTTGATAATAAAGAAATGGAGTATACCATTTGAACATTTATTATGTCATGTGGAAAAAATTACAGTAACTTAATAAATATGATGTTTTAATTGTGGACAGATCTTCGCCTGGTGTAATTAAACATTACTATCCGGCTATCCGGCGATCTTAATTATGGGTGGATCCAGTTGGACATAATAGCTGGGGTCCATGAGGACACTGTCAGCATACAAAGAGATCGGGCTGTTCGAATTTGACTCGCCGTTAGAATTTAGGCCTATATGGTGGCTAAATTGTTTGAAAACAATGGAGATATATTTGCGGCAAAGGACAGCGATTTGACATTTACTGATATGTAAAATTTCATATTGACACTGGTGATGCCACGCCGATTAAACATCGTCGATGAGTGGTGACGTTTTGTTTAAAGCACAGATCCTATGGACAGCCGCATGTGCTTGAGGACAACGCTACTGATGGGATGTTATATGAGCCAGGGTTAAAGCGTGGATTCTAGAAAACCGTCTGCGCTAGGTGCAACGCTTAACAACATGATGTCATCCTAGAAGAAATATATTAAAAAAAAACAGGTAAAAAAAGCATTAAAGTAAACTTCAAATGATTCAGTTTTAATGATAAGAAAGCATTAATGTTTAAGCAAGTCAAGTAATGTTTAAATATAAAAAAGGGTTATTTAATCAAGTGTTATTGCAATGGTTTGTGTGAGCAGTGTGTTAATTTACATGTAAATAATTGTGTCAACTGTCACAAGATTAATAGTAACGATTAGATTAATAACGGGATGTACTTTTCTTCTTTTCATATTTGGATATGTCAAATAATCTTTATCTTTGAAGCAAAGGCCTTAGGTAGAATACATGGTGCCAAGGTTATTGAGTGAATGTTTGACTGTGGATTAGTATCATATCATCATTAATGTTGTTGTGACAGGACACACAATTAATTGTCTCGAATTTGTACTGTGACAAGACACTGTTATTATGAGACAATGTTTATCGTTATTGTGACAGGACACATTTTGTGCTGATAAAATGAATTCTGTTAATGTTATATATTGTGTTATATATTGTGTTATATGTTGTATATCATGTTATATTCATGTGTGCAAGAGAATATGCCTCAACTGTTGAGACACCATTTGTTTGGGTGTTCATAATGGCTACCTTAATGATTGATGCATTGATTTTATTCGGGTATTAATGTTTTTGATTATGGTTGCAGAGTCTCTGTTTAAAAGGGACCCTTGTAGTTAAAGGGTAGGGGAAAAAGAAATTCTTCCGCTCTGGCAAAAATCAGGTTTACATAGAGTTGATATACTTATACTTGGGGTTATCAACAGTATTTAAACTGTAAATATTTTAATGGTACAATTAACATAAATATATGTTCATTAAACGTACACGGTCTCGCAAAATTTGAAGGCGATAGAGAATTTCAACAGTACTTTAAAAAATATGATATTATTGGACTTTGTGAAACATGGGGTAATGAAAATGAAGACCTCTCTGATTTGTTACATGGATATCAATGTTTTACTAAAGTTAGACGGAAATTGGGGAATGCCATCAGAAATTCTGGGGGTATATGTGTACTTATCAAAGAATATCTTATTCAGAATAATATTGTTCGTAGAATATTTGATAATTTAGATGAATGTATTGTATTACTTTTGAATGGTAAGAAGTTTGAAAATCAAAATGATATTATATTGATCTTTACATATATTTCTCCAGAGGGCTCTTCATTTTATACAAACCCAAATGATAATGGTATTGAACTATTAGCAGACAAATTAGTGATGATTTCATCTGAGTACCAAGATGCCGATTTTCTTCTTGCAGGTGACTTTAACGCCAGAACGAAAACTCTCGCTGACTATATTGTTGATGATGATACTGATTTTGTATTTGGAGAACACACTGCTTATCCAGCTGATACGTTTTCTATTCCACGAAATAATTTAGACAGTGACGTTTCAAATGCATATGGCCTATCCTTGATAGAAATGTGTTCTATGTTTAACATACATATTTTGAATGGTCGTTTGTTTAATGATCTTGATGGAAACTATACATGTTTTGCAAATAATGGTACTTCAGTTGTTGACTATATCATTGCGTCAACAACATTGTTCTCTAAATTTACAAATTTTGGAGTTGATAATTTTGATATCTCTGATCATATGCCAATATATTGTACATTAACTTTAAACGTAGAACAACATACATTTGATAATACTCACCGTCAGACACAAGGAAATGAATCATATGCATATGAAAAGTATAAATGGAAACATGAATATAAAGATGCATTTCTTGTAAAATTTAGAGAAAGTTTTCGACTTTTTCAGCAGCATTTTATTAATCAAGATATTTCCACCGTAGATCTTTTCCCAGACTTCATACGATTATTTCAAAAATCGGCCGAAAATATGAAATGTAAACCAAGTAATAAGACAAATGATACGCATCAGCCGGAATGGTGGGATACAGAATGCGAACAGGCCAAAAAAGAAAAGTATTTATTTCTAAGACATTTTAGACAAAGCAATTCTCGGAGATCACTTGATGAATATTTATGTAGCAAGAAACGTTTTAAAACCATAGTATATGAAAAGAAATTAAATCATAAACGCGTGAGAAAGCAGAACCTTGTTAATTTGAGGAAATGTCCAAAACAGTTCTGGAAAAGCATTAAGGGACATAAACCGCAGAAAGATGTTACACAAAATATACCGACTAATGACTGGTTTGAGTATTTTAAAAGTCTTCTGAATCCACAAATTGATAACGAAAATCAAAATGGAAATTTACTTGCTGAAATAACACAAAATAATGATGCCTCTGATCTAAATGTTTTAATAGCTGAAAATGAAGTTAAACAAAGTATAATCAAGCTACATACTAATAAGTCTCCTGGACCGGATGGTTTGCCAGCAGAATTTTTCAAATGTACAATGGAACATATACTTCCGTATTTGACTACATTATTTAATAATATCTTTGAAAGTGGAAATATTCCAGATTCTTGGGGTAATAGCATAATTTGTCCCCTGCATAAAAAGGGCTCTTTGTTTGACCCTAACAATTTTAGAGGGGTATCTCTGATAAACACAATTTGCAAGATGTTTACAAATATACTTACATCAAGATTAGATAAGTGGACTGAAAAATTTAATGTTATACATGAATCACAAGCAGGATTTAGACGACAATACTCAACTGTAGATAATATATTTACTCTCCATGCTGTTACACAAAAATATCTTTGCAAAAAAGGAGGCAGGTTTTATTGTTTATTTATAGACTTTCGTAAAGCATTCGATAGTATTGATCATGATAAATTGTGGGATGCATTAACCCGTAAAGGAATCGAAGGAAATTTTCTCAGGGTTTGGAAATCACTTTACAGTAAGCTTAAATCTTGGGTTAAAGTTGATGAAAATTTAACAAACTATTTTGATTGTACTATTGGTACCAGACAGGGGTGTGTTGGGAGCCCAAAAATATTTTCATTATTTATAAATGATTTAATATCATACTTAGAGTCAAAATTAAACCAGGGAATATTTATTACAACAGACATTGATGATGTATTAACTCTAATGTTTGCAGATGATGTATCATGTTTTGCTGATACAGTTGTTGGGCTTCAACGCTTGTTAAATGAACTGTCAGTATTTTGTAAATCTGTTGGTCTACATATCAACTTTGATAAAACAAAAATTATTGTATTTAGAAATGGTGGTCCTTTACGAATGACAGAAAAATGGGTCTTTGATGGCAAAAACATAGAAGTAGTTTCATTTTATAAATACCTTGGTATCTTTTTTACGCCTAAACTAGTATGGACAAAAACATTAGAATCTCAAGCTTTACAAAGCTTAAAGGCATCTGCATCTATTTTCAAATTTCAGAAAAACTTTGGATTTTTTAGTCCGCAAGATATTTTCAAACTATTTGACACCATTGTTAAACCTGTTTTATGTTATGGGTCGGAAATTTGGGGTTATAGATACTATGATAAAATTGAAAAAATACAGAGTAAATTCTGTAAACGCTTCTGCTGCTTGAGTGCTAACTCTTCTGATTTTATGGCGCTTGGTGAATGTGGTAGACTACCGATTGCTATAACTTATATGACTAGGTGTTTAAGTTATTGGATTAAATTATTAAGAATGGAGAATTATAGATATCCAAAACAGTCCTATTTAATGTTAAAACGCCTCGATGAAAGTGGAAAGACAACTTGGGCGAGTCATATAAAATCAATGCTTTTTAGATTTGGATTTGGATACATATGGATTTCACAAGATGTAGGTAATAGTAAATTGTTGATGCACCTGTTTACAGAACGATTGAAAGATTGTTATTTTCAAGAATGGCTATCAAAAGTGGCTGAGTCTGAAAAAGCAGAACATTATAAACATTTCAAAAGTTTACTTGAAGTTGAAAAATATCTAACTCTAGACTTGTGTTTTAAATTTAGGCAAGCTTTAGGTGTTCATCTCATAACTTAATGATTGAAAAAGGAAGACATTTAGACCTTGACAGAATTTTTAGAAATTGCCCTTTTTGCTTAAAAAGAAGTATTTATACTATTGAAGATGAGTATCATTTCTTAATGGTGTGTCCACAATATGAAGATATAAGATATATTTATTTTCCTGAAAATATGTTAAATTATGTGACTATTGACAAATTTTACAGTTTTATCAGTTCAAGAAATGAGCAGATGATTACATCATTAGCAAAATACTTATACTATGCTTTCGAAAGACGAAAAATTATGCTAGTTTGAAATTGATATGAGTTTTAGTTTTGATGTTGGGAAACGAAATGTCAAATTATCATTGGTATTTGGTATGTTCAGTTAGATGTATCTCTTTAGCAGCTATTCCAAATTATACAAGTATTTCACGATTCAATGCCTTACACATATAAACTGTTTATGTAAAGTCAAATTATCATAGGTATTTAGTATATTCAGTTAAATGTATCTCTTTAGCAGCTATTCCAAATTATACAAGTATTTCACGATTCAATGCCTTACACATATAAACTGTTTATGTAAAGTCAAATATGTATGCATGCAATTATCTTTTCCTTCTTTGTTAAATTGCTACTCGTATAGATTGTATATATGTTGTTCTATTATGGGCCGGTGGCCTGAATTGGTTGAATAAATTTGATTTGATTTGATTTGATTTGATTCCGGGAGAGAATAATGTTAAGGACGTGTGAGAACAAAAGGCAATGCTTCAAAGTGTATCATCATTGTAGTGGGTTCTATAATGGGGTTTATAAAGACTATAACTGGAGTTTTCTTGTGTCACTATTGTAATTTGGTATTAGTTCTTGCGCTACTGTGGAAATCAATAAGAACTGTAGCAGCAGTTATGTTTTCCAATAATGGACAATGCTGACACAATTTCAGCATTGGACGTAATGGTTGTGGTGCTTGTGGCAATGAAACTGTATTGGTCAATGTTAAATAAGGTGCTGATTAATAAAAAGTAACTTGATAATTGGTAGCATATTGTTGCATTTTGGTTTTGTAAAATTTGAGGTTTATTGGTTATAATATATCGGTTGCAATGTTGGTTGACGACATGCGATTGGGTTTTGCTGTGTTCCATTTGGACTAAGATATTGGTTTCCGATATTGCACTGTGCTGCTGAAGAAATCAGATGGAACTTGAAAATAGGATGAGACATTTTCTGATATTGGGTATTTTCTGATATTGGGTTTAGTAGCCTATCGCTACATCTATGACTTGTCCTGCTGCCTTCTTTTGAATGTTTTTCCCTGACGGCAAAAACATTTGGCCAAGGGGTGTTATGTAACATAGTCATGCCTGCCTTTGGGTTTTGGGATTCTGACTGGTAACTTGTGGTTTGAAGAAGCTTGTTTGTAATTTGTTGGAACTATTGATTGTATCCTGAAGAATTAATCTAAGACTTGAACAATGCTTCTGCTGGTCCAAGGAAGATTAAAAGTATTTCCATTGATGTTTTCTATGGGTTTTGCAGCTACTTTGTATTGAAGATTGACATCATTGTCCGGGTGCGATTGTTTAAATCTATTTCAGGCTTAACTGGACAGCTTATGATGTATTAATATTGGACCATTTGCATCTTATCTAGTATTCATGATGTATCCGGTGGGACGGATTAGTGTTAATCTATTTCTTGTTTACCATGACAACGGTATTGTTATGAAGATAAAGCTTGGTATCTCATTGGTTTATGGTTTTGATGTATTCGAATAAGTTTGAGGTTATCGATATCTGATGAATATTTTGAGATACTGTAACTTGGTATCATGGGGTAACGACGTCGTTTTGGATTGATGTGTGTGCGTGTGTATGGATGCGAAGACTGCACCATTTCTAGAACATTAAGGACAGATTAGATTTATGAGAACTGGTTTATTCTTGTGGCAAAGCTTCTTTGGGATTATGTCCTTAATCTAAGGGGAGTCGTTTTTTAGCTTTTGGAATGAAGAGACTAAAATAGTATTACAAAATTGAAACTTTAATTAACTTTCTATAGAACAATCGACAGGCTCAGAACATCCTAAATTTTAGCTAGGCTAGTTCTATTTTACTAGAGTAGCTAAATCGAGCTTTAGAAAAGCATGGGAATCGTGCAGTATACTGCTGTATCGAACTGAAAAATTTTAAAAACCTTTGCAAATGCCTGCCATTGCAACCAAAAAAATAAAATTTGAGCCAAGCATTTTTTGTAAAACACCCTATTTTTATTACCATAATCGACAGTTTCTGGAAAATGGAAATTTTTGACACGTATAAATTTCGGTGAACTGTCCTGTCGAGGAATGGACGATTCGCCCAAAATTATATCCTCCCAAAAATCTGAGGGCGTATTTGTTGAAGCCAAACCGGTATCAGTTTCGTTTTGATATGTTTCTGGAAACTGAAAAACTGGTTTCATCAAAACAGAAACCGGTTTCAACAGCTTTATAACACATGTGGGCCGTTCTTGTTAAAACGACACTCAAACAGGTTTTCATGAAACCATTTTATGTTTCCTGAATCCGAAACAAAAACACCAAAAGAAACCACTTTATATATAAAATAATAATTGTGTTAACAATTGTCTCTGTTAATTTTCAGATCAATGAATTACACTCCATAACTGGTGCCCAGGCCAAAATCAAGATTGAATATGAAGGGCGCATTATAGTGCACGAGACAGAGACGTGCACCATAGACAATTTGGACCGTGGTAATTTTTAGTTGTTGATGACATACTGGTTAAGTTGAATTGTTTCGAAAATATCTATATGAAAGACCAAGGGAGTGGCACAATAAAATACCGTAGCGTATCCTCGACCGAGGTGATTATCCTACAAATGTATAAAAACTAGTCAAAAAACAGAAAAGAGAAATCACCACGACATTTAAGGATGTTGTATGGGACATCTTTGTCTTCGCTTTGGGAAATACACCCGGATTTCATCTAATTAGAGCCAAAGTGTGTAGCGTTTTTAAATTGAAATTTGCACTCAACATACCGTATTATGTTTATCTATTCCTTGAGACTCGACACACAATATCCAGATGTCACATTGCAACGCATTTTGACCTTAAAGCATGTCCAAGCACATGTTTGAATTTATTTGTGGTCACAAAATGTTTGAAACACACCCTAGGATACCATGACACAGACATTACCATATATATGCATCAACAAACACAGAAGGCAAACATGGCAAAGGAAGTTTTTGTTTGACTTCATGCTTAACGTCCCAATCAAAAGCAAAGGTCATGTCGGGACATTGCCTCCATTTTATGGGACTTTTACCCAAAGTGAGGATGTCATGACATCCAACAAGTGCTTCAAATATAACCATCCAACTATGCCACAAAGGCTTATATGTATGGATGGTTTGATTTGAACCACTTTTCCTGGGCTGGCTCAAACCAGAGCGGTATACCAGTAATCAGCTGGTCAGTCAGAAGCGTGTAAGCTTTGCCTGGAAGCACAAACAGCCCATCTATTTCTGTAGGCCCCATGCACTATTTGGTTGTCATTTTGATTGAATAATACATCAGCCATGTGAGGAGACTGTAGCAGCATATGATGGCTTTGCGCCAATGCAACGCGCTACAAATGTGATATTTGGTGAATGATAAAAACCTGAAGTACAAAAATGCATGTTCATTGAGTGTGTTTAATGTTTAATATTGAAGAGTATACAATATTATAGGGATCAACCATGGTTTTCAGTGTTCAAACATTCGATGGATCACGAGGAAGGCGTTTGAACACAAGGCCGCAGGCCGCGTGTTCAAACGCCTTCCGAGTGATCCAGCGAATGTTTGAACACTGAAGCAAACCATGGTTGATCGCTATTCTTGCATTTTCTCTCTAATCCACTTAAAATCTCTTGAAAATAACATTAACAACGTAAAAACTCACCGAAACCCGCGGAGCTTCTTCAACGTCGGCCATTTTGTTTAGAACGAAACACATGACGTCACGTCGCATTGACCAATGACGTCGGTCAAAACCCATGTTCAAACGGCACGTGAATTTCATGATTTGAACATGGGTTTTGCTGTTTGAACACGGCTTTCGACCAATCGAAAACGGCTTCAAACAGCTATGCGCATAGATTTCTATGCAAGAATACCGAGTTGATTTTGGGTGAAATGATCTTCAAATATTGTTAAAATACAATGTACAGTCGAGTTTCCGGTTACGCAAAGTTCCCGACTCCGGAAATCCTTATTAAAAACATGGTAAAACATGTATTACCAGTACCTTCAAAACAAATAATCAGTTTTTGTTCTCTTGGCAATTTTCTAAACATTGCATTATCCAATAAATATCTGTGAATGAGTTCACTCACACCAATCTTTTATCTTTAGTAGCTTTTTGCATGTCAAATTTTATGACATCTGATGTCACACTGTTACATACCGAGAGCAAAGAAACATCGATTATGCATGGAAACAACCATGTACATTACGTACATGAAGGATCTCATACAATTATATAGAAAATTGTAAACACTGTTACATTATATTTAATGGCAAACACAGGCTGGACCAGAACCCAGTACTTCAAACTTACGTAGGATGACACATTGCCGGGGCTAAAAAATCAGCAAGAATGTACAATTTCTTTTGAAATAGTCGCTTCTATGAGGTAATGGCTTCAAGAAACGAAAAATTTGGTCATAAAAATCTTCCCTGCAAAGTAAAGGATATGACTTTGTCTACATCTTGTCGGGTATAGTTTAGCAGTAATTAAAATTCTATTCTTCTGATGGCAATGATTTATCATTGACAAGAACATTTTAAGAAACCAAGTACTTGACTGTAATGGAAATTTGATTTTATGACAATTACTAAATTTATTCACCCAAGAAACACAAAAGAAAAAGCGGCTCTCCTAGCAAAACGTGGGGAGCCTGTTTGCTAACAGAGAACCGGACTAACAACTGAGAGGTCATGATTCGGTCCGATACCCGCCTCCGCCATGTAGTGTCCCTGAGCAAGACACTTCAAGCTCCGGACGGCCCCCGTGGCCGAATGGTTAAGGTCGCTGACTTCAGTGCTCTTGATCATTCGATCATCTCACCTCTGTGGGTTCGCACCTCGCACG
Organism: Rugalucina vietnamica; assembly: GCA_964017185.1. NCBI lineage: Eukaryota > Metazoa > Mollusca > Bivalvia > Lucinida > Lucinidae > Rugalucina > Rugalucina vietnamica. The sequence goes on from OZ024879.1 coordinate 42,276,366, forward strand.
GGGCATGAGTCACATGTGGGACAAGCATAATTCTGCTTGCGGGTGTGTCAGGTAGTTTTCCCCGGGTACTCCGGTTTTCGCCACACCTACAGATTGATTTGTCTCGATATGAGTAAAAAAGCTTGAAAGGGATTCAAAATTGAATTAAAAAAAAAAAAAAAAATCAAGCTCCACAAAGTACCCAGAAAGGGATGGCTTTGTCTCGCAATGACTAAATAATAGGTGTGAAATACATTACGGCCAAAACACAAAAGAAAGTGAGAGAAAAAAATAATGACTTGACACAACCATCCTATGAGTCAGTATTTACATTGTGTATATGCATTAGACCCAAGGTTGCAAATGACATGTCTAGGCAAAACAGTTAAATTTTGCTTCAATGGCTTGTTTGGTAATGTTTTACGTCCCACTTAATAAAGTAGCTAAGGTCATGCGGATAAACTAGCTCATTTTAAATTTTAACCGGAAACTTGGATCAATACCACTCTGGAAACAGTTCAATAGGCCCAGAGCTATGTATACATATGTACATGTATATCGATATTGTACCAGGTTGACCAATCTTTTGCTTGACCGACTTTGTCCAAGGACTATCCTATAAGGGGGTACAAGATAGACAAGTTTCAGTGGTCAATTTTTTTCATATATATATTATATTTTTTTTGTCTTTGCTGTTGGTATGGGTAACCTTAAGTGTTGTAATAATAATAATAATAATAATAATAAATAAATATATAAATTTTATATTTTAGGAGGACAACAAATTTAGCACAATTGACAATTTTCCATATGATCCTCCAGTGAATACAGACAGTGATCAGTATCAGACCTTTTTTATTTTATTTTTTTCAGTCATTTTCATATATTTTCGAGATGTAAGTAATGCTATATTTTGAAAGAAGAGAATCCAGTGCTTGCCTTATAATGCTGAGCGCCAAGCAAAGTAGCCACTGATACCATTTAAACGGTCTTATTTATGATGCGGCTCTGGATCTAACCTACGACACTCTAACCACTACACAATGAGCAAGCACGATTTGGGAAAATATCCGTAGGCTGTCAGCAGTTAATTTGGTTGTTTGTATGGAGGCTTAACATTCCAGTCAACATTTTTTTGGTCATGTCGGGGCGGAGCCAACGCTTGTGGGGCTGTCAGCAGTTTAGCAGTGTAGCATTGAAGTGAAGTCCCAAATCACATACTTTGTAATATATATCAGCAGTAAGACGAATAGCAACTATTTAAGAAAAATCTGAAACTTAGACCACTGAATCATATTCTTGTTGTAGTGTCAGCGTTTTATGCCCTACTTACATCGCAAGTCATACTGAAACAGGGGCCCCTACCCATTGGGGCCCCAGAAGTAAATAGATGGGCTGATTATGCCTCCAGTGAAAGCCTGTACGATGCTGACTGGCTATCTGATTACTGGTTAACCGCTCGGGTCTGAGCCTGCCCAGGAAAAGAGGTTCCGAGTCTAACCATCCGCACATTATAATATGAGCCGCATCGTGAGAAAACCGGAATTTTGCATATGCGAAAACAAAGGCGCAGATCAGATTCGCAGTAACTGCGAAGCTGATCAGCGCCTTTGGTTTCACCTCTCGGATAGTAAAATTTCTCTTCTTCCTAATTCCGAAATTTCAAGCTTTTGACCATTTTCTGAGACTGCACAGACCCGTTTATGTCGGACCTGGTAGTAAACCGCGAAGACCGGTTTTCTCGCATCAAGGCTCATATATTATAACCCCTTTTGGCTTTGTCTGGTTATATTTGAAGCACATGTTGGATGTCAAAGGCTCATGACATCTTCATTTTGGGCAAGAGTCCCATAAAATGGAGGCAATGTCCCAACATGACCTTAGCTGTTGACTGGGACGTCTTCATTTTGGGCAAGAGTCCCATAAAGTGGAGGCAACGTCCCTACATGACCTTAGCTGTTGACTGGGATGTAAAGCATCAATTCGAAAGAATTCAAACTGAGACGGGGCATATTTGAAATTTCATATGGAATGAATATGCCGGAGAAGCCCTAGAGCGATTTCCCAACCACTTATTACATAGCAGATAGCTTTACCACACCACGGAAGCTCTAGACTTCAGTTGTATCCGAAGGATGCAACTAACATGTACTGACCTCCACCCCCGATCCCCACCCATTGTAACTATAAAAAATGTGTTTAAACTGCACATACGCAACAAACGTGAACTGCATGAAAGGGACATTTGGCATACTGGACTTTGTCATGTATATTTCAATAGACAAAAATGGAACACAATGCATTTTCATTTATTCAATAAATGAAAACTAATAGGGTGACAGGACTTTTGAGGAAGAGTATATTGCACCCCGTGTTCAGGACTTTCTCAAAACTGTTGTGTAATATTAAAACATGTACACAAGGAAAATTATATACTACATTTTCCGCGTACATTGCTCTACATGAACCATAACTAATTTTCTCAAAACAAATGTGTTTTTGGATAGTTAAATATCTTGTTTAATGCAGTCGGGATGTGATGTGCAGAAAAAATCTGCCATTCGCGTGCAAAAAGGTTACCTAAGCTATTCATGGTGGTAAGTTTTATCAAAAATGCTTGTTTTGGTCACTTTTCATATCCTTTGTAACGCCATACTGGTGCTTTGCATGATTAAAATTGTGATGTTTGGCAATAAAGAATAACTATTCATAATAGAGTCGGACAAACTTTTGGCAAAATACATTCTTGTTTTCTCTCCAATCAGATGGTCAAAACTGGCCGAACATGTTCGAAACAGCCAAAATATGCCAGTGTTTAGAACAATGACCTTAACACCTACTCAAAAGAACATTAAGTAAGTATATGTAACTATACTTATAATGTTAAGATACAAAATGCCTTAATCATGTTAATGCATCTGAAAAGCTTTTATTATAAAATGATGGTTCGAACTAAAATTGTCAGGTGATCACTAATTAGTCAATTATATTCACAGGTAGCACAGATGCAGATACAAACACGGACGTGGCTGTGGCGGAAGAAGTAGTCATTGTCCCCTTTCCATCTCCGAAGCCAGACAGAAAAAGGGTACATGAGAAAGCAGAAAGTAATGCAGCATCTACCAGTAGCCCGAAACCTAAAAGAGCAGCTAGGAAAAGCAAACGTACTGAACGTGCGAAGACGTACCGCTGTGGTACATGTGGAGAGCCATACATCGATGCTGTGGAATCTGGCAAGAAGAGACCAGTATGGCTTGGTTGCTCTCAAAGGAATTGCGAGTATTGGGTGCATGCAAGATTTATGGGCTTCATCGTAAGCTCAGAGGATGCTTTTGAAAAAATTAAATCTTTTTACTGTAAAGACCATCGCCATCTTCATTAAATTTAATAATTTTTGTTTACAATTGTATATGTTATATTTTAGATGATTACCTGATCAAGAGTATCAAAACTCCTACAAGCTCTGAACCACCTATCTGTTGTTGGAAGACCTGTGGGTATTAGCATCTTTAATCGCTGATTTTTATTCTCAAATACAAAATCTCCACCCTCTCCTTTACTAGGATTTCCGCTTATTGAGAAAGACTCATTATCTTTTAGATACTGGACGAGATCATCAGGAACCAGTGTACGCATTTTCAGATCACGGTATTCTATTTCCTGGTAACACGTCATGTTAACCCCATAAAATAGTGGTGCAAATTTTGTTCGTGTTATCAGCATAACTTCGCTGTTATTTCTTCTCACAGCTGCTCTAAATAGGAACAAAGACAAAAGGTATGTAAATACAGCATGCATCATAAAAATGTAATTTGGGTCACAAGCTGACTCCAACCATTCGTGATATTTGTTTAAAGAAGGTTTTGTTTTATCGCAAATACACTGTCTTATATATGGGACAAGAAGTTCATCAGCAGATGCTTCGAAGAATATAGTAATCATTTGCCATGCCTTGTGATGATCGATTGCCGACTTGCAAGCAGATTGGGCTTTAATTGAGTTGAAACCAAGCATTTTACCCAGTTCACTAAGTCCAACATCCCATAGTAACCTAAAGCACGCTTTCGTCATGTTTATTTCGAAGTGTCCAAGACCTGGCTGCAGAAGAATATGTTGTAAGTTTTCATGTTTTTCTAGTAGTCTAGAGGCTAATAAATATGGCAAACCGTCACATCCGATGATCGTCCACTTTCGAATATCACCAACACTAGTAGTTCGTATAAGTTGTCGTAAAACTGTTTCTACTGCATCTTATGAGCAGGGGTTTTCAAAACACGGTTAACCGATTGTAACCTTAGGTGGCAGTTGGGGATGATGGTGATCTAAAAATGAGTATGTGTTTTTGTTGGTTGGGTTTGGAGGTAGGTCAAAGTTATCATTGTTCATTAATGCATCTATTATATCGCTACACGCCTCGTTCTCTTGCTTCTGTTCTAAGTACACTTTATTCAATCTTTCTACTATAACACTGTTTCTTAAACTTTCAAATCTTTCACAGCTGTCATTAGTGAAGGAACGAATACTTTCAATAATATTTCCAATAGGTAACTGAGTATTGTATAGCCATGAATAAGGGTCAAGTTCAGGAATATTTTGAAAATTAGTCACAATGCTTTGTTTTATGTGGATGACAGATGTGATAACACTGAGCATCGCTTTGGCATTATATCTAACACGCCAGTTTCGCGCAAGCACTTGATTGTTATCAAAAAAAGTAATGACATCGTTATCAGCAGGACAAACAACTTCCTTACTAGTTTTGTCTTTAAACCATTTTAACACACTTGTGTAACATCCAGCAGGTGAAATTGACGACAGATATGATATAATAGTTTTACTACCTGACACAAAGTATAAAATAAGATTGAGTGCAAAAAATAGGGGGTTATAGTACCCGCAGTTGGTGCAGCTAGTAAACAGTCAAGGGCTGCAAACAAAGCTAAACGCCTTCCTTTATTAGCATTGTCATTGCTAAGACCCACTAATGCCATCATAAATGTAATAACGACACATGTTTTATCCAATGTTATTTCTGTAAAATCAGTCAGATTGTCCTTATACTTCTTTGTCCTTTCATTTGCTTTGGCTTTAAAATGTTCACTTTGGGATTTGCCGTAAAAAAATGAAAAAAATGCCGTAGTTGTTTTGGAGGGAAAATTCGAAATTCAGTGAAATGGCAGAGTCTGTCATATTTCCAATAGCTTCTTGGTAAATAAATACTGATATTAGCGGGGTTATGTCATTTTAAGATTTGTATAACAGTTTTAATGCACCAGTCATTTGTAACCACTGCCCCCACCTACGTGGACTGGTGGGGGATAGCCGGGCTTAAGTGCAGGGCAATTATTCTTTGAGTGTCCCCCACAGTGCAGGGGTAGTGACCAGGTTTTGACATTAAGATCCTTACCCCAGGGAGGTTTCTATTGCTAAGGGCAAGGCAAAGAGCGGGATTTTGACTTCCAGTTTGTCCCCTGGAAGTGGGGCTTTTAGCAGGGTAGGGTAGGGTAGGGATTACCGTTTTTTATGTCTATCACCTTTTTCAGTAATATAAAATTCACCGTCAAAGTATTCTCACCTGCACCTGCACTCTAGTTCCTTTTATGCTTATAGAGTGATCGATCACTATGTAACTCATACTTATTTCTTTTTATTTTTAAGGGTGACAGAATCTCGAACTGTGTGATAAAAATACAAGTGTGGATAGTATTTTCTCTGCCCTTATTGAGACCAACCCAGAAGCTAAGGAGAACGTTACTGAAAGTTTATTAAGTAAACTTATTTGTGCAGTGTACCCAAATGCTAAGAAGTCAAGTGTTCGCGAGGCAGATTCTTCAAATAAGCGGAAGACAAGCTTTAAGGGCCTGGGCATAAATGTGAAAAAATATCAAGGAGCGGAATTATCCTTCAAAGATCTGCAGGGCTTAGTCCCACCTGACTGGTTTCTTATCAGCAAGACTGACAATATAGCTGTTTTTGGAAAATTATCCGAAGAGTATTTTAATGGCAACCCGATTCTGTTTCGAATCGAAATAAATCCTACAGGTGAATGCAGTTTGTTTGTTGGAGATACCAGAATAAATCTGAGGGAGTATTTTGTTGAACCCCATATAAAGTTCTATGCTTGGTCTGTTTCAGATTTTTTCAAGTGCATCGATAGAACTCTTAGATTATGCTGTGGGCATGATAGTTCTAGAACTTTAGAAAGTACAGTTGGTGTTACCGAGACATTTACTCATTCTAAAGAGCATTGCAAAAAAAACTATAATCAGTCATGTCTATTGCAACAGGATCGTTTCTGTCCAGTCGAGTAACCAAAGCTGCAAGAAATGTTCCAGTCTGTTTTACCGGTCGTCCAGTAATGTGACTTCAAACAAATGTGAAGAAAACACTGAACATAAAGACATTATAGATACTCTCCGCACAATGGCTCCAAACATAAGTGGGAATCAGCTACTCTTGATTGAATCACAACTTAAAGCATTGACCACTCCTAAGTACGGCATGAGGTGGCCAAAAGAACTTATAAGTATGTCCTTGGCGATTTTCAATCGCAATCCATCATCTTACAGGATTTTATCTCAAAATGGTTGGCTTAGCTTACCGTCAGAGCGTCTTCTTACTGTGTATAAAAATGCTGTACAACAAAAGCCAGGAATAGTTCCAGAAATGATGCAGTGGATGAGCCAAGAGGCATCTCGACAGAATATCCCATCACATGGCATGTACGGAGGCCTGATAATGGATGAAATGTCAATTCAAGAGGATCTTGTTATCACAACAGATAAAGATGGTCAACACCTCGTTGGTTTATCAGACAGTGGCAAAGAATGCTTTTTGATGAATGTTGCAGACAATGGTCATTTAGACAGGAAACTAGCCAATCACGTTTTACAATACTTTTTTCATGGCTTGTCTGGCTTTCGCTGGCCTTTTGCAAACTACCCCAATAATCAAGCTTCCCCAGCAGAACTCTTTGTCACAGCATGGAAATGCATCGGGGCATTAGAAGAATACGGATTTCATGTCATTTATTGTTGCATGGACGGATCAAGCAACAACAGAGCATTCCTGAAAATACATTTCCCGTCAGAAGACTACCTTTCGACTAAAATGGTTTCTTATCACTATAAGAATCCCCACAGAAAAATCATCTTTATGATGGATCCGTGTCACTTGCTAAAGAAGATGAGGAACAGTGTCTTGTCGAGTGGCGAGAAGCAATTTCACACACGGATATTGACATTGGAAGGAAAAGTTATTGTGTGGCAGATGTGGATCAACGCCTATTTATGGGACAGAAACAACCCTTTCCCTGTTCACCACAAGCTCTCCGATGAGCATCTGTTTCCTAACAATGCTCAGAAAACGAGAGACAAACTCGCCTTCGATGTATTGGACAAGGAAATGCTTCATCTTATGGAAACATACAATGACAGCCTTCAACACGAATCAGAAGACATCAAAGCTGCTATAGCCTTACTCGAGAGGACAAGTTTTCTCGTTGATTTCTTTCAAGACAGCAGACCTGTAACGGATGTGGCCGATGCACGCCTTAGAAAGTTTACTGCAGTGTATAACTGGTTTAAGTCATGGGAAAAATCTGAATCTGGCAATGAATCCACAAGTAAACGTCACAAGGGATTGTTTACCATGGAAACGAGAGAAGACATAGATTTTCCTTGTCCTTGGTAGAGTATTCTGTAAATGAACTGAAACATGGTGTAGTACCGTCTCGCATTAACAGTGACATTATAGAAAATGTATTTTGTCAGCAGCGGTCTCTCTATCACGGCGCAACAACAAATCCCACGTACAATGCGTATCGCACGGGCATAAATTCACATTCAAACTTTTTACCACACAAGCGCGACGGACGTTCTCCAGGTGGCAGAGGCCTAGATAGCCGATTTAAAAGATCTAAACTTTCAACAGAGCATGTTCCTAAGGAAGTTTCATGGATTGCTTGAATTAAGTCACGTTCTTTCTGCCTCACAACATCACTTAATATGACTGTATGGGGGAAAACAGAATTGAATAATGGTGAATTAAATGAAAAATCACCGGGGTCCCCTATGTTGTGATCAGGTACAGGGAGAAGCTGGAAAAAATCTCCCACCCCAATAACCTGCAATCCCCCAAAGTACTTGTCCGGGTCTTTTATATTTCTACATATAAACTCTACATCCTCAAACATTTTTCTTGACATCATAGATATTTCGTCTATGATCAAACAATCTGTTGAAGTAATATTCTTCTTGCAAACTTCGTAAAATTCATCGTTTTGAATCTTGAGCCTGAGATCTTCCTTTGTGTGCCGACCATCACCATAACCAGACCAAGTATGTAATGTGACGCCTTCAATCGTAAGGGGAGAGATTCCTGTTGTGCCGGTCTTCGCAACTTTCAGTCCTGGTAGAAAGACAGTTGATAGTACTAGTAAATTGCATTATTTTTCACCACGAAAAATCGCTACCTAGATGATTAGTTTGCGATTGAATTTGGTTCTGATTTTGCCAGTTCCTAGTTATTTGTTATTTTTACATTTTGAAGACTTCTTATCTTATGCTATTTACTTCTCAAAATTTCAGCTGTTAGTGCTTACTCCAAAGTGCCACTAGACAAGAGGAGGAAGTTTATGCGCATATGAGCTGTACATAAGACCACTTGATATACACACGACAATACGTAAATGTCAGACTCAGGCCCGCTTGCTGGACACGAATGGTAGTTGTGTCAGTATAGCGGAGTAAATCTGTAATCAGAAGCATCTATTCAATATCTCTCAAAGCTGTTGCTAAATTCTTTCTGGGGAAAGTTTGGGCAGAGCTGTTATTTTGGTATAAATTGTGATTCTCACATTTTAAATCAACTGTTGGTGCTAATGCCATTCAGCATTATTGCATTATCTGCTGCTTCATGGCTTACACAATGCCAATATTGGAAAGACATGTAACAACCCCCCCCCCCCGGGAAAAATTAATAATCCAAGGGGGTTGGGTTACCTGTAGTTCTAATATTGTTTTCAGTAAGCTGGGAACCAGAAGCTAATGCAAAATTGTGAATAGTGCCACTTGACAAGTGGAGAAGGTATTATGTGTATATGAGCAGTACGGCTAGACTTTAGAATCTGTCCGCCACTATTTTACACAATACTATCTGTATAATTTATTGATTTTTTGTCTCCCAGCTATTTTATACTATAGATAAATATTAAAAAGCTAGAAAACAATACTATCGGTATCTGTGTGGGCGACGTGGGTGTACCGTGTGGGGACGGGGGGTGTGGGGGGCTCTGCCCCCCACAAAAGAATACTTATATAATTAATCATGATTTAAATGGATCTTACCTTTGTTCCTATGCAGTAGCGCCGATCATTTCTACAGCCAACAAATCCACAGTAAATCATAATTAAAGTTAATATCAAATCCAATAACACCATAAACTATAAAACTCCAACTAAATGCAGAACATATGTACATGTTGATTAATCCAGTGGTGGTACAGTTACTTTGACGGCACAGCTTCAGTTACAGGGCCCGGGTGAATTTTGGCTATGTCCCTGATCAGCTGCATGAAGAGGTCCTTTCCAGTATGCTTTCGCTTCCACATAAACACAGCCAGATAACTCGAGTACATCTCTGGTCTAGTACCGAAGCGGGGAAATTCAGCCTTCGCATGTCTCCAATCTGATTCAATTCTGTTAGTGCATGTCCCAGTCTCTGGATCTACGAAGTTCTGGCTGTGATTGACTGTTGCATGTTTGTATCCCTCGGGCAGTTGTGGAATTTTATTGTAGCTTTTCCAACAATCTGACCATATTATGGACCCGGGCGCTATCCATTTCTGTATAATACCAAGAAGAGTATCGGCAGTTCTGTCTGGGACAGCTTCCATAAAGACCTTGCTTTTATCGTCCTTTTCCCTGCCTCCAAACACCCACCCTCCTTGTACACGGTGTCCAATCATTATATTTGCGCTTTGCAAACTTACTCTCGTCTATTTCTACAATTATGTCTTTGCCACCTATTTTTTCACTGTCTCTTATGATTGAAGTCTCGCAAATCTCCCTACAGAAACTTGCCCAGTCAACGTCTGTTCTACACGACAGCTGTAACTCGTGTTGTATCTGATCCTGGCTCAAACCGTGGCTCCAGAAATATAAGAACTGTATGATCTCTTCTAATGTCATGTTGCTCTTTTCAAAGAAAGTGCCAGTCCTCATACTCCGTCGGTGTTCATGTTTATTTGGCCCAGTCCTGACACGACAATACCACCGATGGCCATCTGACACCTTGCTGTCATTAATCAAACTCATATTCCCACCACATGTTGGACACACTCTTTTGTCAGGCAACAAGCCCATCTTGAAACAGAATTCTAGTGTTTGGTTTTTATTAGGAATAAGTTCAGTAATTAAAATCCTGTAGTTGATAAGGTCATCTTTTTTGTCGAACTTCTTGCCATAGCTAATTGCGGTTTCACTTCCATACTGAGTACTCTTGTCTCTCATTTCTTGACCACACTGAACTGCGACTGAAATCTGTGGCTCTGACAGTGCCCTTTTCTTTTTCAAAGACAATTTTCCCCTGTTTTCACTACCGGTATTCAGAGATATTTCCCCCAAAACCTTACGCTTCGGCTGTACTTTTGGGCCCGCTTTGGCCTCTTGGAAGTCACTCAGTGAATCGTCTAGGTTCAAGCTGTTAATTTCCATTTTGCTTCTCACAAATAAATAAGATATAACACTATACAAATTTATCCAAAGTAAGAAACTGCAGAGAAACTGCGTCTTAATCGAACCTGATTGCCGACTACTTCACTACTGCAACATTTGTAAAACCCAAATTTTACGTTGCTAAGTCGTGCGCGGAATGAAGCTGGTATCAAAATGTTGCGCCAATATAAACACCTATTTCACGTCACAGCATTTTTGTCGAACTTCTTGCCATAGCTAATTGCGGTTTCACTTCCATACTGAGTACTCTTGTCTCTCATTTCTTGACCACACTGAACTGCGACTGAAATCTGTGGCTCTGACAGTGCCCTTTTCTTTTTCAAAGACAATTTTCCCCTGTTTTCACTACCGGTATTCAGAGATATTTCCCCCAAAACCTTACGCTTCGGCTGTACTTTTGGGCCCGCTTTGGCCTCTTGGAAGTCACTCAGTGAATCGTCTAGGTTCAAGCTGTTAATTTCCATTTTGCTTCTCACAAATAAATAAGATATAACACTATACAAATTTATCCAAAGTAAGAAACTGCAGAGAAACTGCGTCTTAATCGAACCTGATTGCCGACTACTTCACTACTGCAACATTTGTAAAACCCAAATTTTACGTTGCTAAGTCGTGCGCGGAATGAAGCTGGTATCAAAATGTTGCGCCAATATAAACACCTATTTCACGTCACAGCAACTATCAAACTTCATTGGATAATTAAGTAATTGGTTACACCTTCCAGACTCTCTTATTTTCCGTATGGCTGAAAATAAAATTTTGTTTGTTTGTCGTCCACTTACCTGCCCATTTTTACCCCCCACCCCAAAAATTGTATTGCAATTTTGTGAGTTAAAATATCTTAAATTTTGATAATTTTGTAGGAATCTAGTTTTTATCGAATATTTTTCCTACAACTGCATCGTGTCTACCAAAGGCATTGTTGAGCACAGGACAAACACACAATTTTTCAATTCAGTCCTAATTTTTCAATTCAGGCCTAATCCACACTAGTTTTCGTTTACATTACCTTATAAGGATTGATCACGCAGAAATCACGAGGTCATTCACTGATTGCTAGATGCACACAGTTACATCCCTTTGCTACGTTTTTGAAACGTATTAAATGCATCTTTAAATTTGTATTTTTTTTTTTTTTTTTTTCAGTTTTACTTTTAACAGTTTAGTTTTTCTGTTTTTGATAAAACCGAATCGATTTAATTATCGATTTGCACTCATAAATGTGAATCATAATAAAATGATCCGGTATCGTTCCGGTTTTTATAAATACCGGAAAATAGCAATTGTGCAATAGTAAACTTATTAATGTTAAAATACTGATTGTCCACCAACTGTTGTAATGGCCTAGTGGTTTGGGCGCCGGTTAGTAGTTATGGTTGTTGTTGTGTGTGTTATGTACTAATAATGTTAACTTGTTCTCTTCTACAGATTACACGTTCGCTAGGACTTGACACATCATCTGAACAGACTGTGGACCTGACGAGACGGGCATGACGGAGGGGCGGTCGGGGAAATGGGTGTGGTGTAGGAAGAAATCTGAGGGTCGTGGGATCGAGTCCCGACAGATCTAAATCTTTTTTTTTTTTTTTTTTTTTTTTCTTTCTTTCTTTAAAACCCCACAAAAAACCAAGCCCCTCTTTTTTTATTCACCCCACAAAATTAATCCCCTTTAAGACACTCGGAAATACCAAAAATGTACTCTTTCAGTGGCGGACAGATTCTAAAGGTGCTCCGAGCAGTACATAACACACTACAAATCACAAGTCCGCTAGCTGGACACGAATGGTAGTTGTGTCAGTATAACGGCGCGAATCTGTTAATCAGAAGCATCATTCTGGTTTGCAGATGATGAATATGCTATTCGAAGAATGAAATGAAATATTGTGTACCACTTCAAATGCAAATGTGGAATAATCATATTAATTACTTTAACTTCACTGTACACCGTAGAATCAGTGAAAGACACTTTTGGTGTGGTGCAAAAGTTACGAGATAGTAGTAAGTATTTTGCATGTTTTCTTGCAATCCAGATCTCTTTTTGTGTCTTTAAAACCCCACAAAAACCAAGCCCCTCTTTTTTATTCACCCCACAAAATTAATCCCCTTTAAGACACTCGGAAATACCAAAAAATGTACTCTTTCAGTGGCGGACAGATTCTGTGAAGTTTAGAAATTAAAATCCTGCCAGTCTTGTCATATATAGAAAGGGTGGGGTATATTTTTATGCTACAAGTGCCTGTGAACATGGTGAATGGGCGGTGAATGACATTCCAGGAACTTCTGGAGGTACCGTTGGAGAATGGCATCCGCATCTGCCAACTGATTACAGAAACTTAAGAATAAACACACCGCTACAGATTGCGAGTCTAAATTTAACAAGTGTTAGCTTTCACAAAAAGCTCTGCGTCTCCACATTGTTTGATTTCATTTTCCATATGTTAGCAAAACCCACAGAGGCATCTTTAAGACATTTCTGCATAGCTGATCAGCACAAATGGTGCTTCACAGGCATAATAAAAATCCTTCTTCTTCTTAAATCGAAATGTCAAGGTTCTAGCCATTGGTGTGGTACATGTACAGCCTCATTTGTGTCAGAACAGTTCGGAAACCATATTTTTGCTGGATTTTCGCCTAGGCAAAAACAAAAGCGCTCCTTTATTTTTGCTATACAGATTAGTCGGACGGCAACGACGTCAAAAGTTGTGAAAGTATTTACAAAACGTCACCAAGCGCGTCAAAAAATAATCCCTTCAAAATGGCGTCATGAAAATGGCGCGAAATACTCCCTAATTTATGGGCTTTATTTTGCGAGTAACTTGAAGTGTCAGTTCTGTCTTGATATTTGTTTACTTTTTTCTATCCTATTTACATCTATTTTTAACATTTTTAACTTTAACAGATCAAGGAACGCTATCTAAATGCAATGGGAAAAGAAGCACCTGAGTTCTTGAAAATAATTATCTTGAGAGACATGTCTTTGAAAATAATGGAACAAAAAAATCCCCCAGAAGGAATAACGGAACATTTATCAAAAACTCGAAGTGTAAACTCTAGTCCGTCTTATAGCTGAGTAGCTACGCGGGAGAAGTCCAATTTATTGAGGAAATCGTCATCAAAGTTGAGCTTCCGGAATGTGTAAAAAACAAAATCGATAACAAGTTTGACAACACCTGGGAAAGAAAGAATCCACAAAAGTGGTAAGAAATGGAATAAACACGATAAAGCCATTCAGTGTTGTTTTACAGCGTTATTCACAGAAGAGTTTAATTCGACTACTGTTCTGCACTTTCCAAAATATTTCTCAAAATCTTTGTTGGAAAGAAATGACATCGGTCAACATTGACGCGCAGTATTGCCAAGTCAGACTTTTTCTTTACCGTTTACTGAGTCAATCAATTTCTGACCATTATGAACCAGTCATTTGTAACCACTGCTCCCCCACCTACGGAGAAGGGCAGGGATTATGACTTTTCAGTTTCAGGTCTCTGCTCTGAGCCCCACCCAGGGGGCAAACTGGAGGTCAAAACTTTGCTCTTTGCCCCGCCCTTCGCAGTAGAAAATCTCTCTGGGGTAAAGATCTTAATGTCAAACCCCGTTATTTCGCATGCACTGCCGGGACACTTGAAAAGTAATTGCCCCGCTTTTCAGCCCTGTTAATTTCCCCCACCCTTTTTCTAGGTGTGTGTGTGTGGGGGGGGGGGTGCAGTGTTTACAAATGACTGGTGCATAACCTTAGGAGCTGTGGAAAATGTGACTTGCTCAAGGCCACAACTAAAAGTTCCCCAGGTGAGGATTGAGCCTGGGACCGCCAAGACGGGAATCAACCACTCTACCCCTGCGTCAGTCCGCTCCACTAAATATCTTCATATACTGAGGCGATCAATTTCTGATCATCATCTCAAGTTACTCTGCGAAATGCCAAGCGTAATTTTCTACACAAATAGGAACATGCCCCTCCACCCTAAACTGTGGGGAAGGGCGGGGATTATGACATTCCAGTTTTCGGTGCCCTGCAATAAGTCAACCCCATTGTCTCAGGAGACACTTGAGGTCAAACCCATGATCTTTGCCCTGCCTCATTGGGGTAAGGATAATACTGTAAAAACCTGGCATCTTCCCTGCACTGCCGCTGCAGGGACAAAAAGTTATTGCACTTTAATCTGGATATCCCCACAGGGGTCCCACTCTACCCAGTAGTATCCATATATGTGTGTGTGTGTGGGGGGGGGGGGGGGGCAGCAGGCTGGTAGGGTGGGGCTACAACTTACAATGACTCATTACATATGTCATCATATTTTAATATTATGATAACTTGGTCATGCAATATTTTTTTCTGCTGTAAAAAAATGAAAATTTTCAGTGAAATAAATAGACATTTTGATCAGAATGTTGATTATGGGCAATTTTCCCGTCAGCATGTTTGCTTAACCCCAACCCCACCTAACACCTGATGTTCTATACACCCCTGTACCCCCATAACCAGAATTTCTGCTATCAGTACCATTTTTGCAAGTGCCATTATCATTTTTGTTTGTTTTTAAATTACAAACTTCCAGTTGTTGACTGTGATATCATGACTGTTTAATTCTGTGGTCGGATGCTATATGATTTTTATTCTGATTTTAGTGAAACAAGAGTTCATGCCAAACATCAAATGAACAGCCACCACCCCCCCCATTTGAACAGGAAGCTAAGATGAAGCCACCACTGCCCAATACATTAACAAACAAAACCTATGCATGTAAGTCAGTGATGGTATCTGAATTGTTTGTATGTTTAAAATGCAATTTTCTTTTAATATACATGTGTATTATACCTCAGATCTAAAATAACCTGGATATGGCACTAAAGCAAATGTCAATTTATGTTGTCTTTGCTTGATTTTAATATATTAAAGCTATTGCTTAATAAAAAAAAATCTTGGATATTTGCTCATATAATTGAATTATCAGCTTGTCAACTTATCAATTACAGATTTGACAACCTAGCCAAGTCCACATATTTCTAATAAATACCATACATTCACAGTAGTTACATATCCAGGATTATTAGATCTGAGTTTAAGCATACAAATATCAATTCAGATTTATGTAATGTCATGGTGGCTGTTCAATATATGATCAGAAGCAAAACAAAAAGAAAATTGAAACAGACGAAAAAGAAAAATTTTATTGCTGCAAGAAAAATGTGGGTATTACTTGAAAGTGTTTTCCTATTGATACTTTATTCTAACGAAGAGTGTGCATTGGTAATTTTAAATTCAGGGCTATATATGAGACAGAGCTACATGACAAATTGCATAAAAATTGTTATTCCCTGTTTATTTTTAGGCCAAGAAGACAGAGGAGTGTTAAAGTTTGTTGGTTGACATATACTTCTCACCTGCCATGGTTGTACCAAAGATGCAAATAAACCCAGGAACATATTGCCAATGGAGAAGATTGTGACCCAGCATACCAGAATTTATTTTCCTTGTGCATTGTAAAATAAAACTTTCACACTGTTTTCATGGTGCATATCAAGTATACTGCAAAATGATTGTTTTCAAAAGTTTCATGATATAAAATATATTTGTTGTTAACACTTTTTGCACACCTTTGTTCTTAAATAAGACATGTTGAGGATTGTATGTTGTGTCAAATTGTAATGTATACATGTAGCTGTCTTCATTCGATAAGCATTGGTTGTCTTGTACATAATTGTCATTTTCTTATTATTCTGTTGACGAAAAACAATGGGAATGCTTTGTGCATGTGCACACATTCCAATCCAAAAATTAAAATCCTCAAAAACAGATAACAGCTGCATTCTCAATAATAAGAAAAAAAGCACCAGGAACCAACAACAACAAATTTCAATGTGTTTAATTGGGAGGGAGACAACTCAAATGTTATGTATTTCTAAAGCCATTCATAGTGATAAAGAATTAATGTTATTAATTCATACAATTTCTTCAATGTTTGCAGATTGATTCATGGCAAAATGAGAACTGAACTTAACCCTTTGGGGTAACAGTTGAACTTTTCTCACCCATCAGACAACCATATCTTATTGTATGCCCGTCTGAGCTATGTCTGTCTCAGTACTAGTACATTTCGACTGTCTTCGCTGCCAACCATGTCTGACACAATCCGGCCTATGCAATCACAGAAGAAGGCTAGAAGCTTGAAATTTTGGATTGAAGAAAAGTGGTTGTACTACCTGCGTAACGATAACAAAGATGCTGATCAGCTGTGCAGTTACTGGACAGCTTATATGTGCCTTTCATTTTGCCTATGCATATTGATGGTGTTCTTATTTAGCAGCGCAAATTTGAAATTTCAAGCATCTACGTATTGTGCCTAAGCAGCAAGATTTTGTTGAAATTTTATTGATTGTCCAATGTCATGTATGCGCATAATTACAACAGACATTCAAACTGGTATAAAATGATGTGTTGTTGTTTTCTTTCATTTCTTATCAACCATTTCCTTTCTCAGTTAAGCTCACCAAAGGCTCATAGGTGAGAGCTTATTAGATAGGCAGTCCACAATTTTAAAAGATCTTAAACCTCTTTGCCAGTCGAAGCCAAATTTTGACATGAAGTATCATATTCTTATTATGTCCCCCCTTCCCTCCACCCCGAAAGAAGAGTGATCATATTTTCTCTGGTGCTGATCCTGTTGGTGTCCGCATAGCGTCTTTCTGATGGGATGTCTTGGAACAGTGTCTGGATTTTGACAGTAAACTTTCGCAGCCTATACACTGAAACAAAGTTATAAAGAGGCCATTTTTCAAACTCATTTTTTGTTTCTAAGCCAAGTTCAAAATTGCACAATTTTTTGCCAAAAGACGTGTCTTTCAAGTAAGTAAAGTTCCAAAGTGTTAAGAAATAATTTTCTTTTACTAAAGGCGTTTTTGGAGTAAAAATGCAAAAATCAATGTTTTTGAATAAAAAATTGGATACAGCACACCATTTATTGAAATTAGGAACGGGTGTCATCAAAGGGGTCGTTACGGCTCGGAAAAACATCAAACATTCGAATTTTCTCTACTGGTAGAATTTGTATGCATTTTTAAAAATCGCCAATTTTGAAATTTTTTGAAAAATTCATAAATGTGCCTCTTAAACATGTTGACCCCTGTTAAATTCACTTGATGAGGCCTGGAAATGAGAGATATAATTCGACTGAACTGTTTTTGGCCATTTTCGAGGACCAACATGTCAAGGCTGCCGCACACTTCCGGTTTCAATGCCAATTTTTAACGAACAAAATAACAAAATTTGTGGACGATTTTTTTAATTTTCAAAGTTTATCAGAGTCTAGTATTTGACCTAAATAATCGCTGAAAATTTCAATGCCGTGCTGCTGATAATAACGCAACTGGAGAAGAACAAAGTTGGTATGCAAATTGCATACAAAAGCTGAATTCCTGTTATTCAGGTTGTTGTCTTCTTGCATGTGCAAAACAGAAACGAAGATTCTTATTGCAGCAACACTTTTGACTTAATTTTATCTTGCATCATGGCAGTCAGTAGCACTTTCAAATAAATTAAAATGTAAAAACACAACGTCATAATATGACATTTAATTTGATGTTAATAAAGTGTGACTTTTTGAAATAGGGTACCTTTACACATGCTTCGTCTGTGTGAGAAGTATCACGCATTTTGGAATGCAGAAACTCACAGAGCCACTGTTAGACATTGGTTTATTCATATGATCATGAATTTTAATTGATCGTATTTTACTTTCTGAACTAGAAGACAAAATATGAGGTGGCCTCTTATAACTTTTTTTCAGTGTATATAGTCATGGTTGGAATATAGCTGAAAGAATTTAGATTTTGGTGACCTCGACCTAATTTTCTTTGCAAACGTCCCTTAAAACAGAAAAAAAAAAAAAAAAAAAAAAAACACTTCTGCCACAATATATTCTGAATCAGTCAATGGATGGATTTTAACAGAAACATTACTGAAAGTTCACTAGGCCATGTTTGTGCTAATTTCAACTAAATTGCACAAACTAGACTGTTTAGTTAGATTTGGTCGGTTGGGGTGACATAGTTTTTCCTCAGAACATGTTTTAATTATTGGGCATCTCCAGACTCGTTTTAGCTCACCTTAGCCGTTAAGCTCACAAGGTGAGCTTATAGTGTACCCATGCTCCGGTGTCCGTTCGTCGTCCATCCGCCTATAAAAAGAAGCGTCTATAGGAAGGGGGAACCAATGTGTATATAAATAATCCAGGTCACGCATTTGTTGTTTCCCCTGAAATGTAAGCTAAAGTCGTGTGTAGATCTCAAGGTTTTGTTACAGATATGGGATGCTCTGTAGAAACTTAAGCAAAATTGAAGCACAAAGATGAAATATGAAATAAATATCGCAAAGTTGTGTATTGTCCCGTGAATAAGTGATTAATTCGCCGATTTATTAGGCTGACGTTATAAAACATAACATCGTCACCCTGGTAATTAGCTCTCTTTGAAAGATTAAACAACTAGCCGCTAACCACCCCAGAAGAACCGTTGTAAGCCCCCCCCCCCCCCCCACACACACACACTGGAATTTTATCAGGATAACATGTCCGTGTATTGAATACCCCCTTACACCCCATTTTTGTGTAGTAACACTAGGGTAAGCTCCAAAACATAGATTGCTGGTACTCGTTAGAACCGCCTCGCCGAGGCGGTTCTAACGTGCACCCATAATCTATGAAGGAAAAGTAAGGAAAATATCAAAACTTTTACACCTTGGTGAAGAAATAAACAATGGAATCTCATCATTGTGTTCCTCAAATTGAAAATAACACCCGGAATTGTAAAATGCCTAAGCAGTTTACTCCCATTCTTACTTTTTCTTGGAAGCGAGGCAGAATGAAAGATTGAGTCTTGGGTTAATTTTTGACATTATAGCAAGACACGTACTCACCGGCTAAGATAATAAACTGCGTGTCGAATTTTAGCATGCTGCGTATTGATTGCTTCCCCTGGACAGCTAATTTGTTGGTCAAGATCATAATCGTTACTTGTTTTTCTTTTTTGTTTTTCTAATTGTTCTTAAAACCCCACCAAATTCCGGAAAAGATGGTATTAAGCAAAGGACAACTTTATTTTGTAGTTCTGATGTCTTAGATAACCTCGTTGATGATTTATTGAAACATCAACCTACCCCATGCATCAACTAGCCTTGGTCACCCCTACGACTTACAACTCTGCACTGCAGGGACACACATTTCGGTAAAATCCCTGCTTAATATCCCAAGGCAACCTTCTAAGTTTTCATTCACCCCGACTCATGCTTGGGGAAAAATCGAAGGTAAAATATCTGCTCATTTCTACGGCAATGGAGTCACAAGAAATATCATGTTGCCCAGCACCCTTCATTCAACAATTTTTTTTTTTCTGTTATCTACTGTTAACCATAGGAGACGAATGTGTAAATGCCGGTCGATTTCCTCTTGTCAATCATAGAGGACCGGGGGTGGGGGTACCCACATATAAAATTGGTATAACATATGTGTCGCCCTAGGTTAAACAAAAAAAAAGGGGGGGGGGGGGGCTTACGGAGCTGATAAAACTGAAAAAAAAAATGGGTGCTTTCAGAGTTGAAAAGAAAGAACGGTAAAGTTGTACCTTTAGAGCTGATCGAAGTGGGAAAAAATGGGTGCATTCAGAAAAAGTGGGTGCTTTTAGAGCTAATAAATCTCAAAAAAGGGGGGGGGGGCTTTCTTTGCGGCACATACCCGGCCGTACTGCTTTAATATGGGAGTACACTCCGGGGATTGCTCAAAATGTTTGAAAGGGGATGGGGGTGGGGTTCAGACTCCCTTGAAAGTTCTCGGAAACTCCAAATTCATTGGCCTATCCCTCTACCATATGTAAATCTAAACACCCTTCAATAGCCCCTTTAGTATTTCAATCCATTTTTTTTTTAAATTATCATACATATACACAACACCTTCCACATATCCTCGCCCGCGCGCCCATTAATCTGTCAATTAATTAGCAGGTGCCCGTCCACGTGAAGCGCATACCTAAATGAAACTGAGAAGGGTATAGTGATTCTTTTGAGTGATTTTTGGGGTGGACATTCGTCAAATACAATTGGAGTATAATTGCTAACTTATAAGCGAATAAATACACAATCGATATCTGGGGCGCAAAACCTGTGACGTTTATTGATTACGTCAGTCAATTCCAAGAAATGAAACCAAAAACAAAACATGGAACTGTGTGGATTTAATGGTGTTTTAAACAGCAAACGTGTTGTACATTTGGATTAAAGTAAAACAAATAAGGTAACACATCATTTTAAAGTGTTTTGATTCATTGCCTTTCTGTTTGTAGGGAGGGAAATAGCTGTACTGGGAGGCTTGTTGAGTTTTTCGCCTGACTCTCGTTGCCATTTTGAAAAGAGTTCCATTTTTTAGAGGGGTCCTTTTGTAAATACTGGAACATAAAAATCCCCCAGAGCCTGGCCCAGAACCCTTGGTATCGTTTGAAGGCAGATACCCTGAACTTTTTAATGACCTGGGTGAGCCAATAGGAGCAATTTCACACGCTGAGATATTTACAATCAAAGATGAGCTTTGTTTCGACAGCCATTTCCAGTTTTTTGAATGGTGCATTTCGATGCATTTAGGGGCTTGAATCGATGTTTTATTATGATAAATAGATGCGATGATATGCTGTAAAGTCACTTTGAATATTTTTAGCTTTGCAAAGCTATCACAACATGACTTTGAATTGTGGAAAGAAAGGTGATGGTCTGTCGATTCAAGAAAGACCACAAAAATTTCGAACGTTTCTCTTGGTTACAAATGTTTGATAATATTCTTGCGCGGCTCCGTTGCTTTCCGACTAGATGATACAGCTTCTCTTCCACTTTCTCTTGCTGATGAGTTTTCCGGTTGAGGTTTCCCTGTCCATGTATGTAGAAGTTGCTTAGGTAGTGATATCATTTCAAGAAGTTGCTGTGCTGCTGAAGTACAATATTGCCGGCCTGGTCATATTTTAAAAATAGTGTAACAAACGAGGAACACGTTGTATTCTTAAAGGTTTTATTCTCTTCTTAGCAATGTACATTCACTGACAATATTGCGCCATCGAAAACCGATAAATGGAACCTCTCTCTCTCAGACTTTTGACACACTCATCGTTCTTATCTCACTAGACTCGTGCAGCCCGCCAGCCTCGGGCAACGGTGTTCGTAGTGCTACACTTACCCCCTCTCAGGATTTAACATTAACTACGTGGATGCAAACTTAAAACATTAACATTACTGCACAAACTGAAATAGTTATAAAGTATTTATTAAATCTTAGTTTATAGCTCGACCCATTCAACTACACAAGAAACATCAAATACACCTAATGATCTCTTGTCAGTTTATTACTGGTAATATGATCTGTTTTCTGTGTTCTAACTGACACATTGCAACTAACTTACTAACACTCCACATTCTCTCATTCTGTATTAATATCCATAACAAAATCAATAAAATGAGCAGGTAGCCGAATATTACGACGCGGTCTAGTTTGTACTCATCTGGAGGCCTTTGGGCTGTCCTATCACCTTCATGGCCAACAGTTTCCCCATCTAAGTTTGGAGGCCTTTGGGCACTCCCTTCGTTTTCAATACCATCTGGAACTATATGAGCCTGGCTTTCCTCTGGTCTTCTTGCCGCAACTGGAGTGCTAACCATCTCGGGAGGCCTGTGGGCACTCCCGTTCACCTCAGATAGCAATGGATAAAAAGGTACAAATGTAACAGGAAAATTTAAAAATTACATTGGGTAACACAGGTAATAACTAATAAGTCACATCAAATGCCTAACCACTCAACATCTACATAGATGTGGCATTGTAAATATACTGTTTTGATACAATTTATTTCTGATAACACTAAACAAGTTGCATTGACCATGCACTTGACACTAGAGTTGACACCTCTCCCTGTCCAGCTGATCCATCACGGTTCATGGTGCGGAAGTGCTTGTAAGTCTATTTCCCACTGTCGCCGAAATCCGGAATACTAGAAGTCTAGAATAGTCCCATCTTTCAAACAATTGCCATCCTGTCCACGACGCCAAAAATGTAACCGAGGTAACGGTAGGTAGTTTGGATGGCAATGAACGAGAAAGGAGACTATGTCCTTGACTGTTGGTTTATTACGTCTCAACCATGATGAATTGATGTACGATGATGATCAGAGAAAAATACACAAAGTCTGAAACAAAACAGTACAACAGACTATGAATATATGATGTCACATTGTTGGAGCACACCACTATATGTTATTGAGCAACTCAAACAGCTTTTATTAGACTCGACTCTATATTACTATTCAATCTCTTTTGAAATATTGTTCATCAATAAATGTCGATTTGTCAAAGTATACAGGGTTCTGTGGTCGAACATTGACAATTAGTCATAACAAGTAGTGTAGCTCACCACAGACTTCCATACACTTGGACTAGCTAGCCAATCCAGTGTGATAACTGCCTGAGCAAATATTCAAATGCTGAACAGGTAACTCAAGAGCTCAACCAGCTGATCACATGCTGGACCGGTCCCTCGAATGCTTATTTACTGATTCTGCTCTAATGCTTAACCGACATCTCAAATGCTTAACCATTTGATGCTGCTCAAATGCTTAACTAGCATCTCCAATGCTTAACTAATTGATTCTGTTCAAATGCTTAACTATTTGATTCTGCTCAAATGCTTAACCGGTATCTCAAATGCTCATCCGGTATCTCTAATGCTTAATCGGGCAAATGCTGAACCAACACCTCGACTGCATAACCAGTTATTCATCTTCAGAGCTCACACTTAATTATTCAGTGCAGTCGAGACAGAGGCACAACACTGCGGTACTCATTAGCATCCATCAACAAATTTTTCATCATTTGACAACATACTAACCCTAAGTAAGAACTATATAATACAATACATGGACAGTCGCTCCAACAGAAATACTGTAGCAATCAAATGGAATAATCGTCAATCGTGATAACCTACAACAATATATGCATCGTACAATCTCTAGTGCATCATTGGCTCAATAATAATCAATAATAATACACCAAAACAAATTTGTTAAAATTGATGCACAGGGCTTCCAATTCAATTACACAGAACTCCCTACAGTGTGCATGAGCCCTTCTGATGACCCCGCTATTAAACATCTTTATCAAATATTTCTTGCGGCACCCGCGCATAATCTCGGATGGTCATAATTAGACAAACCGGCTAACCAGAGCTTTCAACATTACCTGCTGTGCATTCGAACCTTCATTCCAAACCGAAGAAATATGTTATGTTTTACAACAAATTTTGTACAGTCAGCCGGACCATTCGAAATGGAAATTTATTGACATGACACCAAATCTGGTTTATGTTTGCTCAAAATTAGTGAACAACTCTGCAAAATGTCATCAGAAGAGTACATGACAACCACGGGAGAAATTGCTGTTTTAGCTTTCATGTATTATGCATCAAGCTGATAATAAAATGTATTTCTAGGCAACATCCACATTGTCAGACAAGTTATTGCCCATAATGCAGTATAGGGTCATTCGGGTACTCCGAACCAAATGTGTAAGGTAGCAGCGGTCCAACCGCTGTATTGAATGCTTATTAACCGAACAAACCACTCACTTCATTGTTTCTGACTGTACGGACTGTTCTACAGTTTCCGCCATTTGATTTGTGTTTACCTGGACTTATCGTACCAACCTGCTTTTCGTAATGACCCTATCTTGCATCTGGCAACAGCAATAATTAAATTAATTTACTGGTCCTCAGCTCGCCCAGACCAACACAGCTTAAAAGATATGTGATTGTCACCAACAGATTCTATATTCCAATTTATTCATATAAAACAGACCAAAACGCTGTGAATTTATTTGTGCCATGAAGTAATTCCAACAACATTGCAATTCACAATACCGTGGTTCAGATATTTGGACAAAATCATGTCACGGATAAAATTGGCAAGGTCAGCTTACTGGGACATCGATTTGCACATTCGAAAATGCGAGAAAAACTAATCTTTCCATGAGAATTAAGCATTGCTGGTTTTGATAAGGTGCAACAACATCATTGTTCATAAAATTATACCTACACAAAGTCACTGAGACGACTCCAACCAGTTAAAACTTGAAAATTTTCTGACTCCGCAACAAGCGTGGTTTGCACGTTTTCCTATCGTTGCAAAAAGAGAGAGAGCGTGAGCAGTGATGTACAATCCATCAACTTCCGCTTTACATTTATTTGCATTAAAAGCATCACATACCTCGAATTAGCTTTTAAACTGTTGGTTTAGACATGATACAAAATATCTAAATTGTAAAAAATTTCAAACAATAAACCACTGCAAAATTCATGCGAATTGCGACAAAAATCTCTTGTCAGTTTATGAACTGCAGAGCCCAAAAAGAAAGATAAATTGGAATAAACCGAAAGTAACTTTTACAGTCCGAAATGTCTTTTCGATATCTGGTCATCTCGGCCCATAACGATTAACGTAATAATTCAGCCTGTTACACAAGTAGGCAAAGATCAGGAAAAGGCGCAATCAGAAAGAGATTCCCACTCCAAAAACCGAGGTGGGAAAAAACCAAACTAACAATCAGGCACTTATACCATGAAACATATCGTAAGCCGAATAAGTTTGCCCTTGGGCTCTGGTATCAGATATATTCCTTCCCTGTGAACCTTGTCTTTCTGGACCAGGCCTGTGGGCACTGGCAGATACATCATTTCCTTGATCAGGCCTTTGGGCGCTGACCAATTCAGGTTCTCTTGATGGGGGAGGCCTGTGGGCACTCTCCCGTTCGCTTATTGTGTCTCTATTCATGCTGTCACTATCACTGTCCTCATTTGTTCCAGTATTATCTTGTCCTGAAGCTAACACCGATTTATCTTCTTCCTCATTATCATTCTGATGTTGTATTCTCGCCTGTATCCTTTTCATCTGCCTTTACACATGACACGTTAGCTGGACTATTTCTAGATGAGCACAGTTTGTAATAGCAATGAGCTGGAACTTTATCAGATTTAATTGTTTCAGCTTCTAATAATGGATTAAAGTTACCAATGGTGCTGCCACTCCAAAGGACAAGTCTCCATAAGGGGGTTGTGGTGGTACCTGAATATTTGATTAATATTTTGGTAGTATATAGCCACATAAAGAGGGCATGCTCTGGTGGAAAGTTGGAGTTTAACCAGCTTTTGGTTTGATAGTTATGGGAAATTAAAGTGGGTGGGGTAATTCCATACCTGTTTTACTTGAAGGAGAAAATCATCAATTTTCTTTATTTTCATAAAGTGTGGGCAAAAAGTTTTATCATACAATGAAAGGGCATTGGTCACATAGTAGATTGGTATGAGGATTAATTATGTGCCCCTAAAAAGTACCGAAAAAATATTACATTAATACCAGGTCTTGAATTTTGAGTATTTTTTATCGACCAACTTTGCCAAAAACATGAACACGTCTCTACAAAGCTACATAATCCAACCATATTTTGAGGAAATATTGCACAATGCTTGGGTATTGCAGAATTATGGAGATTTTTGTGTAGCTCGGTTAATTAATGAGTTATGTGCCCTTGAATGCCAGAATCTGACATGAAAATGTACAAATGTGTATGTTTTTGGTTAAAGTTTCACTAGTTGTGTATATCTCATGAATCATCCAACAAAAACATTCATATTTGGACTATAGGTACCCTATAGAGTTTGCCTTCTTTCCATGAGTGCGGACCCTCTCTAACTACATATCTTAAAACCAATCATAGGAATGTGTTCTTATTTGGATCATATATGCCCTGCAGGGGTTGCTTTCATTGCCTGGCACCATATCCTAGGTACCGTCTCCAGGGGTGGGGCTACATGTCAAAATCTAGGACACGAACAATTTTTGTAAGTCTATAACATGACATCCACAGTCTAGTCAAAAAGAATGTATAAGTAGACCATAGATACCTTGTAAAGTTAAGCCTCGAGGGTCCATGTGTGGGGATGGGGCTAAAAGGTCAAAATCTAGAACTTCTCAAAAATGTATTTTTTTATACTTTTCCAAACAGATAGAACCTGTAGAATTTGATGATAAATCCATAGTCAGATCTATATGCTCATGTTCATTCAGCTGATCGAGGGAAGACTGGCATATTTCAGATGAATCAGTTGTCAAATGGTGCTTCGTTTGTCCGACTTGATTTTGCCTGTGATTTTTGTTGCAGCTTACTGGGTGACTATGTTTGACGAAAGTGCATGGAATAACATGCATACTCTGAGCAATGTTAAGAAAAGGGTACAAGTAGGCAACAATCAGTAAAAGGCGCAATCAGAGAGAGAATCCCTCTCCAAAAACCGAGGTGGGGAAAAAATTACAATAACGCCCATATACATGTACCGTGCAACATATCGTAAGACGAATTAGGCTATTTTCCCAATAGGTGGCCACTCAGTTACCTAACTTTAACTAAAGATATTAAAGCATGCATAAGGCGTAAACAGCACAAAAGTTTTAACACCAAGACATAAGACAATAAGAACCAACACAGAAGTATAGCCTTGGAACGGTCAGTAATATAAAATTCCTGGCGAGCTAAAATCGATTTTACAGGTATCTAACCTCACCCTCAGCTTCGTTAAACAACAAACAAACAAACAAACAATATATATTTTTTTGTTCTTTGAGATCAGCGATGATATTCTCAGAAATCAGAAAGGGCCTGTTACAGGGTATGGGAAATTAACATGGGAGTTTGCCCACGCATGGAATTTTATTAAATTATGTGCATTAATTGTCTTAGTTATGACCGCTATAATAATGGTGTATTCCCTTGTTAATGTAATTCCATTGGCAAATTATGACGTAATATATTACGTCACTACCTTGGCTGAGGGTACCCCACTTTAAACATTTCTATAGTGATCAACGATTCATGAAGCAAATGTTGAAATCTTTCCAGAATTATAGTAGTCATTGGTAAGTTTGCTGATACTATAAATGACTTCGTAAGTATCAAGATAGTGGCAGGGCATTCATTTTTGTGTACATGTAACCCCAATTTTCACCTGCTTATATTGAAAGAAGTAGAATTTGATTTAAAAATTACTGCCCACATATGTAAGAAATATATTCGTGAAATTTCACGAAAATCGTGGACCGGTAACATGGTGCTTTGTTACACTAATTACACATGACCCTTATATTTCACCAAAATGTGAAGTTGTTCACTAATAATCACAAAATACTTTGCTCATAAATGATTTATGTCTGTAGGATTTTTCTTGCAGGGTTATTATAAGCAATTTATATTATTATAGCATGCTTTTAATGAAACCCAACACACAGACCTTATACTCTGTTACATAAGTTACCGTTTGGACAGACTTACAAGAATGTATAGATTTCAATAATGTTTTGTGTTTTAAACATCACATTAGTATGACTGCAGGGTTTAAAATGCAATATTATTGATCTTCCTGAATTCAGAAGTTGTCTGAGTAACCTTTTCAATATGTTACATTTAGCGCAAACATGTACTGTAAAAACTTTTCATATAATAGGATCTTTAAGAGTTGAACTTTTTCTTCTTATTTTAAAAGGATGTTATATGTAACTAGTTAATACACGTGCTAAACTATGTGGTTGTTCAATTGCGTTTATCTTATCCTTATTTAATTAGCATGTTACAAAAATCACAAATTAAGAAATAACATTTCAATGAATATAACAATACATGTACCATGATATTAATCTTAAGAAAAGATTATAAGCTCATTACTTAATCTGTTTTTTCTGACATTTATTCATCATTGAATATTTTATTTTGATGCAAACCCTATCTTAGTACTTAGCAGGATTGTGTAACTGATAACAACACATAATATGAAAGATCAATATTTGTATTTGTATGAAAGGAAAATCGTTGTCTTCAAGATGTTTGTCATGATATGACAGAATGTACTTTACTAAATTTATTTTTACTGAGAAAATATTAATTTTAATATTCAGTTTTGAAGGATGTAATATATGTAACATACAATATACATTTTAAAGGCTGAATAAGAGCCATTGGAATGTGAATATAGGAAGTGGATTTGCCTTAATGATGAAGCATGCTTCATAATTAGCCTAAATGCATACAGTTTATAGGAGATTTTGGTTTGATGTTTATTTTGCAAGCATTTATGTGGGTAACATATGAAATGCAATGATGTTGCATTTGACCGAAGGCTTCAAGTTTCTCATGGCATATGACTTTACAGAATTTATGGTCTGTTTTAGTCTCATGTAAAGGCGAAATCAGATCGTATGTTGAAAATCAAAGTTTTAAGATTTGAGTACAGTAAGGGATATAAGAGGGACTCTAAAAAAAACTAAACGTATGGAATTGATATGTTAAAGTAATATACAGTGAACATTTGTCTATATTTTCACTTGTGTCATTTTACAATAAAATACTATCAGTTCAAGAGTAAGAAATATTAATACATGTATCAGATTCAGTTTATCACTAGACAAGTCAACATTGATCTCCCTGTTTCACTCCTATATGAGAAGCATACCATCTGATTATCAGTTAAACAAAGCTAAGCATCCTCTATTGTTTCCTCATTAGAATAATCTAGAGCTTTTAGAATTGATTCAACTGAAGGCAAACTTAAAGCCATTTGGTCTCACTGCTGTTTTAGAATTACTTTATATCGTTCTAAACCTAAAGAAAACAGTCAAGTGTGAAAGATGGTAGAGCACCATCATGAATAACATCTTTTTGGCAAAAGTAAGCAATAGTGCAATTAGAGCCAATGTTAAACCTAAATTCCCATTGGAAAAACAAGCGAAATAACTAAATTTAATAGTTACTTGCACAAAGAGAATGTACAGTTTGCCAAGAGAACGGCTATTTCCCAACAGATGACCACTCAGTTACATGAACGTAACTAAATGTATGCCATTCAGGATTGTCTTAGCACAATGTGTGTCAGAAATGTGCATAATGATCATAATCTAAAACCTTTTTGTGATGTTTTGGAGCAATTTCAACATTTTGTTAAAATTATGAAAAGTGACCTACATGTAATGTGAAAAATGACAACGTTACCAGTTTTAAATTATCATGAAATTTTGCTCAAATCAAGAGGATATATATGACATATTTTTATGCAAATATGATATCTTGACAAAGACTGGAACATACTTATCTTTGAAGTTGAATTTAGTATTTTTTGTAAATTTTAGAGAAAAAAATGAGAAATTTTATAATTATTTAATCAGGAAAACAATATAATACTTCTGTAAAATGTTTTTACTGTATAAGTATAATGCCTGGGATGTTCTCGAGCCAATCCACATGACAAATCTTAGAAAATTATAAAACTGAAGATTTAGGGCACACAATGATGAGGGCAGGTATGATGTCATTGTGGGAGTGAGCCAGGGTTGCCTCCTGAGTCCTATAATTAATTATTTAATTCAATATATACATTTTCATAGCTCGTATGTGATGACCTACTTATGTGTAAAATTTAAAGAAAATCCATGCGTGGGCACATCTGTAACACCCCCTTTCATATCGGTGAAGATTCATTTTCTAACCAATTTTTAACAAATTTGGTCTCATTTAGATAATACTAGTCTTTTAGACAACCCTGTTGAAAGTTGCAAAATTTCAGTAATTATCTTGGGCTCCATGTTGCCAGATCTAAAGGGTCACTGGCGATCTGTGTATATCAGAGCCACTGCCAGTAATTTTGTGTAACTGATCGTTCTAAGTCGATACTTCTGTGGTGGTTCTTTTTGTCTTGGTGTTGACATTTTTGTGCTGTTGGCGCCTTACGTAAGTTTGTATATTTTTAGTTAAGGTAACTGAGTGACCACCTATTGGGAAAATAGCTGTTCATTCGGCTTACGATATGTTTTCATGGTATAAGTACCTGATTGTTATTTTAGTTTTTTCCCATCTCGGTTTTTGGAACTGGGAATCTTTTTCTGATTGCGCCTTTTCCTGATCTTTGCCTACTTGTACCTTTTAATAGTCGAAACCGCGGTATGGCCCATCCCTGTTCTCATTAATGTGTTCACCGCTCTTAAAGGATCTCCGTTTTTATTTTTATTCAGTTATTATCCAGTTCTTTAGTGGAGACTTTACACTCACTTGCCCTGTCCCCCCCGAGAAAGTATGACTATAGCTGTTGGGTGGATGTTAACCCAAATTCAACAACAGCAATTAAAACTTAACAATCTCAAGTTTTCTGATTGGGCTAGTCAAACACTAAAGTCCAAGGTTGGTTTGGTTTAGTTGTGGCTTATTTAAGTCAACAATTTCCAGTCATGTTGCCACTGTTGTCTATGTATTAAACAGTATTATGGGGAGTTAATTAAATGTTGCCACTGTTGTCTATGTATTAAACAGTATTATGGGGAGTTAATTATGTGTCTTACTTAAAAATTGCCCCGCCCATCGGGGTGTTTGAGAAATAGATGGGCTGCTTGTGCCTCCAAGCAAAGCTTCTAATCTACTGACCGACCATCTGATTACTGGTTAACCACTCATGGCTGAGCCTGCCCAGAAAAATAGTTTAGTTAAGCCAACCAGTTGGGTGGTTATATTTATGAAGCACATTTTGAGTGTCATGACATCCTTATGCTGGGAAAAAGTAATTATACACCACGCTCCACTCTCCGACTGAACAGTTCTGGCAGGATACTATATGTGTATAATTGTTTCAGTTATGTGTAAATAAATATTAAAACTGAGATCCCTTAAATAATCTTCCCACAGTGTTTATTTAAAGTAGAGCCTTTCACACCATTGTATGTGGATAACACCCATCTGCCATAGCGCTTGGAGGCAGTATTTGTGTGATGATTTTAAACAGCATTTTCCATCAATTACATCACAGTTCAAACTGTTGCCTTCACAACACTCTTGATGAGTTTTGAATATCCATTTTCCTGATGCTGGACATTTCACCTAAAGCAAACCATTCATTGCTTTTCCATTATCAGTGTTTAGAACAATTTCACCGGGACTGGCTCCCAAATACTGACAATCTTTGAGCACAAACGGACCACAGGTTTTAACTCTCCTTTTCATATACATTTTGTATTTACTTATTGCAGCAGGCTCCTGCTTTCGACCCCATCTTGTATATTTGCTTTCTAACTGAGAGCTACATAGCATCCTACTAATAGACATTTCTTGCCTAACGCGAGATGGAAATGGACACCATACACTGAGATGTAAACGTGTATTTTGGAGGGCTTTCTCAAAATAAATAGCATATTTATCACACGTGTATCTTTTGCGTTTCCTTTGATGCTGACGCTAACTTTAGTCTGCACAGTTACAGACTGATAGATGCTGATTATTTAGGATCATTGAGGTCATTTCAAACATATGCGAATCGGCAAAGCGGTGACCAAACAGCTGATCTAAGTCTTGATGGAAACCGCGGGTTTTCTTATAACAAGGATCAAATCTTTACAGTTTGTTGAACGCAATAGGCGGATTTAGTTTAGACAAGATCGGGTTTCGCATTTAGATTCACTGGGGTCGGCATCTAACACAACTGAACTCAATATAAGTATAATCGCATTAGGCAAAGTTCACTTTGGTTCCGTGTTACGTTAACCTAACAGGTAAACGGGACAAAGTTGGTCACGGGGAGGTGACAATCAACAGTGCAATGATTATACCTGAGTTATGCATAAAACGGCGACCGTTTTATTGTTGTTGTAGAAACAAATGCTGGCGAAAATTGTGACTCCATACAGTAAAGTAGCAAATTTATGCGAAATGCAGATCTATGTAAAAGCAGATTGTGTCAAAATTGATTCAAGAAAACATTTTTCGCCAAAACTTCAACGAAACACTAAAATTGAGCAAACCAACTACATGTACTTAGGTTTCTGACCAGGTCCAACTCAAACCGGCCTGTACATTTACAGAAGCCGGCTAGAAGCTTGAAATTTGGGATCTGATAAGAAGAATGTGTACCGAAAACAAAGGCGCTGGTCAGCTGCGTCTTTGTTTCTGTATATGCAGATTTCTGGTTCCGGTGCCTCATATATCAGGTTTAAAATTATACGTGGTTCAAATTCAAAATCGGAACATGGAAAAATGTTGCACATTGGTTATCAAAGATAACAAACTCGGCGGAGAAAACCAACGCTGATAAAATTAAAATGCGCAATACTGGTAAAATATGCATATCTGGATAAATTTCTTCGGAAGGAAAATTTTTGCTATAGTCCGATTTCACGCAGTGAGCCGTAAATGTACTTTTAAGGTTTAGTCCATTCCTTGTTTAAGGTATATCATCTTACCGGTAGTAACTTGATAATGTATTATAATAGCAACTTTCATTACAAGCCTCTATGGTCGTGATTGTTAGGCTCCTACCTTCCAGCCCGATTGTTGCGGGTTCGAATCCCAGCGTTGACACTTTTTTTATTATTATTTTTATTTACAAATTATATTTATATTTTATAAATTATACAACTCATAACAAGGCCCGATAATTTCATTGCCATGCGAAGCCTTCTCTTTAGAATTGGAAACATCAGAAATCTGACCAGCGAAGGCATGCAGTCTATAACAGCACCCGCGAGTGGGGAAACTGCATGCGTCACGTCCTTGGTATTTAACGACAATACTGGCAAATCGACATTGCTATCGACAAAGTACAGGGGCCAATTGTCCTTTGCCTAGGAAAGACCGACTCCGAGGCCGAATCCAGCGATTCCGACACTGCAAAGGGCGACTAAGTTTCACTGATTTGTATCTGCCGAAATGAAATGAATAAAGTATTGCAAAATGAATAAAATACAAAAAATGAAATAAACAAAAAAATAATGATACAATCCAAAATGAAAAGGCACAAGCAGGCAAAGATCAGGAAAAGGCGCAATCAGAAAAAGATTCCCACCCCAAAAACCGAGGTGGGAAAAAACCAAACTAACAGTCAGGTACCTATACCATGAAACACATCGTAAGCCGAATGAGCAGCTATTTTCCCAATAGGTGGCCACTCAGTTACCTTAACTTAAAATATGAAAACATACATAAGGCGCCAACAGCACAAAAATTTCCAAACACCAAGACATAAAACAAAAAGAACCACCACAGAATTCTGTAGAAAAACCGAAAGCAAAAATATGTTTCAGAGAATGGCTTTTTTCGACCAAAAAAGAAAATTGGTTGAATGGGAATCGAACCCAAGACTTTCGTCTTTGCAATCAAGTAACACATCCACTGCGCCAAGGCTGCATATATTTTAAGACAGATTAATAAATGTTTTTCCGATATTCTGTTACAAAGGTAGGTAACTACTTTCTTAAAAACCGAACTTTTAACGCGCTTTACCGATTACAGTGGACTCGTCCTGAAGGTCAAGGCTCAGGGGTCAAAATCGGACTATAGACAGACATTCGCATATCTAAATGTTTGACCCATAGCAGAAGTTAGGAGAGAGTTGGGGCCCGTCAAATCGATTAGTCGCCAGCAGTTGTTTGCGCATGTGCGAATTCATATAATGAGACTCGCGCCATGAGAAAACTGGATTTTGCATATGCTAAATCAAACGCGCAGATCAGCTTCGCTGCGAAGCTGGTCAGCGTCTCAGATAAAATAAACCCTCTTATTCCTAAATCCGAAATTGAAAGCTTTTAGCCTTTTTGCAGAGACTAGATAGACCGGTTAGTGTCGGACCTGGTCGGCAACCCCGAAGACAGTTACTCTTACGTCGCGGCTCATTGAATACAATGCAACTTAGGTGCCTTCATCTAGGGTCATAGCTGCTCACTTCTCTCTCTGCATCACGAAAACATGACCATGTAATATATAGCTTTTTATTTGCTGCAAGATTGAAAATATATCATCAGAACTGTTTTGAAATCTTTCTTATTGCTCCTCAAAACATAGATCGTGGGTTAATGTTAGAACCGCCAATGTGAGAAAACACCCAGAGTTTTCAATCGAATAATGGGACGTCAGGGGATTATTTTTTCACGGACATCCTTTTTCTGACGGATTGTCATTTGTTCTCACTCAGGATTGGACTTTGCTTCTGAATGCACGAGTTCCTGATCATTGCTTTCTTTTCAAGGAAACAAGTGCAAAGGAAACAAACTTTATATTGTAAGCCCGATGGCTTTGCGTCGGCAAACTAATGCCGCACAAGCGTTGACTGTAGGTGATAGCAGGCTTCTTGGGTGTCGCCATACGGAGCTAACTGCTTTATATGTTTTTAGTTCTGCCACGAATTCGGTATGACCGAATTAATGAATTGAGTTTTCTGCATTTTTACGAACGTTAGGTCTTTTACGAGAAAGCTGTGCAGCCGTATATAATAATTGCACCCCTAATGGGATAAATTTCATCCCCGTGCAAAACAAGTTCATCTGGAAAAGAGAGGTCTACTCCAATCTGGCACATCATGATATAAGTTTGTGCATCGTTTAAATGTCCGCTTTCACGCTGTCTTCCTTTCTGAGCTACAAAATATTTACAAATACATAACCAGGCGTAGCATTATGTTTTAGAAAATTGGTCGAATTAACCAACTTAGCCCACAGCGTTCGATATTGAACTCTCTCGCTCACATTCATACTCGCTTTTTTACTCAGATTTTCCAAACGGAGTATACAAGAAAGCAACAAAACATATACAAATGCGTATGAAACCAGGCATAGCCATATGCTAAAACGAGCAACATGCTCGAAAATTAAACATATACTTACTCTCTTGCTGACAGTACTATCCGTAGGTATGCTATAAACAACATTCAGTTTGCGTTTCTAATTAGTGGTAATCATCAGTTTGAAAATATTATATTGTCGTCCTTTTGCATTCCAAAGGGTTTTTTTTTTTTTCATTTTTAGTGAAAAGGCGGTCTTTATTTCTTATTTTCACTAGATAAAAAAAGTATTTGTTTTTACATTAAGGGAAAAATGCATTTTTCAATATATCTTCGTTTTTTGTTTTTTCCTGAATCGATTTTCAAAATACTTGTGCTCATTCTAGCCATGATAGTTTGGAATGTTTATAAGATGACCGTATCATACTTCTCTGATAAAAGTTTTAGAGTATTTTAGACCAACACTAGGAAGTCGGACATAGCATTTGAAAGAAGAATACAATACCGCTAACTAGTTCTGGGTGGTACGAATGCATAGTGACACCCAGTACTTTCGACGTTTCGTTAAACTGGGCCAGTTTCGGCCTCATCATCCTCCACTGTCTGACCGCGTCTTACTTTTTTTGCCGGTTTCAGCACTAAGTCTAATGGCTCTGTACTGACTCCATCCTCGAGGACTTTGCGTTTCACGTAAAAATAGTTGAATCCCGTTTTCGATTGCTTGTAGGTATGCATGGTGTTGCCCTTAGCCCTGATGCCCCTATTGTGTGCCGTTTGGGGCTCATTCAGTTGCAAAACTTTTTAGAATATCTGTTTTGGGTCTTTGACTAGTTTTTTGTTGTTTTCTTTACAGCTCAGTTTGAATTTCTTCTCGGCTCTGTTTTCTACGAAATAGGTTTTGATACAGAGACCGATCATTTCATCACCAACGAATTCCGTTTTAAACACACCCGCTTCGCGCATGTCGAACAGGGCATGTTTCTGACAACACGATCTAGAAAAGAACTCGAGGGACGGAGTCGAGCCATCTCGACATTGGCCTTTTGTTTTCCTTAGAAATTCTTCTTTCAAATGCGGTTTCACGACTTCCTCCAAGGTTGGCTTGCTGAATGCCAAATATAAACTATCCGTGTCTGTTTCTAAAAGCATATAATCACTACGGTCCACCTGTCTGTCGATTCCTCGATATGTAAAGTAAAATCCAGGAGGCGAAGCTTAACTAAGTTCAAAACAAATACTGCTAACTGGATGGGTACGTCCAACACGATTCTGTATTTCGCGAATTTTACCTCGTAAAATTCTTTTTCTTCATTCAGGCAAGTCAGTTTTCTGAACCCCGGCTCGTTGACGGCCTGCGACGCATTCACGTTCCCTTTGAAATATTTATAGTCAGAATGACGAGTCTTATCGAGACACAATGATAAAGTTGAAATGAATATACTTCTGTAGTTAAATTAGTTATTTTAATAAAAGTAATGAAACATCTTAACAGTGATTTAAAGTAAAAGTAAAGTAATGTCATGACGTCCTAACTATAACAATCATGACGTCATAATTAGAACGTAGCAATAACAGTAATTCAGTGTAAGTGCACAAGTTATTTCCCTTGGATAATGCTATTGTAAATATATACTTTAACATTAATTATATTTTCTTTTCTCTTTTTTTCTGTTGGTTTTGGACAAATTGTAGATAGATAAAAAATGAATTGAAACTTATTAACTGAAATAAAACTTAATTAAAATATGCTGACTACAAACTCTTATTTACAATCTCATAAGGCCATATATTATTCAAGGGAAATTATTTCGAAATTACCAATTAAGTTTCAAAACAGGAAATTTAAACGTTAAACAATTCAGTGGCGAGTTCTTTGGTTACATGTCCAGATAAAACAAATTACAACACAACATGTTCATCACTAATCGCAGTTTCACACACTGTTTCATCAATGTATGTATTGTGTGGGCAGTCAGCAACAAAATGTCTGTATGACCCACAACACCTACATGTTAATATTTTACCATCTAGTCCTACAGGGTTCAGTTTCTTACTTTTTTCATAAGCTCTTCTGTGACGTCTATCTTGATTGTTGTTGTCCTTTCTCCATCATCCTTTCTTCTCTTCAAACCTTTTAACATACCCTGCAGCTGCTAATGCTTCCTCTTGCTGTGCTAGGAATGCTGGTTCCAGTTTTATTGCTGAGGTTGAACTAGCTTGTCCCTCAGCAACACTCCCCTTGAATTTCTGCAGTGAACTTTTAGCAGCGTCATACAGCGATTTCTTATCGCCATAATTCATCACTGTCAGAACAAGAATTCTTTCTTCTGTTTTTATATTTGCTCTCTTGAGTAGCTTGAATGCCAGTATTTCAGGTGGCAGTATCATCTTTAATTTTTCTATACCATACATCAAAAGTGGCTATGAACTCAGAAATGCTCATTTTTGGATTTCTCTGAAAGTCCTCAAACTCTTCAAATTTCTGTAAACCATCCGTAAGATCATCCTTTTTAAGGTGTTTATCAAGCCATCTTCCTCCTTTAAGTCATCAATACATATCTGGTCAAAAACCTTCTCCCGTATCTGTGTTGCATTATTTTCTGGAAGTGACAAGGCGATGGCTATTCCCTTTTTTTCTTTACTCAATTCTGTCACCTCTCTCAACGCTAACAACTCTTTCTGTACAGCTCATATGTTTTTGAGCTTGAACGGGGTGGATCAATTCTCATTGCCATCGCAGGCTGATTAACTATAAAGTCTTGTACCCAGGTCAGCTATCCACCAGTAAACTATACTCAGATAATTAAGCAATAATGTTCACTTACCACCCTAAGATGGTAAATACTGTCCGCAGACAGAAGTAAGCTTAAATATTATCACTATATAACACTGTCCTCAAACAGTTTTGGTCTCCTTTATATCCCCAACGCTGAGGATATGCTTCTGCCCGCAAACAGTAGAACGCCAATTTCTAGCAGAATATACTGCCCGCAAACAGTGAAATGCCAGTTCCCAACACCAAGAATTTACAGCCCTCAGACAGTAGAGCACCAGTTCTCGACTCCAAGAATATACTGCCCGCAGACAGTAATTTAACGCCAGTATTATCTCCCAGACTGAGAATATATTGCCCTCAGACAATATAACTAAACACCAATGAGTTAACTTTTTATGTAAAACAGTTACTATTTTTATGTTGCCTCTTCTTGTGATTTTCTCTCCTTGATTTTCCTTTTTTTCTGTCTCTCATTTAGTCCATTTATTCTTTTCTTCTAACTGCTGCTAATTTATTGTTCCTGGCCCCATGTAGTTTTATTTACTCTGTTTAGAAACCTTGCTCTGCTACCATTGATAAAGTTGAAATGAATATACTTCTGTAGTTAAATTAGTTATTTTAATAATAGTAATGTAACATCTTAACAGTTACTTAAAGTAAAGTAATGTCATGACGTCGTAACTATGACAATCATGACGTCATAATTAGAATGTAGCAGTAACAGTAATTCAGTGTAAGTGCAAAACTTATTTCCCTTGGATAATGCTATTGTAAATATATACTTTAACACACAACGCACCGTAACAATTATTTCCCTCATTTTTCTTGGTGTTCGCCATAATTTCCATGTCAGGATCGATGTCCCCGGCCCTTCTAGCCTCGGTAATTTCTTTCGCTAGGCCCTCAAAGCAACGCTTTTTTTTTTGGTATTCGACCACATGATGAATTTTGGTTACTACAATGCCGTGCTCTAAGTACCACTTCAAAAGAGGCGTAGCAATCGGGATTTCCTTGGCGCTCACCCACCAACCAACAACAGTCTAGAATTTCTCTTCAGGTTATTTTCCTCAACATAATTTTGCATGTGTTCTCCAAAACTTTCATATGGTACCTCGGTGGTTCAAAAAAAAATGGCGACATTTCTTTAAAATATTCGTAAGGCGTCAAGTTTGAAAATTTTTCGAAACCCTTCCCCCACTTTTCTTGAACACCCAGGTCGCACTGAACGAACCCAAAAAGTTGGCCTGTTACAACACCGTCCAATATTTGCTTCTCTGTGACCTCGTCCCTGTGACTTTTATAAAATTCCGGTCTCTGATCGTTTATCTTTTCGCGCAGACTGCGATTCGACCGACTTCTTAAACTGGCATTCCCAGATTTCAACCACTTCAAACCCCTGACTTTCTATGAAACTGGTAATGAGCTGTGTACGCTCGAAGCACCATTCGGCGACTGATCTAAACAACAAACATTCAATGCGTTACTGTCATAGCCGAAAATCTTGTCTACCAGTTTATCACCCCTAATTTTGGTCACCCCGCTTTCCGCGCGCCTATGGAATATGATACTGGCACCCCCAAACAAATTTTCTGTCATCAACTCGTGAAGATTGGCATGCCCTTTGTCAAAGAGAAAGAACTGAGCGTTGTTTTTCATGGCATAGCGATACAGCTTTGACGGGCTAGTCCTGGCAGTGATATGGCCGTTTTAAAAACGTCCAGACCTTTGTCAAAGTATTGTTTTTGCCACTTTTCTATGGCCGTGACGAAGGGGCCTACGTCCAAGTTATTGTACCAGATTAAAAAATCATTAAAGGTTTTTATGCCCTCCTCCTGCAAGGCGGTTAAGCACTTACCGTAGTTCTCTTGCGAGAGCTCTTCGTTCTTAAATGAATTGTAAAACTCTTCCCGACCAGGTAGACACGTCGCGTCCAGCTTACTGTAGTCATCGAACCATTCGTAAGGAAAGAATCATTTCCCTTTTTGGGCTTAAACGCTTTCAGAAACGAGTCGAAAGTGCTATTCGGTGCTAGATATTGAGCCATGTCCAAAAATCTGAAATTTTGCGATGATATGCAGACGTAACAATTACATTTTTTGATAACGAAGTGACGCTTAGCGTCATCTTCAGTCTCGTACAGTTTTAATTTTACGAGGAGCTTTTCTTTGACTAGATTTATATCGTACTTGCTAGAACAAAATCCCAAAACTGGAATCTGCTTCATGTAACCCTCTAATTTGCAAAACAGCGACTTTTCGTCTTTTTGCTTCTGACCATCATTTAAATTTGCGCGGAGGTCGTTGACCTGCTGCTCCGACAAACCTTACACCTGGGCCCCTAACAAGGTTAACTCTCGAGCCCACCTTTCTTGCGCTAGTTCGTAAGCGTCATAAGCAATTCAATCCATATAATCTAGCATGTATTGCACCAACTGGTCGGGATCGAGATTTATAAAACATTTAGGTTTGGTATAACCTGGCACATTGCTGCATACGGACACGCTGACGGGAATGAGTTCTCTAAGATATTCCAACTTTTTGTCTTCTTTTTTAGACTGGTCTTCGCCTTGAACAGGTTTTTGAACGGGTTCGAAATCTTCGCTTTTAACAGGTGGTTGAATGGCTTCGAAATCGTACACTATAAACCAAGGATAGTGATCGTTTTTGGTGTTTATTCCTACGTCCTGAAGAAGATCGAATATATGTTGGTTGATGGATACGAAGCGACCAGGGTAAACGAGCTTGTCTTTACTTTCGCAACTGTCTGATTGTCGCTTACAAGTCGAGGAAGACTGTTATATTTTTAAGCAGAATTTGCACTGATATTGCTTGCTGTACAGATGAAAATTATGGATATAGCTTAAATGATCTCCACTCAGGTTCAAACGCATCGTGGTAGGAAATTATGATCTCCACTCAGGTTCAAACGCATCGTGGTAGGAAATTTGCCTAAAGAGCTGTAAACAATTGTAGCGACAAGCTAAAAATTTCTACATTGGTTTGAAAGCACTTTTCGAAAGTTGGAATGTCTTCATCGAGCTGCAGACTTTATAATTTCGCAGACAGGGGGCTTCGAGATTTTTTAGATCGTACCCTTGATGCAGAGCTAGACATCGAAATGCGCATAGGTTGTCATTGAACACCTTACCCGTGCGTTTGTCGGTCACCAAAGAAAATATCGATTTGCTGTTTTTGATGTGCTTTTGGACGGACTGATTTGGGTTTCCTAGCAAAAAACATGTTTTGTAAACGGTAAAGCAAACATTAGTTAGCAGTTCTACCACCCATTTGGTGTCTTCTCTCTGCATCAAGGGAAGTTCCAGCAGGTTTAACCTGTGCAGTGCGCGTTCCAGATTTTCCAGGTCGCGTCTATAGGATATGTAGATAGGAAATTCGAAAACACCCTCGTGTTCGAATGGCTTGACGCGCAGTCCCATTGTCCCTGTGCCTCATGACGTAACCGAAGTTTAGATTTAATTTGAAAGCCCTAGTCTGTCTGGTATAGACCTGGTTGGCGAACTGCATGAGCTGTTCGCCAGTGATGTCATTGTCTACATGAAAATTATAAATATACTGTACGCAACCTTCCCTGCTTCTCTCTAGAATAATGGCTCTATTTGTCAGATAAGCGCGTCTGAGAGATTCCTGGTTTTTGATTCATCAGGATGTTTATCATGATTTATTTGTTTGTTCTGTATGATTCATTGACTAGTTAGAGATTCACCACGGGGACCGAAAAACTAACTAAATGTTATGAACCACTGCAGAAGCTGAGGGTGAGGTTAGGTACCTGTAAAACCGGTTTAAGCCCGCCAGTAACTTTGTGTTACTGATCGTTCCAAGTCGATATTTCTGTGGTGGTTCTTTTTGTTTTATGTCTTGGTGTTTGAAATTTTTTGTGCTGTTGGCGCCTTATGTATGTTTTCATATTTTTAGTTAAGGTAACTGAGTGGCCACCTTTTGGGAAAATAGCTGCTCATTTGGCTTACGATATGTTTCATGGTATAAGTACCTGATTGTTAGTTTGGTTTTTTCCCACCTCGGTTTTTGGAGTGGGAATTTTTTTCTGATTGCGCCTTTTCCTGATCTTTGCCTGCTTGTACCTTTTTCTGTCTATAGCCCCAGGCCTTACCCAGGGCCCATTTTCATCGTTATACGGGTCGGGATGAAGACCCCTTGACCTATTTGATGATTTTGGTGGTGAACATTGAGAAGGGACCTGTCGGGGAATAGCATATCACACTGATGACAGCGATATATCAATGCCTGATCAGAGGGATGGGGGTCGGGCACCCTGGGCGGTTCTGGGTTGGACGGGCTAGCGGAGTGGACTGCAGGCTCATGGACTGGGTTGGGTGGACTAGCGGACTGGTTTGCGGACTCATGGAGCTGGGGCGTCTCCTTCGCTAGTCATTTGTTGCTTTTACCATGAACATTTCATTTATGTTGCCATAACTCGGACCTGTCGGAAAATGTTTGTGTGCAGTTGCCGGTTCTATACCTTACGGACTTGGGGCCGGCGCTGCTGCAGACCGCTGAATGTTTTTTCAGGCCGCTTATACTATCACAAACGTGCTTGAATTTTAAGCACTGATAAACCCCGCCAGTTTGTTTTTCCCTTTACATTTATCGTCTTTGATGTGCCTATTCAAATTCGAAGAATTTGAAAAAGTCTTGAGACAGCCGGGACAGAGTGGGACTTATGCGTGTTTGGTTTTAAAACGTTGCAAGGGTCCGGGTCTTAAAGCAAAGGAGCTGCCTCAGAGATGACACTGAATCGAGGAAGACTCTTTTCCATTGGGATTTTGATTTTTAATTTGGGTCAGAGGTCGCCATGGCTCTACCTCTATATCCATATTTTTATCAAGGGCTTGGTCATTTTGATGGTCGGGAGTTGG
This sequence comes from Rugalucina vietnamica, assembly GCA_964017185.1. Classification (NCBI taxonomy): domain Eukaryota; kingdom Metazoa; phylum Mollusca; class Bivalvia; order Lucinida; family Lucinidae; genus Rugalucina; species Rugalucina vietnamica. The sequence continues at coordinate 42,319,398 of OZ024879.1, forward strand.
ACTTACTTGTTCAGCATGCTGGACCTCTGTCGGTCGTGCGACCGGGGCTGAGTTAGTTTGATTTTGGTTTTCACCCATGCCCATCATGTCAGGTCGAAAAACGCTAGATTGGACCCCATTCTGGGTCTCGGGATCAAAAAGACCGGCTTCTACCTGGTCGGACTGGTTGTCCATGTCTGGGCAAAAGAAACTAGATTGGATCCCGTTCTGGGTCGTATCGGCTGCGATGGGTTCTTCTACAATTTGATGGGGTCGGTAAACCACGTCTGGTTTAACCGTATTAGATTGGACCCCGTGCTGGGTATCGGGGTCAAGAGGTTAAAAAGTGGCGGCGCTGGTAGACCATGTCTGGTCTAACCATATTAGATTGGACCTCGTAATGGGACTCGGGGTCAATAGGATCGGACACTACCTGCTCGGACTGGTGAACCATGTCTGGACAAAACGAATAAGATTCGACCCCGTTCTGGGTCTCGGACGCGATAGGATCGGGTACAAATCGCTGGGGCTGGTAGACCATGTCTGGTCTAACCGTATTAGATTGGGCCCAGGTCTGGGTCTTGGGGTCAATAGGTTCGGACACTACCTGGTCGGATTGGTGGGCAATGTTTGGATGAAACGAATGAGATTGAAGAATGTTCTGGGTCTGGGGATCAATAGGAACATTGACTAGCTGGTCGGACTAGGGGTCAAACGAGACAGAAGCGGTCTTAGTTGTGTCGGTTTGAGCATTATTTGACTGTTGTCAGACAGCGGAATCAACGCTGGAGATAGTGCCGCTGTAATCATCAGCATATGTGTGAAACCTGAAAAAACGCGGGGGCTGCATTCCATTTTGAACATACAGGCCTAGTTGATTAATGACAGCGGCCTTATTATGCGACTCAAGGCCGTAATCGGCCTCAATGGCAGAGAGTTTGTCCTTAACTTGGGGATGATTCAATATTTTGTTCTGTTTTGCCCATCGTTCAATAGATTGGAAATCGACTCGTTTCTGAAGTTCAAGTCGTAACATTGCTTCGTGATCTCCTAAATCAGCCATACGATGAAGAATCCTGGGTGCAGTTGTGTTCGATGGCGAACTGCTGTGTCTGGGAAAGGCTAATTTATTTAAGGCGGACTCAATGTTCCCTTCCATTACTTTCTGGGTTTCGGAAATAGGAGTAGGGGGTGGGGTTTGGTCAGAGTCTTGAGAAGAGTGCGCGATATCTGAATGCTGAACATTAGATAAGGCGTGGGTGAAGGCCCCGTCCTCCTGACTGCCAAAGCAATCTTGCGGTAGACAGGCAGCAACGGCGGCGGCGCGTAAAATGTTATTGGAAGGCCCAGGGACATTTTCCTGGCTGGAAGCTAGGACCGGAGAGATGGTTGGATCCAGGAGGTGATCCAATGCTGTTTTGTCCTCTGTCCGTACATTAAGGCATCGAACTCGCTGTCGGTTACCTGAATGGGGCTGTCTGGCAAAATTACTGTATCGTCGCTTCCCATCATCACGGATGGTTCCTGTCGGTCCTCGAATCCAGGCTCGATCTGCATAGCTGGAGACGCTGGGGGTGAAGTTTGAGTCGATGGGGCTGGCTGGTCCTTGAGAGTTTGCGACTGGTAGCGGAAGGGATGTTCGTCGGCATTAATAGTGGGGTGGAGCTGCATCGCTGGAGAATCCGGAACCCCTTCGGATCGCGAAAATTGCGAGTGGTATTCGCGCATCTGAGACTCAGCATGGTAAAGTGCTTCTTCATCAGTGTCGGAGAAGTCGTACCGCGGTTGCGATTTGCGTTGTGGTTCTTTGACAGTTTGGGAGAAGCCAACCTGAAGAGCTTGGGATTGGGCGTGATAAAGCTGGGAGTCGTCGTCTTGAGAACACTGGAGTAACACATCGCGTCTGGCCTGGACGAGTGGGTGGTGCGAAAGGTTGCGTTTTTCGGCCCATAGTTCGAGGCCTTCAAGAGAGTTTACTCCAGAGAGACCTTGCTTCATAACTGCCTCTTCGGTGAGTTGGAACAGCTGATTTTGATTGATTGATTGATTGATTGATGTTTAACGACGCGTCAAACCTAATGGGTCATTAGCGTCTAACAATAGCTGGTGCGAAAGGTTGCGTTTTTCGGCCCATAGTTCGAGGCCTTCAAGAGAGTTTACTCCAGAGAGACCTTGCTTCACAACTGCCTCTTCGGTGAGTTGGAACAGCTGATTCTGAGAAGTCATGGCGATGCTAATGCGAAAAAAAAATCGAAAAAAAAATCAGATTTTGTTTCCTAATTAAGGCGTTGACAACATTATGATTCGAGGTGGGGAATGCGTACATAAATTTAAGTATTGGCGTATTCAAAGGTTGACGACCTTAAGAGATAAATAACAATACTATCTACCAGATGACTGTTTAGAAGATGAAAAAGGCCATGCTTTAACAAACAAAACCAAGAAAAAAAAATAATAATAATAAAAAAGAAAAGTCACAGTGACTTGATTACCTTTACCTTTTTAGATGAACCCTTAATTTATACGTCTTTTAAGACAGTTTAATAATCAAGATTTATAAGGCTTCGGTTATTTCCGTAAACTTTACGGAATTTCACGGGCGGTGTTATTCTTTGATGTATCGCTTGGAGACTGGATCGTCTTTTTTCCGTCATTTAACGAAGATTTTTCCGAGCGGCGCCTTCCTTTGAAGTTGGGGGGGGGAGTCGTAGAACTTGGCGCTCAAGTCAATGGACAGGGGGATGTAAGAGGGTTTTAAGGCTAGTTAGCGAACGGTTCAGTCGGAGAGTAATTAGCTAGTTCAGATGAAGGTGGTTTTGGTATTGATGTTAATGGGGGTTGTGACAGAGGGAGGCGGTGGCAGAAGATCGGGGTCTACACTGTATGGCGATGGAAGGTGGGACGGGAGCAGAGAAAGGATCGAGTCGGTAGTTGTACGGATGTGGGACAGAGACTGGTGCGGGTTTGCTGGTGTGGAGGTCTCCATCTATTCCCGTGGGGGCAGGTTGTGAGACGGTGCAGAAAAAGTGCGGGCGTATGCCGAGAAAAGTGAACGGGATGGAGTGTGAGCAAACGGTGGGTGTCAAATTATTATATTTTATTTATTTATTTATTTATTTATTTTACTTATTTATTTTATGTACAGTGAGAATGTCGTATGTTTATAATTATTTCTTGTTTATTTTTTCATCGGGATAATGCATGCCGCGTGATGTATTCCCCCATTAAATAACCCATTTCAAACCAATAAAACTGGTGTTTACAGAGCTATATAACTATCTTCTAAAACATATATTGTTAGTACTCGTTTGATCAACCTCAGATCATAAGGAACATTACCAATGCTCTTCAACTAATGAATGACATTTTTAGGGCTGGAAAAATGACTGTGTATTGTATGATCGTATTTGTCTTTCAGGGACAATCTACGCCAAGGGAAGACAATATCGCAGATGGGACGACAGGGTCAGCCCAGAATTACACGGGGACTTTGCCCTCCGCGTCAGGTAAGAGCTTTACAAAAACTGAACTATTCAATGTGGAATGTTGCCAGTTGATACTTTATTTTAGTCTTAATACGAAATTGATCATTCGCAATCGATCACTTACAAATTTTGGAAAAGAAACTTTATTGTTTACAAAGAATTGGATTCCATTTCAAAACTTAAAAGTGAAAATAATGCGGTTAGATGATGAATATAAATTGGGGTTCTGCGCCACCCGATCCACACATGTATTTGTATAGGAAAATCAACAGGTCGCTGCGTGCACTATGCGGATCTATCGGACAGGTAGATGAGATCGATGGAAAAGAGATGCCGGTTTATAGCGAAAAAAAAATCGCTGACACCTATAGTTATGTTAGGTAAAATACATATTAAAGAGAACCCGAATGATGAAAATTTACTCCTACGCTTGGCACATTTTTAGACTATTTATACATCTTAGATAGTGTTTTTTAGTTTAAGGGTACAGTAACCAATCGGGGGGTGACCCTACTCAAATGCATATATCACGGTGTTTGTAAGACATAATGAAATTGTTTTATATACCAAATTAAAGGCAAGATTTTGAAGTTTAAGGTGAATGCATTTGTTTTATTGTACGTTATAAATTAGCACCTAGAAGAAAGCTTAAATAAAATTAGGTCATATGTCATGTTTGATGTTTCATCTCCTACATGTTTTGCCGTATGGTTTTCCTTTTTCCTTGAAAAGCTTCCCTAACACTAGATAATTAAAACGGTATCAGAGATTTCCTCTAAAATTCTTTGAAAATGGGATATTGCATTTTAAATTTTCTGTGACAAAATTGATTGGTCATCCTAAACAAAACTCGAGTTTACTCAGCAACAAATCAAAGTAGGAAAAATCTGAGAAACCCTTTTGAAGGGAAGGCTTCAAACAACGTGTGCCAAATTTCATCCCACTGGGATGGATAAGAAAAAAATTGAAATGCTTTGAAGATGACAATTCCAACACAAAGTCTACTTTACAAGAAGCCACAAAATTCATTTCATCAATCAAATGCAAATTTATTCATGATTGGCAGCTTTCTGACTTTCAAATTTCTGGTCAGTACATCCCACAATAGAAAACCATGGTAGCCATGCAATTGGAGGCGGGCTTTTGCTAAAGAAAACATGAAAAATTCATTAATACTTATATACTTAACCAATCAGCTAACACTCAACCCGTTAGGCTATTACTCGCCCCTGTTGTAAATGACCACACATTATTACCGGAACATTTTATCTCTGTGGTTCAAAGACTGACTATTAACACCTTTCAAAGAAATGGATTTTGCCAGACAACTTGAAGAGGAAATGATTCGCCTAGGGTAAGCTGACCTTTTGAAATTGTGTAATGGTGGTGCTTCTATAGAAATGCAGTGAGTCGTGTCATGAGAAAACCGGATTTTCGTATTTGTGAAAACAAAGCCGCAGATCAGCTGTGCAGTTACTGGGTGCCTTTGCTTTCGCTACACAGATAGTGCAATGCCTCTTCTTCTTAAATATGAAATTTCAAGCCTCTAGCCGCCTTCTTTGACTGCACAGACCAGTTTATGTTTGACCTGGTCGGAAATCCAGAAGCCCTTTTAACGGTAGCGGCTCCAGTAATATTTATGTAAACGAAACTAATAGACACAATCACTAAACAAAAACCCAAACCAGAATGTTACCTGTACTCCTAGAACTCTTGTTTATTCCTGTGGTTTTAGCAAGAAGTAGCATAACCTTTTCACAGACCATTCTATTGTCTGGAATGATACATAAAATATGAAATGTGGTCAGCAATTTATGTGGTCAATGAAAACATTTGAGCCGCCTCGTGGGAAAACCAACAATTTGCATATGCGAAAACAAAGGCGCAGATCAGCTTTGCGGTAACCGTACAGTACAATTCCTCTTCTACTAAATCCGAAATTTCAAGCTCCTAGCTCCGTTCTGTGCTTTTACAGCCCGGTTTGTGTCGGACCTGTTCGGAAACCACATTGTTGGTTTTCTCACGAGGCGGCTTATTTGTTGTTTTATCATGACTATTTGTGGTTCAGAGACATGGTATAGGACCAGAAGGAGTGCAATACAGCTATCCTGAACTTATACTAAAGTTTATTCGTTCTCTGTGTCCCAAAGATATAAAGGCGAGATTAGAGAGGTATGTAGAATGTTGCATTTTAGAAAATAAATACAAAATCATCATTTATTTTATTATTGTATATGATTTATCTACTTCCAAAATTCATATAATACATATGATATAACAATATAAACTGACTGATGACCACCCATTGAAACCAGAATGACTGTTTGTAGTAAAACATGATTTCCTGTCTCTCTTTTTCAGGATGCTTACAGTGTTACCCTCGAAGAATTTTGCAGAGCCATGTCTTTATAATTCACAGTGTTCTCCTGTCACCTGAAACTATTTTGTCCATACTGATAAACAATAAAAATGCCAATTGATCATGATAGTTCATTGTTGTTGTTTTCTCGGTGGTCTAGCTAAAGAGTATTTGTTTGTTGCATGGCTGTGTCAAGATATCTATAAAGAATATGGAAGTGACTATTGACCGGTGCACCAAATAAACATTGTTTTCCCGATTACTGAATTATTGATTTTGCTAGATTTTCAACATCAGGCATAATCATCCCATCCAGTTTTGCCATCTGAATGACAGATGTCTAAAAATGGAGACTCAAAATCAAACCTTGACCGGAAAGAACAAAAAACATATTTCCAGCTATGAAATAAGCTGTTTTTATCCAAACTACATGTGTAGAGTGCTGAAAATCTAGAATAGTATAATTTGGTTTTGACCACAGATCTATTTGAGATGCACAAGTCCAATAAGAAGCATGTGTAAGTTATGGTACAGGTATCTACTGCAACATATTAATATATGCAAACAAGTTATTTGGTAATTAGCAAGACATTTTCACATGTCATGAACATTTGCTGCGAGCATAGCCTTTGCGAGGTTGTCCACATCTTTTACATTTTGGCACTGCCTTTGGTTGCTTTGTGATTGTTGAAGATGAAAGTGTCCCGATTTATATGTAGGTCCTTCTTTATGCCTAAAAGCATCAGTTTTTGTGTTTCTGTCTCTTTTCCTTTCTCATCTGTTTGTTGCTCGCTTTCACTTTGACTTCGGCACAGTAAATGCGATCCTTATCCATCTTATAGTATTGTCTTTCCATATTTTCTGTGTACTTGATTCCACAAGCATCAAACATAGATTCACTCATTTTTGTAGTTCCCTCATTGAATTTCAAAATACTTATTCTAATGCCCACTTCGACTTCGTTTGACGAATGGTATTGGTCCGTGGGAACAAAACGCCATACTGCATGATGAAGACTTTCATTTTGGTTTTGTGTAAGACAGTTGACACATCCCTGTAGCAGCTTCTTGTTGGAGAGAAACTCGAACACGGGTTTTATCTGCTCTACCACTGCAAGTGGTAGTGGGTTTGAAACTGGTGTGTATGTGGTTTCACCGGTTATGACGTCGGATTGCCATTTGCACCAACTGTCCTTTACTTTAGGACAATAACTGTGATCTGCTTTCTCAGAATAATGATACAAGATAGCCAATGTGGCATCTGACATCTTGTCAGCATCGCCCTTGTTGTTACGAATGGCCTGGCCATACCAGACTTGAAAGGAATCTACCATTGCAAGCGTCAACCTTCCTGGCCCTGAAAGGGGTTTTCCATCTGACAGTTTCTGACCTGCAATAAAATAAACTACACCTAACAAAGCATCAAAAAATCCATGTAAACAAAGCATCATACATGGGGCAGTTGGCAAACGAAGTATAGCAAGAATTTCAATTTCAATTCAAACCATATCCAAAGCTGCGATGATAAGTACGGCGCACTCTGAGTTTATAAAATCATGGATATGGCTTTAGGAATTGTTTAGTTGATATAGACCGTGATGTTTTCGCATAATTTGCTAGGAGATTTCTAAGGTAGACATACACCATGTTGCTTATTACATGTATGAATATAACTGCATGTTCAGTTTAACGCAAACGATTAGACTTTTTTGTGTGTAAATTTGACAGTTGTATGGAATTTGCTACATTGTATTCTTTATCATTTTTCGGATAAACCAGCACAGATCGGAATAAGCTTAGACCCTCAGTAAAATATCTTAGAAATATATTTACCTTTCATCTTGTTTATGAGATTCCTAAGTCTGGTGCCCATTCGTTTTTGAATGTGGCCAATACATTCTTCTTTCTGTACTTGAAATTCCGGTCCATATGGCTTCTCTTTTAGTATCCTGTTGTAAGCCTTGCTGTCACCATCGCCAATAAATGGGTTGTACCGTAGTTTTTGTTTTTCAATTGATCTCTGGATAATACTGATGCGCCCTCCGTTTCCATATTTTGAGAACTGCCCTCATAATTTAATTTACATTTTGGTTCATGGTCAACAAACCATTCCAGATACTCTTGTGAAGTTTTGTCCTCCCACGTTTCACACTCTGGACAAACAGAACACATATAATGGAAATCAAGGACTTCTCCAGTGTCCACTGAAATGACAGACACAAACCCATGCCTTGAGGACGTTCCTCTGTTTAACCATGTTCCATCAATTGTCACCCACATTCAATCACTTCTTCATTCTGTTCTTCAGTTTCGATCTTATATTCTCTGACCTTTTCAGCGGCATTAGAAAGCTTCAGGTCAGAAACTGGTTTGGTCAGACTTTCTATTTTCTTTATTTGCGCACTATACGATTTCTTGCTGACAGGGGCTGATAGGTCCAATGAAGCACGAAGTTTTGCAGCAGCCTCTCTACCTTTTCCTAATGTACGCATACCTAGAAGAAGTGCTCTGTTAATTTCTGGTGTCTTGCTATCTCCGCATAGTTTTGAAGTATACATTTCTCCCTTCATTGAACAGTCTGCATTGTCACATTCCCAAGTGAGATAATTGATCGGCTAATTGTAGTCATATGTGCATTGTGCAGCCAAAAACATTGGCTGTGCTTTCTCAACTACACTTTACACAGGCTTTAACAATTATATTTTATTTTAGTGGTGTTATGAGAAAACATGATTTAGAAAGTTAGACATACCGGGGTAAGCAGTTGTAGATCAGGTATGCAACAATGAATGTTTATTGTTTTCAAAAAATGATTCGGAATAAATCTTGACTCTTATGTGTGGCTGTTTATCCTTTTGTCAAACACAAAAGCGAATGAAAAAAAATTTCTTGTGATACAAAGAATTTCTTGTGACATGTCCCATGCGCAGTAAACCAGCATCCATTCTAATAAATAGCATGGAGAGGGTCTAATGAGTTTTACTGACCATGGATAATTTTATTGGCACTGATAGTCATGCTCTGAATTGAAAGCAAAACTAAAGAAGCTCTTTACAGTTATTTTTTCTTATTTTTCAGTTTCTAAGCTTATGACTTATTGTTGTAATTTGAGCCTTTGGTATTATGTAGGCAGCAAAATAAATTGTTTGGTGAGAGTGATTTTGTTAAATGAGCAAAATTTCACCAATTTTGGTATACTGTACCCTTAATCTAGAACACCCATTTGTTTTCAGCATCACAGGTAGAGTGGGGCATACCAGCGACCGCTGTGCTAGGATCACTGTGCGTGATTCTAGCGGTGACATTAGTTTGGGTGGTAAAAAACAAAAAACTGCCCTTGTTAAAGCTAAGAACCTCGCCAAGACCGCTCAGACGCTCTGAGAATATTCTTTGCTCGAGGGAGGCCGTTAGATATTCTATTCCGACTACTGGCGATGTTACATTACAAGTGATTGAAATATTACAGGAGTGGTTATAATACTGACGATGACGGTGATAGTGATGAGAGGACGTAGAGAGAATAGAGGAGGGGCTCGGGGGGCAGTGCCATTAGCCCAGCCTGTAGACCCACAACAGGTACCAGTTGTCGCAGCGCCTGTACAACCACAACCAGCACCAGTTGTTGCAGCGGCGGCGCTGAGGAGAAGTGGCCGTGTCCGTCGAGCCCCGAGGAGATATGGTTGGGAGGTGTAAATAGACAGTAGAGAAATGAAAAGCAAGAATATTTTTGGGACGCAAAAAATGACAGGAACTTTTATGTACATAGCGGTATTGGAAATTCAGGAGGACTCTAGCGGAAAATTTATGTAAATAGATGAAATGTTTAACAACTCTTGGAACTTTGCCGTCTTATGAGAAAACAGCGTTGTTTTCGACCGGGCCCGAGACACATCGGTCTCTAGAGCTGTGGAGCTAGAGGCTTGCAATTTCGGATTTAGAAAGTAGATGAATTGTAATATCTGAGTAACCTCCGTGCCTTTGTTTTAGCATATGCAATGAGCTGATTTTCCCATTAGACGGCTCATATATTGAAGATTACGGGTGCTGCTCACTCTCACGGAAAACAACATGTAATCGTTTCTATTTCAAACCAAAATTCTCGGTCCTCTGTCTCTCAGTTTAATATTTATTTGTTTCATTTAATTAAAGTCTGGACATTAACCATACCAATGTAAAACTATATCATATCTACATAGGAGTAATAAACCTTATTATAAAATAAAGCAGTATATTACAAATCGTGTTTACGATTCAGTCTCGGCATTAAGAATAATACTATTCAGACATTTTGTATTCTTGCAATGAAAAACTGAGAAAATGATACTGCATGCGTCTATCTTTACTTTAGATTAATGTAATGAGACATTATTCCTTCCGTGAGGGTGACAAGCCCGGGTTATATGGTATGCAGCAAAGATTTTGGTTGGTTAGAAAAGTTAAACAGATTCCGATGTATGCTCGTAGTTATTAATTCTTTATACTCGAAACAGACCAGTAGGCTCGACAAAACTAAAGGTTTCATCTCTCGTGCTGTTTAAAATTTCTGTACAGTCTTGTATTGGTCTGGAAATTGTTGGACTGTGAAAGATAAATAAAAAAGGCATTTGATGCTACTTACAAAAGAACAACAAACAAACATACATCGAGTTGATAATTGAGCAAATAAGCAAAACTTTGGATTAATTGCTGGTTTCTAGTCTGAAAATAGGGTTCGTATTAATGCAATAGTAGATTTTTAATGCAATAATAGAAATGTGTATGCTGGAAACCAACAAATAATGCAAAGAGAATCAAAAACAGTACTCACGTGAATATCCACAAAGTCCGACTTCCGAAGAATGATCTGAACGAGAATGAAGATAAGTATACCTTCCTTCCTTCCGTAGAAATAAGCTATTATGGAGGAAGAGCGATCTCGGTGAGGGGTTTTATTGCGATAATCATAATCCCAAGAAACCTGTTTGGGATCGACGAATCAGATTCAGCCAAAAATGATTCTAGCTCTAGAGGGCTGAGTTTCTAGGGGTAAGAGCGACAGCAAAAAACGAGCTAAAATTACACGTCTTAGGCTTAATGACTTCTTTGTTGGAAGCCGCTATCGGCTTTAGCATTGGGGATTATCCACACCGAAGAGGATGATAATGCACGACAGAGTTAGGAGTATGACTTTAGTTGATTAAGTTTCTACTATCATGTTGACCCTAAAATATTAGTAGATTGCTGTTCCTTGTCCGGCGTGATAGACCACTGGGCTATTCATTACACTACCAGTGCTTATCGATATGGCATTATCATTCTTTAACGCCTCTAAATCGTATAACCAGGATCGCTGTTTATGATTCTCGTTTTACAAACAAATCCGATGATAATAATGCCTGTACAAGGCGAACAATCTGTATAATCCTAGGCGTTTGTAGATTTTGATATATAGCAATTGTCAGCTTTATCGATAACGCGCAGGTTTTAAAAGATAGCCTCCTGACAAGAGACACATAGCGTGTCCCCACCGACTAACTTCAAAGCCCCTTTGTCTTGGAGAAAAGCATTGCACAGAGATTAGATCGCAGGTTCGAGTCCCACAAGTTTCAACGGGTGATTGTTGGCTATGCTCACAAAGTAGGTATAGAGTGCGAGGCTTCGAGCACGGTGTTGGAAGCCTGGGTGTTTTCATGACCAGTTGCGGTTTAAAGTCTGAGCGATCTCATGAGGTCTATTTGCGATCAGCGATCTTCGATCTCAGGAGCTCTGTTGGGATCGATCTTAAGAGGTGTTGTAAGATCGATCTTAAAGAGGTAGATCTTAAGAGCGGGCTTATAATTGACATTAATATACTACTTATGTAAATTGTTTTATGTATATCATTGTGAGTCCGTATGACATGCTTATCAGATCGATGTATGAATATGGTGTTTTATATGGACCCAAACATCCCAATTAGGCGGAAGTCCCTAAACAAATTAAACTTGCTTCAACTTTTACTTCAGCCGAAGACTTACACGGTTGATAACTACGCTGCCTTCTTTAATTGCACGCCGGTGGGTCGGGCGTCAGACTCTATGATGGCCCCGACTTAAAGCTATTCATTTTAGTTGGTTGGGGCCGGAGCTTCTTGTCTGTTGCTTGGCCCACCGGGGTCCAACTGATGTTTTTCTTTAGCTCCGGAGTTAGTAAGTAATTTGGCGCCAAGGGATCTCCATCGTCGGGCAGCTTACTGAATCTGTGAGTCCTGGTTTTTGATTCATCAGGATGTTTATCATGATTTATTTGTATGTTCTTGATGATTCATTTACTAGTTAGAGATTCACCACGAGGACCGAAGAACTAACTAAATGTTTTGAACCACTGCAAAAGCTGAGGGTGAGGTTACGGCCGTGTAAAATCGATTTAAACCCGCCAGTAACTTTGTGTTACTGATCGTTCCAAGTCGATACTTCTGTGGTGGTTCTTTTTGTTTTATGTCTTGGTGTTTAAAATATTTTTGTGCTGTTGGCGCCTTATGTATGTTTGCATATTTTTAGTTAAGTTAAGGTAACTGAGTGGCCACCTATTGGGAAAATAGCTGCTCATTCGGCTTACGAAATGTTTTCATGGTATAAGTACCTGATTGTTAGTTTGGTTTTTTCCCACCTTGGTTTTTGGAGTAGGAGTCTTTTTCTGATTGCGCCTTTTCCTGATCTTTGCCTACTTGTACTTTTTTACAAGTCAAACTTAATTTTGGATATTCCGCCCTCGTATTTTCGACAGACCTTTTGCGTTTGAATTTCTCTTAGATCCTTGTCTGATCAATTTTCATAAGTGGTCTCTTTTTTGCGCAAAGATTTTTTCTCAGAACTTGGCAAATTACATATTTCCCCTTTTCAACCTAAAAAGCAAAACATTAAAAAATGGCTACATAATACTTTCCACAATCAGAAAGCGAGAAACATAAAATTTAAATTCATTTACTTAAATACTTTATCCTAATGCTTAACCTATCTTAATGACAGTTTGACAGTTTTCAGGTGAGCGATTGTAACCCAGATAGATTCGTGTAAAAAGCTAGCGTACTCACATGAAGCACGATATATGCTATAGTATCGCCGTTTCTACCGTTATCAGATTGAAGGAACACTGTGACAAGTTGTCTGTCTCTAGATTATACAGCCATATGCACTCGTCGACATTCTAGACAGGATAGTAAGTTGGTCTAGGAAGTTTAGGCCTACAACAAATCTATTAGCCATAAACTCAGTTTTGTAGCAGTTATTGGTAGCTTACCCAAAACGGGACATTCCAGTCAGCGTAGCCAGTAGGCTAATGGCCAGTAGGGCAAACCCTCCCCCCCCCAGGGGGAATTTTCTGCACTATGATTTTCTGAAAGTATAGCGAAAAAGCTATCAAATCATGTTTTCTGCCGTCTGGAAGTGGAAGCGTTTGCATTTTACGCTATGTTTTATTATATGACCTGATGCCATCTTTTGTATAGAAATAATGGGGGTAGGCGTAGAAAATCGATCATACCTCTGCTGTTACTAATCCTAGGCCATTGAACTTGGTCTTTTTTTAAAGCTTAGACATAGCCCTTTCATTCTATGATAAGTAATGCAAAATATCTACTTTGCATATTCATGAACATTAATGAAAACATGAAAATGGTAGAAAATCATTAAAAACCCATAAATTAACATATTTTAGGCCTAAACTATAGTTTTGACACATTTATATTGCACCATTTAGACATATTTCATAAATTTATTGTTGTCATGAGCCTATGTGAAAATTATCTCATTTGTATATTCATGAATACTAATTAAAAAGTAAAAAATCCTGGAAAAATAGGGTGTATACATATAGTATCATTTGTACCTGGGCTGTTGATAAACATGGAACACTAATGTGGAATCAAATGAATGCTATGGCCATGTTCTATCACCCTTATACATATAATGCATGTATTTAAGGATATAAGGCTCATCTATTTTTTTTTTCATGAATATTAATGAAAACTAGAAATCGCAGAGAAATAATGAAAAAATGAACTGGTATACCTACAGAATGACTTGTATCTGATTATTTCTGTTATTTTCATATTTTTTGTGTATAGAATATGATCCTATCAATCAATTGATACCAATTTCAGTTCTCTAGAGCTTTTGGTTGCTGAGATACTGTCAATTCCCTTGGTATATTCCCTTCATTTGTCTATGTTTTTCTCTTATATCTAAAGTTTTCTTAAATTTTGGCCACAAGATAGTCAACTTTTTCCTATATCTTATTATATGATTATCAATTATTGTCATATCTATTATTTGATAACAATTTCAGCTCTCTAGGTTTTTTTGCTGTTGAGATATAAACGTTTCCGTTGGTATACCCCCTCTATTTTTCTGTGATTTTTATCTAATTTTTAAAGTTCTTGTCAATATTTGAACAATAAGAAAGTCTAATTATTCATTAATCATATTATGTGATTATAAAACATTATCATAGCAATCATTTGATACCAATTTCAGCTCTCTAGAGCTTTTGGTTGCTGAGTTATTAACCTTTTCATTGGTATACCCCCTCCATTTTTCTGTGATTTTTCCCTTTAATTTAAAGTTTTATCAATATTCGAAAAACAAGAAAGTCAGAATGTTTGTGTGTCTTACCACATTGTTACAGAACATAATCCTGGCAATGATTTGATACCATTTTCAGCTCTCTAGAGCTCTTGGTCACCGAGATATTAGCAATTTTACTGGTATACCTCCTTCCTTTGACAGTGATTTTTCTGCTATAACTTATGTTTTCTTAAATATTTGAGCAACAAGAAAGTAAGCTTGTTTATATATTTTATTACATGATTGTAGAATATTGTCATAGCAATCATTTGATACCAATTTCAGCTCTCTAGAACATTGGGTTGCAGTGATATAAACGTTTACATTGGTATACCCCCTCCGTTTTTCTTTGATTGATTGATTGATTGATTGATGTTTAACGACGCGTCAACCCTAATGGGTCATTAGCGTCTAACAATTGTAAAATGCATAATTTAGTTCAGAGAAAAAGCAAAAAATATGGTAATAATTATCAAAGTTATAAATAATTATTCCGCTAGATGAAAGGTACAGTGATTAAAATGAAATGATAGAAATGGAGAAAGGTATAAATATGATTTAAGTTAAAAATTTATATTTTGTTAAAAAGGTTAGTTCGTTTTAAAAATGACAAAATGCGTTCAACAGATACATTTTTGAACAAATCTTTCAAACTGTTACTTTGAAAGCAGGAACGACGTACATCTATAAAATCAATGCATTCAAGCAGAAAGTGCTTGACAGTTAATTGTGTGTCACATCCAATACATTGAGGTTTATCTTCTCGTTTAAGTAAATATGAATGTGTCAAGCGTGTATGTCCAATTCGAAGACGAGAAAGAACAATCTCTTCCCGTCTCGAAAGTTTATGAATTAATCTTGGTCGTTTTACATGAGGTTCAATTTCTTTCAATTTATTGTCATCTGCTCTGCTCCAAATTGATTGCCATTCATTAAAGACGTACTCGTTGATAAAAGGTTTAAAATTGATAAAAGGAATTTTAAAATCTGTTTGTTCTAGGCTCAGTGATTCTTTTGCTTTCTTGTCGACTTGCTCGTTACCATATATTCCTACATGACTGGGAACCCAGCAATACACAATAGTTTTAAATTCAGAAATGTTATGATGTTTCAGCAATATATTTTGTATTTGTTGGTTTTTGGACATTGTATGGTTTAGGGCCTGAAGGACTGATAGAGAATCAGAGAAAATAACGAATTTGTTGTACAAGTTACAGTCAT
The DNA here is from genome assembly GCA_964017185.1 of Rugalucina vietnamica. Classification (NCBI taxonomy): domain Eukaryota; kingdom Metazoa; phylum Mollusca; class Bivalvia; order Lucinida; family Lucinidae; genus Rugalucina; species Rugalucina vietnamica. The sequence goes on from OZ024879.1 coordinate 42,335,023, forward strand.
TAATGAAGTCTAAAGCTAAGTCAATAGCCTTAGCTTCTGCTGTGAAAATTGAAGAACCATCAGGTAGACGTAAAGTTTTGCAAGCGTCTTTGGAATAAGTAGCACAGCCTACTTTGTTATCTTCCTTTGAACCATCAGTATAAATAAAATGATAATCAGAAAATTGTGACTGTAGTTGGTGGAAATTTTCTTTGAGAAAGTGTGGATTTGATTCCGATTTTTTCCCTGTGTGAAGTGTCAAATTTACTGTTGGCTTTCTAATGCACCATGGTGGAATTTCAGAAACCGAATGTTTTTCTATTTTATCTTGTTTGATTTTTGCTGATGTTAAAAGTGGTGCTACTCGTAAACCAAAAGACCTGATAGCATTTGGTTTACTTTCATAACGCTGTAAGAGCTCGTCAGAAATATATGTTGGGAAAGTTACCTTATGTGCAGGATTAGAGGGGTTTGCTGCAAGTCTGATGGCATACTGAAGAGTAAGTTTTTCTCGACGCAAATATAGTGATGGTTCTTCTGCCTCAACATAGAGGCTCTCAACAGGTGACGTTCGAAAAGCCCCAAGAGCTAGTCTTAGTCCTTGGTGGTGAACTGTATCAAGCATACTCAGGTATGATTTTCTAGCTGATCCATACACAATGGATCCGTAATCCAACTTCGACCGAATAATTGACCGATATAGCTGCAGAAGGACAGTGCGGTCAGCGCCCCAGTCGGTATGCGATAAAACCTTTAGTAAGTTTAATGCTTTTAGACATTTTGCCTTTAAATACTTGATATGCGGTATAAAGGAAAGCTTTCGATCAAATAGAACTCCTAGAAATTTAAAATCTTCAACCACTGGAATAAGAGATCCATATAAGTAAAGTTCAGGATCATCATGTACTTTCCGTAGCTGACAGAAATGTACACATTGTGTTTTCGACTTGGAAAATTTAAAACCATTATGCGACGCCCACTTTTCTATTCTATTTATACACTGCTGTAAGTGTCTTTCAATAGTTCTCATACTTTTCGATCTATAGCACATGCAAAAGTCATCTACATACAGTGATCCATCTGTTTTAGGATCCAAACAGTCCATTATGCTGTTGATCTTGATATTGAATAATGTTGTAGACAGAATGCTCCCTTGTGGGACACCCTGTGCCTGATCAAATTGTTCGGATAAAGTCGATCCAACTCGAACCTGGATCCATCGATCCGCAAGGAAACTTTCTATAAATGTAGCTAATCTGCCTCTAATTCCGAGATCATGGAGATCTCGTAGAATGCCATACCTCCAAGTGGTATCATAAGCTTTTTCCAAGTCGAAAAACACGGCCACCACATGCTCTTTAGCAACAAATGCATCTCGTATGAATGTTTCCAGTCTTACCAAATTGTCATTGGTACATCGTTCAGATCGGAAGCCCGACTGAACAGGTGAAATAAGATTGTTACTTTCTAAGTACCAGACAAGTCTAACATTAATCATTCTCTCTAAAGTTTTACAAAGACAACTTGTAAGTGCTATTGGTCTGTAATTGTTAGGTTCTGTGTGGTCTTTTCCTGGTTTAGGAACTGGTATAACTGTGGCTAGTTCCCAACTTTCGGGAAACTTCCCAGTTTCCCACATATCATTGAATATTTCTAATAGAGCTTGAAGTGAGCTAGGAGGAAGATGTTTAAGCATTTGATAGTGAACTTCGTCGGGACCTGTTGCTGTATCATGGGCTTTACTGATAGCATCCTTCAATTCATCTAAATTAAATGGTGTATTATATTCTTCATTATTAGAAGACTTGAAATTTAATTTAATTTTTTCCTGTTCTTTCTTGTATTTTTGAAAGTCCTTTGAGTAATGGCTTGTTGATGAATTTGAACAAAATTGTGATGCCAAAGTGTCTGCTATATCTTGCTTTGTTGATGCCAATTCAGATCCGTTGTTAAAATTTGTATTAAGATGTTGATAAGTAGCAGTTTTTGTTTTACCTGATATTTTCCTAACCATACCCCAGACCTTTTTGGTTGGAGTTTTGTAATTTAATTTTGACACATATGTTCGCCATGATTTACGTTTGGCTGATTTAATTGTCCGACGGGCCTTTGCTCTAGAATTCCTATAAGTATTTAAATTTTCATTAGTTGGAAACTTGCAGAACCTAGATAGTGTTTGTTTTCGTTGCTTGATAGCTTCTTTACAATCGTCATTGTACCATGGGTTACTTTTCTTTGGGTTTGTCGAGGTTTTTGGAATGCATTTTTCAGATATACTTATTAAAGAAGAAGTAAAAGTTGCTATAGGATCAGAAGATTCTGAGAGAGAAGTGCTAGTAAGGGATTCATCACATAAAGTATGAAATAAATCCCAATTAGCTTTATTTAGTTTCCATTTAGGATTATGATCTTCATCGTGATTCAGAATGCTTTCAATTATTATCGGAAAGTGATCAGACCCGTGTTGGTCTTCACATACAGACCAATTATAGTCAAGATAGAGAGAGGGATGAAAGAGTGATAGATCAATAGACGAAAAAGTACCTTTTCCAGAATCAAGATAAGTTTTCGATTTATCATTCATTAAGCAGATGTCATTCTGTGTGATAAATTCCTCGATTAACTCTCCTCTGGGGTCATTATCGTTACTACCCCAAAGTAAATTGTGACCATTGAAGTCACCTAATATCATAAAGGGAGAAGGGAGTTGCTTAAGTAAAGAGTTAAGATGTTCAGATCTTAGTTCGAAGGAAGGCGGGATATAGACAGAACAGAAAGTAATCTCTTTGTCAAGAGTAACAGAAACAGCTTTAGCTTGTAAATTTGTTTTCAACTTAATTTCACGTTGAGGTAAGGAAGACTTAACTAGAATAAAGCTTCCACCAGAAGCTCTGGCACAATCACTGTGGATGTGATTGTAAACATTAAAGCCTTTGAAAGTAAAGTTGTCGTCAGTTTTCAGAAAAGTTTCTTGTAGACAGAAAACAGAAGGTCCTAGTAGACTCAATAGTAATAGTAATTCTTCATAACGTGGTTTTATGCCTCGACAATTCCACTGTATAATTCTTTGTTTACTTTTGTCCATTAAATAATTTCAGAGAATTAAAAAAATTGACCCTTCTTAAATGTAAAAGACTGGAAACTAAGTATTTGGAATTCTTGGAAGATGCACTTTGCGAGGACTAGGAGGAGTGACATCTGCCTCCATGCTAGTTTCTTCAAGGCAGTCATAGTAATTGTCAGTTCTTACGGGGTCATCAGCCCCTTTCGGTACTCTCTCGGACAGAAGCTTCCTTCTATCCTTTGGTGAGAGAGGCTTTGGTGGTGCAGGAGGCTTTCCTCCTGCCGTTGGAGGTTTACCTCCAGTTGGAGGTTTACCTCCTGCAGTTTTGTTGGACGGAGGGTTTTGAGCAGGAGGAGGTTTGCCTCCTGCTTGTGCAGGGGATGCTTTACCTCCTGCAGTCTGGTTGGTACCAGAAGGGGCATCGCCTCCTGGATTTTGGTGTGTTTTAATTTGAACGTCGTATGTTTCATCAGTCTGTGTCATGGCATCTACAAGTTTGACTTGTGTGCCAGCACTTCTTATGATGCTGGCATAGTTTCTGCTTGCAGTCGACGATTGCTGCTCAACGATTTTGCGCGCTTCGAAGAATGAAAGATTTCTGGTATATTTGATTTTAAGGATTTCCTTCTCTTTGTGCCAAGTCGGACAGTCGCGTGAAAAAGTGGGGTGTGGGCCACTGCAGTTGACGCACTTTGCTGTTTTATCACAGTTGCGATCATCACTGCAGTGTTTGTCTTCTCCACAATTTGCACATAGTTTTTGCCTGTTACATCTGCTTTCGTGATGGCCGAAAACCTGACAATGGTAACATCGTAGAGGATTTGGTACGTATACCTCCACGTTCACAGATATGTATGCTGCTTTTATTTTCTTTGGCATAATTGGTGTATTGAATGTTAAAACGTAAGTGCTTGTACGTTTAAGGACACCGTTTCTGCGAACTTGAATGTTACGAATGTCTTGAACTCCTTGACTTCTCAAATGATCTAGGATTTCAACGTCAGTGCAAGGGCCTAAGTCCTCGCAACGAATGACACCCTTTGAACAATTGAGAGTTTTGTGCAGAGAAATGTTGACGTCAAGGTCAAATAATTTCTTGGTCCGTAGCAGGTTTTCGATATGTTTCTTCTTTTCGACTTCAAGTAGCAGATCGCCCGATTTAAGCTTTTTGATACTCTTCGGTTGACCTGCTAATGATACGATGCATTTCTCAATCACGAAAGGGGATAGATCTGAAACTTTTCTCGATGAGTCTGCCGACTGAACGACTAAGAAGCGCGGTACGTTTAAAGCTGATTGTGACGTTACTTGTGCAGTAGGCTGTCGAGTATCAGAATCCGAAGATCCATCTGACTCTTCAGACCTTTGGCGTTTGTTTGAGTTCTGTGACGATTGATTTTCTGGAACACCCATAATTAAATGGATTAATGATTCATCTCGAATGCTCTCCGCCCTCCTTGGAGCCCTACAAGGGAACACTTAAAATGAGTGGCTTTCCTACTCAAAAGTGTTAGAGATACACAGAGATATACTCGCACAAGCTTGATGCCTACACGATTGACCCGTTGAGCCGCCGCCTTCTAGGAATGATAAAGACAGAAAAAAAAAGACGTTGATGGGCATATGGTAGGTACGTTTTTCTTTGAGTTTTATCTAATATTAAAAGTTCTCATCAATATTTGAACAACAAAAAAGTTGGATTATTTATATGTCTTATCATATGATTATAGAACATTATCATACCAATCATTTGATACCGATTTCAGCTCTCTAAAGCTATTGGTCACTGAGATATTAGCAATTTTATTGGCATACCTCTTTCCTTTGGCAGTGATTTTTCTGCTATATCTTATGTTTTCTTAAATATTTGAGCAACAAGAAAATAAGCTTGTTTATATATCTTATTACGTGGTTATAGAATATTGTCAAAGAAATCATTTGATACCCATTTCAGCACTCTAGGACATTTGGTTGCTGAGATATAAATGTTTATATTGGTATACCCCCTCCATTTTTCTTTGATTTTTTATCTAATATTTAAAGTTCTCATCAATATTCGAACAACAAGAAAGTTAGATTATTTATATGTCTAATCACACAATTATAGAACATTATCATACCAATCATTTGATACCAATTTCAACTCTCTAGAGCGATTGGTCACTGAGATATTAGCAATTTTATTAGTATACCCCCTTCCTTTGACAGTGATTTTTCTCTTATATCTTAAGTTTTCTTAAATATTTGAGTAACAAAAAAGTCAGCTTGTTTATATATCTTATTATAAGGTTATAGAATATTGTCAACGCAATCATTTGACACCTATTTCTGCTCTCTATGGCTTTTGGTTGCTGAGATATAAACATTTCCATAGGTATACCCCCTCCAATTTCTGTGATTCTTCTACTATATTTGTTGATTTCATCAAAAGTCAAACAGCAGAAAAGTCTGATAGTAAATGTATCTTATTTCAGGGTTTTAAATGTTATCATAGCAATCATTTGTTATAAGTTTCAGCTCTCTATGGCTTTTGGTTGCCGAGATATAAACATTTCTGTAGGTATACCCCCTCCAATGTTCTGTTATTTTTCTCTTCTATTGAAAGTTCTTATCAATATTTGAACATCAAGAAAGTCAGATTCTTTTTGTATCTTATCACATGATTATAGAACATTATCACAACAATCATTTGATACACATTTCAGCTCTCTTAAGAGTTTTTGGTCACTGAGATATTAGCAATTTTGTTTGGTATACCCCCTTCCTTTATCTGTTTCTTTTCTAATATCTGAATTTCTTTTTAATATTTGAGCATTAAGATAGCCAGTTGTTTATATACCTTATTACATGATTATAAAACATTGCCAAAGCAATCATTTGATACCTATTTCAGCTCTCTATGTCTATCAGTAGCCAAGATACATGTGGTAATAGAGGTGTACCACATTAATTCCTCTGCTTATTAGGGGTGGGGGTGATCACTCAAATGGACATTAAAGTGATCCTCTGACCAAATTGGCACCCATGAGCATTTGGTCTAAGGTTGCAAGGTACATCCTACAACCCACTCATATACTTAAATGACAATAGGGTAAATTTTGATTTTCGTCATTTTCATTAATATTCATGAAAATTCAAATGAGAAAATTTTCATTAAGGTCCATAAAGTCAACAAATTTGTCAAATAGCATTATTGGTACAATAACAATGAGCCACAATGATAGTTTAGGCCTGAAATTAGTTTTTACGGGGATAATTTAATTTTTAAATGTTTCGTTTTTCATTTTAATGTTTTAATGAAAATTCATGAATAAGCAAATTAGATATTTTCCATTACTTATTATTGGATAAAAGGGCTATGTATAGGCATTAAAATGAGACCAAGTTCAATGGTCTAGGATAAGATACAACTGAGATATCTTCAGTTTTCTATGTGTACCCCCATTATTAAAACGCAAAAAATGAATATTTAGGGTAATATAATGAAACATAGCATAAAACGCAAACGCTTCCACTTCCAGATGGCAGAAAACAGGGTTTGATAGCTTTTTCAATGTACTTTTAGAAAATCATAGTGTAGAAAATTCCCCCTGGGGGGGAGGGGGGGTATTGGTAGCTAGAAGACTATAATGTTTGGGCGTGTCGATCTGGTGTGGATTCGAGGCTGCGCGCGGGGGCACTGATGATGTAGGACTATAAGAATCTTACATGAGAGTCAGGTATGGATAGACAAATCTGTCCTGAGGGTACAGTCTGGCATCGCGTGGCTCGCCTCGTGATGCCAAACTGTGACCCGAGGGACAGATTTGTCTATCCATACCTTACAAGCATGATGGATTCTTTTTCTTACATTGTCGTACTATATACCTAGAAAATGCTACAATCGCAGCTGATCAGCGCATTTGTTTTCGCTCTACGTGGATAGTACATTTGCTCGTTCTGCTGACTAACATGGCTTCGCTGAATACTACACGTCGGTTCCTCGTCCCACTTCCGTGAAGGATCACGAAACGCCGACGGCAACACGCTATATCGTGTCGACTGTTGTTTTTGCCTGCAAATAGTCTTTCAGAGTTATGTTAGTTGGTGACTATTGTTAATCCTTTTCTTTCAAAATTCATTAATAATTACGATATTGGCCTATGAACATTGTACTTCTATCACAGCACCACCACCGTCTATCAACGTACACCGGATAAAGCGATCAGCGAAGCGAGGAAAACTTGACACGGTTTGGATCAAGGTCATTAATTTCGATTATTTTCGCGTAAATACTTGAAAATTCAATAGATGCAAATTTCACAGTTGTTGTTTAGACATTAATGAATGTTAATTCTTACCATCGCTGCTTAGCAATCATCTTTAAGAGCTACGATTAACAAAAATGTGTCCCTGATCACTGATTATCCTCGTGTGTCTGTCACGTCATACAAGTTTTCAAGACTGTTTCGGTAAAATTTTAATGAAAAGTCCAATGGGATACCTGCAAAAATGCTCAACAATTCATAGCGAGTCACACAATATGCCCCAGATTTACTTTTGAAACCGCTATTTTCAATAGATTCTTCTTTTTCAAAATTGTCCGGTGCACGGTCTATAGCAGGGAAGCGTACGTTCTATAGCAAAATTCCTGATTTTAGTGTATGGTCTATAGCAAAATGAAGAAATCTTCTTGAAAACTGCTGTTTGGAGCTCGAAAAAAGTTAGTTTGATGATCGTAGATAAGGTTATGCCACTCAATAATGTCACAGATCTCTGCCCCGTCTATATTGTAATTTTAATGGTACTGACTTTATTGATTTTGTTTTATATTTGTCGAAATATCATTAAAATCAAAGGCATATCCCTGCTAACTACCACAAAAGCACAAGAAGTACATGACTAACAAGCATTTTAACCCGGGCATAGAGCCCAATAAACCTTTTGCTGCTCTTAAATGTTTAATAAAAACATAACTGGCTATACATTACTTAAACCACCACCTTATGTGCTCGTGCAAACCCTTTCGTGTTGAAAAGACCGTTTCCAAAGGATGGTGTAAGTACAGTAGGATTTACGTCAAAAATGTGTAGCCGAAGTGTCCTCAAATGCGATACCCATACAACGTGGCGACCCTGTAGCTTGGCAGTTCAGTCGGCAGAGTACTCAAATGCTAAACGCTAGACGTAGAGGCCATGTGTTGAAAATAGGACAGTCGACCAGGGAGTACCACAATAAAATAACGTATCCCATCCACGGCGCCCAGAGGAAGAGAAAACCGATTCAAGCATAAACAATAACTACTTCAGAGTGAGGTTATGGCCATGTAAAACCGGTTTAAGCCCGCCAGTAACTTTGTGTTACTGATCGTTCCAAGTCGATACTTCTGTGGTGGTTCTTTTTGTTTTATGTCTTGGTGTTTGGAATTTTTTTTTGTGCTGTTGGCGCCTTATGTATGTTTTCATATTTTTAGTTAAGGTAACTGAGTGGCCACCTATTGGGAAAATAGCTGCTCATTCGGCTTACGATATGTTTCATGGTATAAGTACCTGACTGTTAGTTTGGTTTTTTTCCCACCTCGGTTTTTGGAGTGGGAATCTTTTTCTGATTGCGCCTTTTCCTGATCTTTGCCTACTTGTACCTTTCAGTCCCTCTTCCTATTTCGAGGTAGTTAGTTGATCCATTTAATAAGAGTCTACAACAATCACACTGCCGGTCGGACTTCGTTCTGTTTCCGCTCAAGCGACTCCTAGATAGATCACAAATAACAAAAGAAATAACTAAAAAAAAAAATAAGAGAATTTTCGCTCATTTGTTTCTTACTTTTTGTGACGTCAGCTAAATTGTACATCCTTTTAACTTAAGTCTCCGAACCTAATATTGTTGGTGCTGTTTGATCAATAACCTGGAATTTTAATTTTAAAGATATTGCTGATGAAATAACACGGAAGTCTTATCGAGCCTATTGGTTTGATGGTGTGTCCACTATAAAATTTCAATTTTGTATGTTTTTTTTTTTTTTTTCAAAGCTGTTTTTATTTTCATTTGTCTGAGAACATTTTGGCTAATAACATTGCATCTGTCACCTGTGTCTATTGGCATTGAAATTTCATTGTCATAGATGATACTTTTCACTGTCCAGTCGTCTGATATGCTGTTGATTTCATGTGCATCAGATAGCATTTTTAACATACACCAAATCACTGTCACAAATGTCATAATCCGAATAGTCGCTGCTGTAAGAATCATGTTCGTAATCCTCTAGTGGGTTAACGCCTTTCCGCTGCCTGACATGCTTTTGTTTTCTCGCTAAACACATTTTACTGAAATGCTTTAATTGTTTACAGTATCTGCACTTTTCGCATATTGCTGGACACAGTTTATCAGCATGGTTATAACCACATTTCATGCATTTTACAGCATTTGTGTCAAGCTTTGGTTTTTGACTGTGACTTTTTCCATAGTGTTGCTTCCATGAAGAGCGTTGCCTCGGATGATTCTTGCTTTTAACCGCATACACGTTTGGATCCTCACCTGCATTCATTGACTTTAGCTGCTTTTGAGACAGCTCATGAGTTCTTGCAATGTTCATGCATTTTTCCAATGTCAAATCATCACCTTCACTGGTGAGTTTTTCTCTTACCTTTGACGATTTAATTCCAAAAACAATATGGTCCCTAATCATGTTATCTTGCTCTCCTGCATCATAATCACATTCCTTTATTAACAATTTTAAGTCTGTCACAAATCGTTCAAAAGGTTCATCTGCTTCTTGACCTCTGGATTTGAAAGCGTACCTTGAATATATTTTGTTTGACTTAAGCTTAGAGTATTGTTTAAATCTTTTGAAATGTTCTTCTAACAATTTCTTTTGATCTGGAGTTAGATTCCATGTTGTATAAATGCTACGTCCTTTTTCACCAGCCCACATAAAATAATTACATTTTTCTTCTTCAGATTTACGTTTTAAAGGTCCTCCAAACATAAATTCGCAATGTTCGATGAACGATTTATAGGCAGTGTCCAAATCCTTTGCTTCCCAGTCCACCCGCGGGTATTTAGCATTTTGTTCATCCATTTTAGTCAATTTTATTCACTGATTATCCTTTGAAAATAATCGTTGTCGCAGCCTCTTTCTTATTACAAAAGAGTGTCCAGTTTGGTCATCTATCCTTTTAAAATATATTCCTACTGTATAGATGTAAGCCCGCTCCGTGCCTGACACCATGTTTTTAAGACTACAAGTCTGAGTGCCGGGTAACTAGCTACTGGTTTATTTGCATAAAGATAGGTCATTTATACTAGACATACGATACATGCATTGAATCATCTGATAAGCCCACAGTGTAAATGTACTGCTTTGCAAGATGTTCCTAAAATACATTACACATGACAGCAAATGACATATCTGTTAGACCTGCAAAGCAACAAATCATCATTGGTGAATCAAGTTTCATAAACTATGGGATATATAATGACACACCATCCACCAGTGTTCGTCGTACCCAAGCCTATGTTCTTCGGTCCCTATCAACTGCTACTGTAGTTTTGCATGGAAACTACGTAGAAATAGAGCGTTCTTTCCGGCTGTTCACATGTTTAGAGAATACTATAGCTGGCCTTCAGTCACAGGACAAAGTACTTTGGAATGATTAATTCAGCAATTCAAAACAGCTCAGTCTGCTCTGTCTTCTCACAAAGCCATTGCTCGACCTGGACCCATTGATCGGGTATGGATTGTAACTGATGCATGGACTTGGTTCGACACTTTATGTTTCTAGGGGTGGAAAACTTTTATAAGGTAGATTTTTCATTGAAAGCTTAGGAAACATAAGGTAAACTGGTTTTTCTTCGTGAGGTTGAGGCATTATGCATTGCTGCTTCGGTGAAACATTTCATTCCATTCTTGATTCAATCCAAACAGTCCATGTATATTGACTGATGGCAAGCCCTATGTCCAAGCATTTGAGAAGTTATGCAGAGGTGAGTTTTCGGCTTGTCCAAGAGTGACTTGTTTTCTTTCCATAGTAAGTCGGTACCAAGTCTCTATTAGACACCTCAGTGCTTCAGCTAATATACCTGCTGACTTTGCACGTCAGAATGCCCCTGAATGTCATGAACCCAAATGTCAGATTTTCATACTTCAAACTGAGGATTCTGTGCCCAGATCTGTTACTGTTCAATATGTTGTTAATGCCATTTGCAAGTAGGTCTGCTTGGTTGGAGATTCAGTCAGAGTGTCCAGACCTCAGGTGTACTATTAATAATTAAGCGAAATTAAATGTGACTCCCACATTTTTCCAACCATGCATTTTTTAAAATCAACTGAACATGTGATTATACTTTTAGGTTCTAGCCAACGCCGAGTTTAGAGATGTGGAGATCAGGATGGTGATGATCTTCCTCACAGACACTGTGAGACTGACAGAGACCATCCTGAAGAAGGTGTCCAAAGACAAATTGGGAGCATCCTCCAGGCCCACCCGCTTCCAGGGAACTCTGAAACGGTGTACCATCATCAACATGACAGCAGTCTCGGAGGAAAAACTGTTCCAACTGAGTAGAGGTAAACAGATTGCTTAGCATCAGTATTTTACCAGCATAACCATGTTTGTGGTAAATTTTATGAATTTTATTCAGACATCTTAAAACCAGAATTAGAGCAACCTTTAAATTTTGAGACTATGTTCAAGCCTTTTTACCGCATGTCAATATATTTTACTATTGATGTTGATTTTGGGTTTTATGTTTGAATGAAAAAGATTTTTCTTGGAAATTATGAAGACTTGCTATCTTATAATTTAATAATGAACGATTTCAGTCATTTAATAGAATAAGTTCATGGTGGCTCATAGATGAGCTTATAAAACAGGCAGGTGTCAATAGTTTCAAACGGCCTCTCTGTGAGGCTCTATCTAGATGAGCAGTGCTTTTTAGATTATTTAAAACCTTCGTGAATACTCATTTTAAGGATTTTTACTGTGGAGGTTTCAAATACTCAATGAATTGCTCTCTTCCTTTGAAGTGCTTTTCATCCAAATCGCTTGAGTTGATTGGTTGGGTTTAATTTTTTCATTGATGCATAGCCGCTTTGTGGACCACAAGCTTCTAGTTGGTGCAATACTTCCTGTAGTATTTTTTTAATTTTATTTGTTTAATTGTAGCTGTAGAGGGCCCTTAACAGGAAGCTGTCATTCAAGATGACAGACTTCAAGACCAGCCACCAACGTCACAACGGGAAGACCAGCCAACACCGTCACCACGAGAAGACTAGCTACCACTGTCACCACGGGAAGACCAGCCACCACTGTCGCCACGGGAAGACCAGCCACCACCGTCACCACGGGAAGACCAGCCAACACCGTCACCACGGGAAGACTAGCTACCACTGTCACCACGGGAAGACCAGCCAACACCGTCATCACGGGAAGACTAGCCAACACCGTCACCACGGGAAGACCAGCCAACACTGTCACCACGGGAAGACCAGCCACCACTCTCACCACGGGAAGACCAGCCACCACTGTCACCACGGGAAGACCAGCCACCACTGTCACCACGGGAAGACTAGCTACCACTGTCACCACGGGAAGACCAGCCAACACCGTCACCACGGGAAGACTAGCTACCACTGTCACCACGGTAAGACCAGCTACCACTGTCACCACGGGAAGACCAGCCACCACCGTCACCACGGGAAGACCAGCCAACACCGTCACCACTGGAAGACCAGCCACCACTGTCACCACGGGAAGACCAGTCACCACGGGAAGACCAGCCACCACGGGAAGATCAGCAACCACCGCCACCACAGGCTGCCACCTCCGACACTTCAGAGTCGCTATCTCCTAAACCGAAGAGAAGACGAAGGCTGGCAAGATCTTCAAGAAAACTGAGGCGGTTGAAGAGAACAAAGGTCGTTAATGGGGAACAACGTTAAGATGTCATTCGAAAGGAAAACCTTGCAGGAATCGGGCAAATAGACTGAAGATTATAAGTGTTGGTCTACCCCCACCCCGGGGCCGTTTACATGTGTATTACCCTAATATTCAAAGTTCTTCTTCTCTAAAACCAAAGGTGTACATTGTAAGCTATTTTGTTGTATCTATGATATATGAGCCTTCACATGAGACAACGAAAACTTGATTTCTGTCCAGGCCTTACACAAGCCAAAATTTTGGATGTAAACAAAGACAGTTACTGCAGATGATCTGCGATTTTGTTTTCGCCTATGCATGTTATTGGTTTTCTCATGCTATAGTTATTATGTAAAGACACTTTGTGCTGAAAAGAGCAAATATTGTACTGTGTTTAGTGTGCTTGAGCTTGCTTAGCTGAACAAAATACATGTTATAAAAACCACATACCGGTAATGCTATTTATGTTTATTTTGAGTTTTTCGCTTTTAGATAAAAAAAAGTTATGCTCCCTAGTCATTTGATGTGCAGGCACACAGATTTTTATTTTTAATATAAATTATTTTTGACAAGAAAAAAAAATACAAATAATGAAAAAAAAGACAATTGAGCTTGTGCATGAGAAAACCAGCAATTTGGGGTTCCGATCAGGTCCGACTTAAACCAGGCTGTACAGAATGAAGCTTGAAGCTTGAAACTTTGGATATAAGTAGAAGTGGAATTCAATTATCTGTTTGGCGAAAACAAAGGCGCTGATCAGCTGTGCAGTTATTGCACAGCTTATGTAACTGCACAGCTTATCTGCGTCTTTGTTTTCGCATAATGCAAATTGTTGGATTTCTTATGCACAGGCTCAATTAATGAAATTGTTAATTGTGCATACACACAATTTGTTACAGTTGAACCTCATTATAACGTGGTTTTCAATATAACATGTCAATTTCTTGGCTCCCAAAATGATTATTAACTCGCCTGCATGAAGTGCACAGAGTTATTGTTGTCACCTCGGTCGTCCCCGTTTACGTGTACGTCCGCGTCCGCGTCACACTTTCGGTTAAAGTTTTTAGAAGTCTATATATCTTGAACATGTTGATGTATCAAGTTGATACTTTGTATATTGGTAGATATTGGTCTGAAGTTTTATGACCTATCCTGGGTGACCATGAGGTCAAGGTCACAGACTTAGAAATTTTATGTTAAAGTTTTTCATTAAATTTTTTAGAAGTCTATATGTCTTTAAAATGTTGATGGATAAAGTTGATACTTTGCATGTGGGTAGATATTGGTCTGAAGTTGTATGCAGTACCATCGTGGTTCACCCTGGGTGACCTTGAGGTCAAGTCACGGACTTAGAAATTTTATGTTAAAGTTTTTTATTAAAGATTTAAGAAGTCTATATCTCTAGAACATGTTGATCGATCAAGTTGATACTTTGCATGTTTGAAGATGTTGGTCTGAAGTTTTATGGAGTACCATCATGACCCACCTTGGGTGACCGTGAGGTCAAGGTCACAGATTTAGAAATTTTTTGTTGAAGTTTTTCGTTAAAGTTGTTAGAAATCTATATCTCTTGAACATCAAGTTGATACTTTGCATGTTTGTAGATATTGGTCTGAAATTTTATGCTTTTACGACCCACCTGAGCGACCTTGAGGTCAAGGTCATGGGTCATAGATTTTGATAAATTTAGTGGCAAAGCACAAGTCAGGCGAGCTACGCTGTCCTGCGACAGCTCTTATTTTAATATATGTCTCTTGCAAAAAAAAAATCTTTATAACATTGTTTCACTAACAAAATGGGGTGTTTCCATGGACAGCGATATAATGGGGTTGACCTGTATCGTAAATTCACACAAAAATAACATAAATAAACAAAAAAGAAAATATAACAGTAATAAATTTCATTTTAGTTGGTTGGGGCCGGAGCTTCTTGTCTGTTGCTTGGCCCACCGGGGTTCAACTGGTGTTTTCTTTTGCTCCGGAGTGGCACCAAGGGATCTCCATCGTCAGGCAGCTTACTGAATCTGTTGAGTCCTCTTTTTTGATTAATCAGAATGTTTATCATAATTTATCTGTTTGTTCTTGGTGACTCATTGACTAGTTAAGAGATTCACCACGAGGACCGCAGAACTAACTAAATGTTATGAACCACTGCAAAAGCTGAGGTTGGGGTAATGGCCATGTAAAATCGATTTAAGCCCGCCAGTAATTTTATATTACTGATCGTTCCAAGGCGATACTTCTGTGGTTGTTCTTTCGTTTTATGTCTTGGTGTTTAAAATTTTTTGCGCTGTTGGCGCCTCATGTAGGTAATCATATTTTTTGTAAAGTTTAGGTAACTGAGTGACCACCTATTGGGAAAATAGCTGCTCATGCGGCTTACGACATGTTTTCATGGTATAAGTACCTGATTGATAATTTAGTTTATTCCCATCTCGGTTTTTTGAGTGAGGATCTTTTTCTGATTGCGCATTTTCCTGATCTTTGCCTCTTCATTAAAATTGTAATTTAATTCTACAAGAGCCTTATTTGTTAAATTGAAAAAGGGATAACCTGACATTTGTTTTTATGCTATGATTCCTGAAAGATTCATACTGTTTTAGGAAGGATTATCATAGCCATATTGAAGTTTGTCATTGTTTCAACCTTGTGCATGCGTGTGGCATATTTTACCTCATTTAACATGTATTTAGATTGTATTTCTTCAAGTTGTAGAATGAGTCAGTTTCTTACATCGGTGTTCTTATAACAAATGAATACAATATCATGTGCATGGTATTATCATAGTTTGTCCATTTTTGGACGATCGGGTTTCTTTTTTCTTTCCACGAGTCTTATGCTAGATACAGTCTTTTCACTTGAACTTGCCATTTCAGCATTTAAGTCGGATAAAGTTCTTGTGTAGATCAGGTAACTTTTTTTATCATATTTTAAGACTGAAACAGTATGCCAGGTGTTCTTAAAATCTATTCACCATTTATCCTCAGGAAATGCTATCAACCTTTCCGATAAACCATTGAAATTGTTTTATAAAGCACTTTTCTTTTATTTTGAAGTCCTTTCTACAACAGCTACAATGCATATTAAGAACATAGAAAATGGGATAAGAACAATAGCATAATTTTTACTTTTAGCAGCTTTTAGACGCTTTTAAGTGAGGGCCTTTCGGAACCTGAATTTTATGGTGACTTGGGTTACAAATTCAAGAAACTTAAAGGAATAAATGATTTTTCTTTTCAGTTCAGAAAAATCATAACACATTACAGACGTATAGGTTATAACTTGAATGTTATGCGACAGTCTGCATGCTTAGTTTTTAGTTGGTTGGGGCCGGAGCTTCTTGTCTGTTGCTTGGCCCACCGGGGTCCAACTGGTGTTTTTCTTTTGCACTGGAGTAAGTAGGTTATTCGGCGCCCAGGGATCTCCATCGTCGGGCAGCTTACTCAATCTGTGAGTCCTGGTTTTTGATTCATCAGGATGTTTATCATGATTTATTTGTTTTTTTCTTTATGATTCATTGACTAGTTAGAGATTCACCACAAGGACCGAAAAACTAACTAAATGTTATGAACTACTGCAGAAGCTGAGGGTGAGGTTAGGTACCTGTAAAACCGGTTTAAGCCCGCCAGTAACTTTGTGTTACTGATCGTTCCAAGTCGATATTTCTGTGGTAGTTCTTTTTGTTTTATGTCTTGGTGTTTAAAATATTTTGTGCTGTTGGCGCCTTATGTATGTTTTCATATTTTTAGTTAAGTTAAGGTAAATGAGTGGCCACCTATTGGGAAAATAGCTGCTCATTCGGCTTACGATATGTTTCATGGTATAAGTACCTGATTGTTATTTTGGTTTTTTCCCACCTCAGTTTTTGGAGTGGGAAACTTTTTCTGATTGCGCCTTTTCCTGATCTTTGCCTACTTGTACCTTTTTATTGATATCTACATCGCCAAAATTCAACATAGTGAGAAAAAATTTGAGGATGCCATTTTAGAGGTCATTTAGTTTGAAGCTGTCACTAAAACCAGCAGATTAATCAATCCAGATATCTTTGCTGACAATATGAAAAGAAACACACAATTTCAGAACACATGGTCTTCTTGCGTAATACGTATGCTGTAATGGCAAGCTCGAGTGAAAAGGGCTGTAGGTACATTTCTTATAGGTAGTAATCGCACTGAAAATGATCTACCACCACGATAAGTCAGCATTAAATGAGCCGCGACGTGAGCACACCAGCACTTACTTCAAAGCAGAATTGATTCAGCTTAAAAATACAAGTGATACCATATTTAAATGTCTCTAAAAATTGATTATGTATAAGGGCAAACATCTTGGACGCAATCTTGAATTTCTCAAATTGCTCAATTGTGAAATCTTGTCATCCACCGGATTCTTAATGTTTGTTTGAATTAATGCTTTACGCTCCAGTCAACAGCCAAGGTCATGTCGGGACGTTGCCTCCACTTTATGGGACGTTTACCCAAATTAAGGATGTTATGACATCCAACAAGTGCTTGAAATATCCATCCAACCAAGCCAAAAAGGCTTATAGGTATGGAGGGTTTGACTTGAAATTACTTTTCCTGGGCAAGCTCAGACCTGAGCGGATAACCAGTAATCAGATAGTTAGTCAGAAGCGAAGAAGCTTTGCCTGGAGACACAAGCAGCCCATCTATTTCTTTAAGCCCTAATGGGCGGGGGCCCGGATTCTTAGTGTTGAAGGCCTCGGCTTTCAAAATATGTAAAAACATCTATGTACTCCAAATTCAGGTCCACTGAAGGCTCTGCTGGACTATTGAATTGATGCCTAACATCCCAGTCAACAGCTATGGTCATGTCGGAACGTTGCCTCAACTTTGTGAAACTTTTATCCAAAATAAGGATGACACAACATTGAAAAATAATTCAAATATAGCCACCCAAGGAAGCCACACGGGTCTTTATGTATGTATGGTTTCACTTGAAATCATCTTTTGGTCTCGGCAGGCACAGGGCCTAGCAGTTAACCAGAAGCGTTTAAGCTTCACACGCAACTCTTGTGACATTCAGTCCCAGCCAAGAGCTACGGTTTTTCGGTACGACTGCATTTTATAGTACTTCTCCGATGAAATTTCATTCAAATTCGCATGAAAGGTTTTTAAGTATGCATGGTTTTACTTGAACCACTTTCACTGAGTATACCTAGAACTTCTGAGTGTTTAAAGGAGCTATGTCAGAGAACACAAAAGTGGAATTTGAAGAGCTTGAAAGAAACGGCTTTGGAAAAGTGAAGAGGTTATCGTCTAGGTGGGGGGGGGGGTAGGGGTGCCTCAAACGTTTCCTTCAAACTTCCATCAGAAATGATCGACGATGAACTTGAACCACACCAAGCATTCTTAAAACTTTGCTGACATAAGTCTGGGAAATTATGAGAAATCATTATGACACGT
Organism: Rugalucina vietnamica; assembly: GCA_964017185.1. Classification (NCBI taxonomy): domain Eukaryota; kingdom Metazoa; phylum Mollusca; class Bivalvia; order Lucinida; family Lucinidae; genus Rugalucina; species Rugalucina vietnamica. The sequence continues at coordinate 42,353,387 of OZ024879.1, forward strand.
CAAAGATGACCTAAGGCGTCCAACGCCTCTGTCGACAGCATACCTACTGGCAGAAGGTTTTTGTCATTTATTCTTTATCAAGTCTTCCAATCATACAATACAAATACATGGTATATATATATTACATTGCGTGAACATCGATGCATAAATAGTTTATGCACATTGTTACATGTGTAGCTCGAGTTGGAGAATAAACTTTAGTTCTTTTCTAAATTTAGACATGACTAAAACATTAATGCTGTTGATATAACCACCTTTTAGTTCATTGCAAGTACATGTATTAATTTTCCACAAAGATGTTCACGCAATTACGCTCCGTTATAATACGATTTCAAAGAGTAATGAAAACCCATTGGACTGGGAGACTTAACATTGAATATTCTAAGGAAAAATGAAAAAAAAAGAGAAAAATGAAAAAAAGAGGGGAAAAGTATGTATCCATGGCGTACCTTTTAAGTTGTAGGTAGCACAAATGACTTTTTTCGTCCTTTAGCCGTACAGAGACTGGTCAAAAATTACGGTTCATATGGTTTGTTATCTTGATCTTAAAGTTGTTAAAATATTTTTATGAGATTGTTGTTAATTAGCAATGCGTATTAATTGCCATTTTCTTTGATGAACTTCTACTTTGTCTTTAGAAAGAGCAATGTATTCTTCTAATTCTCTTGTTTGCTGCAATAAAACTTAGAAAACCATTTATATCTGGTACTTCCGATTTATATTTTGAGGAAAAGATATATTGTTTTACTAAAAGTATTATAAAAATAAAGACTTAATTTTTAATTTTGTTTTTGAAACTTGTTCCAAAACTTATATTAAAGTAGTTCAGCTGAATATCAATGTTATTGAATGTCAGGATTTCTTGAATTTTAGACCATAATGCCTGTATATACCAACAATGCCAAAATAAATGGAAGTTGGTTTCTTCCTGCATAGAGCAAAAATCACATAATACTGATGGGGTTAATTTACATTTAAATAAATATTTATTGTTAGGTAATATTCTCATGAGGTATTTATATTGGAAATTCCTTAGTTTAACATCGATTGTACAATTGAAGCTCATTAAATAAAACTGGGGCCAATTCAACTCTTGCTGCGGGAATTCTTTAGCCCATTTTTCTTCCGCCTTGATGTTGTTAACAGTTGCATTTTTAAATTGTAAGTTATACAGAGTTTTGTTCACCGAACCTTTTTGCTGAGTTACAGCGTTTAATGCTTTGTTTATTTTTTCAGTTAAAATGTTGTGGTTTTCAGTCTTTAATTTATTCTTCCAAGCTTTCGGTATGTTTGAAACTATGTTGTAATACTTAAGGAAATCGTTTTCAGATATACCATACAAATCTTTAAGTTGGTTAACTGTATAAAATTGTCTTGTTCTAAAGTCATATATATGTTCTGTTAGTTTTATTCCCTTATCATACCAGTCCCGGTAAAAGAGAATATTATTATTGCATTTTATTTGTGAATTATTCCATATTATTTCCTTTGTAACTGTTTTTGTAGATCCATTTTCATTAATTTTACACCATGCCGTTAACACATCTCGTAGAAATAAATTATTCTTTGCAATCTGACTACAGTCCTCTGTGTTTAACGTACTTTCTAATATTACCTTCCCTCCGAATGCATTTAATTTTTCGATGTAAAACTCTTTCCATATACCTTTATTGCTATCATCGAATATTCTTTTAACCCATCCAGCTTTTAGAGCCCATATAAAGTAATCTATATTAATCATTCTAAGACCTCCATTCTTGTAATCTTGCATTATGGTTGAACGTTTAATTTTATCTGGTTTAGACTCCCATATAAATTTAAAAATTTCAGATTTAATTTGTTTTAAAATATCTACCGGTGGAGTGTTTAATACCGTCAACGGATAAATAAGTTTCGGTAAAGCAAAAGTTTTCACTACAGTAACTTTTCCCATTAAAGACAGTTTTCTGTGGTTCCAACGTTTAAGGCAGTTTACAAAATCGTTCAATTTTGGTATCCAATTATTTTCTATCAATTTATGTTTGTCGGTTGAAAAAATAATTCCTAATGTTTTGGCGGAATCAGAGGTCCACACGAATCTAATGTTTTTCAAATGCTGAATATCTGTATATCTCAATGAACCCACTCTTAAAATAATGGTTTTATTAACATTAAGTTTTAGACCAGAAATTAATTTAAAATCATCAAGTATTTGTATGAGTGCTTTGAAGGATTTTAGTGAACCATCCATTGCGAAAGTAGCGTCATCTGCAAACATAGTACATTTAAATTCTCTTCCGTTTATTTTTATCACTGTTATATCTTGATCTTTATTCAGTGTTGAAGATAGAATTTCAATACACAGTATAAACAGATAAGGAGACAGGGGACACCCCTGTCTCACGCCTCTACTTACAGAGAAAAAATCTGACATTACTCCTGCATTTTGTACGCAACTGTTTGCTCCCTGGTAAAAACATTTAACCCATTTTATAATATCCGGACCAAAATTAAAAGTTTTTAAACATTCGATTATGTATTTATGGCTTACACTATCAAAAGCCTTTTCAAAGTCAGCGAAAAATAATAGGCCAGGCATATTTTCATCATCCAACTTTTCTATTGTTTCTTGTACCAGTCGTATATTCTCGCCAATGTATCGTCCTTTAATGAACCCCGTTTGGGAACAATTTATTATATTAGGTAAATATTTCTTTATTCTATTTGCTATTGCTTTTGTTGCGATTTTATAGTCTGTGTTCAATAAAGTTAATGGTCGCCAGTTATTCAAATTGCACAAATCTTTATCTTTCTTTGGTAGTAATGATATTATACCTTGTTTTTGTAAAGTTGTTAAGTTTCCTGTTTCGAAAGAATAATTTAAAGATTTTACATAAAATTGTTTTATGTCATTCCAAAAGATCTTAAAAAACTCTGTCGTTAACCCATCCGATCCCGGGCTTTTGTTATTGTTCATCTGTTTTAAAGCACATGCACATTCATATTCTGTTACAATACCTTCAATACTCATTTTGTCCCGTGCCGGACCCGGGTTAGAATTGGCCGGTCGCCCCCCTCTTGCGGAACCGTAAGACCCGGTCGAATAGAGGAGCGGCTCGTTTGCCGTGAGCTGCGACCCGTGTCGTTTGGATGAAGGGATCCTGGTGATTGAGTGTGTCGGCTGTGCTGACGGACATGGTCGGCATGCAACACATCACTTTGGCCCTGATTTCGACTAGACGGGAGGCCATGCGGGCTCGGGTATGGTCAATCGGCTTTGTCGCGCCAAGCCCTAGGAACACCTTTTTCTTTCTCTTCTTGTCTTTTAGTATCGTCCCTGATACCTACCATATGCCCATCAACGTCTTTTTTCTGTCTTTATCATTCCTAGAAGGCGGCGGCTCAACGGGTCAATCGTGTAGGCATCAAGCTTGTGCGAGTATATCTCTGTGTATCTCTAACACTTTTGAGTAGGAAAGCCACTCATTTTAAGTGTTCCCTTGTAGGGCTCCAAGGAGGGCGGAGAGCATTCGAGATGAATCATTAATCCATTTAATTATGGGTGTTCCAGAAAATCAATCGTCACAAACAAACAAACGCCAAAGGTCTGAAGAGTCAGATGGATCTTCGGATTCTGATACTCGACAGCCTACTGCACAAGTAACGTCACAATCAGCTTTAAACGTACCGCGCTTCTTAGTCGTTCAGTCGGCAGACTCATCGAGAAAAGTTTCAGATCTATCCCCTTTCGTGATTGAGAAATGCATCGTATCATTAGCAGGTCAACCGAAGAGTATCAAAAAGCTTAAATCGGGCGATCTGCTACTTGAAGTCGAAAAGAAGAAACATATCGAAAACCTGCTACGGACCAAGAAATTATTTGACCTTGACGTCAACATTTCTCTGCACAAAACTCTCAATTGTTCAAAAGGTGTCATTCGTTGCGAGGACTTAGGTCCTTGCACTGACGTTGAAATCCTAGATCATTTGAGAAGTCAAGGAGTTCAAGACATTCGTAACATTCAAGTTCGCAGAAACGGTGTCCTTAAACGTACAAGCACTTACGTTTTGACATTCAATACACCAATTATGCCAAAGAAAATAAAAGCAGCATACATATCTGTGAACGTGGAGGTATACGTACCAAATCCTCTACGATGTTACCATTGTCAGGTTTTCGGCCATCACGAAAGCAGATGTAACAGGCAAAAACTATGTGCAAATTGTGGAGAAGACAAACACTGCAGTGATGATCGCAACTGTGATAAAACAGCAAAGTGCGTCAACTGCAGTGGCCCACACCCCACTTTTTCACGCGACTGTCCGACTTGGCACAAAGAAAAGGAGATCCTTAAAATCAAATATACCAGAAATCTTTCATTCTTCGAAGCGCGCAAAATCGTTGAGCAGCAATCGTCGACTGCAAGCAGAAACTATGCCAGCATCATAAGAAGTGCTGGCACACAAGTCAAACTTGTAGATGCCATGACACAGACTGATGAAACATACGACGTTCAAATTAAAACACACCAAAATCCAGGAGGCGATGCCCCTTCTGGTACCAACCAGACTGCAGGAGGTAAAGCATCCCCTGCACAAGCAGGAGGCAAACCTCCTCCTGCTCAAAACCCTCCGTCCAGCAAAACTGCAGGAGGTAAACCTCCAACTGGAGGTAAACCTCCAACGGCAGGAGGAAAGCCTCCTGCACCACCAAAGCCTCTCTCACCAAAGGATAGAAGGAAGCTTCTGTCCGAGAGAGTACCGAAAGGGGCTGATGACCCCGTAAGAACTGACAATTACTATGACTGCCTTGAAGAAACTAGCATGGAGGCAGATGTCACTCCTCCTAGTCCTCGCAAAGTGCATCTTCCAAGAATTCCAAATACTTAGTTTCCAGTCTTTTACATTTAAGAAGGGTCAATTTTGTAATTCTCTGTAAATTATTTAATGGACAAAAGTAAACAAAGAATTATACAGTGGAATTGTCGAGGCATAAAACCACGTTATGAAGAATTACTATTACTATTAAGTCTACTAGGACCTTCTGTTTTCTGTCTACAAGAAACTTTTCTGAAAACTGACGACAACTTTACTTTCAAAGGCTTTAATGTTTACAATCACATCCACTGTGATTGTGCCAGAGCTTCTGGTGGAAGCTCTATTCTAGTTAAGTCTTCCTTACCTCAACGTGAAATTAAGTTGAAAACAAATTTACAAGCTAAAGCTGTTTCTGTTACTCTTGACAAAGAGATTACTTTCTGTTCTGTCTATATCCCGCCTTCCTTCGAACTAAGATCTGAACATCTTAACTCTTTACTTAAGCAACTCCCTTCTCCCTTTATGATATTAGGTGACTTCAATGGTCACAATTTACTTTGGGGTAGTAACGAAAATGACCCCAGAGGAGAGTTAATCGAGGAATTTATCACACAGAATGACATCTGCTTAATGAATGATAAATCTAAAACTTATCTTGATTCTGGAAAAGGTACTTTTTCGTCTATTGATCTCTCACTCTTTCATCCCTCTCTCTATCTTGAATATAATTGGTCTGTATGTGAAGACCAACACGGGTCTGATCACTTTCCGATAATAATTGAAAGCATTCAGAATCACGATGAAGATCATAATCCTAAATGGAAACTAAATAAAGCTAATTGGGATTTATTTCATACTTTATGTGATGAATCCCTTACTAACACTTCTCTCTCAGAATCTTCTGATCCTATAGCAACTTTTACTTCTTCTTTAATATGTATATCTGAAAAATGCATTCCAAAAACCTCGACAACCCCAAAGAAAAGTAACCCATGGTACAATGACGATTGTAAAGAAGCTATCAAACAACGAAAACAAACACTATCTAGGTTCTGCAAGTTTCCAACTAATGAAAATTTAAATACTTATAGGAATTCTAGAGCAAAGGCCCGTCGGACAATTAAATCAGCCAAACGTAAATCATGGCGAACATATGTGTCAAAATTAAATTACAAAACGCCAACCAAAAAGGTCTGGGATATGGTTAGGAAAATATCAGGTAAAACAAAGACTGCTACTTATCAACATCTTAATACAAATTTTAACAACGGATCTGAATTGGCATCAACAAAGCAAGATATAGCAGACACTTTGGCATCACAATTTTGTTCAAATTCATCAACAAGCCATTACTCAAAGGATTTTCAAAAATACAAGAAAGAACAGGAAAAAATTAAATTAAATTTCAAGTCATCTAATAATGAAGAATATAATACAACATTTAATTTAGATGAACTGAAGGATGCTATCAGTAAAGCCCATGATACAGCAACAGGTCCCGACGAAGTTCACTATCAAATGCTTAAACATCTTCCTCCTAGCTCACTTCAAGCTCTATTAGAAATATTCAATGATATGTGGGAAACTGGGAAGTTTCCCGAAAGTTGGGAACTAGCCACAGTTATACCAGTTCCTAAACCAGGAAAAGACCACACAGAACCTAACAATTATAGGCCAATAGCACTTACAAGTTGTCTTTGTAAAACCTTAGAGAGAATGATTAATGTTAGACTTGTCTGGTACTTAGAAAGTAACAATCTTATTTCACCTGTTCAGTCGGGCTTCCGATCTGAACGATGTACCAATGACAATTTGGTAAGACTGGAAACATTCATACGAGATGCATTTGTTGCGAAAGAGCATGTGGTGGCCGTGTTTTTCGACTTGGAAAAAGCTTATGATACCACTTGGAGGTATGGCATTCTACGAGATCTCCATGATCTCGGAATTAGAGGCAGATTAGCTACATTTATAGAAAGTTTCCTTGCGGATCGATGGATCCAGGTTCGAGTTGGATCGACTTTATCCGAACAATTTGATCAGGCACAGGGTGTCCCACAAGGGAGCATTCTGTCTACAACATTATTCAATATCAAGATCAACAGTATAATGGACTGTTTGGATCCTAAAACAGATGGATCATTGTATGTAGATGACTTTTGCATGTGCTATAGATCGAAAAGCATGAGAACTATTGAAAGACACTTACAGCAGTGTATAAATAGAATAGAAAAGTGGGCTTCCCATAATGGTTTTAAATTTTCCAAGTCGAAAACACAATGTGTACATTTCTGTCAGCTACGGAAAGTACATGATGATCCTGAACTTTACTTATATGGATCTCTTATTCCATTGGTTGAAGATTTTAAATTTCTAGGAGTTCTATTTGATCGAAAGCTTTCCTTTATACCGCATATCAAGTATTTAAAGGCAAAATGTCTAAAAGCATTAAACTTACTAAAGGTTTTATCGCATACCGACTGGGGTGCTGACCGCACTGTCCTTCTGCAGCTATATCGGTCAATTATTCGGTCGAAGTTGGATTACGGATCCATTGTGTATGGATCAGCTAGAAAATCATACCTGAGTATGCTTGATACAGTTCACCACCAAGGACTAAGACTAGCTCTTGGGGCTTTTCGAACGTCACCTGTTGAGAGCCTCTATGTTGAGGCAGAAGAACCATCACTATATTTGCGTCGAGAAAAACTTACTCTTCAGTATGCCATCAGACTTGCAGCAAACCCCTCTAATCCTGCACATAAGGTAACTTTCCCACCATATATTTCGGACGAGCTCTTACAGCTTTATGAAAGTAAACCAAATGCTATCAGGTCTTTTGGTTTACGAGTAGCACCACTTTTAACATCAGCAAAAATCAAACAAGATAAAATAGAAAAACATTCCGTTTCTGAAATTCCACCATGGTGCATTAGAAAGCCAACAGTAAATTTGACACTTCATACAGGGAAAAAATCAGAATCAAATCCACACTTTCTCAAAGAAAATTTCCATCAACTACAGTCACAATTTTCTGATTATCATTTTATTTATACTGATGGTTCAAAGGAAGATAACAAAGTAGGTTGTGCTACTTATTCCAAAGACGCTTGCAAAACTTTACGTCTACCTGATGGTTCTTCAATTTTCACAGCAGAAGCTAAGGCTATTGACTTAGCTTTAGACTTCATTAATAATTGTAACTCGTACAACAAATTCGTTATTTTCTCTGATTCTCTATCAGTTCTTCAGGCCCTAAACCATACAATGTCCAAAAACCAACAAATACAAAATATATTGCTGAAACATCATAGCATTTCTGAATTTAAAACTATTGTGTATTGCTGGGTTCCCAGTCATGTAGGAATATATGGTAACGAGCAAGTCGACAAGAAAGCAAAAGAATCACTGAGCCTAGAACAAACAGATTTTAAAATTCCTTTTATCAATTTTAAACCTTTTATCAACGAGTATGTCTTTAATGAATGGCAATCAATTTGGAGCAGAGCAGATGACAATAAATTGAAAGTAATTGAACCTCATGTAAAACGACCAAGATTAATTCATAAACTTTCGAGACGGGAAGAGATTGTTCTTTCTCGTCTTCGAATTGGTCATACACGATTGACACATTCATATTTACTTAAACGAGAAGATAAACCTCAATGTATTGGATGTGACACACAATTAACTGTCAAGCACTTTCTGCTTGAATGCATTGATTTTATAGATGTACGTCGTTCCTGCTTTCAAAGTAACAGTTTGAAAGATTTGTTCAAAAATGTATCTGTTGAACGCATTTTGTCATTTTTAAAACGAACTAACCTTTTTAACAAAATATAAATTTTTAACACAAATCATATTTATACCTTTCTCCATTTCTATCATTTCATTTTAATCACTGTATCTTTCATCTAGCGGAATAATATTTATAACTTTGATAATTCTCACCATATATTTTGCTTTTTCTCTGAACTAAATTATGCATTTTACAATTGTTAGACGCTAATGACCCATTAGGGTTGACGCGTCGTTAAACATCAATCAATCAATCAATCAATCAATACTCATTTTTTCTTCATCATTTAATTTTACTGATATATTCTCATTCATCTTTTTCATTTTCTCTTCATCTATAATTTGTTCAGTATACATGGTTTTGTAATATGACTTTGTTTTTTCTAATATCTCACGCTGACTTGTATATTCCGTACCGTTAATGACTAATTTATGCAGTGTTTTAGCATCTGATCGCTTTTTCTCAAGACTTGCAAAATATTTTGTATTTTTTTCTCCTCCTTCTATGTAGCTTGCTTTAGATCGTATTACAAAACCTTTTATTTGTGACTCATATAAATGTTGTAGTTCTTGATTCTTTTCTTTTAATCGTTTCAGTTCATTTTCTTGATCACCCCCTTTTGTAAGATTATGTTTAATATTGTTTATGTCTTCTGTTAATCGAAGTTAAAGTTTATTTTGTTCTTTCTTTTTATACGACGCATACTTGATTGTTTCATTTCGTATTGCACCTTTTATTATTTCCCACAATGTATTTGGATTTGCTGTTTTGTTTATTTCCGCACTTTCTTTGATTGAGTTACGTATTTTATCTTGATACTCTGGTTGGAGAACTAAGCTGTTATTTACTTTGACATATCCTTTTCCCCGCTCTAGTTTACTTAAATTTAAAACTAAAGATACCAGCGAGTGGTCAGACATATATCCTGGTTGAATTGTACATTTACAAATTTGATTTAGGAAAGAATTTGAAACAAGGAAATAATCGAGCCTGGAGAAGATGACAGGTTTACTTGAGGAATGCCATGTATACTTGCGCGAGTTTGGCTGTAAAACACGCCATATGTCAACTAGATCAAAACTTTCAATACTTGCATTTATCTTATCTCTACATTTTTATGTGTATCTTTAATGCCCCCAAATTTATCTAAATTTGAATTTATAACTGTGTTGAAATCACCACCGATTATGTACTCTTCTTCATCGTTTTCGCCAAGATGATCGTATAAGGTTTCAAAAAAGGAAGCATCATCGTTGTTTGGGCCATAAATATTAATCAAAACGATTGCACGGTCATCTAACTCTAATTTAGGGGCTTGCATTTTACCAGGGATTATTTCTTTATGATATATTAGTTTAAATTGCAGGGATTTTTGTACTATAATACATACGCCGCCGCTGGTACTACTTCTTCCACTGAAAAAGATATGTTGTTTACATTCTCTAGTCCATAGTGGTTCGAACTCTGGTTTTGAATGGGTCTCTTGTAGCATACATATTTTAAATTCTTTTTTCTCTAAGAAGTTAAATATCTGTTTACGTTTATGTTTTTGACCTAGACCTCTGACGTTAAAGGAGCAAATTGAATAATTCATTGTATTTGAATGTGAATGCGCCATGGATACAAGAGAACATGAGATGAGAAAAAATGACGAACATGAAATGAGAAAAAATGACTGTTTCCGGTTGAGCACCCAGCTCCACTAACTCCATCATCATCTTTGTGACCGGAGTGCAGTAACCCACTGAACAACAAGAAATAAATAGTGATACAGTTTACATCACAGTTTCCGCCCACCACTTGATGTATGCCGACATAAACAGAGACTAACTTGTAAAGATTTAGATTGAAAAAATGCATGATCACACACTAAATAGTCATTTCCTGTATATACGAGTATTCATATATTTTTACCTTTATTATTTTACCATAAAGTATTGTTGATCTTGACACCATCACGGACTAGGTGGACTCTGCAATGTACCCAGTATGTTAACGCTCTATACATGAAATACAATAAATAATACACTGACAACCGTAAAGAAAGTGAATTTCAGGTAAAGTGAAAATGTACATGTATATTACAGTGCTGTCTTTGTTACGTTTAATTTTGTTGGAACTTTGGTTTGATTCTGCTGTTACACAGGATATGAATATATGTAACTGTAAATATGCATATGTGGTGTTTAAATTAATAAATCGCTTTTGTATATTTATGTAGAAAAAAATTGCAGTTCTATGGTCAAAAGTCTAATATTGTTTTTCTTAATAAGATCTATGATTATATCATTTGCAACATTCATCTAACTTAAGTAATGCCGCTTAGCGGAAACCTCTGATTTAACCAATACTATTGAGCAAAAAAGTGTGAGACATATACTAATGCAATTAACCTCTCGCCTCTTCTTGTAAACCATTATAAGCCGTTTCATAAAATATAACATGCACCATTACTTTAATAGCTGATCAGTGTGTGCATGTATTCCATATGCTAGATAGTACTGGTTTGTGTGAAGGGCCATTCATATAAACACGCCATAAGACCGTCTTAAAACAGGACAAAGTACATGTATATACGAAAGAAAATACACTACTAATGTTATTAAAAACATTTCCGTATTAGCGTAATCACAATTTTATTATTTCTAAGAGATCATAAAATTATACCAGAACCAAAATATTTGCCGTGACACGAGAAAACCGTTTCTCAGGTTCTCCGACCAGGTCTTGTAAGATGCAGTAGATGGCAAGAAGCTTGAAATTTCAGAATCAAATAGCAGAGGGATCGAACTAAAAGTGTAGCGAAAACAAAGGCGCCGACCAGCCGCGCAATTACTACACGGCTGCTCCGCGTCTCTGTTCTCTCATGGTGAAACGACCGTCCTCCCACAACGCGGCAAATATAATTGAGCCGCCTCGTGGGAAAACCGACAACGTGGTTTCAGAACAGGTTCGACACAAACCGAGCTGTACATGCACAGAAGCTAGTCAGAAGCTTGAAATTTTGGATTTAGATAGTAGAGATTTTGTATTATCCGTGTAGCGAAAACAGAGGCGCCGATCAGCTTCGCGGTCACCGCGAAGCTGATCTGCGTCTTTGTTCTCGCATATGCAGATTGCCGGTTTTCTCACGATGCGGCTCATATATTCGTATATACCCTTAATAACCAATGACCCTATGTTTCTACAACTCAAACAAAATTACAGAACCCTAATTCAATGTTGTAGTGCTTTTATGCTTCTATTGCTAAGTTGATATATTAACCCTGTCAATATTTTATCAAATTGAAGAAGGATATCTTATCCTTTTTAATACATTTATGTGTCTCTAAACCAACAGATAGAATTCGAATACACATCGTACATTAGCCAAGACGCGAGAAGACCGGCCCTCGAGGGCCCCGACCAGGCTCGACACTTACCGGTCTGTACCATTCCAGAAGAAAGCTAGCATTGTTAAGTTTTTGATTACAGAAGAAGAGGGGTTGTTCCATCCGAGAAGTAATAATAAAGGAGACGATCAATTGCACAATTATTACACCGTTGGTCCGCGTCTTTTCGATTACATGTTTGAAAAGCCGGCATTCCCAGGACGCGGCTCAAATATAGTATATGATTCAATATTATCTAGATTTGTCACAAGAAAATGAAAAATACATTGTGACACCATTGATTATGTGGCCTCATGCCCAGCAACAGTGTAATTGCTCATTTTTGTACTACGATTTCACTAATAAGTAACATTTACATCGGGATTCTGGATTTTAGACAATAGTGCTACATAATACTTGATGGACAAAATAATAAAATAAACAGCAACAATGGAAAACATAGTAAATTCTAGTTAGTTTGTTTTTTGACCAACAATTCTTTTAATCAAGACACAGCCCATATATATTACTTATAACGGTCATACATGTAGCTCAGCGCTTTCGATATATGCTATACTGCATAAAAGTAGTTATGTATCAGCAGATTACAATGGGACATTTTAAGCTTAACACACTAGAAAACATTATCAAGAGTACGTTTGTTTGTTGTATATTCATGATCTTAGGATTCGATTCATTCGATATTTAGATTGTTTATGAGGAGTCCAATTCATCTTCCTCCATTAGATCCAGCCATTCATCATATTCTGCAAAGCTGATCTTCTTAATGTCACTAAGGCCTTTCCACTTAACGCATACCGCACCATCTATCGTCCATGACTTTTCAACGTCTTCGTTGCCCTTTGTGGCCATCAGAACAGAATAGTTCAATCTTGTCAAATCTTCTTGGATATAAATATTTGTCCCTTTCAGTTTTGTCTTTCTATCCTTAAGACACTTTATTTTCGACATCCTAGAGACGAATTTCACTATGATACATCGACCAGACTTCTTTCCTTTCCTTTTTTCGCCTAATCTGTGGGCTATATCGATGTCATATCGACGCAGATTCACTCCCATAAGCTCGTTAAGTTTACTGACTACCGTGTCAGCCGTATCGTTGGCGTCTTCAGCTTCTTCTCCCTCTGGTATTCCCCATATCCGTATGTTATTCCTTCGACTATATTGTTCTATCTCATTCGCGCGACCGTAGAATGCTTTGTCTGTATCTTCTATCGCCGTCTGGAGTTTCTCTGTAGCTTGAGTTTGACTATGAACATTTTCTGAAACTTTTTTCAGTTTGTCTTCCAGAGTCTCAATTCGCTTTGTTAATTTCTCGTTCTGGTCTTTGTAATCATGTAGATCACCCTCTAATATTTCTATCCGATGACTGACCGATCTCATGATTTCATCTTTCATTTTCGTCAATAGTTTGTCTAGCTTCTTCTCTAATAGGGTAGAGAATAAGGACTCTATTTCTTTCTTACTGACCACATTCGCTAGACTGTCACTGATGTCTTTCAGCTGTGCTCTAACTATCTCTTTGAAACTCAGATCTTCCCAATCCTCTTCATCTCCTTTCTGTCCTTTATCATATCTTGCCTTTTTTGACTTTTTCTTACTTTGAGGCTGGCTTTTCCCTTTATAAACGCCTTTAGGAGTGTTTATCTTGCACTTCTCTGTATCTGTCATACTTATATCTAAGGACTCCTTTGGTCTGCCCTGATTGTCATCCTTGCTGGCATTGCTATCATCTAGCATACTAGCATCACTTACACTTGTTTCGCTACGACCTCTCTTCTTGTTGTCTTCCTTAGCATCTTCCGTATCTGCCATTTTAACAGTTCTAATTTCAATTAAATTCTCTTTCAGTTTTAATACAATTGATGCACTATTTTACTATTGATTCAGCTGGGATTTTAAAATCGCAACAATGTTCTTGCCCCTCAGAAAGTACTACACTCCAATCCCGTCAACATATCAACTAGATACTTTTCATGTCGCCTCACTTTTTCTGTTCAGTATAGTTTTTGACCTCTCGAGCATGCCCTCTCCTGTAGATTCAGGTCGCGAATACTGGTGACAATGACCCAAAACAGTGAAGATGCCTTTTTAGTGAAAGTTAATAAGAAGAACGACTCACTGGCTTATTAATTCCTTTAGTCCAAATCGAATGTTACAATTGTCCCGTGAGGTAAAAATCGAAAGTCACAAATTGTAAGCGCGACACAAAAACATAACCACCATCAAGTATACTCAACCAAAAAAACCAACTGGCAGAAGGTTAACTTGTATGACAAATCTAGTGTACATGAACACCTCTTCAAGTTTCCAGTTCTTTAACCGAACCACGCCAACTGTCAATCAAATATTGGTAATCACCAACAAATTTGTGAAGACAAAATCCAGGAGAAACAAATGCATAAGTTTAATTTTGGCTAATTTTTAATAAATAATAGATCCTTAGGGATGAATCTCGTGCTGCTTTAGGAAATCATCTGATCTTTCTCTATATGAGACACTCGTGACAAAACTCAGGAAAATACGACATCTATCAACATAACTTTCTAAATTACGTTAACAAATATATCACTGTGATATTTTATAGACTTTGAAGCAATAATCTCTGGCCTTTTAAATTGTAATAGATCTGTGATATAGCTGGAAGGTTGTTGCAATTGTTTCTCTTCTGGAGTCGAGTTGACCAGAATTTGGTTTCACGGCCTGTGGGATGAAATGTCCGAAAATCCAATAAAATATAATGGCTTCCTTCCCTTCGTTGCTATGAGAGAATGGATATGATTGGTTAAAAAATCCAATATTCACCCAATCGCATGCATATTAAGATACACTGCACAGACACTTTTGCGCCAGGTAAGTTTAGGAAACAAAGAAAAAGATCGTTGAAAATAAATCACAATTTCTTCACTGTAAACTTGTCATAAGTTTCTATAAATTGAAGAAATGGTTTCTATTATACACCAGGTAATTGTTTAGTTTATCTCTGTTTTCTGATTGCTGTCTTTTCAATGAAATTTATTACTTTATACATGAGAGCAATCAGCTGTTTTGGTTCAATACTGTTAATTTCATATTTCTGGTGCAAGATTTAAACTCTTGTAAGCAACGAAAATGGAATTTGTTTATAAATGTCTCAATCTATAAAGTTCTGTGTTCTGTACAAATACTTGATATACTGTCTGTGTAATTCTAAAGCATGCAACCAAGTAAGAACAAAGGTCTTGATGCCATTAATTTCATATCGGCTTTGTTCATATAAGTTGATACTGTTCTTATCCATTCCATCCATTTGAATAAAATGTTTCACTTTTGTGCATTTGTGAAACATGAACGCAATTAAATGTCACATGCTAAAGTATAAATGTATCAAGGAATTGCTAATACTTGCTTGCATCCATATTTGTCTGTCATTTATTTATCTGTGTACTTTGATTAGCCCTCAGGGCACACTACTTTCATATGTATATATCTCATTTTAGGACACCCTTTATTCAAGGGGTTAAATAAATCATCTATCCATCACACCTCTTGATTATTGAACAACCCTGAGCAACAATGGAATATTTTGAGTGCACTCCAATATCGTTATATAATTGAGCCTGTGCGTGAGAAAACCAACAATTTGGGTTCCGACCAGGTCTGACACAAACCGGGCTGTACAGTCACAGAAGCAGGCTTGAAGCTTGAAATTTTGGATTTAAGAAAAAGACGGATTGAACTATTTTTGTAGCGAAAACAAAGGCACAGATCAGCTGCGCAGTTACTGCACAGCTGATCTGCGGCTTCGTTTTCGCCTATGCAAATTGTTGGTTTTTCTCACACACAGGCTCATATATAAGCCTGGACTTTATTACTAATATCTCTGGTGTGAAACATATTTGACGAATGGACTCCCCACCATTATCAATTGGGGGAGTCCACTTTCATATTTTAGGGGTGTTAGGAGTGATTTTCAATTTTATCTCATTTTCGATGAAATTTCTCAAAGCTGACAGAATAGCCCCAAATGGAATGCCGCATTCTGAGGCGTCACATCTGGGGCTATTCTGTTTGCCTATGTACCATAAAAAGGACTTCAGGCTTATATGAATTAAGTCGTTTTTTACGTTGTACACGTCCTTGCAGGCACTAAGACCTCTGTAGACACTTTCTGGTTCATTCTACTGCTGGTCAATATATTTATTATAGTCTACTGAAGTAATTTGGGTTTTGAATGCAAGTCTTATAGGGGAAGATGTATTATCGTTTCTTGCACATTAGTAAATACGGTAAATGTTCAGTGAATTGAGCATGATTAGATCGCTTAAGTTCAGGAATTTCGTGAATCTAGAGTGAGTACTGTTCAATGAAGGTATAAATAATGATTGCATAAGTCTCAAGGTCATTCGAGGCTTGACAGACGATACGGAGCAGTTGAGTTAGGTTTTGTGCGCTTGCCTTTTTCGCCGACGATGTGGAAAACTTGACAGTCAGCAAGGGAATCTGGGTCTCAGCAGAAACGGAATGAGTATTTTATTTTTTGCGTTTCGCTTACATGTTCTAGTACCAATTCATTTTAAGTCAATTATTGCGCTGGTTTACAGTTATGTTTTTAGAGACATTTTTCTTATTTTGGTAATTGATTTGTAAGTGGATTTCTGCTTGTCGGCTTTTACTCGAATACACATACGTCGATTTTATTGTGAATGGACAAATTGTTTAATAAGTTCACTATTTAGTGATCAAAATGTAATTGAAGTTGTCGTTTTTGTTTATAATTAATTCGTCACAGGTGGTATAGTAGCACTTAGTCAAGTAGCACTTCCTTCGTGTGAACACTTGGTTACCATGATGGCAGAACTATGGAGTTGGCACTGGAGGTGGAATTCGTGACCGAAGAGATAATGGTGACGACAGAGTAAATGCACGGGCGTTAAACAAATAAAAGGTACAGGTAGGCAAAGATCAGGAAAGGTTGTAGAGATGAGTCTCAATGGTTTATGAAAACGGGTTATTATGCAGTCCCCTCTTGTGAGCAGTTGAAGGTTATGATTTCCGACAAGTTAAATGTGACAGCACACAGCGAAATAAAGATAAGTATTTACATAACGATTTATCTGTTTCGAAGCTTCCTAATTTAAGAGATTTACTGATCGTTTTGTCGAATTATGAACGTGATCTGTAGACTATTTTAACGTCTATATGTTTGAGCAGTTTAAGGGTCAATGAAATTTCATGCATGAGGATTTTACATGCGAATATAGCGTTAGTTGGTTGTATAAAATTTTATGGTTGTGATTAGTTTGTGTTTCTGTCTGGTTTGAAAACTGTGCATTGTCGTTAGAAGAGGGCCCTTATGTGTTACAAATTAATGCACACATTTGTGCCACAGATTTAGAGTTGTACAGAGATGTGTGTATTATAGTGTTCGTTGTTTGCTTTTACGGTTGTGATTACATGTAGTTGGAGTTTCTGCTTTGAAAACTGTGCATTTCGGTATAAGATGAATTGAGCTGTTACAAATGAGGTGCATTGTAGCGTTAAAAGAACTGAGCTGTTAAAAATGAGAGCAGTTATGGGTTAATTTAAGTATCTGTGCTGCAGATATAATTGTAAGGTTCTGCTGCAGAGACATGTGTACTACGCTGTTGGTTGTTGTATTTAAGGCTGTGATTACATGTAGTTGGGGTTTCTGGTTTGGAAACTGAGTATTGTGGTGTCAGATTAACTGAGCTGTTAAAATGCGGCCATTTATGAGTTAATGTTAGATTAAAACGAGGACACTATGCGTTAATGTACGTATTTATGCTGCATCACGTATTTATGCTGCATCATTATAGGGCTCTACTGCATCTAGTCATGTGTGTATTATGGTGTTGGTTTGTTTCATTCATTGTGTTGTCAGATGAACTGAGAGCTGTTAGAAATGAGGGCAGTTGTGGGTTAATATATCTTTCTATGCTGTACAGATTTAGGGCTCTACTGCAGAGGTGTTGTATGGCGTTGCTTGGTTGCATTTATGGTTGTGACAAGTCGGAGTTTCTAATTTGAAAACTGTATTGTGTTGTTAGATGAACTGAGAGCTGCTAGTAATCAGTGTAGTTATGTGTTAACGTTCGTATCTGTGCTGCACAGATATAGGGCTCTGCTGCAGAGATGTGTTTTATGGCGTTGGTTGGGTTGTATATACGGTTGTGATAAGTTTGGGTTTTCTTATTTGAAAACTGCTCATTGTGTTGTTAGATGAACTGAGAGCTGTTAGTAATGAATGGAGGTAAGTGTTAACGTACGTATCTGTGCTGCACAGATATAGTTGTATATACGGTTGTGATTAAGTTTGGGTTTTCTTATTTGAAAACTGCTCATTGTGTTGTTAGATGAACTGAGAGCTGTTAGTAATGAATGGAGGTAAGTGTTAACGTACGTATCTGTGCTGCACAGATATAGGGCTCTGCTGCAGAGACGTGTGCATATTGAGTTGAGAAGTTAAAAATAATCTATTAACTGATTTTTTCTGATTCTCTGAGTCAAAAGATTTTGAGGTCAAAATTATCTATTAACGGATTTTCTGACTTCATGAGGTTACGACAGTTATGTTAACAAAGATTGAAAATGGAGCACGTGATTGTAGCATGAAAAATAGCTGGCACTGGCATATTAGATATTGTAGGTGAATCAAGCTTGCTTTCTTAAAACATTTGATGCCCGTTCTTTTTTAGTCGAATAAAGATAACGTGCTCCGGTCTGTGCTCGCCATCACACACGTATATGTTGTTGCGTTTTCTATTATGTAGCAAGGTATAACGCTGAGAGTATGAATGAAGATGATGTATGGTTCAGTGGAATTAAGACTGGTTATATGCGTATGTCATATTCGATGTGTTATACCTCGTTTCCCAAATAAGGAAGTTAAGATAATAAATAATTTATGTTGCGTCTGAATGAAATGAAAGAGAACATAAATATATTTATTATAGTCTACTGAAGTAATTTGGGTTTTGAATGCAAGTCTTATAGGGGAAGATGTATTATCGTTTCTTGCACATTAGTAAATACGGTAAATGTTCAGTGAATTGAGCATGATTAGATCGCTTAAGTTCAGGAATTTCGTGAATCTAGAGTGAGTACTGTTCAATGAAGGTATAAATAATGATTGCATAAGTCTCAAGGTCATTCGAGGCTTGACAGACGATACGGAGCAGTTGAGTTAGGTTTTGTGCGCTTGCCCCCCCGCCCCTCCCCACCCATATATTTGATATAAAGGTTGTAGTACAGGTTTAAAAGAGCTTGCTCGTTTCCGCTTTTCCAATAGCGCTTGGTATTCTGCAGTGTACAGTGAAACACAGACATGTATCTAGTGGTCAGTCCTGATCGAAACTTGAATGTACTAAATGTGATGGGCCGTGTTTCTACAGACCGGTTACGCAAGTCTTGATGTAAATTCAGCTTCTCAAATGTAATTTGTTGTTTTCACCATGATTGTGGCAACGAGTATGGTATTAAGAACAGTATTGGAAAATAATGCAAGTGGTCCGTTTTTTCATTCAGGAGTAAAATACTGTGAATATCGACATAGACAATTTCAGATTATTTTGCTGAAAGTTGTCTCTTTGTTTCAAAGGCACATGTTCAAACGAGTAATGCTGTTTGAAATGGACATAATCATATCTGTTCAACCACATGCACTAGGCTTTATGCAATGCATAAAGTAGGGATCACGCGACGTCCGTTATAACTTATGATCGATGTTGTAAATCATTGTTTAATTTCAAAATACCTATGTTACAAAATGTCATATGTAATATGCAATAGTTGAATCAAACCTAAGTTTTTAAGTGAGTTTTTGAGTACACAGAACTTGGGCAAAAATTTATTTACATGGTGCTTATCACATTTTTCGCAATCAGTCTCAGTTATAACTGTTGATTCGAGTCAGAATTTCATTTCTGTTCAATCCCGTAAATCACGACGAAATGTGATCAATCAGTCTAGATTGTATGTACGAAGCGTAGACAAAGCTTTTGTGTAAAGTTTATACGTGTAAAACGTTAAATGCTATTTTAATTCTTGGTTTTGTTTTTTAGTTTCCTTTCAGATTTGGCATGTATAGTATACGAGATGGATCTATGTACTTCACACTGTCGGAGAGAGGCACGATAAGGGACCGTATCCAACTTAATGTGTTTAAAGCTATCATAAACACGCTTTGAAAAATTTAGCTGGCTGTCAATTGATTGTTTGTGAAATTTGTATTTGAATAAAGATAACTATTGGCTTTCTCATGCAAAGGCTCATTTATGTGCTATATAATTATATATATAAGTCAATGGTGATAATTTATACTGAACTCTACATGTACTCCTTTTTTCAGTCAAGTGTGTGCTACTATCAACCAATCAACCTACTTTTGAAAGACTCTTTACAACCGATTTTAAACATCATCTTACAACAGCTCAAACGCCTACCTTTTGTATCTTTTTCGAAATTGCAGTATATTTATCTGGCTATCGTCGCCGGTTTATAAAGTGTCACTGATGGGGTTTCGGTAGTCTACGTTTGAAAGACGAATTACAACGGATTTTAAACAGCATCTTAGAACAGCTAAAGCATTAACATTGTGTATCTTTTTTGAAATCGCAATATATTTATCTGGCTATCGTCGCCGGTTTATAAAGTGTCACTGATGAGGGTTCGGTACCAGAAATTGCGCAATATGGCCAACACTTCCTCTCTTTGAACGTTTCGACTGCTTCCAAAGGATCAAATTTCTATAGTGTATTGACAGACAAACGTAAAACAACTACAGTCACTGTTAATCACTACGACTAAACTATTGATAGGTGTAAAAGAGCAGTTTGGTGCAGTTACTGAACTAAGACAGTATGATCGTGTGTTTTTCCATCAGAGAGGAAGAAAGTGATAGTGACATTAGGTTCTGGACCGGATTGTATTCTTATGGTGCACTGATGTGTTTCTGCAAGTGTATGATAGAGTCGGAAGCGCATACTTTGAAATATTGGGGTGCTAATAACTCTGTGTCAAAGGAAACTAAATGTCACAGTGGACAACAGAGGAGTCTACCTCCAATCTGTGGCCAATACTAACTTAGCTGAAGGATTCAAGATAAGTGAAATACATGTCTCAAGGTTATTTAAAACATGAATGAACTTCAGACACAGATTACTGACAGTCTTTGACACCTGGATCACTGAACCAAAAGTCCCTCAAAATATCCGAGAAGGGAAAAGCAAATGGACCAGTACAGAATGGAGTTTATCACAGATTCTTTCAATGCCAGTATACAAAGAGAGCTTTCCAAGGTTCACATTCATTGCCTCTGTAGCTGCCTCACTTCCTGTTAGGAATGCATGGCCTGAACGAGGGACAAGTGCCCTTAAGAACATTTAAACAAGACATCGGAACATAAATCAAAAATAACAAGCTACAATCTCAACTACAGGTTTCCATATATGGGCCGTCCAGCTAAGAAGCTGAAAATGTGAGCAAGGCTGCTGTTAAAAACTGGTTGAAATGCAAAAACCACAGAAAGCTTGCTGCCGAAGAATCACAGCCACAGGTTCAGCCTACTCGAGTAACAATTGCAATTCTGACGGAGGTAGTTACTATTGCTGACCAAGAAGTAATCCAAGCAGCTGTGAAGTCACTAGCTATGGAAGGTTTTAGGGAGGAAGACTATACGTTAGAATCAGATGAGGACACATCTTTCTCTGATGAAGAGCTGTAGTCTTTCTTCTGGAATGAATGTTAGATTTGTTGCCCGATTTAGATTTGTTGCCCAATTTAGTGACAAACTCTGCCTATATTTTCAACAGTTGTGGTAGGTTGGTTGGTTGATTGGGGTTTAACGCCCCACCAACAGTTAAGGTCAAATGGAGACGGGACCTCGGTTTATAGTCCCATCCGTTGATTGGAGTTTAACGCCCCACCAACAGTTAAGGTCAAATGGAGACGGGACCTCGGTTTATAGTCCCATCCGACGAACTGGAGAAGCATGCGACCCCTGTTTTACAAGGCGAGTGACATAACCACTGCACCACGGAGGCTTCTAGTTGTGGTAGGGAAAAAGGATTCAACATCCTGAATGGTCTGAAAATTTTATCTTGCTTGTTATTCCCGTTTATCCAAAAAGTAAGAAAACATCAGATGATCATGATTGCTCACCTGAGAACCAACAACTTTAGAAGTGCGGCGCGTTTTATGAAAATGCCGAAATACAGTCTTTAATTGACGCACTAACTGGCAGAGTTGCTCAAAAAAGAAATAAGAATGGATTATTTCACCAGACAAATCAAAGTCATAATAATAAACGATTAACAGTGTATAAAACGTTGTTCTAAAGATAGCATTTTCAAAATCAATGAACTCTAGAAAGTCTGTTGACTACAAGAGGCTAAATGATGGAGAATTTCTTCCCAGCATTTTGTTGGGAAATCATGCTGTGAAAGCAACAGCGCCTGTGTTACCTGATAATTATTCTGTAGAAAGAATAATTGACAGAAAAGAAACCTCTGATGAAATTATAAAAATTTTCCTCGTCTAAATGCACTTCAATAAAGTTCATTTATCTATTTATTTGTTTCATTATTTATTTATTTTTTCGCATGCAAGCCTTAGACATGGAATAGATCTTAAATTTGGGTCCAATTAAAATGGTAACAGCGAAATAAAACATTGCATGAAATATCGGGTTATTCGATCAGAGATGAAATAATGATACTAAATTGTCACAGTCAAGTAGTGATGAGTTATATAGTACTCTCATTTAATATTTGAGCCGCCCCATGGGAAAACCAACAATCTGCATATGCGAAAACAAAGACGCAGATCAGCTTCGCGGTAACCGCGAAGCTGTTTTCGCTACACGGAAAGTACAATTCTTCGCCTTTCTAAATCCAAATCAAAAGCCACTAACCATCTTCTGTGATTGTACAGGCCAGTTTGTGTCGGACCTGGTCCGAACCCAAATTGTTTGTTTTCTCACGCACAGGCTCATATGAAATAAACATGGCAAAGGTGTTCCTGATAAGGATAACCACAAAGCTATACAAGTAACGTGTATTCGTTCGCAAAGATGGAGCAATAATATGACAGAAAAACTTGTCATCATTTATGCTATAGAACCATTTGTTCAATGAAGTTTCTGTGTGTTTTGGCTTATGATTAATCAAAAAGAAAAAAATATTATCATATTTGATTAATTAACATTTGTTTAACGACAGTTTCTGTGTCGTTTGGATTTATGTCGTATCATTTTTCCTCGCAATAATCAACTTCTCTATTACAGATAAGAAAGTGTATTAAAATCAATCAAAATGTCAGATAAATTGGATTAAATTGAGTCGTTGAAATTTAAAGATAAATTATCTGTGTGCAGTTTGTCACCCAATCGACCTACGGCTTTTGTTGAACAATGTCCGGTAGTACTTTCTCTTTATATTCAGGGATGTCATTAAGAGCCGACAGTCGGCAAAAATAGCCATGTACTTTTCATTTTAAGATTTTAGCCGGCTACTTTTAACTGAAAATAATAATGAATGGCAATTTTGCCTGTTTATCTGTAATTTCTGCCAGCTACTCAAAATCGTAGTGAAAACCCTGATATTACAAATAGTTTCTTAAAAGAATTACTTGACGCAAATCAGGATACAAAGTTGAACCATATTGACATAGTCAGTAGTCAAATTAGTGAATCCCAGTTGAAAAATGTTTAACAGTTGTCGACAAGGTTCACGCAACTTAGCTATAGGGTCAATACATGTTTGAAAACAACGTATAAGGGAGGTCACAAAAGTGCAGTTTTCCTAGCACAACAAATCGGTTGCCATTTACCAAGTTAAATTAGTTTTTTTAAGAGTTTAACATTTACCTTGTCAAGATTTCAGTCTGACTTGCTTGAGCTGTAGAAGAGATGTGCTACAGCATGCTCCTTTGCTACACAGGCATCACGAGAAAACGTTTCCAGTCTTACTAAATTGTCGTTGGTACTTCGTTCAGAACGGAAGCCCAACTGAACAGGGGATATTAGGATATTACTTTCTAGGCACAAAACAAGTCGTACATTTATCGTTCTCTCCAAAGACAACTTGTAAGTGTGTGGTCAGAGTCTGATATCTGCTTGGACATTAAAAGGTAATCTGATACCATCATCAAAAGAATGGAGAATATGTAATTTTTTTGTTTTTAAACTGTAAAGAAAATAAGGCTATAGCTTTAAAGAGGGGGAAAAGTTAACTGAATTTGTTTTTCAAACAGTAAATTTGACCAAAAAACATTTCTAATACTTTGTAGAGGTAAAGAAAGTGGGCAAAATACAGGTAAAAGTAGCTAAAGACTCAATGTGTTAATTGGTTCCTTTACACAATAGGCGCATAACAGCAAGATAAGAATTCTTGTTTACAAATATAAGAGATGTCCCCATCATGAATGAAATCCCGAACTCATTAAGAAGAAATAAAATCCCGAACTGATTTATTTGTTTGTTCTTGGTGATTTATTGACTATTAAGGGATTCACCACGAGGACCGAAGAACTAACTAAATGTTATGAACCAATGCAGAAGCTGAAGGTGATGTTATGGCCATGTAAAACCGGTTTGAACCCGCCAGTTATTTGTGTTGCTGATTGTTCAAAGGCGTTACTTCTGTAGTGGTTATTTATGTTTTATGTCTTGGTGTTTAAAATCTTTGTGCTGTTGGCGCCTTTTGTGTGTTTTCATATTTAAAGTTAAGCTAAGGTAACTGAGTGGTCACCTATTGGTAAAAAAGCTGCTTTTTCGGCTTCCGATATGTTTTCATGGCATAAGTTCCTGATTGTTCATTTAGTTTTCTCCCAACTCGGTTTTCGGTGAGGGAATCTTTTCCTGCTTGCGCCTTTTCCTGATCTTTGCCTATTTGTACCTTTTTTCTTAGTCGACTCTGCAGTCGTTTGTTGAGGAACGCGATTGTTATTAATTGAAAGAGCTTTTTCCTTTATCTGATGTACAAAAATAATTGTGATTGATGTTTTAACGAACGTCAGACTCTATGATGGCCTCCGACATTAAGCTATTCATTTTAGTTGGTTGGGGCCGGAGCTTCATGTCTGTCGCTTGGCTCACCGAGGTTCAACTTGTGTTTTTCTTTTGCTCCGGTTTCAATAAGTTATTCCGCGCCCAGGGACAGCTTACTGAATCTGTTGAATTCTCATTTTTGATTCATCAGGGTGGTTATCATTATTTTTTCGTTTGTCCTTGATAAGGACTAGATAAAGATACACCACGAGGAATCATCACGAGGAACCTTAGCAAACATGGAGCAATGCTTGCAAACACGTCGAAGAGACAATAAGGCCGATTTACTGGCAAAATGCATCTATGCTCAAAGACAATGTATAAAAATAGTAATAAACATTGACTCTAACAGTGACGATACAGAGGCTGAAGAATCGTCTGAATCTGACGATGACACTGAAGAAGTGGTTACTTTAAACTACATTGAAAAGGACATTTACATTGTATAGAACATATAATATTACTTTATCGAACAGTATACTATTGGATTATCAGTCAATGAAATTAATCTGACTATAGAATTTTTATTGAATGGGATGTCTGCATGGGCAGTACCTATAGCTGTTACAATAACTCCAAGTACTCCCCTTTATTCCGTCTTAATTTTTGTATTAAGTTTAATAGACAAAAGCAAGAAAACAACAAGTGAAAATTCTGAAAATAAGTTTCTAGTTATGTATTGTTATAAAAATAGCATTGGAGAAATAAATTCAATTTTATCACTAATAGTAAGCCAGAAATTCTACGAAACATCAGTTTTTATGGAAAGCTAACATACTATACACGAAAATTGGTGACATTAATGCTGCTTTGTGCGATTTTCTGTTGATCCAGTGGTGGCAACTCGAAGCAAGCGCCTTTGTTTTCGCAAATGTAGATTGTTGGTTTTCTCATGGGGCGGCTCAAATGGATCGGTCATCTCCCGTTTTCGAAATAAGATCCACAGAGGCTTTAAATGACAAAATAAAGATAAAGTGTACATCCAAGAAAAGAAATTCGATTCATTTGACTCAATAGATGTGTTAGGTTTTAAGTGTTTAGCATTAATGATCAAGTTAGATCTGATGGAAGTGCCATTCTGTTGAAGGAACAATTAATTGATAAAGTTTAAATTATAAAAAATGACCATTATTATCAACATGTTTTGTCTATTCAAAGAACGATTAAATAACATTTTTCTTTGAGTGTGAACATTGTAATCAAGCCAATCAGAAGAACACAAAATTAATTAAAATACGATATTACTGGGGTTTTTAGCTCACCGGAGCCTTTAGGCTCACAATGTAGGCTTACAGTATATCCTGCTCCGCCGTAGTTGTCGTTGTCCACAATGTTCAAACAACTTCTACTCTGAAACCGCTCTGAAAGTTTATATAACTGATAAAGGTCACATGACCATGATGGCCGCAAAGGCTTTAAATAGCAAAACATTAAAAAAAAATTCTCTGGAACAGGTTTCAACAAAATTTAGTCACATAGGCAAATAGTAGAAATAGTAAAAAAAATAACCGCTCTGAAAGTTTATATATATGATACAGGTCACATGACCATGATGGCCACAAAGGCTTTATATAGCAAAAAATTAAAAATATTTTTTTTCTGGAACGGATGGACCGATTTCAACAAAACTTAGTCACATAGGCATTTAAATTGAAATAGTCAAAAAAGAATTTTCAGGAAATTGTGAAACATGTCACCTGAATTTTTGTAGAGTTAAATAAGTAGGGTTACTATTCAAGGTCAATGTCGTTTTGGTTAAATCTCAGTTTTCAAATGCCAAATCTCAGATGAGCGTTCGTCCTCCGGTAAAAATGCGTTCTTTTGCGAATAGTTATTATTTTTAATTTATAAACGTCCCGTTCAAGATTATTTCCATTCATATGAGACGGGCCAATTAGTAGGGTGGCAGAAAACGACAGAACCCCGAGAAAAAAAAAAGAAAAAAAAAAAACTTGACACACCCGCAGGCAGAACTTGGCTTGGCTAATTAAATAAAAATATAACTGATTCCTAACGTCCCAGTCAACACCTTTGGTCATGTCGGGACGTATCCTCCATTGTATTGAACTTCGTGGTTCTTTTTGTTTTATGTCTTGGTGTTTAAAATTTTTTGTGCTGTTGGCGCCTTATGTATGTTTTCATATTTTTAGTTAGGTTAGGGTGGCTGAGTGGCCGCCTGTTGGGGGGGTGGGGGTGGCTGCTCATTCGGCTTGCGATATGTTTCATGGTATAAGTGCCTGATTGTTAGTTTGGTTTTTTCCCTACCTCGGTTTTTGGAGTGGGAATCTTTTTCTGATTGCGCCTTTTCCTGTTCTTTGCCTACTTGTACCTTTGTACCCAACATTAGGACGTCAGGACATGAAGAAGTGCTTCAAATATCAAAAAGGCTTATATACGTATGAATTGTTTGACATAAAACTACTTTTCTTTGGCAGACAGACAACGTTGGTTTAACGACTCGACCGGAAGACTTGACGAAGACCGGGGTGTGGCTTCTCATGTATTGAATTTGCTTCTCATGGACGGATTGAATTTGCTGACAGTTGCTATTACTTTAGACGAAAAGAACATTTAGTCGGAAAGAACATTCCAAGGCGATACTTATGTGGTGGTTCTTTCGTTTTATGTCTTGGTGTTTAATATTTTTCTGCTGTTGGCGTCTTATGTATGTTTTCATATTTTCAGTTAAGTTTAGGTAACTGAGTGGCCACCTATTGGGAAAATAGCTGCTCATTCGGCTTACGATATGTTTTCATGTTATAAGTACTTGATTGTTAATTTAGTTTTTTTCCCATCTCGGTTTTTGGAGTGGGAATCTTTTTCTGATTGTGCCTTTTCCTGATCTTTGCCTACTTGTACCTTTTTTTCTCTTGACATGATGTTTTAGTAAGAAGTAAGAATATTACAATTAAGAGCAAAAGATTAAAAATAAAGTGTATTGCTAATCGTTCCAGCAGTGCTGGCGTATTTTCAATATCGAATGTGTCCACATCAGGAAAACATGTCCGTGAAATGAATATCCCCTTAAACCCCACTTTTATATAGCAGAAATGGGGTTTGCAGGGGTATATCTATTTTTCTTATTTTTGCTCCAAAACATAGATTTTGGGTACTCGTTAAAACCGCCTCGACGAGGCGGTTCTAACGTGTATCCACAATCTCTGTTTTGATCAAAAATAAGAAAAATTTCAAAACGTTTTCTGCTGAAATTTTTCATTGTTTAGAACCTTAAAAATATCCTTTTATTGCATGGACAAGTTTTCGTAATGATAATGGACAATGAGTTATTCAAAAATAATAGTAGATAATGATTAAGAAATGATAATAATAATAATAACAAAGACTGTTATCAGGCAATAAACCTCAGACGAGGATTGGCAGAGGGTGAGGATTTTCAACTCTACTACGATCCCAGAGACCATGAGCCAGGAAAGAAGTTTTTAAAATAAAATATAAAAAATAAAATATCAAAATAACTAAACTCTTTTGTCCGTTTAGTAACAATCAAATTAACAAGCAAGAAAATCTTAAATCTTATTGTGAAAACAATGGAAAAATACTTCAGACGACGGTAAGCAGACGGGGTTGATTTCATACTATACTTTGACCCGAGAGACAAAGAGCAAGGTGAACGGAGGGCAGTTATGGGCAGATGCCAGCTATGCCGTGTCACACCCTACTGTGGGATAATAATGGGACGATGCTACGTTGAAAAATTACTTCAAAGAAGGCTGAATACCAAAATGTCAGATATATTTATTTATCTTCATGATAAAATCGATTTTCTCGAAACCATTGAGGGGTGTTGCTGACAGGCGTTGTGTCTAAATGTTTGATAAAATGTTTCATAATATTATGGTTTCTTACATTTTTTTTCTTTGTACGCAAATTTGTGTTCACTTGCATATTGTGAATATTGAATAGAATTGTTTTCGTAATGGTACCTTATTCCAAATAAGACTATGCAGTTGTATTTTCAAATTCTGGGCTATAAATGAGCTACATAACAAATTGCATGAAATTATTATTCCCCCATTTATTTTCATGCTAACAAGACAGGGAAGGAAGTGTTGATCGACATATACTTCACGCCTACGATGTATGAACAGGTGCAAATAAACCAAGGCACAAGACATATCATGACAATGCACTTTGTGCAACCAGTGGAGAAGATGGCGACCCAAATGTTACATATAAAATACTTCACCATGAGATAAAAATGACGCAAGACACCAGGCCCCGAGGTTATAAGAACTTTTTCATGCTCAGGTAAGCTGAGACTAAAATTTATCCTGCTGATAAATGCTGAAATTGTTGAGGGTGAGGTTACGGCCGTGTAAAATCGATTTAAGCCCGCCAGTAACTTTTTGTTACTGATCGTTCCAAGTGGATACTTCTGTGGTGGTTCTTTTTGTTTTATGTCTTGGTGTTTAATATTTTTGTGCTGTTGGCGCCTTATGTATGTTTTCATATTTTTAGTTAAGTTAAGGTAACTGAGTGGCCACCTATTGGGAAAATAGCTGCTCATTCGGCTTACGAAATGTTTTCATGGTAAAGGTACCTGATTGTTAGTTTGGTTTTTTTTCCCACCTCGGGTTTTTGGAGTGGGAATCTTTTACTGATTGCGCCTTTTCCTGATCTTTGCCTATTTGTACCTTTTTAACATTTATCAGCAGGATAAATTACCGGCTTTGGAGTTCTAAACCTTCATTTTCAATATATTTGGAGTATTTCATGAGGAATATGAGTATATCTATGAGGAATTGAAATTTCAAGCTCAGCTGAGATGAGCATGAAAAATGTTATTACCTCAAGACCAGGAAACCAGAGGACCAATGATCCTGATATCGCTTACCTGAGATTTTGGCTTTGATGAATGACCTTTGGCTAAGACCATGTTGGCCAATGTAAAATTGACCTCAAATACTCACATAATTATTAAGAGGTACAAGTACAGGGTGACAAACCTACGTCACAGTCACGTGGGTAATTGATTCAGAACACACGAAAATATAGAAAAACACCCTTCGAGAGAGAGAAGTAAACAGGTAAATATTTTAGGTCACAGCTTGTTGGCAAAGTATTCCGATGATCCAGCTACCCCAGAAACGGTTCCGAAACAACCACTGATTTTCCTAGCAGATGACATCAGCCCGTTCTAGAGCTTGCTTCGAAATACCAGATTTTTTTCTGTGGATGGGAGCACACCATTTCCGGAAACAACATAGACATCTGACATTTGTGACGTTTCTCTGAGGTTTTAATGTATTTTGACAAGCACGGTTGTCTCAAATGGCATTTATTATTTAGTCCCATGTAAAAATGCCCTGTTTTTTGACAGATCGTTTTATATTGTAAAGCCAGTGCCGAAAATAAACAAAAAATTCCAGATAAGGAACACGCCGAATTTACATCCATCAGTGTGGAATTTTATAATAAAAGTTTTGTTACCCTTTGTCTGTCAAGCACTGTTTACATTTGGAATTCTTTGTCTGTCTTGGTTATACGTGTTTCTTTATGATTCAATCCTAATTTGAGGTTTGACTGACCAATCAAGAATGTTAGGGTAATTATTGCCCAGTGATAACAAAAGTGTTTTGAATCCTAGGTGGCGTGTACAGCGCTTGTTTTAAATTTCAAATCCTAGACCTAAGTACAAGTATATTTTTCGTTTGTTTTTGCATGATTCACTACCGTAAACTTTTCTTTGTTCCAGCAATGGATCCTGGCGTATGCAAGTACTGTGGACGCGTATGTTCGAGCCCATCCACTCTCCGACAACACGAACAAAGACATAAAAAATCCGGACCATACTCGTGCTGTGATAAGATCTTCTTCTCAAAAGCCAATCTGAGAAGGCATGAATGCCATGTGCATGAAAAGACCATATCATTCTTATGTACGCAGTGTGGGGCTTCCTTTGCCGTTAATTGTGATCTTAACAGACACATGCGCCGCCATACAAAAAACCTCAAATACTCTTGTGATATTTGCCAGGCAAAATTCGAGACACGAGCGTCACTCAAGGATCACATTAGCATGCACGAGGACGACTATAAACATACGTACAGCGAATGCGGAAAGAAGTTCCGCTACAAGACAAATCTTTCACGCCATGTGAGGACCCATCATAAGCAGCGGGATTGAGGCAAATGTACCTACTTGTACCTTTTAGTGGTATTGCTGAAAAAATCCACGGAGACCTTTGATGAATAATCAAGCAATTTGTTGTGTTTCTAGTCAAGTTCAATGAACCACCTTTTGTTTCTTTTTGTTTTATAAACTAGTAGTTTTCTTTTATTTTATAACTTGTTCTACTGAGCAGGAAGCTCTCACATTTGATTAAAAATAATTGACATTCAGTTGCTCATTTCATTTTTTCTCCTCCTCCTCCTCCTTATTATTATTATTATTATTATTATTAGTAGTAGTAGTAGTAGTAGTAGTAGATGTTGTAGTTTTTATAGTCATTTCAAGACTCTTTCACTCACTTGAGTTTTAGGGTGGGAATTCGGTTCTGATTGCGGTAATTCCTGGTCATTGTTTACCTTTAACTTTTCACTCATATCGAGACAAACCTATGAGTAGGGTGGCTGAGAACGGGAGTAACCCTGCACACTGCCGATATTTCGACGGCCATGATTTCTCTTCCAGTGCTGTTATCAGTAAAATGCACAGTAAGGAGTGGTCATTTTCTTCCGACACTAAGAGACACGGTATTGCTAGGATATGAGCCTTCGATTGAGAAAACCAACACTTACCAGGCCCGACACAAGCCAGGCTGTGCGGCGATAGAAGATAGCTAGCTAGAAATTTGTATTTAGGAATTAGAGTGATTGTTCTACCCATGAAACGAACACACAATCACTGATACCGCACTTTTGTGTTCTCATATTCAAAACAATAATCAATGCAATGATCATACTGAAATGGCCTCAGCCGTTACAAAGGATGAAAAGCACCACATACAGCACCCAAAACTTTTTTAATTCGCGTCATGAGAAACGCTGTGATTTTGCACACGTGAAATTTCAAGCCTCTAGACATATTCCGTACCTGTACAGTCCAATTAGTCTCCAGTCCTGGTCAGCAATTCTTAAAGTACTTTGTTGCCGCGGGTCATTTGTATATTGGATAGTTTCTTACATTGGCTTTTATTTGTGGTGCTACTTTGGATCTGAGTCTGTTACTTCCTGGTCATTATGAGGATAACATGTCCGTGTAATGTTTACACCCAGTAAATCCCACTTTGATATATATTAAAACTAGAGAACACAGGGAGATACCTATTTTATTATTTTTGCTATAATACATAAAGTGTGGGTACTCGTTTGGACCGCGTAGCAGAGGCGGGTCTAACATGTACCCATAATCTATGTTTGCAAAGTGAATTGCAAAGGCGTGTTTTCGAAATGTTGTTTATGGTCTTTCTGCTAGCGCTGAGATTGACCAAATGCCCTAGAGAGTTTGGAATGGAATCAAAAGCCAACACAATATGTATGTACGTATGCACCCTTGTAAGAGTTAGCACAGGTACACACATGTATATCCATGTGAAAAAGTTATAGAAAAATGATAAATGAGCCGCCTCATGAGAAAACCAACAATCGGCATATGCGAAAACAAAGACGCAGATCAGCTTCGCGGTGACCCCGAAGCTGATCAGCGCCTTTGTTTTCGCTACACGGATAGTACACTTCTTCTTAAATCTGAAATTTCAAGCCTCTAGCTCTTAACTGTGACCGTACAGGTTGGTTTGTGACGGTCCTGTTCGGGAACCACATTGTTGGTTTTCCCACGAGGCGGCTCAAATGCAATTTTACCAAATTAAATTGTATTTGAGTTCACGGAGTAGAACTCGTACTGAGTAAAATATGCTGGTGAAATTTACTTTTAAAATTGCCATTCGATACCGTAAAGTCCACTTTTAAAAATGGCACTATATGCTATTATGGTCCGGCATATATTTCTGTAAATCTTTGAACAGTCATGGACCATTTAAACAACGCACAAATCCCTCATCATCAACATTAAGTCCCATTCTATCAGTCGGAAGTAACTTTGATTCATTTCGTCTTGCTTTCTCATATCGAACCCCAAGAGTACCCCTCTCAACAGCATTTCTCTCGAAAGACATAACTGCCTCCTTCTTCTTTCCTTTCAACCGTCTTCTGGCTTGATGGTCGAAGAAGTGGTCTCTACAATAGTTATTATGTATATTAAAACATGTCGTGAAAACATACCCAGACTCGTGCGTTTTAGAAACATTATACATGTACTTGCCATTTTCACTTCTATAACCATGTCTTTTCTGTTATAATTGCGAGATTTGAGCAAAAATAGTTTTCTACTACAAAAAAATCTCTAAAGGGTCAGAAACATTACTTTTTATTTAGATGCAAAGCCACAATTGCAAATGGTATAGATTGTAGTCTATTGAAACCGTTTCGATGTCCCATCATCCTTAACATCATATAACTTACTTAGTGTCGATCCCTCTGATGATCCTTTCACAATTTGCCAACTTCGGAACCGATGGCTGGTGTGGAACGTCTGTGTAGAATGATGGAATATTCTCTGGCTCTACAAGCTTATAGACAGTGCTTCTTGCTGTCCTGTAGGAAAACGTCCTGGAATTAAAATGAAAACTCCATGTGCGGTTAATGTTTATCAGTCAATGCTTAAAACAAATGTACCTGCCTCTCTAGGCTAGACTGACTGTACTATATGAGCCACCTCGTGGGAAAACCAACAATGTGGTTTCCGAACAGGTCTGACACAAACTGGGGTGTACAAGCACAGAAGATGGCTAGAGGCTGGAAATTTTGGATTTAGAAAGTAGAGAAATTGTACTATCCGTGTAGCGAAAACAAAGGCGCTGATCAGCTTCGCAGTTACTGCGAAGCTGATCTGCGCCTTTGGGTTTCACATAGGCAGATTGTTGGTTTTCCCATGATGCGGCACATATAATAAGCATTATAAAATAAAGAACAAAAAGCACAGGAATGGACATGATTAAATTCAAAATTCCAACCCAGACGCAAAATGTGAAACAAAACTAAACAAAACAAGACGGACAAAACAATATGACAATACATAATTATGAAGAGTAAGATGACTAGCTCTTTTCTAGACAGGTAGCCATCAGGCTAACTTGAACTAAAACAAAATTTGCGTATACATGTACAACAAAGACGTAGACAAACTAAACATTCAAAGTAAAGAACCGCCTCTGTATGGTCAGCAAAGAATTTCTGGAGGATTTAATGTCTAAAATCAATGCATTATAAACAAGATAAACAAACTAACATTACTTGTAGGATTAAGCAATAAAAAGAAAACTGAGATCCTTTAAGAGCAATGAGCGTATTGATGAGATAAGGGATGGGCCATACATGCAGTTAATGTATTTCTGACAAAATCAGGTTTAGAATAGGGCCCAACGATCAATGTCTGAAATCGGGGATATGGCGTTTGCCATCACCCTTAACCTTAACAATATTGTAATTATAAAAGTGTATGGAATTATGCGTGTGTGGACAGTAAAGATTTTTTTTTACTTTTAAAAGATAAGGAACACACAAACCTTAAAGATAGGGAACACAGCAGATGTGTCTATACAGAGTTAGTATTCATACAAAATAAATAAATAAATTGGTAAAAGAAGTATCTCTACGTTGTGTAAGAACATTTGTTAATCATGCTTACCTGTTAGGGTCCAGGCGTGTGTAAAGTTTCTCAGTGGCTGTGCCTATGAACCGTCCAAATTCCATGATTGTGACAGTACCATGTCCCTGTTTGTCATACTGTGTTAATTCGGAGAAGAACGTCTCTCCCATCATAGAACTGAAGGCTCTGACATTGTAAGTTCCTGTTTCACATAATGCGTACAATAGAGACTTCGCATCTATGTTGGCTATCAGAGCCTCCCATAATTGTAGCGGCCACCCACGAATGTTCGTCGTTGGTGGGGGGAACACACTAAAAAGGTACAAGTAGGCAAAGATCAGGAAAAGGCGCAATCAGAAAAAGATTCCCACTCCAAAAACCGAGGTGGGGAAAAAACCAAACTAGCAATCAGGTACTTATACCATGAAACATATCGTAAGCCGAATGAGCAGCTATTTTCCCAATAGGTGGCCACTCAGTTACCTTAACTAAAAATATGAAAACATACATAAGGCGCCAACAGCACAAAAAATTTTAAACACCAAGACATAAAACAAAAAGAACCACTACAGAAGTATCGACTTGGAACGATCAGTAACACAAAGTTACTGGCGGGCTTAAACCGGTTTTACAGGTACCTAACCTCACCCTCAGCTTCTGCAGTGGTTCACAACATTTAGTTAGTTCTTCGGTCCTCGTGGTGAATCTCTAACTAGTCAATGAATCATCAAGAACAAACAAATAAATCATGATAAACATCCTGATGAATCAATAACCAGGACTCACAGATTGAGTAAGCTGCCCGACGATGGAGATCCCTGGGCGCCGAATAACCTACTAACTCCGGAGCAAAAGAAAAACATCAGTTGGACCCCGGTGGGCCAAGCAACAGACAAGAAGCTCCGGCCCCAACAAACTAAAATGAATAGCTTTAAGTCGGGGCCATCATAGAGTCTGACGCCCGACCCACCGGCGTGCAATTAAAGAAGGCAGCATAGTTATCAACCATGATTGGGTTAAAAACTAAGCATGCAGACTGTCGCATAACATTCAAGTTATAACCTATACGTCTGTAACGTGTTATGATTTTTCCGAACTGAAGAGAAAAATCATTTATTCCTTTAAAGTCTATTTCATCAAGTAGCCTTTTTCTCAACCGTTTTCGCATCGCTATTCTGTCTTTGGCTGGAATTCCTGGATCGTCTTGACTCTTACACCATTCACGTATATCTCGACATAGGTCTGCGGCATCCACGTCACCGTTCTGTCTCATTTTTCTTTCCAAAGGTTCGCTGAAATGGGTGACTGCCATGGAAACTGACATAGGTTCTGTGATTTCCTCTATCATTACATGCGAAAGGAAAGTGGTTTTCGACTTACAAAATTTTCTGCGGGCACGAGTCAACAAATGCGTTGAGTCGATGCAACGCACTTCAAGTTGATGTCGAGTCTCACTGAACTCTGGTGTATAGAACCAAAGATTTGGATACACTGTATCATCGATCTTTCAAATTGGGTTTTCTCGCAGAGGAGAATCACTGAACCATTTATTGTACCGATCTTGCCATACATAGTTTGCGTATGCAATGTTAAGCAAATGTTTCGACACTTTTTTTGAAAGCACCTAGGCTGTAAGTTCAGCTAAACGGCGTGGCGTTGATTTTCGTCTGGGTGTTTTGCTGTCAAATTTAGGCGCTTCTAGTCCTAAAACACTTGATAATTTGTCCAGTTTGGTAGCTTTACTGGTACTTTCTTTCACCGTGACACCACGTGTTCTTGTTAAATATCTTGCTTATACACGAAGTTCAAAGTCGCGAAGCTTTCGGAGTTTATCGGTTGACGATAAGATATCTATCAGTTCGTTACTCTGAAC
The DNA here is from genome assembly GCA_964017185.1 of Rugalucina vietnamica. Lineage (NCBI taxonomy): Eukaryota > Metazoa > Mollusca > Bivalvia > Lucinida > Lucinidae > Rugalucina > Rugalucina vietnamica. The sequence goes on from OZ024879.1 coordinate 42,389,965, forward strand.
ATTATTCCATCTTCTCGTTTTATTACACTTGCTGTCTGCCTTTAAAAGCGATAACAGTGTTACAGCATCAGCGTCATTTATCGTTATAGGCTCACCAGTCGTTGCATCTGTACTGGACTTTGGTTCACTATTTGGAGCTTCCACACTTACTGCAGATTCAGTTGGAAAGGATTCTGCTGATTATTCCTCCGGCGCGCCCATCTCAGGAGCTTCGCTATTGACAAGAACATTTGCCCACTCACTGTCATTTATATATGCCGAGAGAATGTCAATCTCAATGTCTTTGTCTGCTTCCGTAAATGCTAATAACTCAGTCTGTAGCTCTAGTTCTCCATCACTGTGTAAGTGGAGAATGCTGTCTGGAATGGTTTCCAATAAGGTTGTTCTCGTGTCATTTGATTCTAAATTTTCGGACTGTTCTGTAGAGCGAGGGATTCGTTTTGTACACAAACTCGGCAATAGTCTCGGTAATGCCTTTGTTTGTGCAAACCAGTTTTCCAAATTCTCTTTCAAATTCTGGCGCTTTATTTAGATCCTTAAATGACCTTATCATATCAGACTTTTTGGTGCGCTCAGTGTCCCGCCACTCATCCTTTTGAAGTTGCAAAATCGTCAGTGGTTTTCCATTTACAGAACGGACGACCAAATCATGCCATTGACCATCAAAAGATTCTGCAGGTATATGAATTCCTGCTTCATGGCAACGGTTGTGGACATCTACCGACACTCTTCGGAGAGTTTCCGTATTGAGAGAGTATCCCTTTGGAAACCAACACACCGGGGCACATTTTATACTGTCTTTTGTCCATAATCTATCCAAATCACAACACAGGTAAACTATTGCTTCTGACGCCTTTTCTCTACGAAGGTTGTATGAACGAATTAGCAATGTCTTGATGTCACTGAGTACAGATAAAAGGTCCTTTGCATTGATTGATTTTGAGTCCGACATATACGTGTTATCCACAGACCTATCGTTGACCGCTTATTCAAACAGCCCTATGAGTTCAACATTAGAGCTTTTGGATTCTATTTCCTCTTTCAAAGCTTACACCTCTGTTGATAATTTTGTTGGCTTCTTTGGATTTTCATTCCCATAAATTTGTTTCGCTACCTCATAACTCCTTTCAAACAAATCGCTGTCCCTGTTTAACTTAAACACTGAGGAAGTATCAGGTCTCCATGACAAGTACAACAAACTGTCAACGTTCAAAGCCTCAATTTCTGCCAAGCATTGTAAGAGATACCGAGGTGGAAGTTTTTTATGCATTTGCTTTACAGGACATTTGAGTTCAATTCCTGCTGTAGTTGAATCAAAACTATCTGCCCGTCTCAAACTGCCATCCGGGGAAACAACCATAAACGAGCCATCTAGCTCAACACAGCCTTCCTCGTAAAAGCGCACACTTGGTTCAATAACAGGTAATACCTTCAAAACAATTGTCGCAACGGCGTTTTGTTCATTGATTGTCCCGTAGTCCAACATTTCTTGCACGGCTGCAGAAAACGGCTTTGGTGGCACGTGGCAAATCTCTTCCTCAAAATGTTCCTTTTCCTTTTGTAATCCGTCGAGTCCAATCGCTTTGAAAAATGTGCTACCCGTAATTTTTGCCTTTTCTCGAATTGCTTTCCATTCGCCCGTTCTTTGTTTCACCATCCTTGTGTCAGAGCTGGATGACACACCTTCTGCAAGCTCTTGAAAGTTAGCACATTGGTCAATGTTCACTTTGTCTCCAATTGTGTATTTACTGCCCTGCATATATGCCAAGTAAAGACAGATCGTTTCTCTCAACTTTTCAAAAGCTTGCAGGAAGTCATCTATATCATGTATGAAAGCTATTATACCACATATGGCGAATATATATTTGCTTTTCCGCCAGTTTTCTTCTCCTTCACGCTCAATTAATTTCTTCTTAGAATATTCTTTTTTCTCTTTAATGTCTTGAATAGCAATCACGCTATATGACAAGTCTTTGAGGGCAAATTGCAGGGACTTTACACTATTTTTACTTGCTTCTGGTGACAGTGCCTTAATATCAGCACAACTTTCTAAACATTCAAGATCCTGCACTGACTTCTCAATCACACTTATCTTCTTTTTTCATTCTTCCTGTCGCTGTTCTAGGGACATACCGTCCTCATGGCCTAATATATCGACATCGCCAGAGTTTTCCGTTAACCGTTGCTTAATTTTCTTCCCATCATAAGTGAGGCATGCTGATTTCGATTTTAAAGCGTCAGCCAGAGAATACATTGCATCAGTGAGCATACCTGGAGGACGTTCTCGTGTTTCAGATGCAGAATACGGTGTGAAGTTCCGTAATATATCGACAGACGGAACAGCAAAGTTGATATCCGAGTTTATGGGGGAAAATTCTCCTTTCTTTGTTTCACCTAAGACCACCTGAGAAGTGTTCTTATATCCACTCATGAAATTAATAAATTTTCCACCAAAGACTCGCCATCCAAGTTTCCAAAACTTTTTTGTTTGGTCACTGTAACGCATTGACGATGTGTTTTCCATTGTATACCACTTAAGAACCTCAACCCACAGGAGATATGCAATATTGTCCAATGGGAAGTTGTTAGAATGAACAAGTCTGCAGAAATCCAAAAAGGATTTCTTTGTTCCGGATTCTTCGAGAGTTTTCAGTACATCAGGCAGTGTGGCATTCATTTCCTGAATGTCTTATTCAAGCGCTGAGATAGTGAAAACGACTGCAGAGTATCTGATGTAAGAGAATCTTGTAGATAGTTCCTACTCTCCTGACTACTTGAATTTAACCCCCTGACATCAGCTAATGGTTCGGCTGTGAACTCTAATGGAAATGCTTCATATGTATCGTCGCCTGACTCGGGCGTAAACAGTGACTGAGCTGAACTACCACGTATTCGCTTGGTTGCTGGTGACTTCGATGGCGTTGGCCGAAACTTCTGCCGTCTATGGGGCATCTTACTCAGTGGGGAACCTGGTGACCTTGACCATTATTTTCGTTTCCTATCTGTCGATTTAATGGGCGATGAATCTTGTTTTTTCTTTGATGAAATTTGCGGTGAAATTAGAACATCCAAAAGACCCGGCCATTTTACACACGGACGAGGAATTCCCAGAGATTTCCTTTGCCTGCCAAGTCTTTGTTGTTTCTTGCGTGACTTAGAGATTTTGATGGTCAGGCGTGTTTTTTTCTTCGCCATATCTGAAACATAAAAGATTAGAAATAGCAAACTGTATTCAACATGTATCGGGTGCCGTTTTACTATATATTCCCTATTTATGGATATCCAAAATTCATTTATGTATATCCAAAATCCATTCATGTATTTCCAAAATTCATTTATGGATGTCCATAATTTATGTTTTGATATCCAAAATAATCTAGGATATCCTAAAATGAATTAAGGACATCCTAAAATGATGAATGTGTCTATATCATTGTTTTTAATGTGTTCCATATCATGTTATAACACTTTCTAATGAAGCTCAACACTATGACAGCTGAATTGAGTTGAAAAGGCTCGGGGGGGGGGGGGGAAGGGGGCAGGGTAATTTTGGTACGAACGTGCCGCCAAATACTTTAAAACATACCACATTCACATACCTTGCCTTCGAAAAATAGGGACCCATTCATCGCGCGTATACTTGATTGTATAAACGTTTGACCTACTCACATATGTAGTTTTGGTTTTTATGTTGCCTTCACACAAATTCATACAAAAAATGATACGAACGTTATTTTAGTTCGACTTTATTAGCTGCGTATCTCAGCAAAATGTTTTTAAACATGGATGTCAGAAACTTTTGGTCATTCATATACGAAATATGGGAAAATGGGACCATTCATACACTTTTATTTGAAAAATGAAGACAATTCATATACCTAATGAGGCTGAAAAAGGGGGTTATTTGGGCAGCACGTCCGTACTTTGTCATACATGGATAGATATCACCCCCCCCCCCCCCGAGTCTAATGGTCATTTTTATGGCGGATATGGTTGATAATAGAATTTGTGTGATGCCGGTTTTTCCAATAAAAACGCAATTTATTCATATTTAGCCGTGTCATGAGAAAATAAGCTTCTCGCATTAATGATCAGCACCTTTGTTTTGTCACATGCATAATGCATTCTATATGGTCAGAAACCATTACGGCTGAGTCACGATCAGGGTTGCTTTTACTACATTGGTCATGTTATGCATCTGTAATTCAGTGTGATATTATCCAATACTTAATGTTTTTACTTTTTCATAACACTGAGATAATAAGCTTTCTGGCGATATATAATGATACCATATTGTATACAAGATTTTGCGTCAGAGAGAGATTATATGCTAAAAAAACAGCGTTTTTCACATGTTTTGATGTTGCACTTTTATTTTGGGTGTTTTGTAAACATGTTTACTTTTATGTTCATGAATAGAATATGTTGCATATGGCTCTAGAAGTAAGGAGAAATATGTCCCCTGTAACAGACTTTTTACGGCTGTAAATTTGGACTAAAAATAATGAAAATATGGAGTTAGAAGTGAAACTGTTCTTTTGTAATATTTTCAAGATTTTCTTGGTGTCTACAGTTCACATGCTGAAAACATCAGACAAGTACTTTAAATAGTTTTGTTTTGTATTTAGTATTTCGTTGTGAAGCCAAATAGCAGATTAGAATCAACAAAAGATGAAATTAACTTCTCAGAGAAGAGCAATGATTTTCGAAAAATAGTCATTTTTATGTAGAGTCCGTAGCCCCTATGTTTGAAATGAGATTTAAAGACCAGGTTCCTATAAAATGGGATAATATGTCCTGTTTGATTTTCAGACTGAGGTCTAGTACAACCCATCTAAATGATATCTTCAGAAATTATTAAGGACAAAAGATATAGCATAATTGATTTTTTCTCTGGCCTGTAGAGTCCGTAGCCCCTTGAAAAGCGAAACTTAAGACATAAGACATACAATTTAAGGCGTTTTTAAGGTTTCTTCCCAACTTTCATATTCTAACACATAAGTTGCATCATATTAAAGTAACTGCATCAATCTAATTCTTAATTTCTGAGACATCTTGACATTTTCGGACCAAATCTGGAGAAAACGAATAATTTCATATTTTACAGTAAAATCAATGTATATCAAAAATAAATTAATGTGGTATTTTCCCTAAAATGTACAACCCAAATATATGCAAATATCAATAACAAGTGACTGATACCAGCCTGATTTTCACTTTAGAATTTTGGATTACCTCCGACTTTTCCATTCACCTAATGAGTATTAATTTAGACTATTAAATGCATATATCTCAGTTATTTTGAATGAAAACATAAAGTATGGGTATTCATTTTCTTAGTTAGAACACGAGGAACAATTTGGTACCAAAATTATATACATTTTCCAAAAAAATCAAATTCATTACGAAAACGTGCCCATGCAATATACAGAGATTTTTTAAGTTGTAAAAAATGAATATTTTCAGTAAAAAAATTTTTGATATTTTTCTTATTTTTGCTCAAAACATAGATTGTGGGTACACGTTAGAACCGCCTCGCCGAGGCGGTTCTAACGAGTACCCACAATCTATGTTTTGGAGCAAAAATAAGAAAAATAGTTATACCCCTGCATACCCCAGTTTTACTATATAAAAGTGGGGTATGAGGGGGTATACTTTACACGGACATGTTTTCGTGATGCATCAAAATTTTCACTGACAGCATCATCAATGGGAAAAGATCAATGCAAGAAAATTTACTTTTTTCGGTATTGTACAAAATATATGTCATATCGCCTGTTGTTAACCTCAAAATTTTCACTCAAATTTGCCCGCTCGTGAAAATTCTAAAACTACCGGTTTACATTATCCAGTACAGGTTTTTAGTAATTCACTGGTTTGTCCATGCACGATAACCGTGCAAATAGCACATCATCAGCTCTTCAATGAAGAGGGGAAAAAGTCCATGTCGTCTGCTTCAGAATGTTTTTATTCATTGAAAGTCATCATACATTAAGTTGTTGTGTTTCTTAGACATTATGAAGACTATCACAAGAAGTCAATCCGTGAATAATAACAAAGAGCTTGAAATGCTAGGGTCAAATGTACCCCAAAGTAGCAAAAAGGCCGAGAAAATGAGGCGGTACCGTGCAAACTTGAAAAGTGACCCAGAAAGATTAGAAAATGCCAGAAAGAAAGACAGAGAAAGAAAGAAAGCAGCACGAGCTAAATTAAGGCAGAAGATTGCAATGGGTAACACTAAACTGCAAAAGAAAGTCAGAGCACAGACAAGACAGCATATGCAAAAGTACAGAAAAACACTGGCTGCCAAACTGAGCAATTATGACAGAAAAAGAAAAAAGAAAGAAGAACAGAGACAGAAGAAAGAAACTGTAAAAGAAAGAACACAAATCTGGCGTATGAGAATTAATTTGCATAGGAAGAAACCAAACATCACAAGTAAAACTACTGCCAGAGAAAATTCTAGCAGTGAGGAAAAACAGAGGTCAAATCACCCAAGTAGGTGGGCAGTGTATCGCAGTACAAACAAGGTAAAGAAGGCATTACCTAAATCACCCGTCAAAAAAGCAGCAGTACTGAAGAAACTATTACAGTCGCCAAATACTGCTAAATGTCTAGCAGATGAAGGAGTTTTGCTGACTGAAGATGCAAAAAGCAAAATAAGTGTGGCAGACACAATGATGCAAAATATTACTGAACAAATTGATGAAGTAAAGCCAGCAGGAACACAGCAGGAAAGAAAGCAATTTGCATATAATACCCTTGTACAAACTGCTCTAAAATCTATAAGTAGGAAATATGTGAAAAATAGACAAAACATTTTACGTACGCTGGGTGTGAATTGGAAAAATGCAAAGAAGTTTAAAAAAGAAGCAAATAAAGACTGGTGGAAACAGAATCCGAGAAAAGCAAGGAAGGATAGAATAAGTGAGGAAACAAAGCTCAGAGTGAGAAATTTCTATCTTTCACCTGAAGTAAGCCGTCAGGTACCAAACAAAAAAGATGTTGTTTTGGTTAAAGAAAACAATCAAAAGGAATATCTGCAAAAACATGTAATGATTGCCACTTCTGCAGATACTTATGCACAATACAAAACAGAGTACCCAGAAGATAAGATCGGGTTTACATCATTCAAAAAACTAAAACCTGAAAATGTAAGAAGAATCTCAGAAACAAGCAGAAAATCGTGCTTGTGCAAAGTTTGTTGCAATGTCGCCTTAAAGGTCGAGGCTTTAAAAACATTTGTCACAAAGCATAAAATTAGTGTTGATACCAACAAAGATAAGATTGTAGATGTCACCCTTTGTAATAAAGAAGAAGGAAAGGAATATAACAATAAGTGTCTGATCAGAGAATGTAAAGATTGCAGTGTTGAAAGCTTAAGAAATTATCTTGAGATTCCACTAGAAAAGAGTGCTGAAGATAAACTTGAAATAACCTGGAATAGATGGGAGTTATTAACAGTCCAAAAAGATGAGAAAAACTCTAAGAAAATCACAAGTTGTGTGGCAAAATCTACAAGTTTTGACGAATTTGTAACAGAACTTGAAAAAGACATTAAAACATACCCAAGCCATCGCTTTCGTGCAACATGGCAACATCAGCAAATGGCAAAATGTTCACAGTCCCTTCAAACAGGTGAAGTAATGTCTGTAATGGATTTCGCTGAAAATTATAAATGTAGTTTTCAGAATGAGCCTCAAGATGCATTTTTTGACAAAAATTTAGTGACAATACACCCATCAATGAACTATTACAGAAAAGTAATTGATGATCAGGATGTTTTGGTGAAACATTCCATTACAGGCATAAGCAATGACTTAAAACATGATGCTACCTTTGTAAAAGTATTTGAAGAAAAAAGTTTGAACATTCTGAAAACGTCTATGCAAGTAGAAAAGCTACAGCAATGGTCTGATGGATGCGCGGCTCAGTATAAAGCCAAGACAGCATTTGCTTATTTAAGTGAGAAAGACATTAATATATCTAGAAATTATTTCGAAACCTCACACGGGAAAAATGTCTGTGACGGTTTGGGGGCAGTAATTAAAAATTCATGTTATAGGGCCATGTTGACTGGGCACATAATAGGAGGAGCGGGTGACGTGCACAGCCACTGTAAAAACACATTAGAACATTCACTAAGAGTCAACGCAAAAGAATCAACAGCGTCTATCAGACAATTCATATTCATAGACAAAGATGAAGTAGCCGTCTGCAAAAACTCTGGTGGGAACTAGAAAGATCCACAATGTGCGGAATACCGGTAAACCTATGATTGTTGAGAGTCGTAACCTATCATGTTTTTGTACCAGCTGTGTAAACAATGCTGCAGGTGACTGTCAGAACTCTGAATATGTACAGAGGTGGATTAAAACAGACTTGAGTTGTATCCTTCACATTATAAGTTCATTATTTTGCCGTAAACCCCATAAACTACATGAAAATAAAAACCAGGGATAACCAATATTTAATAATAATAATAATAATAATAATAATAATAATAACAACAACACAACAACAGCAACACAACAACAACAACAACAACATCGTTTATAGAAGGAGCTCAGTTGGGCTAATTTAGTCTGCCCTCGGGTCCTCATATCCATTACAGTGCAAGCATGTTTTCTCAACAGTTTCCTGAATATAAATATTTTAGATGTTTTGGAGGATAAAATGTGTTTGACATTGCATTCCTTAACAGGTGCCTAGGCCAGTCTACCACAGGAAAGTCCACTAGTTTGCCAGTTGCAGATGTCACACAAGCTGTTGATGTCAAAAGAAAAGCCGAAGACTGAGACCTATTTAAATTTATTATAAACAATATGACATTTCATAGTCTGAGACACATATAATGATGTTGATACAATCAAAAGTGACTAAAACCATCCTTCTCAATACTTTTAGTCATTGTATGTATAATAGCATTGTGAAAATCTGCATTGTGCTGAAGAAATGTGCAGATATTATGCTAGGCTAGCTGCAAGATAACCGTGCATTTATTCAGTGCCTATGTTTTCGCTTCCTAAAAACTTTTTAATTCCATCTATGCGTTCTACTAATCAGTACCTGTTACATGCTTTCTATTATAATTGGGTCTCGAAGTGAGAAAACCGGTCTTCGGGGTTTCCGACACAAATCAGACTTGAAAGGAGTAGAAGAGGAATTGTTCTATCTATGTAGCAAAAACAAAGTCGCTGATCAGCTGTGCAGATACTGCAAAGCTGATCTGCGCCTTTATTTTTGCATATGCAAAAATCAGGTTTTCTCATGATGCGGCTCATATAATAATGTCCTTTTCATGACAAATTTGTGTTTGAAGAAATAAAATCATATCCAGTAAAAACAATTTTTACAAAATATTTAAATCTATATCAATTAAACACCATGATATGATATGAAACAATTGACATCTATGCGTTCTACTAATCAGTATCTGTTACATGCTTTCTATTATAATTGGGTTTCGAAGTGAGAAAACCGGTCTTCGGGGTTTCCGACACAAATCAGACTTGACAGGAGTAGAAGAGGAATTGTTCTATCTATGTAGCAAAAACAAAGTCGCTGATCAGCTGTGCAGATACTGCAAAGCTGATCTGCACCTTTATTTTTGCATATGCAAAAATCTGGTTTTCTCATGATGCGGCTCATATAATAATGTCCTTTTCATGACAAATTTGTGTTTGAAGAAATAAAATCATATCCAGTAAAAACAATTTTTACAAAATATTTAAATCTATATCAATTAAACACCATGATATGATATGAAACAATTGACAACAATAAAACAATGTTTCTGTAGAGTCCGTAGCCTCTCAAAAGCTGAGTTTTGCTAATTGGTAAACTAACAGAAATGTTAGTAACTAGTACAAGATAAATGTTTGACACTTTTTTTCTGATTTCCATTGTTATATATCATGATTTTATGACGTTTTCTGACCAAAACGTATAAACAAAGCATAAACATTAACTTGTCTAGTATGAAAAAATGCTTATATTTTCAATATAAAATCATTTTTTAGCCATATGAGATAATTTACATACAGTTTTATGTGTTTCTCTTGTTCAATGAACTTATTTCCAAATAGTTATCCTCTTGGTATTATTGAATTTATTAAAATTTTGAAAATATCAACCATGTTTGTTTGCATGTGTATAGTCCGTAGCCCCGATACACACTGTAGCATTTTCAGCTGTCATTCAAAAACCTATCAGAAGCCTACAAAAATATTATAGGAATATACACCCAAGGGGTTAAGTGTCATGATAACATAAACGAAATGAAGATATAAGGAAATTAATTTTTTGGTAAAAGTGCAACACAAACAGCAACCCTGATTGTGACTCAGCCGATGAGTACAGTTTTTTACGTGTCGTGTCGCATATGAAGCAAACATTTTATTAAATATGTGCAACTACTCTTAGGGGGAAACCTTGCACGTGTTAGAATAAACTGAAAAGTTGTTAACACTGAGCTCAGGGATCTGTACAGAATTTATAGGACAAACAAGATACATGTTAGTTGCACTATCTCACGGCACGCAAGATGCCCGTTATAGCTATGACGCGCGATCCTTAGGGATGTCTCTCGTCCACAAACGCCTTTAGACTGTCCTGTGATCACCGCGTGTTTCTCACAGTGCTGCGAAATGTTCATCTGACTTAATTTAGCAAGATTGTCTCACGGCTGTCAAGTGGTCAACGTATACAATGCGTTTGTCGTGCGACCGTAAATGTGATAACTTTGATTTTCACACGACCATCTTGCGAAAGCACGTGTGTGTGTTCATGAGCAAATGCGTATTTTTTGAGGCGCTTGCAAATCTCTGTGCAATATTCATATGGTCTGTTGCATGTGGCAATATCGAACGACGAAGCAGCTTACCTTAATATAAATGTACACAGTTGAGAAACACGTGGTACGGAATGGGTGACGCACAATGAAATTCTGTCCGAAGTTGCGATGAGAAATTCGAATTTCTCCTATAGCGTTCACTCTCTATACAGATAGTCAATGCAGAAATTGAACATTTATTGAATGAAAGTAACATAAAGGATCCAGGTTATTTCGTTTTCGCAAACACTTCCGCCCAATGAACACATAATACTTCCAACATAATAGCATTAAAGTGTTTGCGAAAACGAAATAACCGGGATTTCTTATGTTGCTTTCTTTTAATAAATATTCAATTTCTGCATTGGCTGCACATATTTATCAGTCAGTAGAAGAAATGCTGTAGGAAAAGAAAAAACTCGAGGCGGCCTGCGAAAAATTAAGCATCGGCTTTAGGCCTGAAAGCAATAATTCAATAATTCAAGAAACCTATATCCAAACGGAGTTATAGTGCCAAAGAAAACTTTCAATAATTCAGCTCCATGCAAACATATCTTTCAAGGACACGATTCTATATAACAATGTAATAAAAGTAATCGTAATAGCATTGTTTTGTATATACCATACAAACAACATGTATAAATACATGCAGTGCGCACGTGAACAACTATATCTAAGCAGTAATTACCGAGCATGGCTACATCTGAAAACAAAACAACATTAGCGGCCCTTGTGGTTGGATTGGGGACTGGCACAAAAGGAGTATTCTGTTTGCAAAATTCAATTTTAATTAGAAGTATTTCGTTTAAATGCATTTTTGTTCATCTTTGAATAATGTGTTTAGAAGCAACAGAATAAAGTCAAAATGAACAGTTGTTGGACAGGACCAGCGCAACGAAACTTTTTCACGGTTTATACCATTTCCACACTGATGGATGTAAATTCGGTGTGTTCCTTATCTGGAATTTTTTTGCTTATTTTCGGCACTGGCTTTACAATATAAAACGATCTGTCGAAAAACAGGGCATTTTTACATGGGACTAAATAATAAATGCCATTCGAGACAACCGTGCTTGTCAAAGTACATTAAAACCTCAGCGAAACGTCACAAATGTCAGATGTCTATGTTGTTTCCGGAAATGGTGTGCTCCCATCCACAGAAAAAAATCTGGTTTTTCGAAGCAAGCTCTAGAACGGGCTGATGTCATCTGCTAGGAAAATCAGTGGTTCTTTCGGAACCGTTTCTGGGGTAGCTGGATCATCGGAATACTTTGCCAACAAGCTGTGACCTAAAATATTTACCTGTTTACTTCTCTCTCTCGAAGGGTGTTTTTCTATATTTTCGTGTGTTCCGAATCAATTACCCACGTGACTGTGACGTAGGTTTGTCACCCTGAACAACATTGTTTGCGGCTTTGTCTGCCGGAACCAAGACATACTTTCTATGAAATTCTTGGATACCCTGCTTCAAATGCCTAAATGACGATTTGGGTTTAGGAGGTAAAAGATTAGTATTTTGTGAATAAAACTTAATACGTTTATCCATGATAGTGAAGATACATCTGTTTCATTCTTTAAGAGCATTAGCTTCAACACCCTCTCGTTTACACCATCGATTACTGAAATCATTTAATGCAGATGCAATCTCCTCTCTACATTTGTCGAAATTAATGTAGGATGGGAATCTATATTTCGGACCTTTAGAAACATTTTTGCGAATTCTAGAATCCGAAATTATTTTTAAATTTCCAGTAACTATATGTCCGGCTGGTTGATAAACATTTTGAATCTTTACAATCTCAAGACTTAAGAGTATTAGCATGGATATCAAGATCAGTAAAAAGTTTATTGAAATTAAAAATAGTATTTCTGATTGGTTTGTTATATTTGTAACAAATAATAGGAGGTTCTGAATTTTGGAAGTAGGTAGGTATAGACACTGATCTATCCTGGAATATGCTTGGTAAATCAATAAAGTCAATTCCTTTATTAATGAAAGGAATTTTAATAAAACTTCTAATGTGATTAGATTCTGAATCGATAAATGGACGAAGAGCATGCTGAGTATAACATCTTGTTAACAGTGCAGCCTCATACATTTGATTATTTCTATCGTAAAATCTATTAGCCTTTGTGTCCAAGGAACGTAATGCAGCAATAGGTAGAGAACTAAGATAAGACAGCATTGGATGTCGACCGTGAATCCTCAGTTTAACAGCTAAATCATTAAGGGAAATTTTCAATTTCAATGCAGCGCACCGTTTACGTTTGTCATTACCCTTTTTCCGTATACCATGAGATCTAGATTTACGTTTACGGGACTCTGAAAGTGTAAGCACATCAAAATCGGGCATTTCGGAAATATTGCCTTCATGGTAAATGTTGTCGTTAAATCCCAGTGGAAAGGGTGTTTGCAGTAATTTTATCCATTTAAGTACAGTTTCAAATCGTTTGATGTTTTTGAATCTAACTGAAGAATTTTCATCATATGAGATTTTCTCCACAGGTTGAACTATAACATCATTGGGAGAATGACCAGTGCGCTTAAAATGCTGGTACAGAAAGGTATCGTTATTTTGGGGCTTTCTGATTCTACGATAGTGCTCACCAAATCGTTTTTGCAAAGTTCGACAAGTTTGTCCAACATATTGCATTCTACAATTATTTGTATTTCAAGTAAGAACATATACAAGATCCATTGATTTTCAGTCTAAATCAGAATCATTAACCACTGAAAATGTCCTACCATTCACAGATGAAGTGATAGTAGTCTTAGAGCATAAATGATTGCAACAGTTGCACTTCTTGGCATTGCATTTAAAAATACTAGGGTACATTCCAGGTCTCTTGAACGGATTAATATATTTACGTAAAATTGGTGATTTGAGTGGAGATAACCTAATCTGAAGATTATTACGAAACATATTTGAATTAGAAGCTCCGTGTCGATTAACAGTAGATGCCGAAAATAAATTAAGAGGTGTCACCCTAACAGTAGGTAATAAATTTTGAAAATTGTTAGTTGAATGTGGAATCCGTACAGTAGACGCGGCATGCAACCTAAGGGGAGTTAATTTAATTCCTAATCTTTTTGTGATAGTCAAAGTTGGGAGTATCTAATGCACTCGTTTCTAAAATATTGTCGTTCTGACGATTCACTTCTCTGTGATCAATGATTGCTGTGACTACTTCTTGAATTTGATTTTGTACATCTTCTGTGACTTCTTTGTCAACAGATCATTCGTAACATTTTCTCTGTCACCATTAGTGGCAGTTTCTTCTGTGATGAAAACCTTTTCTTTCTTCTTTTACTCTTGTTCTTTTTTTCCTCAACTATAAGAGCAATTACATTTTCAGAAACATGAAGCCTTTTCCCTTCTTTGACACAACCAACTACTATTGCACCACTGTCCATGATCTCAACGTTCACGTACTGTTCCAGTTCAGAGATGCTTTCAACTGATGGAACCGCATTTAGATCTCCAATTTCGTTCAAAAGTGTAAGCGGATTATCATGTCCATCTCGCACTGTAACTCTGTGCCATTGGCCATCACATGAACACGCTGGTACATAAAGCCCTCTCTTGTGACATTCGCCACGAACATACTCCATCATTTAAGCCATATGCTATGGGTACCGCATGCAGTTCTTCTTCTTTGTAGAGTCTGTCTAGATCTGAAACCATAAATCCAAGAAATTCTGATGCGCGATTTCTGGTTAGCTGATAAGACGATTCTAAGCATGTGAGACATTCATGGAGCCAAGTCTGGACAGTTCTGATATCTATAGATTCTTCATTTGTACCAGAATTACCATGAAAACACATCTTTTCACGCGGACCTGATACGATTCCTTTACATTCCACTCCTTTACATGATTGTACATCACACACAAATTCTACATTAGTCTTGCAAAACTCTTCAATGTCCTTATTGAGCACTGCTACATTTGCCGACCTTTTTGTTGGTCTTTTTGGGATTCTCTTCCCCATAGACAGTTTCTACTTCATGGCAGATTTTGTCCCACAATCTTTCACTGAATTTTACCAAATGTATTGTTGTTGATTTCTCAGTATAGCAAACATATATTAATCTATCTGATCCTAAAACTGACATCTCTGAAATCACCTGGGGAATGTAATATTTTGGTACATTGTAATAAACACTTGGCTTAAATACAGAAGGTTTGGGTGCTGGGCATTTTATTTCTACACCTAGTACAACTCTATCTGTATCCAATTCTCTGATACTTACATCTGGGCTAATGATCATTTTGTATCCGTTATCAGCCTTTTCATAACAACCTTCTTCAAAGAAGTGAAGAGACGGGTAATAGATTGGCATAATTTTCCCGACAATCGTTGCTACTCCATTTATTTCATTCAGAGAACCGTGTTCCATCTTTCTTTTACTTCTTCTTTCGACGGTTCGTCTTTTTCCTTTTGGTACACTACGTCGTCACAGTGTTGAAGTTGAGCCTTATGACTTTCGAGACCGACAGCCTTGTACAATGTGCTTCCTGTTACGACTGCTGTTTTTCTTTCAGCAAACCATTTATCGCTCCTTTGCTTTAAGAATCTAAGTTCTGTCTCACGTTCTGTCTCACTTTCATCCGGTATGTCCTTGTTTTCAGCTAGATGAACATAATTACCTTGACTTGACAGAGATATTTTTTATCAGCAGTGTATGAGAAGTCTTTACTCAAGTTGGATATTGCAATTCCAAGCTTATTGATTGCGACCAGCGTGTTATTAATGGTAACGTCTATATCATGCAGGACTGTCATTAACCCAGTGATTACGTGCAGAAACTTCCCTTTCCTTCAATCAGAGCCTGACATTTTCTTGAACTTGGTAACCGCCAATTCTTTTGAAACCTTTGCCTGTCGAAGCTCTTTCAATTTTAGAGACAGTATATGGACCAAATTTCGAAGCTGAAAGATGACACTGTCCTTATCTTCATCGGACATTTGTTCAATGTTTTCCTTGAGTTTGACAGTCTGTTCGACAAAGACATCCTCAGCAGTTTGAATTAAATCCTTTTCGTCTTCAAGTCTCTGTCCTTTTCAATTATACTTGGTGGGCCATCGAACCCGAAAAGGTCTATGTCACCCTGTTCCCCTTTAATGGTGGCGTGTATCTTCTTCCCATCAAAACAAAGTCTAAACGTTTGATCTTCTTTTGCTTGTTCGGCGTATTTGTCGAGCAAGTACGATAATATACCCGGTTTGATGTCAGAAGCCGGATCTTGGGCCTCTGTGTTATCTCTTATCCTTTGATAGGGGACTGCAAAGTTGATTTTGGCATTATTTGGATCAAACATCCCTCTATTGGTTGAGCTCTTCTCAATGTCTCCTTTATTCTTTGGACCACTCATAAAACGAAGCCATTTGCCATGAAAGATTTTATAGCCAATTCTCCAAAACTTTTTAACACCTGGGTCGTAGCGCATTGTCACTGAAGTATCGCAGTCAAACAACTTAACAACGTCAAGAAAGAGAAGAAATGCTATGTTGTCTAACGGAAACTTGTGCGAAGCTAGCAGAAAGTTAAATTTCTTCCAGATTTCTAATTTTCCAGCACTTTTGAGATAGTCAACAACAGACGGCATGATAGAAATTAGAGACTTCATTTCCTCATCACTGTTCGTGGCGGCTTTTGAATGTCCCACTGCTGATCTTGTGTGTGGAATGGAAGAGCTTTATTACTAATGTCTGCTATTGAGCTATATGTATTTATGTGGATTTTTTTGACAGAGGACTTGAAATTGTCTGTTCCAGGACATCGCGTTTGTCCTTTTGTACTAAGCGCACAGATATTTCCCAAGTTGAATGTTCTGCAACAATTGTCTGCCCTCTTTGTTTTATATCTTTCGGTACAATATTGAAGTTGTGGCTTCTGTATCCAAGTTTACCAGTTTCATTATTGAGTTCTAGGCTCTTTATTTCAGCACTATCAGTATTTCCTGCCTGTTTTCAGTTTTATCATTTGTTTGTATTGCCCATTGAAATCAAATCGAATTTAAGCAGGAAATTGTAAGATTTACCTCCAAATTACGCCTGGAATTGGCATCGGTGCAAAGACGGTGATCTGTTTACTTATTCACCGGCGGAAAGACGAAACGCAAAAGTGCCGGTGTAGATATACTACAGTGAAGATATGGATTCCTTGTAAAATTTACACAGCAGTACATCTATTTTAAAGTGTTCTAGTTTTTAACCTCTAGCCCCAACCCCTGGCATGGACCCAGAGATCCGATGCCATGAAATGAAACTCAACCCTAAAGGGTACCTATGGTCCGAGTATGAAAAGGTACAAGTAGGCAAAGATCAGGAAAAGGCGCAATCAGAAAAAAAAACCGAGGTGGGAAAAAACCAAACTAACAATCAGGTACTTATACCATGAAACATATCGTAAGCCGAATGAGCAGCTATTTTCCCAATAGGTGGCCACTCAGTTACCTTAACTTAACTAAAAATATGAAAACATACATAAGGCGCCAACAGCACAAAAAACCCTCTGATAAAGGGTTTTCAAGACATAGGCTTCAAGAATGAAAACATACATAAGGCGCCAACAGCACAAAAAACCCTCTGATAAAGGGTTTTCAAGACATAGGCTTCAAGAATACTATATCACAGAAAAGCCACTATTATTAATGGTGTTCTAGATTTTAACCTCTAGCCCCACCAAGGTGGGAAAAAAAACAAACTAACAATCACGTACTTATACCATGAAAACATTTCGTAAGCCGAATGAGCAGTATTTTCCCAATAGGTGGCCACTCATTTACATTACCTTAACTAAAAATATGCAAACATACATAAGGCGCCAACAGCACAAAAATATTTTAAACACCAAGACATAAAACAAAAAGAACCACCACAGAAGTATCGACTTGGAACGATCAGTAACACAAAGTTACTGGCGGGTTTAAATCGATTTTACACGGCCGTAACCTCACCCTCAGCTTCTGCAGTGGTTCATAACAATTAGTTAGTTCTTCGGTCCTCGTGGTGAATCTCTAACTAGTAAATGAATCATCAAGAACAAACAAATAAATCATGATAAACATCCTGATGAATCAAAAACCAGGACTCACAGATTCAGTAAGCTGCCCGACGATGGAGATCCCTGGGCGCCAAATAACTTACTAACTCCGGAGCTAAAGAAAAACATCAGTTGGACCCCGGTGGGCCAAGCAACAGACAAGAAGCTCCGGCCCCAACCAACTAAAATGAATAGCTTTAAGTCGGGGCCATCATAGAGGTAAAAAAAGAGGTATTTTTTCCGTTTTGAAGGAAAAATAATTAGAGTCGTTTGAAGTATTGTATAGATTACTTGAAATTCAGAACAGACAGTAAAATACTAGTATGGTTGACTTTATTACTCTCTCGTTCACAGTAACGCATAATTTAAATATACCTTGGTGTACTTGGTGTCCCTCTCCCAGATCATGTGAAGTATAGCCACAGAATCTCTAGATACTGCCATTCGATGACCGTTAGACAGGTGTACACTTTAAGAGATTATTATAAGTATTCATTTTACCCCCTCGCCATTGTCCAGTGGAATGCCCTCCCTGAATCCGTTGAATGCTTACAGAGTTTGGATGCCTTCATTCTCGACCATAATCCTACAAAGCTTGTTTTTAATCCTGTTTTAGCTAATTCTTATCTATTTTAACCTATCGTTTTTTTATCCTTCACTATCACCCTTTCACCCTCCTTTAATTTCATCCTTTACCTGTCTGATTCTTATCTATTTTAACCTATCGTCTTTTTTATCCTTCACTATCACCCTTTCACCCTCCTTTAATTTAATCCTTTACCTGTCTGATACTAACAGACTATGCACGCACCTGCCTAGAATGTCGGCGAGGGCATATGGCAGTATATAGAAATAGATAGATTTTCGGATGGGCGGGGGAAAATACTTGGCAACTTTTGAAGTAAAAAGCTTACCATGTTCTATTCTTATTCCTTTCAAACAAAAATAACGAAAACAAAATTACAAAGTTCAGACGTTGGGCAGGCGTCTTCTCTTATATACATGTTGTATCGATTTCGAGTGGTACTTGACGTTAGTCAATCATGATAACATGGAGTGAACGGTTCGCGCTAGCGTCAATTTTCATTGGACAGTTTTAAAATAACCATCATTTTGAAGTGGAGTTGGTAGGGTATGACTCACGGTCGCGTGATGTCGATGACTCACACGACGCTCCGACGTTGATTGGCTCCGGCGTGGCGTCCGTACTTGACACCATTATGACTCACCGCGTGACTCATCGCCGCTTGACGATGATGACGTCACTACCCACTTGAAAACCACTTGAACTACTTCCTGAAATGCCTCCATAGTGGCGCCTATGTGGTTATATTTCTCGGGGCCCAAATGTTAGTTTGATGAATTGACGTCCCAGTCCACAGAGTTTTCTTAAAGCCAGATTTACGTAATTGACCTCACTGTAGAATTTGTTTTTATTTCTTGTATGCAAGTGTATTTTGATGTCCTACATACGAAAATGAAAAGAAATCGATACCGTTCCGAGCTTGTTTTCGATATATCGGCCTTCAAAATCGTCAATTTTGAGAGCGAAAAACAATTGAAGTCAACGTAAAATGCGTTTTTCAGACCCCATTTTCGTTAGTTTTCTAAATATATTTTAAAAAAAATCTACGGTAGGATTTTTTAAAAAACTGATATGTACAAATTATGTACATCTGGCTTTAAAATCGCTAAACCTTAGGGCAATTAATCGTTAATCAATAGCTAAAATCTATTGAGACCATATTTCATATTTACGTCCAATAATGGTAACGTCCAGTTGTGATCCAAGTTGCTAGTTTAAAATGTGTGTGGTAACGATTAATCGGGAATCAACTAAAAATAAATACACCGCTACATATCGCGAAACAAGTTTCGTCAAGCTTTCATAAAAAAAAAAAAAACCGCATAGATTACAGTCACAGGCGCTCAACGACTGGACTCGTTTTTTTTTTTTTGTTTTTTTTTTTTTTTTTTTTTTTTTTCATTTTCACTCGTTTGAAGACCCTTACGATATGTTCATGCAATTATTTTACCTTTGAAACCTTTTCTATCAATCCTCAATCAACCCTCGTCTATGGGCTACTATATAGACAAGGTCGGAAACACGGTGTCCTAGTTTAATTGGGGTCATGGGATTTCCCGCATCTCAAACTCATACTTCACCCTTTACCGTGAATCCAATGCTGGCTGTCAACACATGAGTGTCTTTGTAAAAGGTCTCGCCCATTGCCTTCATTCAAAATAAGCACAACCGCCCGTAAAAACTAACAAAGCATTCTACAGAATTGGAGGACATCCCGAATGAAATCGGCAATCTAGCCGTGACATTACTATAAATACACTGGTCACACGACGTGTTACGCCAGCGCGTGATATGTGTTACGTTGGTTTTCATAGGTTGCTTGATTTAATATCCAGTCAAAACACTTTGTGATCTAGTGTCATGGCAACAATGCAATACAATTATCCAGTAGGATTGATTCTTTCATACGATATTTACAGTGACCTTCCACTGATTCCTAGAAACGACAGGTCACCATACAAAAACATTCGGGATCCCATCCAAGTAGACAGGTGATGGTATAAAATATAAGTTTACGGGCGACTATGCTTATTTTTGACGAAGGCAATAGGTGAGACCTTTTACAAAGTCGCTCATAAGTAGACACTCAGCATTGAAATAACGGTAAAGGGTGAAGTACTAGTTTGAGATGTGGGGAATCCCATGACCCCAGTTAAACTAGGACACCGCGTTTCCGACCTTGTCCATATAGTAGCCCATAGACGAGGGTTGATTGAGGATTGATAGAAAAGGTTTTAAAGGTAAAATAATTGCATGAACATATCGTAAGGGTCTCCAGACGGGTGAAAATGCAAAAAAAAAAAAAAAAAAAAAAATGAGTCCAGTCGTCGAGCGCCTGTGATTACAGGAGGCATAGAAACGATGTGCCAAAGATTTTCGTATCCCCTTCAACCTCAATTTTAAATGAAAATGTGATTCTGGAAATGTAATATCCAAATTATTTTGAAGAGTTTTAACACCAGCAATATAATTCTGAAATGAATCTGCAAACTTAACTCCTGCAATACTCTTGTTCTGTAACGAGAAACAACAACCTCAACATTTTTTTTATTCAGTTTAACGCCCCTTTCTACCTATGTATTGATACTGCGTCACCCTAATTACTGCGTATTATGCACAGGGATGCGTGCGAGAGAACAAAAGTAAAAAAAAATAAAGCGAGACTTTAAAGAATGACAGTGAAGAATGAAAAAAAAATGATAGTGTTAGATTTGTTAGTATAGATGAGAGGTTAAAAGCAGGCTAAAAACAATATTTCTCTCTATGGCATTGAATAGGTGACCTTGCCAACCTCCCTCTTGAAAGAGTTAAGATCAGGTAAAAGTACTATTTCTGAAGGGAGCCGGTTCCACAAAACAATCGTCATTGGATAGAACAAACATCTGTAATAATCAGTTCGAGCAAATGGCGGAAACCGAGAGGATCGTATTGGCTGTGGCGAGGGTGTCTCTTGGGACGCTCAAAATATGACGGCATCTGTACAGCAACAAGGCCATACTTAGACTGGTTCCAGTCTTTTTTTTTTTTTTTTTTTCTTCTTCATAAAGTGTTATAGGCTAGTCTATTTCAAGTACTTGTAGCTAATCTACTGCTGATGGCTCAGTTTTAAGTACTGGTCTTAGTTGTATCTCTACAAACCAAGATCCTAGTTGGAAATTAATCACTGCCTGCTGTCAGTCAAACCTGAACTGACCATTTTATTGCAATGATTATTTAGCAGGAATCCAATACCAGAGCTGATAAGCATCAAAACCCATTTAGTATGTATTTCTTCTGGCCATTCTGTCAGAACAGAGTTTATTTTCACCCTACTGCCTTACATCAATTTTATCTGTGTTGGTTGTTCTCAGTCATGTTGGTTGTTCTCAGTCGTGTTCTAGAATCTAAATAAGATAGCCGGTGTGAAACCGAGCCAACAGCTCTTTCCAAAGATACCAAATTCAATAGTCACATCAAAGAAATGCTGCTTTTCCGAAAAGATGGAGGTAGTCAGTGCCGTTGTTTTTCCCGTGCATTATTATACATGTAGATAGTACAATGCCCCCAGGTACTTTCTGAATTCCAAGCCATTTTACATCTTGATTGTACAGCCTGGTTTGTTGAAGATATGGTCAGATACCATGGAAACAGGATTTCCAGTAACAAGGCCCATATTTTGGTGGCAGCCAGGTTGCATTTGTGAATGTGACAAGACAATGAAAAGGAAGGTTCATTATTGCTGAAAAGCAATGATAGTGAAGCAAACACTGATATCGAACCTTGATATTGTTTGCAAAATATGACGAAACACATTTTAAGTTTTAATGGCTTCATTTCGAAGATCTCCGGACATAAATATGAATGATGAAAATCAATTAACTTTGCTTTTACATCATTCCAGAAATGTTCATCAAAGTGGAGTCTGATTGCGAGTGTCTCTTTGTTTGACCAAACAACAAAGTCACAGAACTTGGTCTTTGTAACTCCCATCTGCATCTGAACTTGATAAAATTATTTATGTGTTGGCTCAAGGACAATTTCGTTGCAGTCATTCCGTTCTAAGAAAAAATTTCTTTTCTGTTGATTTGAAAAGGTACAAGTAGGCAAAGATCAGGAAAAGGCGCAATCAGAAAAAGATTCCCACTCCAAAAACCGAGGTGGGAAAAAACCAAACTAACAATCAGGTACTTATACCATGAAACATATCGTAAGCCGAATGAGCAGCTATTTTCCCAATAGGTGGCCACTCAGTTACCTTAACTTAACTAAAAATATGAAAACATACATAAGGCGCCAACAGCACAAAAAATTTTAAACACCAAGACATAAAACAAAAAGAACCACTACAGAAGTATCGACTTGGAACGATCAGTAACACAAAGTTACTGGCGGGCTTAAACCGGTTTTACAGTTTTGAAAGTTTATTTTCATAGTCTGATATATTTTCATTCTCAAGAGACTTTGAACATTCAATTTCCGAAATGCCATAAATACTAGGCTCATCAAGGTCCATAATGAGACCATCTGGACTACAAGCAAGCTCTGGGTCAGACTTACTGACCCAGTATCCACTTTCTACAACCATGAACCTATCAGCATTTTTTGACAGCCTGTAAGACTCCCTTGCAGTTTTTTTTTTCAAATTTGATACCATACTGCATAGCTAGCATACTGACTGATTCTGTTTTCGAAAGGTACCTATTTAAAAAATTCATTATACCCTGGTCAGATTTTAAGGAGACTATGACCTTACATAAAGATGCAGTTAATCGCACTCGACGTTCATTAAACCATTCTGGTGTACCTTGTTCTTTTACCAACTCAACTTCATGACTTGATTCTTCAAGTTGCAGGTTTTGTAAAAGATTAGCTACCTTTTGTTTTAGACAGGAAATATGATCCTCATCCAAAGAATAATCATCATAATTATACTGAAGCACAGATGACCACTTGCTATCCGCTTGACCGTGTTTTTCTAGACAGAAGAGAAAGTGTCCAGACTGTTTCTCTTCATCGTTGCTGCGGATAATGGGTGCCCTAGAATCAAAATCAATGATTTTGTGTACTTTTTATTTTTTGCACTGCGATACACCGATTCTTGTACTTTTTTGGCTGTTTGTTAGACTTCCTGCCTTTATTTCATGCGCATGGTAAAGAAGTACAACTCTGTGGATCAATTTTCATACGTCACATGTTTCGATATAATCAACTAAAGCAAACAATAACCCAGTTACATGGCTGCATCGAACCATAGCAGATGCTCTACAAGAACACGATGCATCAAGTACAAACCCTGACTGCTGTGACAGTGTCACTGTTACATCATACACTTCAGTTGTGTACGAAGCACGCACTTTTGACTTAAGAAAGTAGTGCCCAGAAAGTAGTGCCCGCTCTTTACACTGTCTTGCAATTTTTGGACATGACCAATTGTAAAATATTTCAGTCCCTTTTTCATTGGCTTTGCTGTATGGACATCTTCAATATTACAGTCACTGCTGTCACTGTCTTTATCACATACTCATCAAATGTATCCTCATTTAGAAACTGCACAGATTCAACTATATGGTGGTGAATATGTCCTCTGTTGAATAACTTTGGGATCTGTGGCCCATGTGCTGGAAATTTACCCCATCCACTGTAGGGAAGAAAAGGGAAGAACTGTTTGTTGGTAGTGGTATATTCTGTTTGCATTTCTCCAGTTTGAGTGAATACCAATTTTCTCCAAATCGGCGCATGGCCCTGATTCAAATGCCAATTCGAAGAATACAAAAATAATAATGTGCATGTAATTTTGCGCTATTAAAAGCTTTAAAGTTGACAATAAATTTAATTAGTTTATTTTCTATACATACACTGTAGATTGTTTGACCAAACAGACAATAATAATAATAATAATAATAATAATAATAGTGGAATGCTTGAAAAGAATTGAAAGATGATGTATATAAAAAACCATTAAAAGATACAAGTAGGCAATGATCAGGAAAAGCCGCCATCACAAAGAAATTCCCACTCCAAAAACTAAGGTGGGAAAAACTTAATTGACAATTAGGTGTTTATACTTACAAACATATAGTAAGCCGAGTGAGCAGCTATTTCCCCAAAACGGGCCACTCATTTACCCTAACTTTAGAATAAAACTAGCGTTTTAAACAACACAAAAATCGACTCCCAAAACATAAAACAAATGGAACCACAACAAAAGTGTGTATTACATGATTATTTTTGTATGGTGATATTCATACTTTAATTTAATTGTGTATGGTAATAAATGTACATCTTATCTTTTTCAGTGGAAAGCAAGATGTTACTGCAAAGAAACCAGCGTACAGGCCGATGTATGGGTGTCTTGGGGGAAATGCGGTCTCTAGCAGGACCTAATGTGCCTGTTGTTGCCTTTACAGCAACAGCCTCCTTGGAAATACGGAAAATGATAATGAATGACCTGTGTATGGACGACAAATCATTTCAACTTGTCATTGATCCAAATAAAACAAATATTTAATATTGGGTATTTGAAACGGGGAGAGGACGGGATGATATTTGTGATGGCTTCGACTGGCTAGTGGATCTCATAAGGAGAAAAGGAAAAGAAACGCCACGAATGTTTGTGTTCTTCCGGAAATTGAACACATTTCTGATGTGTTTGAACACTTAGCTACATCTCTTGGTGTGCAAGCACATGTGAATTTTACACCTGAATGACCTAACGATGATAGAAACATGCTGTTTAATATGTTTCATCTCAAAACAGATGAAGAAGTCAATGAGACAGTCTCTGCATCCATCTTAACCAGGACCCTGAAGGTGTGACAAGAGTCGTGCTTTGCTCAACATCTTTTAGCATGGGTCTCGACGTTAAGGGTGTTAATTCTGTAGTGCACTATGGATCATAAAATGACCTGGATGATTATTTTCAAGAGTCTGGTCGTGCTGGACTTCATCCTGATGAACAATGCCATGAAATAATAATCAGATACAAACGGTGTCTGTCCAGCTAAAACATTGCCACATCTATGAAAGAGAGCATTAATTCAAAAACGTGTAGACGAAAGATTCTTCTGAAACCTTTTACAACGACAGATTTCCATGGTAATATTGATTGCTGTGACATATGCACATTAATGTGAAGGTACCAGTGCCAATGCGCCAGTGAGAGCTGTGAATATGCAACATTATGTTCTTCTCCTGAATAAGAAGTTTTAGCAGCATGATGAACAACCTCAAATACGGAGTTTCTGATCCAGTTCATCAGATGAAAGTGATTTTGAAGGTCATATTGCACGGACATACTCCACTGATGAAGACTGATATTATTAAGTTTGAATAGCTTTAAAAGTAAATGAAACAGTCTTTTAAGGGCATTGGCTTGAAATGCTTGGATTCTTAATTACCCCGACTCAACCTTTATATGTGCTTTTACTGCCTTGAATAAATTTGCATGATCGACATGTCTTTAATCGCTGTCATTTCAAAATTTACCACCTTGTGGGAAAACCAACAATGTGGTTTTTGAACAGGTCCGACACAAACCGGTCTGTTCAAGCACAGAAAAAAGACAGAATCTTGAAATTTCGGATTTAAGTAGAAAAGGAATTGTACTATCCTAGTAGCGAAAACAAAGGCGCTGATCAGCTTCGCGGTTACCGCGAAGCTGATCTGCGTCTTTGTTTTCGCCTATGCAGATTGTTGGTTTTCCCATCAGGCGGCTCAAATGTATGTAAAAAATTAAGTAAACCAAAAATGTCTACAAGGTCGATGTTGCACCTGCATCGGGTAGGAAGAATATAGGTCAAGGGATCAAGGTGCATACTTGAAGAGTATTTCAAGGACAATCACAATGCAATGTTTCATGCTAACAGCTATAACTGCTATAGTGAAATACGTTTAATTTCTAGACTCTGTGCCACTAGGCATGAATTTGATAAAATCTAGGAAATACATGTATATGCTTCACCACTGCACCAGTCCGCTCCATTTAAGGAATATCATGTGAAAATCTAGATCAGACAGGACAGAAATACTGACTTCATATGAGCCGTGTCATGAAAAAACCAACATTGTGGGTTTGAATAGGTCCGATACAAACCGGTTTGTGTAGTCACAGAAGATAGCCAGTGGCTAGAAATTTTGGTTTCAGAAAGTGGAGGAATTGTACTATCTGTGTAGCGAAAACAAAGGCGCTGATCAGCTTCGCAATTACAATGCAGCTGATCTGCGCCTTTGTTTTCACACATGCAGAATGTTGGTTTTCTCATGACGCGGCTTACATATTTTGACACTCTGTTGGCTGACCCTTCAAATTATGTCTGATGGGACATGGCGCTGTGCAAACTGGAACATGGAAAAATGAAATAATAAGCATGCAATCTTACCTTTTAATCAATGCAAAATATAGATCATCTCGTTATGTTTGAATAGTCACATTCTATGAGATATATTATGTAAACTAAATATTTCATGTTCACTTTGTAGACAATATACCAAATTATGCAATAGAGAGTTCATCTCTGAATCAGCTGCTAGTATTCCAAAGCTTAATTCTAATCAACTATCATTTGAATCATCTATTATAAAATACTATTTATAAGTCACAAATATCCTCACATCCTAAGTTCAGTTTGACGGTTTGAAGCGCATTTTTCAAGCACTATCAAACAGAACAAGCACAATTCCAAACTCATTATGAGTAATCATAGAAGTGTTTCTTTGAGATTTCGGTCATGCTCCTTCCCAACCAGTTTCTGCAATGTTTCCCTCTATTCTTACTCTGAAATCCTCCATGTCCATATCTCGTAACTGGTTTGCTTCTATCGTTCGGTATGCAGAGTGAGCTCTACCAGGGATGGTGGCAAATACCTGTCTTGTCTTGAATTGTCTCACCAAGGCATATATGTCTCCTGATACATCCGCAAACGTATGTTTTCCAGAATCCTGATCACTTTGGAGGTGCTGTCATAATTTTTCAGGATACTTTCTGTTTTCATGGCACTGCGACTTACTCTTGAAATTGTTTTCTGTGTGAATACTCCCCTATAACTGTGGGCTTCTTCTTAAAATGTTTTGTTGCAGTGCTCGATGTCTAAGTCGTTAGGATGATTGCTGTCACTTATGATTAACTACCCAGTTCCAGATGAGTGTGCGCAAGCCTTTCACTGAGCAGCACCTTAGATTGTAAAATGGTCTCGAGCATACCATATGCATATTTTGTGCATTTGAAACGTTTATAGTACAGATACATGATTGAGTCAAGACGTAACATCCGTTCTCCATTTCCCAGCTTGATTACATCGTCATGGTCCAATTTCAACAACCCAAAAGTTAAAGCAGTCTTTGAATAATTCAGGATGTCGTCACTATTATCATCTAGCTTATTTGTACTCCTTTTACATATTTCTTAATTTGGGTCACTGTTTATGGTTTACAGGCAGAATTTTCCTCGTGGTTTCTTAATGAATTGATCAGTTTGTATTCCTTACCACATTTCTGACATACAACCAGTCTCAGGGATTGTCGGTAGATCCGTGTCGATGAATGAATGAACAACACATGTAGCTTCTGACATAATGTATTCCAGCATTTGTTTGATGTCACCTATATCTGCATCATATGTGTTCTGTTTGGGCGTCCCGTCCAGTGAATCAATACCAAAGTGTTGCATTTACTATATAAGCTTTATTAAACTTATCAACAAGTTCTGAACTGGTATAGTAATTGCTGACAGGATCTTCTGACACATTCATTGCATTTATCGTATTTCTGGCTGCATAAAGTGTCCCTGTATCTTTGGACGATGCTGTACTATACAGAACTTTCCATATAACCTGGAATTTGAGACAAACGATGTAAAACTGATTGTATTTATTTTATTTATCTCTAGTAACAAAGCCATAAACTGACATGTGCATAATTTTAATCAATTTGCTTTTGTCAGACAGTACCGGTCTAATTTGCACATATTTAGTCATGACTGCAGGTTTAAGTCACACCAGGCTATGTCATTTTCAATAGAGAGGATCATCCATGAAAATGAACTGGTATAATAGTATGGAAGTACTATAATTTGTTAATCCATAATTATTTACATATTTCACAATTGAATATCTTTGTGAAGATGAGATTCTAAAGAGCTGATGATTTTGAGCTGAATTTACATTATGATCAGAAAATGTATCAGTAATGTGCATAAGTTACAGGTACCTGTAGAAACTCTGCCTGATTGCTGATTGTGGAACTCTTCCATTATTGGCACCAAACCTTCCAATCTCTTAGATGGAGTTCGACCATTCCGCTATGCCGACTGAGCCTGTTTGTGGCGCTCAAACGTTAAGTAATCGCCTCCACTGAGTATTTTCACTGGCTGTTTCTGCCATTCGTCGTCCTCACGTGTCCCGGGGACATACTTATGTATAAAGGTACAAAAATCCGTCATGTCCTCATTAAACTGTTCGATCTTCTGAAGAACGCCCTTATTAACCTGAAACATAGGATTTCATAATTACAAGTATATTAATGTTTTTGCGCGGTACAGTTTTACATGTATTTATAATCTATGAGCAAATCGTTAAATAAGTAAGTGATGCATAACGTGTACCCACAACAGAAAAATATCAATATCAATCATTTTGGCTCGCCTGTACGAAGTACAGGAAGAGCTATTGCAATCGACCCGGCATCGGCGTAAGCATAGGTGTTGCTCAAATGTTAAAAAGGTACAAGTAGGCAACGATCAGGAAAAGGCTCAATCAGAAAAAGATTCCCACTGCAAAAAAATTTAACTAACAATCAGGTACTTATATTATGAAAACATCGTAAGCCAAATGAGCAGCCATTTTCCCAATAGGTGGCCACTCAGTTACCCAAACTTAACTAAAGATATGATAACATACATAAGGCGCCAACAGCACAAATAAATTAAACATCAAGACATAAACAATAAGAGCCACCACAAAAATATTGCCTTGGAACGATCAGTAATATACAATTACTGGCGGGCTTAAACCGGTATTACAGTTACTAAACCTCACCCGTAGCGTCTGCAGTGGTTCACAACTTTTAGTTAGTTGTTCGGTCCTCGTGATGAATCTCTAACTAGTCAATGAATCCTCATGGACAAACAAAAAACCTGAGTTGAGGTCAAGGTCACAGACTCTGAAATTTTATGTTAAGATTTTGGGTTAAAGTCTATATGTCTTGAATATGTAGATGGATCAAGTTGATACTTTGCATGTTGGTAGATGCCAGAAAGGACATCGAATTTACCGGAAGGGACCTATATTTTTTATCCCAGGCCAATTTAATTGTGTTTGTGTTTGCAAATGGTGTAGACTGATGTGAAAAGAAGCTACATCAAAAAATCTGCAGTATCTGAGCTATTTTATATCTATCAGAAACTCGATAGTCGCGGAAGGGGGGGGTTGCAACGGGTCTCTTATTCTACCTAATACTAAATACTGGGTCATTCTGCTAAATCGAATAAGAATAGATGAATAGTTCATTGTTTAAAGGGGAAATTAGAGACACATACAGCCACGGTCATCGAGAAAAACGAGTGCAGCAGACTATGTCACATCAAGGTTTGTCTCCGGTATGTATCGAGATCGGTATTGCTGCTGTCGTAGAGATATGTTGGTATTATTACCATATTTTGTGCCTATCCAATGTCTTGTCTGAAAACCACAAATATAGGAACATCAAAATGAATCAAAAGCATGACGTATTAATGTTTATTGTACATTTATTAACATGGTCAGACAGTAGTACATGTACACACAAAACGAGCACATTTGCTTTTCGCTGTTTATAGATAGTGCCTTTAATCGAATCTTCCTGTTTTTAGCTGAGCAGATCGGTTTGGATCTCATTGGTCGGAGAGAATCATTTAATTTTATGTATAAAACAAATGGTGTCGTCCGCTGCAACAATACCATCCTCACCAAATATATTGTCAATTAGCACATACTTGTCAGACTTGGTATCGGCATCGTCTGTCAGTTTTTGTTTTGCGTTCTAAACCAGGTGACAGGTACAAAGGGCGTGACTTGCTTCTGGGAAGGCCGTTTTAATTGTGTTCACCATAGCTTTCTCATCACAAGACCTTTCGAGTGGCAATCAATTAGTTCCATTTTCAAGTGACTGAAGAACTGGTAATAGGAATCGAAGTCACTATTATCATGGATATATACTGGTCCAAAAAAGATAGGTGATTTATCCGTCCTTGTACGCGTCACAGTCAATTGCTTGTAACAAGTTTGTAACATGCATATTCACATCTTTCGAAATTTTAACACAAATTTTCCAAGTCCATGACCTTGACCTCAAGGTCCCCCAGGGTGGGCCATGATGGTACTGCATGAAACTTGAGACCAATATGTACAACCATGCAAAGTATCAACTTAATTCATCAATACGTTCAAGAGATATAGACTTATAAAAACTTTAACACAAAATTTCTTAGTCCGTGACCTTGACCTCAAGGTCACCTAGGGTGGGTCATAATGGTACTGCATAAAACTTCAGATCAATATCTTCTCACATGCAAAGTATCAACTTGAACCATCATCATGTGCAAGAGATATAGACTTATAAAAACTTTAACCAAAAACTTTAACATTTGAGCAACGCGAACGCCGAGGTGATTGCAATAGCTCTTCCTGTACTTTCTCACAGGCGAGCTAAACAGCGAGATGGGGAAAAAGTAAAATGACAATTGGGTACTTATACTAAGAAAACAAAACGTAAGCCGAGTGGTCAACTATTTCCCAATAGGCAGCCATTCAGATGCCCGAACTAAACAAAAAACAATGAAAACATACGTAAGGTTCAAATAGCTTTAAAAGTCTACTCCAGAACATAAAACAAATAGAACCACAACAGAAGTATCGCCTAAGAACGATCAGTAATATAAAATTAATTGGGGGGCTTAAATCGATTTACAGGGTCCTAACTTCAAAGACAAAGCGTTTTTGAAGCTGCAAGCAGTTAGTAAGTGAAGCGGGTCTAAAGCGTTTCAGTATCTGCTGCATTAGCTTTCCTTTTTGATTTTTACTTTGCTGACAAAAGACTTTGTCTACCTCTAACTTGATGTCATTTTTCAGTTCCTCACGTTTAACAGCTTCAACATCGATTCAGTCATCTGACTACTGGTAAACCGCTCTGGTTTGAGCCTGCCCAGAAAAAACGATTTCAAGTCGAACCATCAATACCTATAAGCCTGATTGGCTTAGTTGGGAGGTCATATTTTTAGAGCACTTTTTGACATCCTATATTAAAAGTCCCATAAAGTGGAGGCTTCGTCCCGACATGACCATATCTGTTGACTGGGGCGTTAAGCATCAATTCAAACGAACAAACAAATAAGGGATTCAGTCACTTTTTGTCTGCCTGTTTGTTTGTTTGTTTGTTTGTTGTTTAACGACGCATCAACCCTGATGGGTCATTAGCGTCTAACAAGGTAAAACGATAAAAGTGTATTGAAATCATATTAAAATGTAACACTTAGTAAGATATAAATGTCGTTGTAAAGAAACGATATATGAAATAATAACATTGATGGTTAAAAATTTATAATTTATAAAACAGATTTACTTGTCTAAGAAATGATAAAATGATTCCAACGGGTACATCTTTAAACAATTCTCTCAAGTTATTAGCTTGAAAACAGGAAACTCGCTCCGCAGCAAAGTCAGTGCATTCCAAAAGAAAGTGTTTAACTGTAAATGGTGTATCACAGCCAATGCATTTGGGTTGATCTTCTCGCTCTAATAAGTGGGATTTTGTCTGCCTGGCATAGCCTTGAAAAATATCAGGAAATCTGTTGAAAAATATCAGCAAATCTGTTGACCGGATGCTATACTCGCCATAGTTTCTCACCTCCTCTGCTGCAATATATGGTCCACTTTTCGCCCGGTAAATTTGCCTATATCAGATTTCTCCAACATGAAAGTTCTTTGCCTATCAGTAAAGACGTTACTTTTGTGGCTCTTTTAGGGCCCATCCAAGATTTAAGTGGCTTGCCCATGCAAGCATAGCTAATCTGCGGCTTGGGAATGTTGGTTTTCTGATGCAGCGGCTCGTTTATAGGTACAGAAAAGAGAGACACATTTGAAATGTAATCTGGTAATTGAAGGCTCCTTTTAAATGAAATGCATGTAGCAAGAGAACGACCTAAGGTATTAAATAGAATCAACTGATTATTGGCTTAGTTTAGTTGGGTGGTTATAACTTCGAGCATTTTTTGTATTTTATGACATCCTAATTTTGGGTAAAAATCCCATAAAATTAATTGAGGCAACGTCTGTTGGAATAAATATTCTAATAAACCAAATGCCACACGCTTCTGAAACACGTCCGAAAAATCAAAAGGCGCAATACTCATGACGTCAACGTCACTTAAAGCTATTCGTTTTAGTTGGTTGGGGTTGGAGCTTCTTGTCTGTTGCTTGGCCAACCGAGGTCCAACTGGTGTTTTTCTTTTGCTCCGGAGTTAGTAAGTTATTCGGCGCCCATGGATCTCCATCGAAGGGCAGCTTCTTCAATCTGTGAGTCCTGGTTTTTGATTCATCAGGATGTTTATAATAAATTATTCCTTTGTTCTTGATGATTCATTGACTAGTTAGGGATTCACCACGAGGACCAAAAAACTAGCTAAATGTTATGACACACTGCAGAAGCTGACGGTGAGGTTATGGCCATGTAAAACCGGTTTAAGCCCGCCAGTAATTTTGTGTTACTGAACGTTCCAAGGCGATACTTCTGTGGTGGTTCTTTTTGTTTTATGTCTTTGTGTTTAAAATGTTTTTTTTTTTTTTGCTGTTGACGTCTTGTGTATGTTTTCATAGTTAAGTTTAGGTAACTGAGTGGCCACCTATTGGAAAAATAGCTGCTCATTCGGCTTACGGTATGTTTTCATGGATAAGTACGGTACCTGATTGTTAATTTAGTTTTTCCCAACTCGGTTTTTGGAGTGGGAATCTTTTTCTGATTGCGCCTTTTCCTGATCTTTGCCAACTTGCACCTTCTAGCATGTATATAAAAGACGAAATACATTTTCAAAAGGTAATTACGAAGTTTAAAGTGAACCTGTAAAATGCTCTCCTACTACACTGCTCCCTATTCCGACAAAAATATATTTTTATATATATTTTCTTTCAGGAAAAAGAAGTATTAAAACAAACTGCTATAAACATAACAACTACAAGAGAAAAAAAATCAACAATAACAGCTGGTGTACATAACATTTCATTCAGGGGAAGATAAAACGCTTAATATACGAATATCACACGCCCTTATGGTCAAGTTCTGGATCGCTGTCTTGGGGTAGCAGGTTGTCCGTCTCTCGGGTACTAAAGCGGTATAATGGAGTCGACCTTGCTGCCGCGGCCTGGCGTCTCCTATCCTCAGCGGCAGCGTTCCGAGCGGCTTGGCGCTGAATTTTTTCAGGCGATACAAAACTGTAGATGCAGGTTAAGATTGGCATCTCTTTGGTGGCCAGTCAACATGTGGCTTTGTCTGTAAGTACGGCGGGTGTCCGAGTGTAGTATGCGTCAATGGCTTTCTGTCTGCTTTCGGTAAGCGAGCTTTATTGGTTGGTATGTATTAACTATTAGGTATTGTCATTGGAGTGATGCTAAGACGATGTTTCCTTTTCATGTGCTGTTGGGCATCTCCCTTCCGTCCGAAAACCTTTTGACAGCATTCACACCGATACAGGGTAACAACAGGCTCGTGAAACTTCTTCCAGTGAAAGACTAACTGTTTGTGGCAAGTAAACATCCGAGGACGGGGCAACCCATGCCTTCGGGGGAAATGTAGAAACGTATCAGACATCTGAAAAAAAACAATGCACCCCCAACCAAAAATAAAAAAAAATTGAAGCAATGTTCAGACACCAGTTTTTATTTATTTATTTTTTTCTGAAGTTGTATATTTTACGTAGGTTGTTCGGAAAGTTCGTGTAATTATGTAATATCTCTCATAATTTACATAAAGGTTTGATCTCTTCGAATCAGTTAAACATTCAAAGGGAGATAATATGTTCAATTTCGGGTAATGAACCCTCATCGGTAGCCCTATTTAAACCGGCAACGCAACGAAAGCCAGACTATTGTACTGTAATTTCGAAAATTCTAAATCAAAGGCACATTCCTAAACGGGGTCAAATAATTTAAACATTTCTTATAAGTATGTTTCCAAGCCTGAGTGTTTGAACACTCTGAATATCTTTACTGATCTTATTGGACCTAAATGAAAATATAATAAGTTGCTCATTTATTAGCAGTTATCACATCGGCATATCTATTAGCGTTGATGGGGGCAGCTTCAAAGATTGGGAACCTATCTGATAACACAGTCCAGGAAAGAGGACAGACTAGGGTGAAATCTTGCTCAGTCCTGTCAAGAAGTATTCTATTGCTGTCTCACTTACAAAATCTTCTCCTGCTCTTCGAGGTTCAAAATTCAGTTTCATGGTCTGGAGTCTGAATTCGCTAAGCGATTGTCACTACGAATATCTATCTTCTTTATTTTCTTTGGCTGAACTTGTTGATATTTTAGATCGTTCCATTTTGAGCTTTTTTCAGTGCAAGGTGGTTTGTTGTGTTCATTTGAGATCGCCAATTCAACCTTATACAAAACAGAAGTTACGTGGTTGCATGTTGCCCATACCCAGCTGTACAACAACACCATGCTGTTAATGTCTGACCAGATGCTTTTGCGGCAATCCATATCTCCCTTGGTATGTCCCTGACACTTTGTGAAGGTGTTACTCTCGCTCGTAATAGTATTATTCCATTAAGTTCAGGGTCTACAACACACTCAATACAGATCACAAATCCACTTTTGAAATACGAATATGCTTTTTGAGTTTGAAATTTTCCAATCTTGTCAGAACCGAGTTCACGGTTGTCTAAAAGATGTTTCAAAGTATTTAAAGATGTTTCCTAAATCTACAAGCGGCCATTGTGATGCAGTTTTTTCCAGTCGCTTTCTTGGTAAAGTTTAGGATCGTTAAGGTCGTGTTTCTTCAGCCTGTTATTATATTCATCACGAAGTTTAGCTTGTAGTTCCTTATCTGATATTCTGATTGTAATCTACAAAAACCGAGGTGGGAAAAAACTAAATTAACAATTAGGGCCCAGTTGTTCAAAATTAACAACATCGTTAGTTAAAGATTCGTTAAATTTTCAAACATGACTATTACAAATACACTGTTATTTTTGTTGAAAAATATGTGAGAATCCTTTGCTACACTGTTATTTTTTGTTGTAAAATGTGAGAATCCTTTGCATTGCAAAGGATTCTCACATTTTTTTCAACAAAAATAACAGTGTATTTGCTTATGTAGTCGGCATTTTCTTAACGAGTTGAGGTCTTAACGATGACGTTAAGCTAAAGACGTTTTGAACAACTGGCTCCAGGTACTTATACCATGAAAACATATCTTAAGCCGAATTTGCAGCTATTTTCCCAATAGGTGGCCACTCAGTTACCTAAACTTAACTAAAATATGATAACATACATAAGGCGCCAACAACACAAAAAAATTAAACACAAAGACATAAAACAATAAGAACCACCACAGAACGATCAGTAATATAAAATTACTGCCGGGCTTAACTCGATTTTACATGGCCATAACCTGACCCTCATCGTCTGCTGTGGTTCACAACATTTAGTTAGTTGTTCTGTCCTCGTGGTGAATCTCTAGCTAGCCATCACGTGTCTGTTCTGTGCCGTTAGATTCTTCATTCATGATTTCTTTCACTTTTGATATGCAGTTATCAAGTTCTTCATCACAAAATTGTTTATAAGAGTTGCTCTGGGCCATTATGTTGCCTATTTTGACATATACAAATACTTAAAATTTCGTGTATACTGTGACCTTTTGGGCATCAAAAAGCCAATTGATGACTTTGAATTGACTGAAAGCATACACATATCGGCCTAATTCTTACCTTATAAAGACGCCGTATAAAGGACACCTCAGATGGACAACCCCCGGATTCCATTTGAAAGCATAGACACACTCTGTCTGTGTGTTTTAGAACAAATGAGAAACGCATTCACACCTGGATACAGGTATTACACGAAATCATTTACCTCAAATAAGGAGACAGGGTTGGCATGAAGTTACCCACTCGGGCTTACTAAACCATAAAACCCGGGTTTACACGTGTTAGGCTTACTCGGGGTTGGGCAATAACTTTATATTGCCTGCTTTGGGTTTTATAAAATTTTGCTTATGTACATTGTAAAATATAAATGATTCAATATATTGAATAATTTATCAAAATAGTGAGCAGCATCCTGTTTCTTTTTAGCTGATTTTGAAGGCATGTCACTTTGGACAGTCACACGTTCTGTTTAAACAACAACTACTTTAGCCTGTGTGTTTTAAAGTAAGAAATAGAGGGACCACGATGGACCTTCAGAAGTTGATAAGGTATTGATTATGAAGTTTTATAAAATAAAGAAGTTAACAGTTGCAAATTGACCTGGATGAATAGCTTTTAGGTTGTTTCGCCGCCAGAGCTATTTTCATAGTTGTAAGGAATCTCAATCAAAATTCGGCTATTGCAACCACTTACGTTTTTTGTAAGTAAAGCGGCAACACTTTTTAAATGTATATCCCTCCACCAACCAAAGTTTTTGTCTGACCCAACTTCCACATTCTCTCCCTGAAACATGTAATCCCTGTTGAGCACCGCAGTGATACTGTTGATGTCGTTGGAACTCTAAAAAGTGGTTATATTTGAAGCACTTTTTGGATGTCACGACGTCCTTAGTTTTCGTTGCAAGTCGCCTAAAATGGAGGAACGTCCGATGTTTGACCTCATGTAGGTTTTCAGAAGTCGGAGAATACTAATACTCCTTTCACACTCACAGCTCGTAATTGAGAATCTTTTGGATGTCATGACATTCTAATTTTTTGGTCTGCCCAGGAAAAGTGGTTCAAGTCAAACCATCCATCATATAAACTTTAGTGTCTTGCTTTAATGGTTGTATTTTTCAAGCTCTTTTTGAATGTCATGACATCCTAGTTTTGAGTAAATGTCCCATAAAATGGAGGCGACGTCCCGACATGATCATAGTTGTTGACTGGGATATTAAGCAACAATTCAAACAAACAAACAAAAATAAATTTAGGTCACAGTCCCATAAAATGGAGGAAACGTTACGACATGACCGTAGCTGTTCAATTCAAACTCAAAATTAAAACTGTATTAATGTCAAACGTCTTATTACACTGGCTAAGTTACCTTGATACACCGCACAAAATCTTCTTGGATTGTGTCTGGAATAAATGTAAAATGAAAGGAAAATATTAAATGTATCTTGAGTTTATCTCATGTACACATTAAATGATTTTCTTTATCGAACGGTATATCATTTTTGTCTAAATGTGAAGTTACTTAGTATAAGGCAAATCTTAAATACATGTATTTGACTGATTATGCAACCTACATTATAGTGGTAGATAAATACATACCGTTTTAGATTGCAAAATGAAAAATTTTAATTAAAATATTGAACAAATCTACACTAACAATTTAATACAAACCAAGGCAAAAAATCAAATTTATTTTTTTATGAATTTCATTTACCTAGTCATATCAACATATCTGAGAATCACTGCTAGTTGTTCTTGATTTTGTCTTAATTGATTCTTTAAGTCCACGTCAACAGTTATGGTAATGTCGGGACGTTGCCTCCATTTTATGGGACTTGTACTCAAAATTAGGACGTCATGACATCCAAAAAGTGCTTCAAATATAACCACCCAACTAAGCCAAAGTGGACTTTAACCACTTTCCCTGGGCAGGCTCAGACGTAAATGCCATGCTAATGATTTCAGTTTGGATAGCCTTTGATATGTTAGTTGAATTCTTAAGAGCTCTCAAGGGTCACATCACCACCATTGTATCTGTTCTTTAACAATGCTTTGGAGTTCCCGGTGTTCTTCACTGTTACATTTTCTAATCTGTCAGTGTCATCATTCCCTCTCATTGGAATATTCTGCTTTCCACATAATAACAGTCTTTACTATTGCTTCCAGTGTCTTAATGTTCTTTCTCTCTTCTCCTTTATTTCAAACCACAATTTTGTACTTCATTAACACTTGTAAACGGGCTTTCCTGTACTATATTTCATAAAGAAATCACGTTTTAATAAACAATGACCATGCATTTTGTAACCCGTTTCCGGTTTCTTTGTTGTACTGGTATCTCAGGATTTGTGTCCTTCGTTCAGTCTATGTTCATCCAACCAATCTGTAGGCCCTTTCACCAGCTGCCCTTTACACTTTATGCCCCTAGACTGAGTGGCCATCTGATTACTGGTTAAACGCTCAGAAGGTCTGAGCCTACCCTGGAAAGTGGTTCAACTCAAACATCCATACATATAAACCTTTATGGCTTACTTTGGTGGTAATATTTGAAGCATTGTTTGGGTGTCATGACATCAAAACAATTGCTTAAAGGTGGAAACGGCATTGATCTGGCAATTAACCAGTCAGTATCTCCTGTTTCCGAAATGGGACGAAAGTTTCCTCCACCCTGATATTATGGTGATAACGCTTGGCTCATCTAAGGTATTTAACGGCTGGTAATTCCACCAATCACAAACACAGCATCTTTTTATTGTAATACCCTAGACTGAGTTTTAAAAAGAATAAATGAGCCTGTGCATGAGAAAATCAACAGTTTGGGTTTCCGACCAGGTCTGGCACAAACCAGGCTGTACAGTCACAGAATAAAGCTAGAAGCTTGAAACTTTAGATATAAGTAGTAGAGGAATTGTACTATCCGTTTGGCGAAAACAAAGACGCTGATCAGCTTTGCAGTTGTTGCACATCTGATCTGCGTCTTTGTTTTCGCATATGCAAATTGTTTGTTTTCTCATGCGAAAGCTCAAAAAGCAGACCCATGTAATAGCAGCCAGCATGCAGTACAGCATACTGGGCACCATTGCCAGTCGGTTTCGATGGTAAATCAGACCCATCGTTCGGAAACCACCCATATTTAGATTTCTGGCGAAAGTTGCATAACGCGAGCGCTACGTAGCGCTTTGTAGATGGCTCCCGACGTCACGATGACGTCATTTTGTGCAGACGCATACAAGCAACAAAGCGCTACGTAGCGCTCGCATTATGCAACTCAGCCCAGATTTACCCAGGTTT
Organism: Rugalucina vietnamica; assembly: GCA_964017185.1. Taxonomy (NCBI): domain Eukaryota; kingdom Metazoa; phylum Mollusca; class Bivalvia; order Lucinida; family Lucinidae; genus Rugalucina; species Rugalucina vietnamica. Next base: position 42,429,594 of record OZ024879.1, read on the forward strand.
CACCGAGACAAACTAATTATAGCCCTGCTTATATTCCATTACTATACGAAGATCTTGGCACCTCTCTGACATGACTGATTTAGTTTCTTCGACACAGTGTTTTGTTCCTCCGGAATGAAAATCAAAGCGCATTTAAGGCAATTTCCAACCTTAATCTTGGGCCTCGCGCATTGGGGCCTAGGAGAAGTAGATGGGCTGATTGTGCCTGCCTCCAGACCATCTGATTACTGGTTAACCGCACAAGTCTGAGCCTGCCCAGGAAAAGTGGTTTAGTCAAACCATCCATACATGCCTTATTGGTTTGCTTGGGTGATATTTATGAAGCACTCATTTTGAGTGTCATGAAAACCTAATGTTGAGAGAAAATCCCATAAAATGGGGGCAACGTTCCAAAATTGAACATTGCTGTTGACTGGGACGTAAAGCATCAATTCAAACAAAATACCTTGATCTTGAAATTTCTATCGAATATCTTATACGCTCTTGAATTAGAGCCGCCGCATCAGAAAACCAACAATCTGCATATGCGAAAACGAATTCGCAGACCAGCTTCTCAGAAACCTTTGTTATCGCTACACGGATAGTACACTTCTTCTAAGTATATCCAAAATTTCAAGTCTCTAGCCTGCTGTTGTGACTTTACAAGTTGATTTATGTCAAACCTGGTCGAAAACTACATTATTGGTTTTCCATTGGCTCATTTTAGAGTTGGTGCCAGCCTATGGAGTGCAAAAAACTGTTCCCCAGATCTTGGTTAAAAGAGTCCAAAGGCCTACGCCTTGATCTCATTGATAATGAGTCAGTTGCTATCTCATAATCGGCAGTGGCATCAATTTTCATTTGATCCGAGCATCCAAGCTTTTTTCTGACTATTTTATAGGCTGTCGATTTGTTGAGACCTGTTGCCTCAATCACTTTTTGTCATAGCTTGTCAATGCTGAAATATAATTTGCCTCTATGCTTCTCAAGCTTGAAGTAAAGATAGGTGTTAAAATATTTCTTCAACGCTTATCTTAAAACTTTGCATTTTGAAAAGGCCAACTGTCACGAGTAGTTTTCAATGATACTTGTAAAAAAGATTAGGAATTACATTAACTCCCCTTAGGTTGCATGCCGCGTCTACTGTACGGATTCCTCATTCAACTAACAATTTTCAAAATTTATTACCTACTGTAAGGGTGACACCTCTTAATTTATTTTCGGCATCTACTGTTAATCTACACGGAGCTTCTAATTCTAATATGTTTCGTAATAATCTTCAGATTAGGTTATCTTCACTCAAATCACCAATTTTACGTAAATATATTAATCCGTTCAAGAGACCTGGAATGTACCCTAGTATTTCTAAGTGCAATGCCAAGAAGTGCAACTGTTGCAATCATTTATGCTTTAAGACTACTATCACTTCATCTGTGAATGGTAGGACATTTTCAGTGGTTAATGATTCTGATTTAGACTGAAAATCAATGGATCTTGTATATGTTCTTACTTGAAATACAAACAATTGTAGGATGCAATATGTTGGACAAACTTGTCGAACTTTGCAAAAACGATTTGGTGAGCACTATCGTAGAATCAGAAAGCCCAAAAATAATGATACCTTTCTGTACCAGCATTTTAAGCGCACTGGTCATTCTCCCAATGATGTTAAAGTTCAACCAGTGGAGAAAATCTCATATGATGAAAATTCTTCAGTTAGATTCAAAAACATTAAACGATTTGAAACTGAACTTAAATGGATAAAATTACTGCAAACACCCTTTCCACTGGGATTTAACGACAACATTTACCATGAAGGCAATATTTCCAAAATGCCCGATTTTGATGTACTTACACTTTCGGACTCTCGTAAACGTAAATCTAGATCTCATGGTATACGGAAAAAGGGTAATGACAAACGTAAACGGTGTGCTGCATTGAAATTGAACATTTCTCTTAATGATTTAGCTGTTAAACTAAGGATTCACGGTCGACATCCAATGCTGTCGTATCTTAGTTCTCTACCTATTGCTGCATTACGTTCCTTGGACACAGAGGCTAATAGATTTTACGATAGAAATCATCAAATGTATGACGCTGCACTGTTAACAAGATGTTATACTCAGCATGCTCTTCGTCCATTTATCGATTCCGAATCTAATCACATTAGAAGTTTTATTAAAATTCCTTTCATCAATAAAGGAATTGACTTTATTGATTTACCAAGCATATTCCAGGATAAATCAGTGATACAGTCTATACCTACCTACTTCCAAAATTCAGAACCTCCTATTATTTGTTACAAATATAACAAACCAATCAGAAATACAATTTTTAATTTCAATAAACTTGTTTCTGATCTTGATATCCATGCTAATACTCCTAAGTCTTGAGATTGTAAAGATTCAAAATATGTTTATCAACCCGCTGGACATATTGTTACTGGAAATTTAAAAATAATTTCGGATTCTAGAATTCGCAAAATTGTTTCTAAAGGTCCGAAATATAGATTCCCTTCCTACATTAATTTCGACAAATGTAGAGAGGAGATTTCATCTGCATTAAATGATTTCGGTTATCGATGGTGTAAACGAGAGGGTGTTGAGGATAATGCTCTTAAAGAATGGAAAAGAAGTATCTTCACTTTTGTGGATAAACGTATTAAGTTTAATTCACAAAATACTAATCTTTTACCTCCTAAACCCAAATCGTCATTTAGGCATTTGAAGCAGGGTATCCAAGAATTTCATAGAAAGTATGTCTTGGTTCCGGCAGATAAAGCCGCAAACAATGTTGTTGTCGTTTGTAGGCTTCACTACGTTAACACCTTAAAACAGGAGCTTGATGGTACCAGGGCTTATCTGGAGACATATACTGATGAGGTGTCTGTAGTTAATGCCCACTTAAACGATTTACCTGTTAAGTTTTCTGTTTGTGTCAATGAAGGCCAAGACAAACTTCCTACGATGTATTGGTTACCTAAGCTTCACAAAAGACCATACAAAGCTAGATTTATTGCAAATTCTAGCTCTTGTACTACCACTGAACTTTCTAAATTATTAACTTCCTGTCTTACTGCTATCAAATCTCATGTTATAAGATACTGTGAGACAGTGTATGAAACTTCAAATAAAAATTGGTTTTGGTCAATTAAAAATTCTGGTGAGGTGCTCAGTAAATTGAAGTGTAGAGGGTTCCGTGCGACAAGCTTGTCTACATATGATTTTTCTACTCTGTATACAACATTACCACATAATCTAATTAAAGAAAAACTTCTGGATTTGATAGAGTGGACCTTCAAAAGGGCATTAAAAAACTATGGTTCACTTTATTTGGCATGTAATGACAGAAAGGCTTTTTTCACTTCCTCTGACCAAAGTCGGTATACACTTTGGTCATGTCAGAATGTATGCGACGCCTTATCCTATCTCCTTGATAATATTTATATTAGATTTGGGACCAAGTTATACAGACAAATTGTTGGAATTCCGATGGATACAAATTGCGCACCTCTCTTGGCTGATTTATTTTTATACTGCTACGAAAGAGATTTCATGGATTGTCTTATCCATGATAATCAAGCTGATGTTATCGAGGCTTTTAATTCCACATCTAGGTACCTCGATGACCTTTTGAACATTGACAACCCTTATTTTGAAGGTATGGTCAATCAAATTTATCCACCTGAACTTCAGTTGAACAAAGCCAATATCTCAGATACTGAAGCCCCCTTTTTAGATCTACATCTTTCTGTTGCAAATGGATTTGTTTCTTCTAAAATTTATGACAAGCGCGATGACTTTGATTTTGATATAGTAAATTTTCCTTTTTTGGATGGTGACGTTCCTCGTCGTGCTTCTTATGGTGTATACATTTCGCAACTTATTAGGTTTGCTCGAGTCTGCAATCATGTTACAGACTTCAACGCTCGAAATAAATGTTTAACGGCAAAACTTCTCCAACAGGGCTATCGGTATCATAAACTTCGAAAAACATTTTCTAAATTTTATCGTAGACAATATGAATTGATTTCCAAATATAATGTTGGGTTAAAGACGCTTTTAAGTGAGGGCCTTTCGGAACCTGAATTTTATGGTGACTTGGTTTACAAATTTAAGAAACTTAAAGGAATTAATGATTTTTCTTTTCAGTTCAGAAAAATCATAACACGTTACAAACGTATAGGTTATAACTTGAATGTTATGCGACAGTCTGCATGCTTAGTTTTTAACCCAATCATGGTTGATAACTATGCTGCCTTCTTTAATTGCACGCCGGTACGTCGGGCGTCAGACTCTATGATGGCCCCGACATAAAGCTATTCATTTTAGTAGGTTGGGGCCGGAGCTTCTTGTCTGTTGCTTGGCCCACCGGGGTCCAACTGGTGTTTTTCTTTTGCTCCGGAGTTAGTAGGTTATTCGGCGCCCAGGGATCTCCATCGTCGGGCAGCTTACTCAGTCTGTGAGTCCTGGTTTTTGATTCATCAGGATGTTTATCATGATTTATTTGTTTGTTCTTGATGATTCATTGACTAGTTAGAGATTCACCACGAGGACCGAATAACTAACTAAATGTTATGAACCACTGCAGAAGCTGAGGGTGAGGTTATGGCCATGTAAAACCGGTTTAAGCCCGCCAGTAACTTTGTGTTACTGATCGTTCCAAGTCGATACTTCTGTGGTGGTTCTTTTCGTTTTATGTCTTGGTGTTTGAAAAATTTTTTGTGCTGTTGGCGCCTTATGTATGTTTTCATATTTTTAGTTAAGTTAAGGTAACTGAGTGGCCACCTATTGGGAAAATAGCTGCTCATTCGGCTTACGATATGTTTCATGGTATAAGTACCTGATTGTTGGTTTGGTTTTTTTTCCCACCTCGGTTTTTGGAGTGGGAATCTTTTTCTGATTGCGCCTTTTCCTGATCTTTGCCTACTTGTACCTTTTTGTACCTTCTTGTACAGAAGTTATACAGATGTGTGTATGTGGTTATGTAAGAAAATTTTAAGAACGGAGCGCTTCAGTGCATTCATACTGATAAAATAAAGTAAAATAAATTAAGTACAGGTCCGTGTTTCAGATATACAAAAGATCTTTGGAAACACCTGTTCCATTACTAAGAGCGGTAGCGTGGGAATATGGGTCCGCGCCCTTTGGGGCATTATGAAGAAAGTACTTGTGCCTCCAGACAAAGCTTATACGCTACTGACTGACTACTGGCTAACCGCTCAGGTCTGAGCCTGCCCAGCATTTATGGTTCAACCCAAACCATTCATACATATACGCTATATTGGTTTAGTTTGGTGGTTATGTATTTGAAACATTTTTGGATGTAGTGGCATCCTAATTTGGATACAAGTCCCATAAAATGAAGTCCACGTCCAGACATGACCAGACTTAAAGCATCAAAACCAACAAACAAAACAATCATTTCGGATGACATCCCCGGTATTTTATAAATGTCACATAAAATTGAAGCATTGAAAACACCTGTTCCTTTATTAAGGGTGGTCACGTGGGAATATGCGTCCCAGCCCTTTGGGTCTAAAATGCGACCCAGCCCTTTAGTTTTCTACCAAAAATCTCATATTTTTGAAATTTATCCAAAATGCGTTTTAGACAAAAAGTATCGACATTTCGATTATCAAAACAGTTTTGCAGTTGAATGAGCCAGTAAGAGCGGTGAATGACAGATTTGGATAGAATATTGAGCAGAGATAACTTTAATTTCAAGGGTGTTCCACCGTTTCTGCAAGCCTGCGAGAAGGGTGTTCCACCGTTTCTCCAAGCCTGCGAGAAGCGCTTCCAGGCAATGCGAAAGTTTGCACAGGGATGGTTCTGCTACATATCTATTGATTAATTTTGATAGAGAGAATTACACCATTTGCAATGAAACCAAAATAAGTTCAATATCCCTCAATTTTTTTTTTTTTTTTTTTTTTTTTTTTTTTTTTTTTTTTTTTTTTTTTTTTTTTTTTTTTTTTTTTCTAAGTATACACTTTATAACAAAAATATGTTTTTTATGATAGTACAAAATAATCTTTATCATGAGAAAAAGGTACAAGTAGGCAAAGATCAGGAAAAGGCGCAATCAGAAAAAAGATTCCCACTCCAAAAAACCGAGGTGGGAAAAAACCAAACTAACAATCAGGTACTTATACCATGAAAATATATCGTAAGCCGAATGAGCAGCTATTTTCCCAATAGTTGGCCACTCAGTTACCTAAACTTAACTAAAAATATGAAAACATACATAAGGCACCAACAGCACAAAAAATTTAAACACCAAGACATAAAACAAAAAGAACCACCACAGAATATAGTTTGAATATAACCACCATATAGTTTGCTTATGCAGAGAAACGAAGGTGTTGATCAGATACAAATGTTATAATAGTCCGTATAAATTCTCCACACCTCTACTGCATACATATCATCAGGAAAACATGTCCATGTAATGTATACCCCCTTATACCCCACTTTTGTATAGCAAAACTGGGGTTTGCAGGGGTTTACCTATTTTTCTTATTTTTGCCCCAAAACATAGATTGTGGGTACTCGTTAGAACCGCCTATTGTGGGTACTCGTTAGAACCGCCTCGTCGAGGCGGTTCTAACGTGTACCCACAATCAATGTTTTGAGCGAAATATCAAAAATGCTCTACTGAAAATTTCAATTTTTACAGCTGAAACGGTATGTTGCATGGGCAAGTTTTCGTTATGTAAATTTGAAATTTCACGCTGCTTGTCATTGTTGCAGGCCCATCAAAGTTGTGTCTGACCTTGTTGAAAGGCCCACAGGGTGGAAAGGCCCACAGGCAGGTGTTGTTATTTTTTAATTTATTTACATGACACAACTCGTATTACATTAAATCAAGTCAGGCGTCAAGTTTTGTTGGGTTTGGTCTACCTATAATAGTTTCATGACATCCAAAATATGGCATGAAATTGATACCTAAATATTAAAAGTTGATATGTGAGTGCAAGAATATAAGATAGGAATAAAACCGTTAAAACTAGTTAGCTGAGAAAATAGTGTTGTGTGTCTCAACAATGTTTTAACAGTGTCTTATTTATAAACGCATAATAATTACACTGCCTGTTATCAACTTTGAATTAGAATATCCATCACACACATTACTCGTTGAAGACAATAGCACATATTCTATGAGTTTTCAAGTTATTTGACTTAGTAAGGGAATTTGTCACTGTCTTATAATTTTTCACCAGCTTCTGCTCATTTGGAACCTCAAAACTAACATCATGCGTTTAAACGGTTGTTCTCTTTTTCTTCTTGTCTAGCAAAAGTTCCTAAAAGAACATTGCTTCGTTTGATTTTGCCCTCCACATATGTATGTAATTGCAAAAATTTATGTCCATATCAATAATTTCCTGAACCATAGTTACAATGCTGCTTTTTTATCCAGGAACTGACATTTTCCATCATCAGACAAGGTTTCAATAAGCTCAGGAATTTTCATATGTTTCCAGTCTATGTCCATCTTCAACAGAGCTTTCAAGGACTCGCAGCATTGTTTGTCCATAAAGGTCCAATTTTCTCTTGCCGTCTGTATCATTTTTGACTTCATGGATGATTCAAAATACTTTATGAATTCTTCATACTGGGTGTATTGCGTCTTTAAATCCTTCCTGCTGATTCAAAGGCAAATGTATAATTTGTATCAGCAAGTCCACCTGGACCGAAAATTTCATTCACAATCATTTTCCTTCTTTTTTCATCTATCTTGTCTTTCTGAATGAAAAAGAAGCTTAAGTCTTTCATATGCTTTGTGCACAGCTATCTCTGTGATTCTGTAATTAAAGCATCTATCCAGTGCCTTGATGAGAGCTTTCTCATCATCAGCCCCAATTTTAAAGCCTGCTACTTTAAGCTCTGTTTCAGCAATGTAGTCACCTAATATAGCCCCCACATGAGAAAAAAAGTAATTGTTTGTTCAGAATGATGCATCTCGGTTCATAAACATTGGTTCGAAAAAGATTGAGAAGAAGCTTCCGTAACGCAGTGGTTATGTCACTCGCTGTGTGATCGCCTTGTAAACCAGGGGACGCAGGTTTGATCCCGGTCTTCTCCAATCTGTCGGATGAGACTATAAACCGAGGTTCCGTTTCCATATGACCTTAGCCGTTGGTGGGACGTTAAACCGTGAATCAACCAACCAACCTAAAAAGGTTGATCGGCTTTTGGTTTTATTTTTTTTTTCAGAACTCTTCGATTAGTGTAGGGAAAGCAAGTAACAAATGTTGCGCCAAGATTAAATGTCCGGTCAATACCTACAACATGTCCTAAGTTGTAGGTGCGTGGTCTTTTGTTGACCTTACTTCCTGAACAAATGTATGTTCTCTGAGACACTTGAAGCATAAGCTAAGTTCCCATTAGTCACATTGGAGGTATTTTTCTTTCCTTTTTGCTTTATAATCTCTGATAGCTGATTTATGGTCCTCTTTTTGAAGGTCTCTGAATATTTTTCTCATTTTGACATTATGCTGAATTTTTCTGTCACCTTCTGCTTGGTTTTGGGGGACATTATTACATATTGTTTGTCGTTTATTTTAGTCCGCCTTTGGAAAGACATAATATTTGGATAATACCCAAAATATTTAAAATACAGCAATGTTACATTTTGGATGACATGGCAACATATGCGTATTTCGCTGTCTGGCTTAGGCATCATGGGCTTGATTTGAAACGCTTAGTAGCGGGAAGCGCTGGGCGCTCTTTCACGCGTCCAAATCTTTATTTCAAGGAATTGTGCTTCAGACATGACAAGGTTCGAACAGTGTTTTGTAGTGAACGCTTAAGTCTTTCCCCTTGACGAAGATGGAATATCTAGTCGGTCATAGTTCTATGAGCAAATATAAGACAGCAATGTTTTCAAATGTGAGTGGCCAAAATCTAAGTTGGTCATTCAATCGGGTCCTTATAATGTACAGACCGGTGTTGATAGCGTAATGATTAGAATTTCCGCTTCGGAGGCGGGAGGTCGTGTGTACGATCCCGTGTCATACCAAAGGCGTTAAAAATGGTACCAGGGCTACATTGCTTGGCGATGTCTAATAAAATATGAAATAATCAATGTCTGTATTCACTGGAGGACCGTATGGAAGACTGGCATTTGAGTCAACTACCATCCTCATAAAATATAGATTATTATTAGTATTATTCTTCAGGTTTATGCAAAAAAAGTATCGGTGTAAATTTTGTTTAAACATTTGGAATTCTTCCTCACTTTGTAAGCGCCACACGTTGACCTTCGAAAAGAACAATTTCTATATCCAGGGAGCTTTCTATCAACTCCTAAAGACATGTTTGATCTCTGCAGGGAAGCTCTGGCGATTAAACAGTAATCAGATGGGCAGTCAGTAGTTCGTACTGTAAGCTCTGTCGTCGGTCCTGGTGGCAAGCGCAATCCAAGAACCAGAGGATTGATGTTACTTACACGGGCACAACATCCTATAATCCTTTGTCCAACCTTACGCTTGAAGAACCAGGCAACAATATACGCTGCTGTGTCTACCTTTAGTATCATACTATATCAAACAAAAGTACCGTTTGGCGTTGATATGACGAGACTGAATGCGACCTCTGAGAATCCATGGAGCGTGTGCATGTACTTCTATTTCATATTTCGGCCCGTACCGGACCCGGATTAGAATAGGCCGGTCGCTCCCTCATGCGGAACCGTAAAACCCGGTCAAAAGAGGTGCCACCTGTTTGCCGTGGGTGGATACCCGTAAGCCGGAGAAGAGGATCCTGGAGGTTGAGGGACAGGCCAGAGATCTTCACCTGTCTCAACACGCCTCTTTGGCCTCGGATTCGGTGTAAACGGGAGGCCGTGGAGGCTCGACACGGTCAGTCGGCTGCCATGCCTTGCCCTGAGATCTCTTCTTCCTTCTAACTTTTTCAGTATCGAATGATACGCAACCGTGTTCCAAATTTCTTCATTTAATCATCCTTTTCCCTATATCTCAGAAGGCGGTGGTTTAAGGGTCAATCGACGGGCTTGTTTTTCGGTATTTCTGGGTTACTTGGGTCTAGGTTGAGAGGCAGGGTGGGTACAACGTCTGAATGTTATTTCGGTTTTCTTTATTAGACATCTGACTTAATATTCATTTGTTGTTAAAGCTTGGGTAGTCTGAAGTACTTTGAAATCTTGCACGGCGAGTATGACGGGTATGTAGCTTTGGCGCTGGAAACTGGAGAGCCGTTTCCGTATAGCGTCCCCTTGTAGGGCTCCAAGGAGGGTGAAGCGCATAGCCGTCGAGACTTAAAACTAAAAAAATGGATTCAATTGCACACAAACGACAACGACCGGACTCCGACGACGATATAGACGCTTCGACACTGTTTAGAGCACAAGAAAATTTTCCAAAGTTTATTATTATTGAGTCAACAAACAAAGAAACACAAGTTACATCACTGTCACCTTTCGTTATTGAGAAACAAATTGAATCTATGATAGGCACACCAAAATCTGTGAAGAAATTAAAAAACGGAACATTGTTAGTAGAAACAACAAGGAAAATGCAAACAGATATTCTTTTAAAATCAAAAAAGTTCTTCAATCTACCAGTAGAGGTTAAACCACACAAAACTCTAAATTCTTCCAAAGGCATAATCAGAGACAGAAATCTCAAAGGAGAATCGGAAAAGAACATACTCGAGTACTTGGAAAATCAAGGTGTTACAGCAGTAAAACGCTTCACAGTTAAAAAAGGACAAGACACAATCAACATGAATACTCTTCTTTTAACATTTGACTCAGTTGTACCACCTAAATCTCTGAAAATCTTTTATCAAATTATTCCTGTCGATCTGTACATACCAAATCCTTTGAGATGCTTTAACTGTCAGAAATTTGGACACCATGAGGACAAATGCCCAGTTGACCCCGGGTCAGTCTGTGAAAGATGTGGTATGGGAAACCATGACCATCATACAAATCACTGCAAAAACCCCACAAAATGTGTCAACTGTGGCGGAGCGCATCTATCACGGTCAAATGAATGCGAAACATGGAAGAAGGAAAAAGAAATCATGCGATTGAAGATAACAAAGAACTTGACATATCTTGAAGCTCGAAAACAACTTGAACAGAAGCCTGAATTTAGTTTCTCACATATAGTCAAATCACTTGCTGCCAAACCAGAAACCAAAACAGCTGCTACACAATACAGTGTCGAAGACTGTAAGATTACAGAGAGTTCAAAAGTTCTCATTGCGAGGAAACCAAACAGAAACAATAATTCTCAAAATCAGAACGTAACATCAAGCAAATCTCTGTCAGAACAAGCCAAAGTTAGTTCAAAACCAAACCAACCGAGTACAAACGCAAAACCACATTCTGCATCCAGTAGGGTGCAGAAGGGATCAGATGATCCCGTCCAACAGTATAACAAATTTGGAGCTCTGGCTAATGACGATGCCATGGAGATGGACGAGGTTGCCTCGCGCCCTGGTTCCCGTGGCCATCGTCCTCGGTCACCAATCACAGCTCCAAAGTAAAAGTTTCCAGTCTACATTTAAACAAAAGGTCACGCATTTAAATCTCCTCTCTAAATTATTTAATGGGTAGCAAATATAAAATAATAGAATGGAACTGTCGAGGTGTAAAACCACGTTTTGAAGAACTACTACTTCTTTTGTCACTACTTAGACCTTCTGTTTTCTGTCTTCAAGAAACTTTCCTCAAACCTAATGACAAGTTTACTTTGAAAGGCTTTAATATTTACAATCACATACACTTGGATTGTCTACGAGCATCTGGTGGAAGCTCTTTACTTGTCCATTCAACATTACCACAACGTCAAATTAAACTTAAAACGGATCTACAAGCGGTAGCTGTTTCTGTTACACTCGAGAAAGAGATAACTTTCTGCTCAGTCTATATCCCTCCCTCTTATCTTTTAAAATCTGAACAACTTACTTCTTTACTTCAACAGCTTCCTTCACCCTATATGTTGGTAGGTGACTTCAATGGTCACAATGTGCTTTGGGGTTGTAATGACAATGATCCCAGAGGAGAATTAATCGAGGATTTCATCACGAAAAACGACATTTGTTTGATGAATGATAAATCTAACACTTATCTAGATTCTGGTAAAGGCACATTCTCATCCCTTGATCTTTCACTCTGTCACCCCTCTCTCTATCTTGACTATGACTGGTCTGTTTGTGAAGATCAACGTGGATCTGACCACTTTCCAATTTTGATTGAAAGCGTTCAGACTCATGATGAAGCCCATAATCCCAAATGGAAATTGAATAAAGCAGATTGGGATTTATTTCATACTTTATGTAATGAGTCCCTTACTGATACTTTTCTCTCTGATTCTTCTGATCCTATAACTGACTTCACCTCTTCTTTAATAAATATATCTGAGAAATGTATCCCCAAAACCTCGACGAACCCAAAGAAAAGTAACCCATGGTATAATGACGATTGTAAAGAAGCTATCAAACAACGGAAAGACACTTTGTCGAAGTTCTGCAAGTTCCCAACGCATGAAAATTTAAATAGTTATAGGAATTCTAGAGCAAAAGCCCGTCGGACTATAAAGTCTGCAAAACGCAAATCATGGAGAACATATGTTTCGAATTTGAATTATAAAACACCGATTAAAAAGGTTTGGGACATGGTTAGGAAAATATCCGGAAAATCTAAATCTGCTCCTCTTCACCATCTTAATTACAATTTCAACAATGCGAACGAAACAGCTTCCACAAAACAAGATATAGCAGATACTTTGGCATCACAATTTTGTTCAAATTCCTCAACCAGCCATTACTCGGAGGAATTTCAAAAATACAAGAAACTACAGGAAAAGACTAAGTTAAACTTTAAGTCCTCAAATAATGAAGAATACAATACTCCTTTTAATTTGGATGAACTAAAAGACGCCATCAGTAAAGCCCATGATACAGCAACAGGTCCCGACGAAGTTCACTATCAAATGTTAAAACATCTTCCACCAAAATCACTTCTTGCTCTCTTAGATATATTTAATGATATGTGGGAAACTGGAAAGTTTCCCGAAAGTTGGGAACTAGCCACTATAATACCAATTCCTAAACCTGGAAAAGACCATGCAGAACCTAACAGCTATAGACCGATAGCACTTACAAGTTGTCTTTGCAAAACTTTAGAGAGAATGATAAATGTAAGACTTGTTTGGTACTTAGAAAGTAATAACCGAATATCTCCTGTTCAGTCGGGCTTCCGTTCTGAACGAAGTACCAACGACAATCTAGTAAGACTGGAAACCTTTATTCGTGATGCCTTTGTTGCAAAAGAGCATGTTGTTGCTGTGTTTTTCGACTTGGAAAAAGCTTATGATACCACCTGGAGACATGGTATTATGCGAGATCTACATGATCTCGGAATACGAGGCAGATTAGCTACATTTATCGAAAATTTCCTTGCGGATCGTTGGATCCAGGTTCGTGTTGGATCGACTTTATCCGAAAAGTTCGACCAAGCACAGGGTGTCCCACAAGGGAGCATCTTGTCTACAACATTGTTCAATATTAAGATAAATAGCATAATGGATTGCTTGGATCCTAAAACAGATGGATCATTATATGTAGATGATTTCTGTATGTGTTACAGGTCAAAAAGTATGAGAACTATCGAAAGGCACTTACAGCAGTGCATCAACAGAATAGAAAACTGGGCCTCACATAATGGTTTCAAATTTTCCAAGTCGAAAACTCAATGTTTACATTTTTGTCAACTACGGAAAGTACACAATGATCCCGAACTTTATTTATATGGTTCTCTTATTCCAGTAGTTGAAGATTTTAAATTTCTTGGAGTTCTTTTTGATCGTAAACTTTCTTTCATTCCACATATCAAGTATTTAAAAGCCAAATGCCTGAAAGCGTTGAACTTACTGAAAGAATTATCACACACAGACTGGGGTGCTGATCGCACTGTCCTTCTCCAGCTATACCGTTCCCTCATTCGTTCAAAATTAGATTATGGATCCATCGTATATGGATCGGCAAGACCATCATATATCAGTTCTCTTGACACAGTGCATCATCAAGGCCTAAGATTAGCTCTGGGTGCTTTTCGAACATCACCTGTACAAAGCCTCTATGTCGAGGCTGAAGAGCCATCTCTATATTTACGACGAGAGAAACTTGCCCTACAGTACGCCATTAGAATTGCTGCTAATCCATCAAATCCAGTTCATAAGGTGTCTTTTCCGCCATATATTTCTGAAGAAGTCGTACAGCTTTACGAAAGTAAACCAAAGGCTATCCGGTCCTTTGGTTTACGGGTTGCACCACTTTTAGAATCAGCAAACATCCAAAAAGATAAAATAGAAGAACATTTTGTTTCCGAAATACCATCATGGTGCATTAGAAAACCAGAAGTTAATTTGACTCTACATACAAGGAAAAAATCCGACTCAAATCCACACCTTCTAAAAGAAAGTTTTCATCAACTACAATCTCAATTTATTGACTATCAGTGTATTTATACTGATGGTTCAAAAGAAGAAAACAAAGTTGGTTGTGCTACTTTTACAAACGGCAATTGCAAAACATTACGTTTACCTGATGGCTCTTCAATTTTCACAGCGGAAGCTAAAGCTATAGACTTAGCTTTAGACTTCATAAATGAAAGTAACTTAAAGGACAAATTTATTATTTTTTCTGACTCTTTGTCAGTTCTACAGGCCTTAAACCATACATCATCCAAAAACCCTCAAATACAAAAACTATTAATAAAACATCATACCATCTCGGAATTGAAAACAATTATCTATTGCTGGGTTCCCAGTCATATAGGTATATATGGAAATGAGAAAGTTGATAAGAACGCTAAAGAATCGTTAAATCTAGAAGAAACCGTTTTTAAAATTCCTTATGTCAATTTTAAACCTTTTATTAACGAGTACATCTCTGAAAAATGGCAAACAATCTGGAACGGAGCGAAGTTTGATAAATTGAGGGAAGTAGAACCGATCGTTAAACGACCAAAAGCAATTCATAAACTTTCGAGACGAGAAGAAATCGTTCTTGCTCGTCTCCGAATTGGTCATACAAGAATAACACATTCCCACTTATTAAAGCGAGAAGATGAACCTAAATGCATTGGCTGTGATACACCATTCACAGTTAAACACTTTCTTTTAGAATGCACTGACTTTACAGCAGAGCGAATTTCTTGTTTTCAAGCTAATAACTTGAAAGAATTGTTCAAAGATGTACCCGTTGGAAAGATTTTATCATTTCTTACACAAGTAAATCTGTTTTATAAAATATAATTTTTAAATCACCAATCTTATTATTTCATATATCGTTTCTTTACAACGACATTTATATCTTACTTAGTGTTACTTTTTAATACGAGTTCAATATGTTTTAACGTTTTACCTTGTTAGACGCTAATGACCCATCAGGGTTGATGCGTCGTTAAACAACAAACAAACAAACAAACAAACAATTTTCTGACTCTATGTCAGTTCTACAGGCCTTAAACCATACATCATCCAGAAATCCTCAAATACAAAAACTATTTATAAAACATCATACCATCTCGGAATTGAAAACAATTATCTATTGCTGGGTTCCCAGTCATATAGGTATATATGGAAATGAGAAAGTTGATAACGCTAAAGAATCGTTAAATCTAGAAGAAACCGTTTTTAAAATTCCTTATGTCAATTTTAAACCTTTTATTAACGAGTACATCTCTGACAAATGGAAACAATCTGGAACGGAGCGAAGTTTGATAAATTGAGGGAAGTCGAACCGATCGTTAAACGACCAAAAGCAATTCATAAACTTTCGAGACGAGAAGAAATCGTTCTTGCTCGTCTCCAAATTGGTCATACAAGAATAACACATTCCCACTTATTAAAGCGAGAAGATGAACCTAAATGCATTGGCTGTGATACACCATTCACAGTTAAACACTTTCTTTTAGAATGCACTGACTTTGCAGCAGAGCGAATTTCTTGTTTTCAAGCAAATAACTTGAAAGAATTGTTCAAAGATGTACCCGTTGGAAAGATTTTATCATTTCTTAGACAAGTAAATCTGTTTTATAAAATATAATTTTTAAATCACCAATCTTATTATTTCATTTATCGTTTCTTTACAATACGACTTTACCTTGTTAGACGCTAATGACCCATCAGGGTTGATGCGTCGTTAAACAACAAACAAACAAACAAACAAACTATTTCATATTTCCCTTTGACTGTTTTAGCTGATTTGATCCAAATGTTAAGAATTGTAGGGTACCTGTCGTTAATTTAGGAAACTCTGGGGCTTCCTCATTAGAATCTTGCACCGTCCATTTCCCTCTGCTTGAAGATATGCCCCTTTGCACGCTGCAAAAGAGGGAAAATCTCTTCTCCTCTGACTTTATGAGCATAGCTATTGCAAAGATCAAGTAAGGTCCATCCGTAGTGACCAAGGATGGTCTGAAAGCATTCATTGCAGCCGTTACGATTCTAGTAAGTGGGCCATTTATGTCCAAAAAGTCATGCTGTATGATTTTGTACAAGAAAAACCATTTTTCATTCCGCCAGGATACGCCTCAACAGTCCAGTGTACCTAAGACTTATTTGCTTCCTCACCGTGCCTTGCTGAAGAAATGATGGCATTTTGGTTTCTTTAAAACTATCTATGACGTCACGAAATCCTCTATCGACTATACAGACATCACTTTGTAGCCTGTCAGTCAGATCGCCATTTAAATTCAAAATATGCCGTGATTCCGGCACCTTTGTTTTTCCGTCTGCGTAGTAAGGGACAATGCTGTCAAGGACATCGCCATTAGGGAAAAAATGGACATACACTTCAAAAGTAGGCGATGCTTTTGACCAGAATATGTGTGACGACATATGAAGTAATTGCTACTCTTTTCAAAATAATAATATGTACCATCCCAAACTATGCATATTCTGTCACTAAATAAGACAGATGAGTATGCAGTCATTTGTTGTAAATATGCCTTCTGTCGAGATATATGAATATGAGCACGTCCAAGATATGATGACACAAAATGTGCGTCCAAATCAGATGCGTTGGACCTGAATGCCATTGTATCCATGTGGCGACCATTTTGTTACAACGATAGCCCTGTTCTCAATTTGTCCCAAAATATCAACAACGCAGTACTTCTGTCTGGACAACAATATTTTGTTGTAGTGTTGAAACAGGCCAAAATACGGATTGTATCTTTGTTCACGCTGTGCAGATTAATCTGTGAAATGGGGTCATTAAAATCCAGGGAAAATGGTATTTTCATTTAACAGTACATTTCGACAAATTCCTAATAAGTTGAGAAGTTTGTTCACAACTTTGGAATGTTTCTGCATTTTCTGCGTTGCTGTTCCAGTCGACAGAATCAGATAAATGATTTCCTACAAGATGGTTGTAACACATTACAGTTACAGCGGCAGTTACTAAATAAAAATTAAAAATGAGATCATTTAAGAGCAGTGAAGGTATTAATGAGAATGGGGGTGGGTCATACCATTGTTTCGGCTACTTAAGCCTCGTCAGTGACCCTTCTGATTTGGCATCATGGAGCCAAAGTAAATTATAGTATTTTTGCAAATTTTAACAGGATAGTCGATATAAAGACTGGTATTATCTTAATGGAACCAAATATTTTAAACATTGGCTAGAAAAATAATCATAACATGAAATGAAACAACCAATTTTGTTGAAATATGTTAGGATGGAAAATTTATCCAAAATAGATACTGAAACTTCCGGCATATCCCCGGGCATTTTGGCATCAGAAAAGGATAATGATAAAATAATTATCTTTTTCATGAAATCTAAAATGTATAATTACTGTTTGTCCTCTAGAGCGTACCGCATTTAATTTCTAGTAAAATACATAAAATTTGAACGTTTCCATTTCACGCAATTATACAGACATCAGGTTCTGACCAGGCACTGTTAATTCCAATAAAACATAACGAATTGCGAAAGGTGATATTTAATGTAGCACTAGAATAATACCTCATAATTAATGAGCCGCATCGTGAGAAAACCGGATTTTTGCCTATGCGAAAACAAAGGCGCAGATCAGCTTCGCAGTAACTGCGAAGCTGATCAGTGCCTTTGTTTTCGCTACACGGATAGTACAGTTCCTCTTCTTCTCAAATTCGAAATTTCAAGCTTCTAGTCTGCTTCTGTGACTGTACAGGCCGGTTTGTGTTGAACCTGGTCGGAAACCCCGAAGACCGGTTTTCTCACGTCGCGGCCCATTTAATCTGACAATGTAACGTAATAACCTGGTCGAAAACCACAACTTATGTTTTCTCGCTACACAACTGATACATGTATTAAATTTGTAAAATAGAAATAAAACAGTAATGCAAATGCAAATTATGCAGATCATCTGTGCAAAAACAGCACAGCTTATCAACGCCAATTATACAATTATTATCAAATTCTTCTAGCTGTGCCAGCGGATAATATTCTACGCTGTAGTTTTCAAAACTTTCATCCTCAAAAGTCAAGGTCTCTGCTGAGGCTGCACTGAACAAAAGTAAAAACGCTACACCTAAATTTTCAGGTGTACACTTAGAAAAAAAATCTCATACAGTTTCGGCCTTCAGCTATCATAGCAGAAAAATTCCAACCATGTCAGACTGCAACAAATGGTTGTCTCGGAAAACATACCTTCTGTATTTTCTGTCAAATCAGCCACTTCTGCAAAAAGGTACAAGTAGGCAAAGATCAGGAAAAGGCGCAATCAGAAAAAGACTCCCACTCCAAAAACCGAGGCGGGAAAAAACCAAACTAACAATCAGGTACTTATACCTTGAAACATATCGTAAGCCGAATGAGCAGCTATTTTCCCAATAGGTGGCCACTCAGTTACCTTAACGTAACTAAAAATATGAAAACATACATAAGGTGCCAACAGCACAAAAAATTTTAAACACCAAGACATAAAACAAAAAGAACCACCACAGAAGTATCGACTTGGAACGATCAGTAACACAAAGTTACTGGCTGGCTTAAACCGGTTTTACAGGTACCTAACCTCACCCTCAGATTCTGCAGTGGTTCATAACATTTAGTTAGTTCTTCGGTCCTCGTGGTGAATCTCTAACTAGTCAATGAATCATCAAGAACAAACAAATAAACATCCTGATGAATCAAAAACCAGGACTCACAGATTGAGTAAGCTGCCCGACGATGGAGATCCCTGGGCGCCGAATAACCTACTAACTCCGGAGCAAAAGAAAAACACCAGTTGGACCCTGGTGGGCCAAGCATCAGACAAGAAGCTCCGGTCCCAACCAACTAAAATGAATAGCTTTATGTCGGGGCCATCATAGAGTCTGACGCCCGACCCACCGGCGTGCAATTAAAGAAGGCAGCATAGTTATCAACCATGATTGGGTTAAAAACTAAGCATGCAGACTGTCGCATAACATTCAGGTTATAATCTATACGTCTGTAACGTGTTATGATTTTTCTGAACTGAAATGAAAAATCATTAATTCCATTAAGTTTCTTAAATTTGTAAACCAAGTCACCAACACTGTTCCAACAAAAAGAAACAAGTATTCATGGGGAAACCATTGCTCACCTAAGAACCTGACTGCTGTCTATTTGAATCTGCTGTAAGAGAAATATCTTCCATGCTTTTCTATGGTATCGTTCACTGGCAGCTTTCTTGCAAAGAACAATGTCTGCAAGCTGATACTCGCTCACTTGTTTTTTCTTGTCAAATTGTTTTGTATGTTTTCTCAGTGCCATCATCTTATATCTAATGTTTATACAATACATACACACACACACACACAGTACTCTCTGTGTTTGGTTGACATTTTTCTCACAAACTTTGGACGTAGGGAGGCAAATTTTCCAAAGCTAACTATTTTTCCTTTTTCTCGTACATATTTAAGATATGCGGCTGGCACTGACATTTGCATGAGATAGCCCGGTCCTTTCTTCGTTGCATAACATTTATGGGGAACAGCCCGCGAAATATCAGTTGTAATATAAAAGCTTTGAATTTTCTGTTCATTTACATTTGATCGTCTTTTGCTCCTCAATATTTTACCAAGAATATCTTTTGCACAATTTCTAGTGTTTGGTATCTTCTTATTGTGGACATTTTTTCTGTCTCATCTCTTTTTTTTTTTTATTTCTTTTCCTCATTTTTTTCTTCTTCGCTTTTCGTTCTCTGTCTTTCCTTCTCTCCCAAGCTCTCTTCTGTGGGGTCATTTTTGATCTTTAAAGAGCCTTCATTTTTCTGTAATATTCCCTCTTCTCTTTTGAGCTTGTTCTTGTTAGGGTCTTTGTACCATATTGTTTTTGTAGTAGGTAATTTACCACCCATTAGCTGCCTTTTCTGTTCTAGATAACGTTTTGCTTATTCCTTTGGTTTTCAAGATGTTTTTTTATGCTTTTCTATTGACATGTCAGAAGTATGTCTTTTTGACAGTTCCTTTTTCACGGTATCTCTCCTGGTTTTGTTTGCCACTTTCTTTTTTTCTAAACACAGTTTGTACTGTTCTGGATTTTGTTCTTTCAGTTGCCTTCTGTATACTGTAGATCTTCTTGGTGTAGACTCTTTTATTTTTGCCATTTCCTAAAACAATGTATTTATTTAGTGCTATATGGGACTTTGACTTTGCTAGCAAACAATGGTGCTTAATGGTTAAATAAATATTCTAAATGGAAAAGAAGCTCTAAAAGGCTTCAGAAACATTGTAAAAAAGAAGTCATAACTCGTATGGGCAATGGCTTCTTTTTTCACTAAGATTTCCACTGTCACTATAATTTAGAATGGAATGAACGCAAACCGAAGTTTGAAGTCATTTGAACCTACAGTGACACGAGTTCCGAAACGGAACTGTAGCTCTTCTGAAGTAATGCCTGGTCTGCAAATTAAAGTGGTAGGGTAGGGTAGGATGGAGACGTTCCACGAGCTACATCTTATGGTATTTATATATCTCAGCTTATTCGATATGCTAGGGTATGTTCTCATGATGACGATTTCAACTCAAGAAACTAGAACTTAACGGCAAAACTTCTTAATCAGAGTTATCGGTATCACAAACTCCTAAACGCATTTTCAAAATTTTGTAGACGTCACTCTGATTTGGTTTCTAAATTCAACATGGGACTTAGGTCTCTTCTATTGGGCAGGCCTGTCGGAACCTTAATTTTATGGTGACTTAAAAGTATAAATTCCATATAATCATGGGTCAGAAAGAATTTCTCTGATCAATTCAGGAAAGTAGTAAGTCGTTATAAAAGAATAGGATACGATATGAATATTATAAGACAAACTGCATGCATGGTGGTTAACCCATTCACGGTTAACAACTTTGCTTGGCTCTTTAATTGCATGCCGGTGGGTCGGGATTCCGACTAAATAATGGTTCAGCCCTAAATCTTATATGTATGTTGGCCTTGACCTGATGCTCCGTCTTTGGTCGGGACCGCCGGGGTTTTATTGTCTGATTTCTGTTGCTCTGGCTATGAGATTGGTTGTTGAGTACTTGTCTCTGTTATTGTCAGTACAATCTGTTTCGTGTGTTCACTGATTTTTATCATTGATGAGTTGAAGTCCTTCATGTGAACCGAACAAATTCTATGTTAACAGATGTCATGGCGGAACTGATGGTGAGGTTGCGGCCGCGTGAAACCAGGTTTAAACCCACCAGTAATTTATTACTGACCGTTCCAAGTCTGTGGTTCTGCTGTTTTCTTTCACTTGTTTGTTCGCCATATTTGTTTGTTTAGCCTGAATGTAAATTTTGTTTGGGTTCCCTGTGGACACCTGCTGGGAAAGAGCTGTCCGCTTGACTTCTCACTTGTGCTCGTCTTGGTTACTGTGGAGATTCTGTGCCTGTCCCTTTCGCGCATGTGTTTGGGATAGGAAGTGGGATTTGATTGTATCGATTCCTAAGCTTCACCGTTTTTACTTTGAACCGGACCTGACCATTTTTGGAATGAACTATCATAATGTACCAAATATCTTTCTGTCAGCTATATTTCAATAGCAACGGCGATTCGGTCATTTTAATGACGGTCGCCACGCCTTTGCCGTCAAAACCATATATCTGGACTGTTTGTGTCATTTAAACATGCTCAACGGCGCTTAGTTCAACATTTCTTGTGCCGATTTGGTCTTGAAAAGACGTTTTGGGGCTGAATTATCACAGAGGGCAAAGGAGATGTATTCTGTTGCTACCGATTATGTTTCGACTTTCGATTATGTTGACAGACAGCGAGAAATCATATTTTCTTCGAAAACAGTCATCTTTTTACCTCAATCCCTTCGATGTCAGCAAACAGGAAGTAGTTTAGAGCGCAGCGCCTACCGGTGATCTTTGGGGGAACAAGGGAGACAATCAAAACGTACCAGAAATTTCGCGACTGTAAACAAGCAAATCTGACAGCATTTACAGTCGCTTCTAAGAAAATACACTGTAAAAAAATATCATCTGTCAAAAATAATTTTAAATTAATTCCATTGTCTCCCTTCTTCTTAATCTTCGTATCGATCAAAGTATTAGTTAGTGGGCATATTGTAAAATTGGACTGGACTTTGTTTTCGCGATCGGCAAGTCACCGTCAGCAGCTTTGACAGAGCTACCATATTTATCATATCTTTGTAGCAATGTTAAATAATTCTCAAATTTAGACAAACCTTTAGATATTTTGGGTTGCAAACACTAAATTTATGTTCCCTTTGGTTTAGGATTATTTTAAAACATAAAATTTGCCACACAGAGGAAAATAAATTATTTTTAAATTTCATGGTATTTTCCTCAAACATGTCGTCTGTCATAGATTCCATCAAATAAATGGCTTATAAAATGTGATTTTTTCCTCGGTTTCAAATTTATTGAAGTCAGTTGTGGTGCTATGTGAAAATATGTATAAATCAGAACACAGGATGATTTCAAAATTTACCAGAAATCTATATGTATCATAGATTAAAAAGCAATGAAAATTTGACAGAAATGTGACAAAAGCAACTTTGCTTAAATGGAAGTTGTCACACTCATATTACATTAGATCAAGCCAGGCGTCAAGTTTTGTTGGGTTCGGTCTACCTGCAATAGTTTCATGGCATCCAAAATATAACATGAAATTGATGCCTAAATATAAAAAGTTGATATGTGAGTGCAAGAATACAAGATAGGAATAAAATCGTTAAAACTAGTTAGCTGAGAAAATAGTGTTGTGTGTCTCAACAATGTTTTAGCAGTGTCTTATTCATAAACTCGTATTACACTGCCTGTTATCACTCTTGAATTAGAATGAATATTCATCAAACACATGACTCGTAGGAGATACACGAATCAAGCATATTACGTATGCACATATTCCATGAGTTTTCAAGTTATTTGACTGACTTAGTACGGGAATTTTTCACTGTCTTAGTCCTTCTGTCACTTTTGTCCAAGATTTCTCGCTAGCTTCTGCTCATTTGGAACCTCAAAACTAACCATAACGAAAACACGTTCATGTAATAGACAGAACATGTTTTGGTTGTAAAAATGAAAATTTTCACTAGAAACGTTTTGATATTTTTCTTATTTATGCTCAAAACATATATTGTGGGTACAGTGTAACCACAATCGATGTTTTGAGCAAATCTATGTTTCAGAGCAAAAGTAAGAAAAATAGGTATACCCCTGCATACCCCAGTTTTGCTATATAAAAGTGGGGTTTAAGGGGGTATACTTTTCACAAACATGTATTCCTGGTGATTATGCGTTTTAACAGTAATACTCGTTCTCGTTCTCTTCTTGTCTAGCAAAAGTTTGACCATTGCTTCATTTGATTTTGCCCTCAATATATGTATGTAAATGAAATAATTAATGCCCATATCGATAATTTCCTGAACTATACAATGCTGTTTTTAATCCAGGAACTGACATTTTCCATCATCAGAACTCAGGAATTTTCGTCGGTTTCCAGTCTATGTCCATCTTCAAGGACTCGCAAGCATTGTTTGTCCATGAAGGTCCAATTTTCTCTTGCCGTCTGTATCTGTTCATTTCTTTTTTTTTTTTTTTTTTTTTTTTTTTTTTTTTTTTTTTTTTTTTTTTTTGACTTCATGGATGATTCAAAATACTTTATGAACTCTTCATACTGGGTGTATTGCGTCTTTAAATCCTTGCTGCTGATTCTAAGGCACATGTATAATTTGTATCAGCAAGTCCATTTCAACGCTATGGCTAAGAAAGAAAATGGCGGATAGTGAAACACATTTACAGGTTTGTTGTTGTTTTACAGTTTCATTTCCCGGTTATCAATGATGACGGCTACTGTCTTGGCGGCGCGGGACCCACAAATGAGTCACAAACTTACGTTCGATGGCACGATGTCGCCAGCTGCAGCCAGTAAAAGTGTAACCTCGACAAAGTGGAGACACTGAACCACGAAATCTCATGATTTTTCATGAAATACTGTTTTTCTCTGATATCATACACTGTCTTGTACTTTATACATATGCAAATGATAAATCGGACGCCTTTGAGCACGATTCATGAAAAGAATGACATTGAAGGGGCCCTAGCGTGTGTCAGTACTTGAAGTTTCATTACAACGCTATTGGCTAAGGAAATGGAAACAACGTAGTGGCTAAGACCCCAGAGTTGCTCGGGGAGAAAATGATATAATATGGTCGTAAGTCTCGTAAGTGTCTGTCTCAAAGTAGGTTTTGAGGTCTAAATTATAGTTCAAACATGGTTTTTAGAGCTTTGTTAAATCGTTTGAATTTCGTTTTCCACATAAACCGGACTGCGCAGCGACAGAATATGGCTAGAAGCATGACATTTTGTATTTAGAAAGGAGAGGGAATGTACTATTCGTAAAGTCTGATCAGCTTCGCGGTTACCGCGAGGTTGATCTTCGCCTTCGTTTTTGCATATGCATATTGTTGGTTTTCTCACGATTTGGCTCATTATTATTATGTTGTATGCGTTATAAATTTCAAAAATCAGTTTCGCAGCCAAAAAAGCCAAAGAATTTGAATAAGTTGTTTAAAAAAATCGAAGCAACCTGGGCCATTTTAAACACAACATAACTGGGCCACAACGTGAGGAAAAGTACCGTCGGACAATTTTAAGTATTAGAAAAACAATGTTACTTTGAATGGTATAATGTTTCTAGAATATGTTAGTCTTTATTTGGCTGGGTTATTCAACTTAGTTTGTGAGTTATGACCAATTTACTATATGAACCCTACAGACGTCATTGTCCTGAAAAATGACGTCAAAGTTGCGTAATGCATTTCTGCATGTTAGCAGTGCCTTCAAAACTCGATGCATTTGCTTAAAATTGTTTAAGCATGGATCCGAATCTCTAGTTAAGATTGAAGCATATCATCATTGCAGTCAATCCGTCGAAATTATTTTGTGTATGTTATGACGATGTGGTTGCTATGGTTACCGTTTAACGATAGATATAGGAAAATTATGTATATTATGGGCTAAAACAAGGGCAGATAACTCCAAATATTGAAAATAAAATTGTTGCATAACTCATTCATTTGGTAGCCCGGTGTTCAAAGGTTACAATTACAAGGCGATACTTCTGTGGTGGTTCTTTTTGTTTTATGTCTTGGTGTTTAAAAAAATTTTGTGCTCTTGGCGTCTTATGTATGTTTTCATATTTTTAATTAAGTTAAGGTAACTGAGTGGCCACCTATTGGGAAAATAGCTGCTCATTCGGCTTACGATATGTTTCATGGTATAAGTGCCTGATTGTTAGTTTGGTTTTTTCCCACCTCGGTTTTTGGAGTGGGAATCTCTTTCTGATTGCGCCTTTTCCTGATCTTTGCCTACTTGTACCTTTTTATTTCTAAAACATGGAATAGATGATTTTTCCACTTTTTTGCCTCTTTCTACTAGTAATGTCAGTATGTCCGAAGGTACATTTTGTCACGTTGAGGTTCAACTATGAACGGAGAAGCACAAAATAGAACTCTTCACAATAGGTGATGGTAAAGTTACAGATCCCTCCATGTCCCGTCAGAAAGAAGGAGTGTGCTTCCAAAGAAATAAAAGGGTAGTTCTTTAAGATAGTATGTATTGTTGTCACATACTGAGTTTTCTTATCTGACTAGATGTGTTGGACATGCACTGGCTGCTTCTTTTTCTATTACATGCATTTTGACATTGTGTTGGACATGCACTGGGTGCTTCTTTTTCTATTACATGCATTTTGACATTAAATAGTTTTTGGCATTAAATGTTATGAACTACTGCAGAAGCTGAGGGTGAGGTTATGATCATGTAAAATCGATTTAAGCCCGCCAGTGATTTTATATTACTGATTGTTCCAAGGCGATACTTCTGTTGTGGTTCTTTCTGTTTTATGTCTTGGTGTTGAATTTTTGAGCAGTTAGCACCTTATGTGCGTTTTCAATATTTTTAGTTAAGTTTGAGTGGCTGAGTGGCCACCTATTGGGAAAATGACTGCCCATTCGTCTTACATTATGTTTTCTTAGTATAAGTACCTTATTGTAAATTTAGTTTTTTCCCACCTCGGTGTTTGGAGTGGGAATTATTTTCTGCTTGCTCCATTTCCTGATCGTTACCTACTTTTACTAATTACTCTTTCCTGCTCCTCCTGTACGTCAATAACGGTAAATCACTGCCACTGTTCGCGACGGATGTTTTTTTCGAGGGGGGAGGGGTCGACGGGATTTCCAGTTGGAATTAAACAATTTTGAAAAAAAAAATGGTCTATTTCCCCAATCATTGATCGCATTGTGATGTCCTAAATCCCCTCGTGGGTCATCAATTTCGCTGCATATTTTCATGTACAATTTCCTAGTAAAGCATCCAATTAACCATCCCTGGGTCATGGTACTCTGTCTAATTCCGAGGAATTGGGATAAATTTGTTGTATAACCGTCCCCCCCACCCCCACCCCAAAGAAAAACATTGATAGGCGCGTAAATACGATATATTTGTTTTTTAATTTCACTAACAATAATTTCACTAACGAATAATAATAATAATAATTTTTAATTTCACTAACGAAGGTCTAAACCATGTTTGAAAAATGATTTAGACCTCAAAACCTACTTTGAGAAAGACACAAGTCTACAAGTCTAACAACCATATTATAATATTTTCTCCCCGAGAAACTCTGGGGTCTTAGCCACTACTTTGTTTCAGGTTCCTTAGCCAATAGCGTTGTAATGAAACTTCAAGTACTGACACACGCTGGGGCCCCTTCAATGTCATTTTTTTCATGAATCGTGCTCAAAGGCGTCCGATTTATCATTTGCATATGTATAAACTACAAGACAGCGTACGATATCATAGAAAAACAGAAATTCATGAACAATCATGAGATTTCGTGGTTTAGTGTCTCCACTTTGTCGAGGTTACTCTTTTACTGGCTGCAGCTGGCGACATCGTGCCATCGAACGTAAGTTTGTGACTCATTTGTGGGTCCCGCGCCGTCAAGACAGTAGCCGTCATCATTGATAACAGAAAAATGAAACTGTAAAACAACAACAAACCTGCAAATGTGTTTCACTATCCGCCATTTTCTTTCTTAGCCATAGCGTTGAAATTGCCAGCCTATACGTTCGTGCCTTAGCCAGTACGTTTACGTTTACCAGTGTGATCTTATGTTTCTGAATGAAAAAGAAGCTTAAATTGTCTTTCATATGCTTTGTGCACAGATATCTCTGTGATTCTCTAATTAAAGCATCTATCCAGTGCCTTGGTGAGAGATTTCTCATCATCAGCCCCCAATTTTAAAGCCTGCTACTTTAAGCTCTGTTTCAGCAATGTAGTCACCTAATATAGCCCTCACTTGAGAAAAAAAAGTAATTGTTTGTTCAGAATGATGCATCTCGGTACATAAAAATTGGTTCGAAAAAGATTGAGAAGAAGCTTCCGTGACGCAGTGGTTATGTCACTCGCTGTGTGATCGCCTTGTAAACCAGGGGACGCAGGTTCGATCCCGGTCTTCTCCAATCTGTCGGATGAGACTATAAACCGAGGTTCCGTTTCCATATGACCTTAGCCGTTGGTGGGACGTTAAACCGTGAATCAACCAACCAACCTAAAAAAGGTTGGTCGGCTTTTGGTATTATTTTTTCAGAACTCTTCGATTAGTGTATGGAAAGCAAGTAACAAATGTTGCGCCAAGATTAAATGTCCGGTCAATACCTACAACATGTCCTAAGTTGTAGGTGCGTGGTCTTTTGTTGACCTTACTTCCTGAACAAATGTATGTTCTCTAAGACACTTGAAGCATAAGCTAAGTTCCCATTAGTCACATTTATAATCTCTGATAGATGGTCCTCTTTTTGAAGGCCTTTGAATATTGTTCTCATTTTGACATTATGCTGAATTTTTCTGTCACCTTCTGCTTGGTTTTGGGGACATTATTACATATTGTTTGTCGTTTATTTTAGTCCGCCTTTGGAAAGACATAATATTTGGATTATACCCAAAATATTTAAAATACAGCAATGTTACATTTTGGATGACATGGCATCAAATGCGTATTTCGCTGTCTGGCTTAGGCATCATGGGCACGATTTGAAACGCTTAGTAGCGGGAAGCGCTGGGCGCTCTTTCACGCGTCCAAATCTTTATTTCAACGAATTGTGCTTCAGACATGACAAGGTTCGAACAGTGTTTTGTAGTGAACGCTTAAGTCTTTCCCCTTGACGAAGATGGAATATGTAGTCGGTCATAGTTCTATGAGCAAATATAAGACAGCAATGTTTTTAAATTTGAGTGGCCAAAATCTAAGTTGGTCATTCAGTCGGGTCTCAATAGCGTACAGACCGGTGCTGATAGCGTAATGATTAGAATTTCCGCTTCGGGGGCGGGAGGTCGTGTGTACGATCCCGGGCCGTGTCATACCAAAGGCGTTAAAAATGGTACCAGGGCTACATTGCTTGGCGATGTCTAATAAGATATGAAAATGCAGATAATAATCAATGTCTGTATTCACTGGAGGACCGTATGGAAGACTGGCATTTGAGTCAATTACCTTATCCTCATAAAATATAGATTATTATTAGTATTATTCTTCAGCTTTATGCAAAAAAGTATCGGTGTAAATTTTGTTTAAACATTTGGAATTCTGCCTCACTCGTTGACCTTCGAAAAGAACAATTTCTATATCCAGGGAGCTTTCTATCAACTCCTAAAGACATGTTTGATCTCTGCAGGGAAGCTCTGGGGTTTAAACTGTAATCAGATGGGCAGGCAGTAGTTCGTGCTGTAAACTTTGTCGTCGGTCCGGATGGCAAGCGCAACCCAAGAACCAGAGGATGGATGTTACATGGGCACAACATCCTATAAGCCTCTGTCCAACCTTACAATGGAAGAACCAGGCAACAATATACGCTGCTTTCTCTACCCTTAGTATCATACTGTATCCAACAAAAGTACCGTTTGGCGTTGATATGACGAGACTGAATGCGACCTCTGAGAATCCCTGGTGTTTGTGCTTGTTCTTCTATTTTATATTCCCATTTGACTGTTTCAGCTGATAGGATCCAAGTGCTAAGCTGTCGTTAATTTAGGAAACACTGGGGCTGCTTCTTTAGAATCTAGCACCGTCCATTTCCCTCTGCTTGAGAGTGTGCCCCTTTTAACGATGCAAAAGAGCGAGTTTCTCATTCCTCTGACTTTATAAGCATAGCTATTGCAAAGATCAGGTAAGGCTCATCCGTAGTGACCAAGGATGGTCTGAAAGCATTCATTGCAGCCGTTACGATTCTATTAAGTGGACCATTTATGTCCAAAAAGTCATGCTGTATGAGAAAAGCCATTTTTTCATTCTACCAGGATACGCCTTAACAGTCCATTGTACCTTAGTGACAATCAGTGACTGATTTGCTTCCTAGGTTAAATGTTGGGCCTTGCTTTGCTGAAGAAATGATGGCATTTTGGTTTCTTTAAAACTATCTATTACGTCACGAAATCCTCTATCGACTATACAGACATCACCTTGTAGCCTGTCAGTCAGATCGCCATTTAAATTTAAAATATGGCGTGTGATTCCGGCACCATTGTTTTTTCCGTCTGCGTAGTAAGGGACAATGCTGTCAAGGACATAGCCATTAGGGAAACAATGGACATACACTTCAAAAGTGGGCGATGCTTTTGACCAGAAAATGTGTGACGACCTAAAAAGTAACTGATACTCTTCTCAATACAATTATATGTACCATCCCAAACTATGCACATTCTGTCACTAAATAAGACAGATGAGTATGCAGTCGTGTGTTGTAAATATGCCTTCTGTCGAGATATATGAATATGAGCACGTCCAAGTTATGATGACACAAAATGTGCGTCCAAATCAGATGCGTTGGACCTGAATGCCCTTGAAACCATGTTGCGACCATTTTGTTACAACGATAATCCTGTTCTCAATTTGTGCCAAAATATCAACAACGCAGTACTTTTGTCTAGACAACAATAATTTGCTGTAGTGTGGAGACAGTCCAACATACGATGGAATTGTACCTTTGTTCACTCTGTGCACATTAATCTGTGAAGTGGGGGTCATTAACATCCATTGAAGATGGTCTTCATTTGTCAGTACATTTCGACAAATTGCTAATAAGTTGAGAAGCTTGTTCACAACGGGAATGTTTCTACATTTTCCACGTTGCTGTTCCAGTCAGCAGAATCAGATAAATTGTTTCCTACAAGATGGCTGTAACACATTACGGTTACTGCGGCTTCCGCTACTAAATAAAAATTAAAAATGAGATCCTTTAGTGGAGATATTAATGAGAAAGGGGATAGGCCATACCATTGATTCGGCTAGTTAAGCCTCGTCAGTTACCCTTCTAGTTTGGCAACATGGAGCCAAAGTAAATTATAGTATTCTTGATAATTTTAAAATTTTAAAAGGATAGTCGATATAAAGACTGGTATTATCTTAGTGGAACCAAATATTTTAAACATTGGCTAGAAAAAAAATCTTAACATGAAATGAAACAACCAATTGTGTATAAATATGTTTATCAAAATAGGTACTGAAACTTCCTGACAACCCCGGGCATTTTGGCATCAGAAAAGGAAATTGACACAAAAATTCTCTTTTTCGTGAAATCTAAAATATACCATTACCATTACATGTTTTAAAATTTGAAAATTTCACGCAATTACTATATACAGTGATGAGTTTCTGGCAAGGTACTATTAATTCCAATAAAACATAACGAATTGCAAATGGTCATATTTAATGTAGCACTAGAATTATAACTGATAAATTAATCTAACAACGTAACATCGTGAACAGCTTTGTTATCGCTTGTGCACAGTTTTGTTTGGCTGTTGACAAGGGATTCGCTACCAGTCAGCAGAAGGGTAAAATTTTGGGAGAGCGGTTCTGGCGATCGCTTCGTAGCCATTACGAAAACATGCCCATGTAATAAACAGATTTTTCTGAAGTTGAAAAAATTGAAAATATTCATTAAATTGTTTTTATTTCTGTACTGTATATAAACCTTAATTGTTGACTTGGGTTAATTGTATTTTTAAACGCATTACGAATGTCATGACATCCTAATGATTAATGGAAGTCCCATGAAATGCAGGCAACGTCCTGACATTACCATTATTATTGACTGGGACGTAAAGCCACAAACCTTATCAGCCAGCCAGAAGCGGATTATAATTGCACATTTATCTGACTTAGAAGAAAGTATTGTCATTGCCAAACTATATACGAGCCGCCTCATGGGAAAACCAACAATCTACATATGCGAAAACAAAGACGTAGATCAGCTTCGCGGTATCCGCGAAGCTGATCAGCGCCTCAGTTTTCGCTACACGGATAGTACAGTCCCTCTTCTTCTTAAATCCGAATGTTCAAGCTTCTGGCCTGCGTTTGTGATTGTATAGCCTGATTTGTGTCGGACCTGTTCGAAACCCACATTGTTTGTTTTCCCATGAGGCGGCTCAATTACTACATTTCAAAAATAATTGCTTGTCGAAGGCAATGGAAGAGGAGAAAGGATTAAAATAATCCGATGCTACCCAAGAAAGGAATTGATTTAATTTATATTATTGCTACCCGGAAGTTTTATTTGATAAGACAAAAGGTTAAGGTTTATATGTCGGTATTAAAGCTAACCATGAGAAATAGCCCCTTCAACTATATAACACATTGTTATTATTGCTGCTGAAAGTTTGTTTTATTTGTATTTGCATACATGGTTATTGTGTAGCCAAAAGCGGTGTTTTAATATATAAACTAGTCACTGCTTGCATATTTATACTCTTCCATAGACTTTCCGTGTAATGTCGCAAACTGATACTTTTTGAACACCTGAACAATTGAGCCGCTCCATGGGAAAACCAACAATCTGCATAGGCGAAAACAAAGGCGCAGATCAGCTTCGCGGTAACCGCGAAGCTGATCAGCGCCTTTGTTTTCGCTACTAGGATAGTACAATTCCTCCTCTACTTCACTCCAAAATTTCAAGCTTCTATCCTGCTTCTGTAGCTGTACTGGCCGGCTTGTGTGGGACCTGTTCGGAAACCATATTGTTGGTTTTCCTACGAGGCGGCTCAATCGATAGACATCTTAAGAAACCCACAATAACAGCGGTTTGATTACAAATAACCCCTTGCCCTATAACATCACGAAAGCATGTCCGTGTAATGTATACCCCGTTGAACACCACTTTTATATAGCAAAACTGGGGTATGCATTGGTATACCTATTTTTCTTATTTTTGCTCCAAAAGATAGATTGTGGGTACTCGTTAGAACCGCCTCGGCGAGGCGGTCCTAACGTGTACCCACAATCTATGTTTTGAGGAAAAATAAGAAAAATATTAAAAATTATCTACTGAAAATTTCCTTTTTCACTACTTAAAAATCTCTGTTTATTGTATGGGCAAGTTTTCGTAATGGTTTCTGGTAGTATCGTGAACTGACTGGTTGCATTACGCACTACATATCACGTTTTTCGCGAGAAAAAGAGAGTGAATTATTAATTTGACGTAGGTACAGCGTTTGTCGTTTTTTTTTTTTTTTTTTTTTTTTTTTTTTTTTTTTTTTTTTTTTTTTTAAACTTTTAACAATGTTTATTGTTTTAATTTAATGTATTGATTATTGTGCTTACGGAGATGGCATTTGCATGTTTTTCGTTTTTGTTTTGTTTTTGTTCATTTTTTTCCTCTAGAAGTTCCGGGGAGCAGCACAATATTTAATTTACATGTAGTTTAAGCAAATATGTGCCTACTTAACTATTTCTGCTACATAGCATTTTGGCTACATGGTATTTTGGCTACATGGTTATATAAACCGCTCAAGAATGAAAGTTATTACCTTAATTAATCTTGATTAAAACAATATGACCCGCCGCATGGGAAAACCAACAATCTGCATAGGCGAAAACAAATGCGCAGATCAGCTCCGTAGTTACTTCAGCTTCGCAGTAACTACAAAGCTGTTCAGCGCCTTTGTTTTCGCTACACTAATAGTACAATCCCTCTTCTTAAATCCGAAATATAAAGCGTCTTGCCTTCTTCTGTGACTGCACAGGCCGGTTTGTATCAGACCTGGTCGGAACCCAGATTGTTGGTTTTCTCACGCACATGCTCATATACTATCGTGCTACGATTACAATGATAGATCATGATAGACAGTGCCAACAACGGTTTTAAACAAATCCTAGCTATATGAAAACTAGCTTTGTATTGGTTGGCTGGTTGGTTAATTTGGTGTCTAAAGTCCCACCAAGTACTAAGGTCATATGGAGACAGGACCTCGGTTTATAGTCTCATCCGACAGACTGGAGAAGCCCGGGATCGATTCTGCGACATACCCTCTGCGCCACGGAGGCTTCTAGCTTTGTATTGGACCGTGTTGAAGGCACTGGCGTATGGGTCGTATGAGTAGATGATATTGTATTTGTAGGATGAATACCAAGGTGGCCCCGGCTGATGAAATAGATGTAAAGAAGACAGAGAAAAAAGAAAAAGGTAACGGTTTTACTAAATGCTTTTACCTAAATGTAGAGCATCTGATTCAAATTGAGAATGTAACCCTACCGGACTCGCGTTGTGTAATTAGGCAAAATGCATTTACTTTTCGTCGTACCAGTTGCATACCCAGTAAGTAATTGCTCCACCCCGAATGTTGACCTGGAGTTCTGCTTTCGGGTGTGCCAGGTGGTTTTTCTCGGAGCTCTCCCGTTTTAGCCCACCTACTGATTGGCCCGTCTCATATGAGCTGGATAATCTTGAAAGGTACGTAAAACTGTATTGAAATATACTCTATGCAAACAGTACTTTCTGGAGAAATTTTCCAAATTTACAGCTGAAAAAAGTCTCTGTATATTGCATGGGCAAGTTTTCGTAATGAAGCATCCAAGACAGCGCTCCTTTGTATTGAGGTATTCGGTAATGCTATTTTGGGAAAACTTAATGAGATTATAACAATGAAGGATTATTTTACACAAATGAATGAGCTACCCAAGATAATTCAATAGTTTACGACAACAATGTATTGGTAACATGATATTTTAGATCTATTAATATACAAAACAATATGTTAAAACGCAACGAATATTGAAGTTGTTTTAATCTTAAATATTCAATTATCTTCCACATGCTAACCTCATTTACCATTGGTTAAATGATTTAATTTCCGCATATTCATTATTTAAATAATACAACACAATTAAAACAGAATTGACGTGCGCTGTGGCATGTAGACTTATTAAAATACCCATGACGTCATCCTTTTATAAAAACTGTCCATTATTTTTCGGGAATGGACAGTTTAGTGTCCATTATTTTTCGCATGAGCACAAAAGTCATGGTCACCAATGAAGTGTTCATTTTCCCTTTGCTGCACCCCAAAATAATATGTTCGCTATGTTCAAAGACATTAAATTTTGTGCAGGCTGATTGGAAGCTTTTCTAGCAAATGGTTTAGAATCTACCTAATATTAAATACAATTTCTTCCTAGTATTTGAAATCCTTTGCGATGAAATAGTCGGTATCATAAATTCCCCAAAACGTTATATCCAACGAATCATCGCATATTTCTGTATGAAAAAGGTTCTTGCTCCCTGGCTTCATTGTTAGAAGGTTATGGTTAGTGTGAGGTGAATGAGAAACCTGGCAGTAGGAACAGACTTCACAGAGTTATTTACGACCAGCTGTTTCCCCCCAAAACAGTCAGGCATTATAATGGTCCTCTGTCTTTCGAGCATGGAGATTAGCCCTTTACAGATCCATGTATGCTGACTCATCGATTAACACACATTATGTATTTATACAAAATCATAATTAAATGGTATTGAACATAGACACTACGTTTAACGACATGTAAAAAGGGAAACTACTGTGAATGCTCTATTTGTACATGGATGCACGAGAAAGTGTTAACATCGTTCACAGTTAGTTTCCTCGTTATGTCCGTGGGATAGTTTGACCAACATATCATGTCGCGAGAAAAGAAAATTAAGCGGAAATATGTTGTGCAAGGTCTGGTCAACCGGCTTGCTGTCTAAAGATTAAACGCGCTTGTTATAACGAAACAAAGGCGCCAGTGTATGGTGTATTTTAAGTCGGAGAAAGTCCTCGTAAGTATCCATTCCTGAAAAATAATGAATCCTCGGCCGCTTCGGGGCCTCGGATCCATTATTTTTCAGGAATGGATACTTACTCGGACTTTCTCCTATACGTAACGACGTCCTAATATTAAATAACTTTTTTTCTAAGTGTGAAGGTTGAGAATATAAGCTTATTACGTTCTGACTGACTGACTACCTGAGCCGCCCCGTGGAAAAACCAACAATGTGGTTTCCGAACAGGTCCGACACAAACTGGCCTGTACAAACACAGAAAAGAGCTAGAAGCTTGAAACTTCAGATTTAAGTAGAAGAGGAATTATACTATCCGAGTAGCGAAAACAAAGGCGCTGATCTGCGCCTTTGTTTTCGCATATGCAGATTGTTGGTTTTCCCATGAGGCGGCTTGTTAACCACGACAAAGGGTCCGAGCCTGACCAGGAAAAGTGGATTAGTCAAACCATACATACATATACTATAAGCGTTTTTGTTTACTTGAATGGTTGTATTTTGAAGCACATTTTGGATGTAATGACATCATTATGCTAGACAAAAGTCCCATAGAATGGAGACAGCATTCCGACATACCCATAGTTGTTGACGTTGACGTAAAGCACCATATCAAACAAAATCATTCTTTTTATAATAGTTGAGAGAAACATCAGCGAATAGATCTCCGCTTAGTAAAGTTCAATATTGTTCTACACTGGGGCTATGAAAAGCAGATATGCTGCATGAGCCTTCATTACAAGAAGACAATGATCAGGAAAAGGCGCAATCAGAAAGAAATTCCCACTCCAAAAACCGAGGTGTGAAAAACTAAACTGACAATTAGCTATTACGGTTAGAAGACATATCGTAAGCCTAGCGAGCAGCTATTTCCCAATAGGCGGCCACTAAGTTACCCGAACTTAAATGAAATATGAAAACGTACAAAAGGTTCAAACAGTACAAAAATTCTAGTCCAAAACATAAAACAAATAGAACCACAACAGAAATATCGCCTTGGAACGACCAGTAATATAAAATTACTGAGGAGGAGGGCGCTTCTATAGTGGCTCTTGAATACACAAAAATAAACAAGCAATAAAACATCGTGTTAAGAAATATAAAACATTGGTACCAACGTATAGCAGGATGAGCAGCTACTGCAGTAAGGTGGATTTTAACAACAATTATTTTATGTAAATTTCATTTTACAATTTTTAGAAAAGAATGAGGTCAAAGAGGACGAAAAGGAAAACACAGACAAAGGTGATGACAAAGAAAAGAAGGAAATACTTTCAAAGAAAGACCAGAAATCGGCATTGAAGGCACTGAAATCGGGAGCTAAATTAGCTGAGAAAGTCATCGATTCTGACCTCACTGATAACCTCGAATGCATAGAATCAATACCGGGCGGCGAATATCTGTGCTGCCTGTGTAAAATTCTCAAAAGTGCGAAGAAAATGAAAGATGCAAAAGATAAGATGGATAAAGCGAAGAAAGAAGATACTGAAAAGAAAAAGAAGGAAGACAAAAAACCTGATGATGCAAAATCGGATTCTTCAGATAGCGATTAAATTTGGTTTATATACAGTATTAAAAGAACTAAAACATAATATAACTTGTTCAATGTTTAAAACTATTTTTAGATTAAAATGATTTACTGAGTTCCACGGCCAACGCAACATTATTTACATGTATATCTTCCATCACTTCTGAGAAAACTGATGCGTGTCTATTGACCAATGTGCCCATCTTTTAAATCGTTCAATCATGTGAAACCTTTCGTACCCAATCAGCATCAAAATGACCTGAAAATGTTTCTGTCTTATCAAAATTTTTAATCCAAGATTTTAGCGCGCATAAGCAGGAACTTGCATCGGGGTACAAATGTGCATTTTCCGCGCCTCGCGCAAGCGGGCTCGTGATTTTTTTTTTCGAAATGGTGCAGACAGTTGTAACCCTGGAAGATCGCCCGATGAGTAATTTGCAATGCGGAGACCTATGGCTTAACGCCACAAACCTCTTTTTAGGTTGGGTAGCCATAAATTCCATGTATAAAGCGCTCAACGTCACATAGTCACGTCTTCGACGTCATTGCATGTGCCAACCATATATTTTGTTTTACAGACCTAGCCTTTTTGAATAAAATGTGTTGCGACAAGTCGAAAGTTTCAAATGAATCACATGAAACCACAAAAATATATTCACGTATAACTGACGAGTTGCGGTAGCTGTGGAATTCAGTATATTTTGGTAGTCAAAATAACGGAGTGGCTATTACCAGTCAACTGTCAGTAGCCACATTGTCCTACATATACATGTACATTAACTAGAGGACGAATTGCTGATTTCTGCGTTAAGATTTAGTCATGTATACTCTCAATATTTTAAGTCATTCTTTCTCTCCTGCTTTGCAATACGAGCTGCTGCCAATTCACGAGTCGTGATCTAATTTCTGGTAACCCCCGAACGGTTTTTACAGGGACAGTGTAGTTGGTATAGCAGAACACCCGGACATGAGATCAGCTGTTAACCGTGGTTAACAATGCATCTATTCAAACGACAAACATTAATTCGAATTTCAGCCTGGCCGTCATCTGACTGGAGTTAAGCCGAAATCCATGAGGACTGGGTTCCGTCATTGGAGGCTGAATGAATTTGTCACATTATCTTAATGGTGAAAAGGATATAAGAGCCTAAAGACAAAACACTTTTCAAGCAATAATAAAATTTCAAGTCTGACTGTAAATAGTCATTTTAACGTTTTTTGGCTAGTGACAGTTGACTGGTAATAGCCATTTTAACGTTTTTTGGCTACTGACAGTTGACTGGTAATAGCCATTTTAACGTTTTTTGTTTTTTTTTTTTAAGCGAAAATCTCTCGACGCAGGCTTGCGTTTAATTGAAAAAAAAAGTTTAGTTTGTTTGATTTATTGTTTTACGTCACAGTCAGCAGCTATGGTCATGTCGAGAAGTAAGCTGTTGAAAGGAACGTAAAGCAATAACAATTAAAATTCCTTTTTGCAATAAAACGCAAGTCTGCGCAAGTCTAGAGATGTTCGTTTTTTTGTGACGAGTTCTTGAGGGGTTTAAAACGCAGCTCCAATCTGAACCATTTACACACATGTTGGACAGTTTTCACATTTCAATGCAATCATCAGGAAAACATGTCCGTGCAATGAATACCCCCTTAAACCCACGTCTATATAGAAAAACTGGGGTTTGCAGGGTATACCTATTTTTCTTATTTTTGCTCAAAAACATAGATTGTTGGTACGCGTTGGAACCGCCTCGGCAAGGCGGTTCTTACGTGTACCCACAATCTACGTTTTGAGCAAAAATAAGAAAAATATCTTTTTTTTTCTGATGAAATTTTCAATTTTTACAGATGAAAAATCTCAATATATTGCATGGACAAGTTTTCGTAATGTATATGCCAGGGTTTATGAATATATTTGCCGTACATGTAAAAGTTGTATTAACAACATGATATTTTATAATAAATCCGTCCATTTTGAATTTTGTCTCATGCATTACTATTGTTTAATTTGATAACTTTAAGGATGCATATCCTCTCTTTACTAAAGATCATTTGAGCCGCCGCATGGGAAAACCAACAATCTGCATAGGCGAAAACAAAGGCGCAGATCGGCTTCGCAGTAACTGCGAAGCTGAACAGCGCCTTTGTTTTCGCTACTCGGATTGTACAATGCTTCTTCTTTCTAAATCCAAAATTTCCAGCCTCTAGCAATCTTCTGTGACTGTACAGGCCGGTTTGTGTCTGACCTGTTCAAAAACTATATTGTTGGTTTTCCCACGAGGCGGCTCATTTATTTCAGAAAACCACACCTGGAAGGAACTAATATAATACATGTATAGACATTAAGTAAAAGAGGTCGGCGAGTTGACCACAACATTAAAAGTCCACGTACTTGAAACTCATGCTAGAGATTCTAAACGCGCATAGAAAATGATTTGTTTGTTTGATTTGTTGTTTAACGCTCCAGTCAACATCTATGGTCATATTGGGACATTTTTATCCATTTTATGGGAAGTTTTACCAAACATGGGAGTCGCTTTTTTGTGACGAGTTCTTGACGGGTTTAAAACGCAGCTCCAATTTGAACCATTTACACACATGTTGGACAGTTTTCACATTTCAATGCAACCATCAGGAAAACATGTCCTTGCAATGAATACCCCCTTAAACCCCACGTCTATATAGAAAAACTGGGGTTTGCAGGGGTATACCTATTTTTCTTATTTTTGCTCAAAAACATAGATTGTTGGTACGCGTTAGAACCGTCTCGGCGAGGCAATATATTTCAATATGGCTACCTGAGTTTGACTGAAAGTATGTAAAGTTTGCAAAAAGTTAAAAGTTTCCTCTGAAGAAGGCGGTAAAAGGCCGAAACGTTAGGAAAAAAGAGTGCTTCTAATAAACACAATACTTTATATTGTTTTTCCTTAGAAGAAACCTCAGAATTACAGTGAATATTCATGGCGCTCCTAAATGGGATGTAAGCAAGTCTCAAGAAGATGGTGAAGAAGAAGGTGAGACTCAGTTCACATATCCATTTCTTAGAGAAATGTTATAAACAATCACTAATTCCAAAAGGGTTCAGTTGGAAATGGAGGTTAAATCTTGATGTAGATGAGACTTTTATTAAGAAAATTGAAAACATTAAAAGGGATGCCTCTCTAAAACTGATGGAGATTAGTCTTAAAGCATACCAAGAAAAACTGAGTGAGTGCATAGACCAAATAGAGTCAATCCAAAACAATGACAGTATTAACCACTGCGACGAATCGACACATGAAATTAGTCAAATGGCTGACGCAGACAGGAAATGCAAAGCTAGGAAGTTAAAGAAATTACAAGATACAGCCGTTTTGAACGAGCCGTACTCTGCAGTTAGCACACAATGTGACAACAAGGTTTTCAAGGAGTACAGGGTCAAAGGGGACGGCAACTGCTTCTACCTCTGTCTGAGCAAGTATCTCTATGGTGAAGAAACAAAACACACTCAGATCAGGAATAATATTGTAAATTACATGGATCAAAACAGACATCTATACTCCCAATATGTAGACGGGAATATGGAAGACCACTTGCTAGTGCAAAGAAGTACAGATGGACAGTCTTCATCGTATGCCACAGAAGCAGAATTATTTGCAGCTGCAGACAGATACAGACTAAATGTATTGGTTAAAAGTTCAGTACAGAAGGATTCAGGTTGGAATGAACACAAGCCCACGGTTAAGGGAAGAGGTTGCAGGGAGATAAGGTTACTACATAAGAATGAACATTTTAACCTGCTGGAGGTGTCAGGGAAAGAGGAAATGCAAATTGAAGAAAAAACAGAGACAAGGGTTAGGTTAGGAGGTAGGGAAGCAGATGTGCAGAAGATTGGATTTTCAATATGGCTACCTGAGTTTGACTGAAAGTATGGAAAGTTTGCAAAAAGTTAAAAGTTTCCTCTGAAGAAGGCGGTAAAAGGCCGAAACGTTAGGAAAAAAGAGTGCTTCTAATAAACACAAGACTTTATATTGTTCTTCCTTAGAAGAAACCTTAGAATTACAGAAAAATATCATTTTTTTCTGATGAAATTTTCAATTTTTACAGGTAAAAATCTCAATATATTGCATGGACAAGTTTTCGTAATGTATATGCCAGGGTTTATGAATATATTTGCCGTACATGTAAAAGTTGTATTAACAACATGATATTTTATAATAAAATCCGTCCATTTTGAATTTTGTCTCACGCATTACTATTGTTTAATTTGATAACTTTAAGGATGCATATCTACGTTCTTTAATAAAGATCATGTATTCCACACCTGGAAGGAACTAATATACTGATATAGGCATTAAGTAAAAGAAGTCGGCGAGATGACAACAACATTAAAAGTCCACGTACGAGGTATGGCAGGAAAGTTCGTAGACACTACAGCTATCAGAAAAAGTAACGCGTTGTTGAAGAAGCGTTTTGCATAATTTCAAGCAGCAATATCTTATGAGTATATTTTAGAAATTTTGTGCAATTTGAAGTAATAACACGCTTGGTATGTCCACGTACGAGGTATGGCAGGAAAGTTCGTAGACACTACAGCTATCAGAAAAAGTAACGCGTTGTTGAAGAAGCGTTTTGCATAATTTCAAGCAGCAATATCTTATGAGTATATTTTAGAAATTTTGTGCAATTTGAAGTAATAACACGCTTGGTATGACCACTTTTCTGCTTGAGGGTAGGGCCGTGTGGGGCAGGTGTCAA
This sequence comes from Rugalucina vietnamica, assembly GCA_964017185.1. NCBI lineage: Eukaryota > Metazoa > Mollusca > Bivalvia > Lucinida > Lucinidae > Rugalucina > Rugalucina vietnamica. Next base: position 42,471,409 of record OZ024879.1, read on the forward strand.
AACGTGATAAAATGTGACGATTTTCACATTCTATTTTGGCTGTGAAACGGCACGGAAGTGTGCTGTAACGTTAAAATATTTTGATCCTGAAAGAATGTTCAATCAACAACGTGTCCTTGGCGGCAGTACAGTTTGATATTTGTGAATAAAATTTCAGACGCAGTCCAAAAAAATCGTTTGAAAAAATGACGTAATTTTGACGTCGGAGAACAGCCGATGACCATAAAATTGTGTGTTTTTGTTAAAGAAATCGCCAACAAACACGATGAAAATTATACAAACAACAACATAAAAGCTATCAGCTTGTCGGTCACTAGTTAACAAGTGGCAGAGTTGATTTTTGGATGCTCGGTAGATCATCTAAGATGATAAACGGCGGCGGAAGGGCACTTGTCTTACATTCTCAGCAAATGAAAATGGTTTCATATGTTAAACCGGTCATCAGAGAACTTGAGGACAGTTGGCATAGATCTACATTTGACAGCTGGACACACATAATAAAATTGTACCGATATCCAAGGACCCTATGTGGAATAACTCTGAAACATCGGTTAAATTTGGTATAAATATGTATAAAGCACTGACAGCAATAAACTTCAAGTAACGTCACTGAGTCGTTGACCCTTGCCCCGCTCCCGGTTAGGGAGGTGCACATAAAAGGCTGTAGAAGATGTCGTGTTGGCCAGATTTTCATACAATTTGGTCTATTTGCTTATGAAATATTTTTGCAAACCCAGATATATTCATTTTGACTGAATTTCTTTTCTTGTTGAAAATACTAATGGTGTCTACGAACTGTAGTAAAATTGGGTTCTTACCCTCTAAGGTGGCCTTGTAACTGTGTTTCTCTGGTAATAGCACACGGCAGAAGGCGAGCACAGAGGTTTCCTGCCCGCTGTATATTCTGTGTGCACTGTAGTAAAATTGGGTTCTTACCCTCTAAGGTGGCCTTGTAACTGTGTTTCTCTGGTAATAGCACACGGCAGAAGGCGAGCACAGAGGTTTCCTGCCCGCTGTATATTCTGTGTGCTTCAGGTTCTATTCTCCATATATGACTATTCGCACGGACATCATACGGATCAGGTCTTCTCATCCCCGGGAGAAGTGTACCATTTCCACACTTTCCCCCCTTTTCTTCTTCTGCTTTCGTTAGTATTCTAGTCCTATTCAGATATGTCCTAACAGTCTCTTGAGAATTTTTCACAAACATGTAGGGTTAATCCAATAAGCAGGTTAATCCAATAAGCACATAATATAGAATGTCCAGATTGTTTCACAAACATGTAGGGGGTGCAGGTTAATCCAATGAGCACACAATATCGAATAACTAGATTGTCTCTTACAGTCAGTCACCAGTGTAGGGGTGCAAGTTAATCCAATGAGCACACAATATCGAATATCCAATTTGTTTCTTCTTGCAGTTCTGTTTCTCGGACTTCCTTGTCCTTGAGGCAGGATACTCGCAGAGATGCTGAATGGAATGTATCTGCAAACTTTTGATCTAACCAAGTTTCATGTTCCTCGGATGTACATGTTTTGATAGCCTTGGAATGTGGTGTTGAGTCCCCAAATAACCGGATGTACATCCCATCTATAAACTGTTCGCAGCTGGCTAAACTGTCTGCCTCATCCTCAGCTCGGATGCCCCTGGTCTCGAGGCTATCCCACCAGAACTCTTGTTTTTCGGAGTTTGACTCCTGACTGTGAGTGAGAACAGAGATTGGCTCCCGGCTTCCTTGATGTAAATCTGGTGCCCCACTTGTAGTAGCAGCTAGACTCACGGGCAATACAGTGTTGCTTGTCTCGGAGAATAACAGCTGTAGCGAGCTGTCTTCTCCATTTTCACTCCATTCAAAATCTTCTTCTGACCATTCACCATACTCGGGTAGCAACCTTGAAGATTCTCCTTTAGGAGTTGACGTGAATAGAGGCTGATCACATAAACTATCTAGCCAGTCTGCATGCTCCTCCAAACTTCGTATGCCGTGTCCAGCTTCCTGGGAACTTCCTCTGGTCTCGGAGCTCTGCTCCTGTTTTAAATGACCATTTCCTGAACTTCCTGGTCTCCCTGTTTCAGTTGGGTGAGTGCCTGGCAATGTTGTGTGAGGGTCATGCAGTGCTTTTGAGCTTTGGGCATGCTTTGAAGTGTGTAGTTTTGGGTCATGCAATGTGGGTTTCTTGAGGTCATGCAATACTGAAGCTTCTTGTTCTGATATACGTTGCTTCGAGAACTGTGAGTCAACTAATTCTGTGATATGTTTGAACATGCTCTCAAGGCTTGCCATTCTATTGCTCAGGCATGATTGACCCTCTTGCTTTATTACATTGTCTGCATCCAATATAACATCATCTGTTGGTTCTATCTTGCTAGAACCTCTGTATCTGACATACCTTTGTCTTTGCATTGGCTTAGACTCTTCAGCTTCACCAATGTAGATATGGCTGTCATTTGATACTTCTATGTTTTTCCTTTGGCAGACGTTCTCAACATTTGACATGGTGTCTGTGTCAATAGACTGATTTCTCAAAAATGAGCTATGCAGAGTTTGAGGAGTATCACAGTAGCTGTATCTCTCTGTCCCACCAAATGACTCACAAGATGAGCTAGAATGAGGCTCTTGGAACATGTTCGGTGAGAGGGGATTATGCTTGTATGTGTGCATGTGAGAAGGTGTTGAATATGTCAAATATGAACTTTGGCAGGTTTTCACTGGAGACATGACTCCATGTGAATAATACAATTTCATAAAATCTTCCATTTTGTTGAGTAAATCATAGTATGGCAGCTCAGGTTCTTGTTGGTTGACAGAATGGAAGTATTCTGCAGCTTTGCCTTCCAAGACATAGCCCATGTAAGTCTTGCATTCTTGGGAAGACCACTGCTTGTCTCGGGCATAATTGAGAAATTTCCTGTAAAATTCTGCCCAGGAAGATGATTGGCTGAAATGCAGTGATTTTGGCAGCACAGTCTGTTCAGTGTTTTGCATTGCTGCCTGTCTCAAATACTGGACTGACCTTTTCTCAGACTCGGTCTGTCCCTGCATTTCGTAATTCTGGATCTGAAACCTCTTATCTAGAACTGGATACTCGGTTGAACATGACAGACTTTGACAATGCTGTTCAACCACAGACTGATTGCAATAAGGTTCCATCTTAACACCAGATGATAATGGTGCTATTGAACTTGCTTGCTGTAACTGTTCAGACGAGTACATACCCAGCTGTCTCGGAGCCTGGCTCCAGCTTGTATTGTTGGCCAAGTACGGGTGCTGTAAAGAGACCGGTAAATGCATGGCACCCTCTTGTGGACAGTACCCATTTGTGGGTTGTCTAAGTCCCAGATTGTTGACAGGGTAAGGCATGTGCCCCATGGGTGAGGCATACCCCATTGGTGAGAACCTCTCACTCTCTCCCCCACTTTGTATAAAAGAACTTAAAGAAGTGGACTCGGGGGAGCACCTTGTTGCATTCCATGGATTGACAGAGCCAAAATGTTGGTGTTGATATGCCATTTTGACTGCTTTGGCTGGAGCTTGTGGTTAGCACTCAGAAATTTGTTCCACGGTGCAATGTCAAAAAATCAAAATTTATCATATTCAAAAGTACAAGCCAAAATTTAAGAATTTAGAAAAATCAAGAAAAATATCCAAAGCTTCTTCTAAATTTATTTTCAAAGAAAATGTGCAAAATTTGCAACAATTTATGATTATATTTCCAAAACCATGAAAAATCAATACAACCATTGGATATCACGTTTGTCTGTGCAAAATCCCTGTGCAAAACAATCGGTCTTTATCCCCTTGTATGTCTTTCTCTCAAGGTCAAAGAAATTTTCTAAGTTTAAATTCTTTTTATGAATAACTTGCTTGGCTTGTGAAAATTAGCTGTATAATTTTGTAGCCTGAAATGATGAAAAATTTGTGTGCTTTTTAGAATAGGCTAAATTTTGCCAAAGGTGAAAACATTAAAAATATGCAAAAATACAAAAATATGAAGTTTCCACAATCTGCATTTAATCTGCACCTGAATATCACGGTCCGATTCCCGTAGACTTCCTCAATACGCTGAATGGCCGGTCTTTATTCCCCTGCAAATAAACTCAGATCACGAAAACTAATGACAATTCCAAATTTCCAGAAATTCACAGGTTACCGAGTTTTGCCTCGTCGCCACTGTAGTAAAATTGGGTTCTTACCCTCTAAGGTGGCCTTGTAACTGTGTTTCTCTGGTAATAGCACACGGCAGAAGGCGAGCACAGAGGTTTCCTGCCCGCTGTATATTCTGTGTGCTTCAGGTTCTATTCTCCATATATGACTATTCGCACGGACATCATACGGATCAGGTCTTCTCATCCCCGGGAGAAGTGTACCATTTCCACAGAACTTTCCTGCCATACCTCGTACTTGAAATTCATACTAGAGATTCTAAACGCGCGTAGAAAATGATCTGTTTGTTTGATTTTTGTTTAACGTCCCAGTCAACATCTATGGTCACATTGGGACATTTTTTATCCATTTTATGGGAAGTTTTACCAAACATGGGAGTCATGACATCCAAAATATGCTTTGAATGTAACCACCCAAGCATAGAACTAAGTATCTGCATACGTCGTGTTTTAACTCATTTGGGGTCTTGGTTTTTCATTCATCTCTTTTCCGCCAAAGGGGATCGGGTGTTAATATAGACCCCCACCCAAGGCCATCGGGGTCCTGAGAAACAGATAGGCTGCTTGTGCCTCCAGGCAAAGCTGATTTAAATACTGACGGACAATCTGATAAGTTGGAATGTCCGAGCCTATCCAGAAAATGTGGCTGGCGTCAAACCAACGATGCATTTAAGTCTTAGTGGTTTGCTTGGGCGGTTATATTTTCTAACACATTTTGAATGTCATGACATCCTATTATTGGATAAAAGTCCAATAAAATGTAGGCACCATCCCGACTTGACCATAGCTATTGATTGGGATGTAAGCAACAAATCAAACAAACAGCCACAAATCGAACAACAACTCTTTCCCGCTTGGTATATAATAGGATTCGCATTTCCTGATGGGTGACCAAATGGATATTTAGGCCTCCGTCCAAGGTGTCTTCTCGGGCCTAATCTACAAACGACGTTGCAAAAAGTGCTTAGTCATATCAATGTTGCTGAAGTCGATACACTTCGTCCCTAATAGAGCACTGCCTGGAGAAGTACTTACTATACAAAGTTGGAACAGAGCTAGTAATCTTGTTCTACATGCTTCTGGTTTTAATTTATTTAGTGCCTTGGTTGTTGATGTCTTTCCCGCCTGGTGAGTTGTATTAGTTGGTCTGATCGACTCATTTACATGCATTACTATTTTTGTTTTCGGTTTTTCATAGTTTCGACAAAGAACCCGGTCAACAATGGGATGAGATATGCTTTTGTAATCCGCTGGCCTGGTTCATTAAAATTATACATACTATATGCACTTTGTTTGCCTTTCCTTATATTCTATGTTATGGACTTGCAGGTTGTTATTTACTAGTAATTAACCTTTCCGGTCTATTTCTCAGCCATCACCAAAACGTGCCCATGCAATGCATGGATTTTTCTTACATCTGAATTTTTTCATCAAAGTATAAACTTACTGAGCACTATGTTTAAACATTTCATTTTGTTTAACAGTTTACGCTTGTGAAACCCAAATGACCCATCAGGGTTCACCATAAAACAAACAAACAAAATATAGATTATTGGTACATGTTAGATAAAATACGAACTTAAGATGATTTGGAATCATTGAATACATTCAATGGGAAACAGTATGAGTGATATTATGCAATTTTGTGTTATGGACCCTCATTTGTGACACGTATAAACCGGAACAAAAAGCCATAAATTCGTGCTGCAATTTCGAGAATTTACACAAGGGTTGTCTCAAAAGAAGACGGGTCCCCGTCCATTAGGGCCTAAAGAAAAGGGTTGGCTACTTGTGCCTCCAGGCAAAGCTTGTGCACTACTGATAACCCGCTCAGGTCTGAGCCTGCCCAGGAACAATGGTTCAAGTCAAACCATTCATACGTATAAGCCGTTTTGTGGCTTAGTTGGATGGTTAATCTAAAACACTTGTTGGATGTAATGACATCCTGATTTTGGGTAAAAGTCTTTTAAAATGGAGGTAACGATCCGACATGACCTTAGCTCTTGACTGGGAAGTATAAAAGCATCAATTCAAACAAACCATCAATAGACTACAAATTTCTAAACAATGCCAAATTAATCGGTATTTAGAATACGAGTATGTCGCTAAATGTGTATGTTTTGAACGTGGTAATCCTTGTGCAAGGTATATGAACCTTCGCATGAGAAGACCAACAATGTGGGGTTCGGACCAGGTCATCTGCAAAGAGAAACACTTGTAGAAAAATAACAATGAAAGTACAGTCGATTCATAGATGCATGGTAATAAGGCTCGAAGATGAGTCGATTTTCTTTGTTTTTAATGGTTTCCAATGCGCTATTTTTTTAAGAGTTCCTTCTTTGATATCAAGTTGGTTGAAAGCATTTGTGTTTAAATGGAACGTTTTGTAGATGATTGCTTGTGGAAAATGTACCAGAATTCGATCTTGGTATATCTACGTTCAACGCGGCCCAGAAACACTATGTTGTCCGAAAGTAAAGGTCGACCATGTATGTAAAGATAACTGAAATTTATATTATATCTCCGATAATTGTAATTCCAGTATATTGTTGCAAATACATTTTATGTTCTGAAATCGCATTTAATCTAAGGTCAAGTGAACTTTAGAAAAGTATATAACTGATTTTGAACCAATTATGAAAATAAATGCTGATGCTTGGTCTGCCGGGATAAATGAGCCGCCTCGTGGGAAAACCAACAATCTGCATATGCGAAAACAAAGGCGCAGATCAGCTTCGCGGTAACCGCGAAGCTGATCAGCGCCTTTGTTTTCGCTACTCGGATAGTCCAATTCCTCCTCTACTTAACTCCAAACTTTCAAGCTTCTAGTTCTGTTCTGTGACTGTACAGCCCGATTTGTGTCGGACCTGTTCGGAAACCACATTGTTGGTTTTCCCACGAGGCGGCTAAAATATTAATGAGTCTACGACGTGCTCAGTGATGCGAAAAAGTCACACTTTGTTCCACGCAATAGTCACACTATTCTCTCGAGGGAGACATGAACGAATACGTTAACCCAGTGCTGACGAATGAACTTGCCCATCATTATCAATTGGGTAAGACCACTATCCTTTTTAGGGGAATCAGGATTTATTTTTTGAATTTACATTCCATTTTCGATGCAATTCCTTAAAACAAATAGTACAGCCCCAGATGGGACACCGTGTTCTGTGGCGTCACATCTGGGACTAAACTGTTTGCCTAAGTCCCACAAAATGGACGCAAGGCCTATATGAGCTAATGAAAAAATTATATTAAAAAAAAAATTGCGTTTGAAAAAGACAGTCGTGTCTTCCATAGATGTTGTTTTATGCTATTCACTTGTGAATAATTAGAGACGTTTCTTTAAGAAATAATGGAATAAGAATGCCTTATTATTGACACAGCGATTCTTGAAAACCGCAGTATGCATGAAATTTTTGTTTAAGAAATAAAGGAATTTGGATAAAATACGAATTTGTCATTACGAAAACTTACCCATGTAATATGCAGTCTGAGAGATATTTTAAGTTGTAAAAATTGAAAAAAAAAAATCTATGGAAAATGTTTGACATTTTTCCTATTTTTGCTCAAAACAGAGATGACGAGCATCCACAATCTATGTTTTGGAGCAAAAATAAGAAAAATAGGTATACCCCTGCATACCCCAGCTTTACTTTATAAAAGTGGGGTTTAAGGGGATATTCATTTGACGGACATGTTTACCTAATGACACAAAGCATTTCGATGTCAACAGTATTCATAGACCATTGATAAGACTTTTTAGATCACTTTTAAAATAGACGCTAACATGTTACTGCAATAGAATATATTCGCAGTACGAAAACTCACTCATGCATTTATATACATATAGAGGATTTTTTTTTCTTTTGCTTTGAAAGCGAAAAATCGGTAGAAAATTTTGATTTTTTTTATTTGCTCAGAACAATGATTGTGGGTACACGTTAGAACCGCCTTGGCGAGGCGGTTCTAACGAGTACCCACAATCTATGTTTTGGATCAAAAATAAGAAAAATATGTATACCCTTGTACACCCCAGTTTTACCATATAAATTTGGTGCTAAATAGGTTATACTTTTCATGGACATGTTTTCCTGACGGTACCTTCCAATGGCGGTCATGAAAGTAAGAGCATGTACCTTCATCGTACTAACAACACTATTGCTGTGCAGAACACAAAATACAGGGACAGAAATGACACCACCAAAATCACTTTTGTTTCTCAAAAATGCAAAGTGGAAAGCAAAAATTGCCTCGGAATGTTTCCGACAAATTAGTGGTATAACGATCGACAGCTGCATGAAGGAATGTGCAGCACGACGCCAGAGATGTAAAGCAATAAACTATAGAAGACAAACGAAAGTGTGTGATCTTTGCGCGAGTACAAGTGATACGCAATTTGTTACAGATGTTGGGTCCGTGACAGTGTTGTTCGACGATTATTTGCTTCAGACGGTACGTTCATTGATCAATATAAATGATCTGCTGTTGTGCTGACTGACCATCTGATTACTGGTAATCCACTCAGGAGGTCTGAGCATGCCAAGGAAAAGTGATACAAGTCAAACCACAACCATCCATACATCATTTTGTAAGCAATATTGGATGTCACGACGTCCTAATGCTGGGCAGAAGTCGCATACAACGGAGACATAGCTGTAGAATGGGATGATAAGCTCCAACTCAAACAAAACAAAATAGTTGAACTCGCTATTTTGCTTTTTTGTTTTATGTGATGTTATTTTTCCCACTTAAATGTCGAGTTACGATTTTGATTTTAATTATTCTTCATTCTTACCTTTTAAAGAAATATTCGTATCAGTTTGTTATTTAAAATCTACAGATAGCTTGGCACTCCCAGCGGGCACATGACATCAAAATTACGTCATATCAACGTCGATGCGACGTCAGATATGACGTCATTCTGACGTCATGTGCCTGCTGGGACTTTTTCAATCTTTTTGTTTTGCCTACAGTGCTCTGAAGAACCATGTCGCGATGTCACGTGTGCTTATCTAGAGAAGTGTGTAGTGGATCCAGTAACAGGAGGTGCTACTTGCCAAATATCTGGTGAGCTTAATTTACACTGGTCAACCTATACGTCGGTTTCCGGTGTTTTCGACGGTCTGCGGGTATTACCACTGATTTACTGGAGACAAAAAATGGCGGCGACCAGTAAATAAATTTTGGATTTTTCATTTTTAATCGTGCTGTTGCTGTACAACATGTCAAATGACTATAGATTTGTTTTAAGAATACGATATGCCTCTGATAATTGGTGTAAGCATTTAGGGATTATTTCGAGTACCGACCCGAAAGGTAAGTCGTTTTGTTTTAATCATCTACCTCCTTGATGGGTACTCAAATATATTCTTCAATGCATACATAAATCGACCACTGCATGGCATATTCACAAAATATACATATTTCTACAGTCCCTTTAGCACATGGCATGCTTTTCCATTGAGTATATATGCAAATATAGACGAAATAGAACCACTTCCAAGTTTTAAGCACCATCAAATATGCGTAAAACCCGCCAAATTGACGTATAGGTTGACCAGTGTGTTGATTAAATGCAGGTGGGATTTGGTTCGATGTGTTTTAAAAGGGTAGATAGTTACGATTATATCTGGGTGCTCAGTTACGAAACCACGGAGTTAACATTCAATTTGCAGGAATCCTGAAGCATTTCAGGAATATTTGGTGCCCATTTTGTGCTGTGTGTCCAAACAGTATTGAAATGACCTCCACTAAAAGGTGTTGAATTTATAAATCGTATAAATAGAACTGAGATCATTTGAGTGTTTTACAGTATAAGAAATAGCTTCCATCATAAATAGGCGTGCATGTCTATATCGTGCAAGTGTAACGTGCAGCCGAGCCGAGCCACAGCAAACCCCGTCGGTGGAAAAGCATGCTCATCCACCAAGGGTGGTTTACTGCGCTATATACCTAACACTTACTCTAATCACAAAGTTTCGAGTTTCTAATTTGCATATTACTACCCGCTAATATGCCGCTAATACGTTGCACCAACGTATTCTACAAGGGAGACTATCCCGTTACATTACTTCCCCCTCCGAGAAGACTCGCCCCGAGTCTTGGCCTGGGGACTACATCGGGTAAGGCAACTCCGTTCTGGCAGTTGTCATCATCCCACCGCTGCCACCAAATGTAACGATAGCCGAGCCAAGCCACAGAAACCCCGTCAGTGGAAAAGCATGCTCATACACCAAGGGTGGTTTACTGCGCTATATACCTAACACTTACTCTAATCACAAAGTTTCGAGTTTCTAATTTGCATATTACTACCCGCTAATATGCCGCTAATACGTTGCACCAACGTATTCTACAAGGGAGACTATCCCGTTACACAAGTACTTTATCCGTGCCGGTTGATTTCACGTGATTGAGTTTTGTAAACACTAGAAAAAGGTCATCTATTTGTTTAACACATTTGCCGGTGTCATGTGATACACATGGTCATATATTGTTTACCGTCATAGAGTCGCATTATTGAAAGCATATGCATAACTATGCCAGAAGGTAAGCGGTACGGTCAACGTATTTGCACTAAACCAGTCACCAGTTATGTCACATCACATTTTAGGTTGTGGTTCGGAAACTTGCATCGTGCCTCTAGGCGTTATGTTTCGTGTAATTTATTTATTTTTCTTCATAGAGTGTCCCCGCCAAGACTATTTCTCCTATGTAGACTTTGGAAGAACTATTGCCAGTGCGCCTATAAACACCGCAGTTGGTTTTAAAAGTAAAACTTGTCAGCAAAGAAGCAGCTCAGTTTGTGGTATCATCGAGTGTAGGTCCGATGGAACATGGTCACGCTCATTCCGTAAGATTTTTGTCTATATCTGAGCCTTCGCATGAGAAAACCAACAATCTGGGGTTCCGATCAGGTATGACATTAACCGTCTTGTACAGTCACATAAGTCTTTAAGAAGGCTGAAAGCTTGAATGTTCGGAAATAAGAAGGCAAGGGATTGTATAATTGTTAGACGCTAATGACCCATTAGGGTTGACGCGTCGTGAAATATCAATCAATCAATCAATCAATCAATCAATCATGTACTATTTTTAAGCGAACACAAAGGCGCTGATCAGCTGTGCAGTTTCTGCACCTTTGTTTTCGAATAATGCAGATTGTTGGTTCTCTGGAGAGACTTATATGATAGAATTCTATAGCTCGATTGTGACCCAAGACGCGCGTCAAAAGATCGACGAGCCTACTCAATAGCACATGAAAGGTAAATCAGTACGACATGCTGCAGGTTTCCGTTACACTTCAGTTGCACGCACAGTAAGTATTTGTACTGTTACAATCTGAACATCCTTTCACGTGCTATAAGTAGACTTGTCGATCTTTTGATGCGTCTGAGGTCAAAGTCGAGATGTAGCTACATGTATATTGCAACGTGAAAGTATCTTCGGATAAAAGATAATCATAGTTCTCTACTGACACTTCTGCCGTGGTTATTATTGTTTATGTTTTTGTGTTGAATTGTTGTGTTGTTTGCACCTTATGTACGTTTTCATGCTTTTAGTTATTAAGTTCGGGTAACCGAGTGGCCGCCTATTGGGAAATAGCTGCTCACTCGCCTTACTATATGTCGTCTTAGTATGAGTACCTGCTTGTCAATTTAGTTTTTCCAACCTCGGTTTTTGGAGTGCGAATTTCTTTCTGATGGCGCCATTTCCTGACCACTGGCTATTTTTACCTCCTGAAAAATTCTTTGCAGAGATCTTCATTCAACATCCTGTTATCATATTTAGCCCTGCAATACATAACGTTCTCTTTCGGTTTTGCAGCGAACCAGGCGTTACACAAACCGGCTTATCAGGTCTCTACAAGTCACAGCGGACCCCCGGGTTTGGCGGTCGATGGTGATAGAAACCCGTACGATAGTGGTGGATCTTGCTCACATACTGATCTCAGTCTACGCCCATGGTGGATAGTTGACTTGGGAAGCGTACAGTGCGTCAACGAAGTTCAAATCTTCAATCGTGCCGATTGTTGTTGTAAGAACATTTTATTGTAAAACACTTTGACAATAAGAAGCGAACTACATATATGCAGTAAATAAATAAACTGAGTAAGCATATATTTCGAACAAATACCTGCAATACATAAATACATACCGTAAGACAAAACATGTTCTTGTAAAGGAAGAATCATGCTTTTTTCCAAACAAGAAATACATTTACCAGATTTGCTTAGTTGCTGTCGAAGCTGAGGATGCTATTTAATACGCCTCTTGATGATACAGTGCTGATCAGCGTAAAATCAACTGTACTGCTCATCCTCCAAGCATAACACGTTTTCTTCATAGCTAGACCCCTTTCTTCATCGCTTATCACGCCGCTTCATAGCATATCGATTATTTTTCAAATCAGAGGCATACAAATGACGTTTATGGTCACAAATATTCATCATTAGTCAAAATAAAATCTTCCAAATAAAAAAATAAAATGGACGCATTGCATAAGTTGGAAAACGAAGTTATGCGGCGTGTTTGTGTTGAAAATCTAGTACACAACCTAAAAACGTTTGAGTTGCACTCACCTCAAAAGTGATTCCAAACCACGTGCTATGTTTTTAGCAGATCGGTTGGAGATGAAAGACGCTAGATAAATTACCCACATCACGTCATTCTCCGATTTTTGAAAGGTGTCTTAAAATAGGAGTAACTGATAATAAAACAAGAGAACAGGAAGTACACGTTTCGAACCCCGCAGCTGCATAGTGGGAAGTACCGCAAATGGATTTATTATCATTGCATTTTGCTATGAAAGAGCTGGATTGGTGGCCGTGATTTATGGTCACATGTCAGAAACTAGTAATTATGGCGTAGCTCAAAAATAAATAGTCGTAGCCCATTCAAATAAACGGCAGAAGAAAAAGGGATATGAATCCCTATTAGCCAAAGGCTATTTTATAGGCACATAATGTATCAGTTTAAATCCCCTTACACATAAAAAGAAGCAATTTTCAAGTGAGAAAGTATAATACTATACCGTTTTGGGAGTATTTTTGGTTTGTGAAAACAAATGGCTTGTCCAATCAACATATCTTTTTAGGCCAGTGAGAAATACTTGATATTTCAAAATTACATTCTCTTTGATGCCAAATCTTATAGAGTCACTGAAGAGGCTTAAGTAGCCGAAACTGGGGTATGGTCCATCCCCTTTCTCATTAATATGTTCGCTGCTCTTAAGGGATCTCAGTTTTATTTTTATTGATCCCGACATCCTGCTATTCAACTTGAGTATTTTAGTGTTGAAGTATTTGTTACACAACCGCATAAAGCTTGATAAATTTAAAATTGTCATCTGATCTTGGCTGAGCCGACAAGACATTTTTCCAGTGCCATCTTAAGCACGTGGACATGTCGTATTTACCATGTTAGATTCGCATTGCTAATATATATTCTTTTAAGCAGCCCGATCAACAAATGCAAATATATGTCAAAGGTAAGCGGCCAAACGGCCAAGGAAATCTCGAGTAATTATGGTGATTATTTCATTACTCGATGAAAACTTGCTCAGTGCCATAACGAAAGAGAACTTAAGTGTACGTTTGGTTGCAACGCGTCAGAGTTGTGTGACACTTTTCAATCCATTTATCGACGATAAATGTTACTTCTGTGGTGTTTCTTTTTTATTGTTTTCTGTCTTGGTGTTAAAATGTTTTGTGCTGTTTGCACCTTATGTATGTTTTCATATTTTTATTTAGGTAACTGAGTGGCCGCCTATTGGGAAAATAGCTGCTCATTCGGCTTTCGATATGCTTTCATGGTATACGTACCTGATTGTTAATTAAGTTTTTTCCCACCTCGGTTTTTGCAGTGGGAATCTTTTTCTGATTGCGCATTTTCCTGATCGTTGCCTACTTGTTCCTTTGTAAAGTGTAAAACTACTTAAAGGTAAGGGTAACACATAAAACAAAGTGTTACACATAAGCGACCCTATTCACGTGACTAGTTAGCTAATCAGGAACAATAAAGTAATAATCGAATGATTAATATTTTAAAAAACAATTTACGACGAAAAATCGATAACGATAAAATATACCTTAGCCCTAGACAGACTACAGTAATTCCATCGATGAATCTCTCCACACCACGGAATCGGTAGTGAGGTCAGGATTGCGCCTCGGTAATCTTAGTTTTGAGCACAAATAAAAAAAAATATAAACATATATATATATTTTGAAAATTTTCAAGTCCGATTTTCTCCATTTTTACAGCTACTGATATAATCTCTTATTTTCTTTATGCTTTTATATTACAGGGAGGCGCCTTCGAAATCTGTACATTTTTGTCACGGCAAGCCCTACATATTATACCAACAGTGAATTATGTGGTCATTACCGAGGCCCAGGTTCTCGGGGAGAAGTTGTCAAAGTGGAGTGCTGCCCGGGTCTAAGGGGGCGATTTGTCAGACTGCAGCCAGATTATCGCTTCCGATGGGATTACGGAACTGATAATTATTTGAGTTTGTGTGAAGTAGAGGTGTATTGAATCAGCGGTTTTCGGTTTCCCACCAGGTCGGACACAAACCGACCTGTACAGTCACAGAAAATGGATGGAATATTGAGATTTTGGATTTAATATTAAGAAGAATTGTACAATCCGAGTAGCGAAAACAAAGGCGCTGTTATCGCGAAGCTGGTCTGCGCGTTTGGTTTCGCATGTGTAAATTGTTGGTTTTCTGATACATTGGCTGATTTGAACTCCCAAAGGAAACGAGGCGCCGTGTCATGTACTTGAGCATGACACATTATCTACTAACAGTAATGGTTAACACCCAGGAAGCGGTGACTCCGTCCCTGAAAAATTGGTGAATTGGACATTAAACCTCAATACAAACAGACTAACTTTAATATGTACATTGGTAATAATAATAATAATAATAATAATAATAATAATAATAATGACTTTATTTAAAGAGGAGGCTCAGTTGGACAAGTCCAATCTTCCCTGAGGTCCTCTATAAATGAGGTATATAAATGGATTTCAGCGTAGTCGCCTCTACCATTACAATGTATGAATGGAGGGTGGTCTAAAGAAACAGATGCACTGCTTGTGCCTCCAGGTAAAGCTTATACACTACTCAGGGTTGCCACTCAATTTTCATTTAAAATTTCCATTTTCCAGACATACAATTACGGGGCTTTGATACATTTTTTGCATGATTATTAATAATCATTAAACCCATCTGTTTCTGACGGCCTCAACTCCGCTTACAGCCGTCCTCATCCTCCAAAATTTATATTTTATCACAACCTGTGTATTTTAGTTATGATGTTTTGATTTTTTTTTTCACAGTCTTTTTTTATACACGAATTTCAGCTTGAATTACTAGAGAACTGTATATGGCTTAAAATGTAACGGTTGCTTGGCTTTATTATATGACGAATAGTGTTTTGTATTTTCGTTCTCAAATCACCTACTTTTTGTAAATATGCATATTCTTGATACATGTATCTAGTGTTTGTATATTTTCTATTTTATGAGAATATTGTTGTATTTTTAAAGTAAAATCACCTACTTATTCTTCAAGTATGCATATTCTTGATATCTATTTTTGTATACTTTTCAATCAAAGTGCTTTCCTTCCTTTCACGCATTATTGATTAAAAAATGAAATATCCATACAATAAAAAACTCCACACGTAGCCTAAAGCATTTACATGTTTGAAGCCTACCAGCATTAACCTGTTTAAGCATTTGAAAATATAATAATGCAGAACTTTACTATACAATGCTATGTGAATCTGATCTAGCACTGACTGACATGTAACAGAGCTAACAAAAGTATTATGATACTAAGTCAAGAAATCGAGGCCCAACATACTATATGGTAACACTCTAAATGTTGTCAAAATAAACTGGTCAAAATAAGTTAAGCCCCAGCTGAAATTTTTCCATAGACTTACTGTTAAAATCTCTAAATTTGTTTAGTCATAACTTTTGACTGAACTAACGATTTTACATGCAATTTTCAGCAAATAAGCTTGAATTATTCTTCTAAAGATGGGCTGGTTTTCATTCATGTCAGTAAGTTATCTGGATACTCTCGGATTAAGAAGCACATATCGAAAGACAAGCTGTATTTCAACTTGAAACTTTGTGTAATAATGCTTTAGATGTTGCTGCCTAACTTGGATTTGATATGCGTTTTCAGTCACGTTTGAAATTTTTAAATTTTTGAAATAAACAGTTAAACTTGAACATTTTAACATTATGCCTATGGAGAAAAATGTGCATGGGGCTTAACTTATTTTGACCAAATTACATGGAATTATCAACATGGTCAAATGCAATGAAAATATCACTAATCGCTTTGCTGATTTTTTTTTAAATATTTTTTTTACCTTTTTATATATACTTGAAACTGGTAAGGAGAGCATCAATAATCCTATTATAGAGGATACATGCCAACATAATAAATGAAAAGGTACAAGTAGGCATAGATCAGGAAAAGGTGCAATCAGAAAAATATTCCCACTCCAAACACCGAGGCGGGAAAAAACCAAACCAACAATCAGGTATTGATACCAAGAAACTGTAAATATAAGCAAGAAATATATATATATGAAAAACTGTAAATATAAGCAAGTGATTTAAGCTAGACAGAGGGTTAGATAATCAGCCGCTAGATAGATGTCAAAATACTTTCAGAGTGTTAAGTATTATTAAGCAATGGTGTGTTTATTCAAGCAAACTAAATTACATGGCATCAGTGTTAGTTAAACTTGAGCAAACATTTCACTGCTTAAAACACTAAAGATCATCAAACAAAGCATGTTGGAGAACATTTTGAAGGTATGTGTATGTACTCTAAGTCAGTGCATTATTAGGCAAAAACTGATAACACTATACCATATGCAATTACGTTATGCATTATCCTACATCTATACCATCAAATTCAACACTTCAGTCAGTCTTTATACGTATCATTCTGTCTTTATCCTTCTCTGAATTTCCTCTATTATGGTATTTATTTCTTCAACAGCCTTCATTTCTCCTTACCCCTTACCCTCATAGCTTTGGCTTCAACCACCAAATTACATTTGTGTTGCTTTTTAGCCTGTTAGCCTGTCTGCTCTCTTGATCAGATTCTTTGTTTTCTGCTTCTGTCATGTATTTTTGCCTAAGCTGCTCATTCAGTTGGGAAGTCAGTTCTTCTTTTTTGCTAAGTTGTTTCATTTGTTTTGTATCTAATTTTCCTGGTATTTATGATACGTATGTCGAGACTGTCTACACAGAGTGAGCATCTCTTTTGTTAATGGAAGTTCATGAAGTTCAAGGCCTCTACTTATAACACCATGATAAATTCTTCTGTGAGCAACAAATGCCTCTTCATTTATATTGTCATTTTCTATGTCTTTGTTCACTGAAACTCCCCTCTCAATGTCTGCTTGGACATGTGAAATCACAAGTACACATGTACCATCCTAAACGCAGTCAACAGATTTTTATATTCTTCTCCAGTCCGTAGTTTGAAGAAGCAATTGTCGACAGGCTGACCTTAGCTTTTCTTTAGCTTCCTTTAACAAACTTTCATTCTGCTGTTTGCTACAGTCACATTGTTCTGGTGATAACCTTTTGCACTGCAATAACTCCATTAATATTTTATTTTTCAAATCTATGCAGAGCTCTTTTTGGATCTTCAGACACGAATCTTGGGTCAAAGGGTGTTAGGTATCCCACAATTGGATATTTTAGAGGACATCTCTCCAACATTTTCGCACTCAATGACTTTAGGAATGATTGACATTCAGTCTGAATGTCTAGCATCTGCAATGGACATTTTTGCTTTTATCAAGCTTATCAGTGATTGCTCTAACAGCAAATCCCACATCAATTTGTTTTGTTCAGCTAAGTTCTCGTTGTTGTTCAGGTCAATACTGGCTTACTTCTCAGTTGTTGTGGCATCTCTACCACTGACTTCCTAACAAATTCTTCAAACTGCTTTCAAGAATATTGTATAAGTCCTCTGCCATGAATGATATCATGGGACTCTCTGACTGGATTTCTTTAGGAAGGGGTTAAACAGTTGTGCCTGTGTTATGAAGAACTGTATATTGGCTGTAGTCAGGCGGTCTTGAATGACTTTCTGTAGAGTTACAAACTCTGTAGTATTTGGTGTGTTACGTTATGGACCTTCTCCAATTTTCCTCACAAACGTTCAACTGCTGGCCAAATCTTAATGACTCTCTCTGCTGGTAGCACATCTTCTAGCCATATTGTGGAACAAAATCTCAGTGGCAGTACTTCAGTGCCGGATACAGGGTATGGAAACTCAAAACCATCTTAAGCTTATTATCAACTTACGAACAACTTAAGCATATCTTAGGGATTTTGATGGATAACTGAAAAGGACCTTAGGTTACGGTGACAACTTAACATCATCGTAACTTTACGGTCAACTCAAGTCCACCTACGCGTCGTCTTATCTCACGAAGTGGCACCTTTCATTTCAAAAAGTTGCGACAGCTTAGAGTAACTGGAGTAGCAAGGGCGTAAATTTTAAGGTGGTCGTCTTAAGACGATCATAAGCATATTACCGTAAGAAGGGGATTTACTATGCCTTTGAGTTAATAACCCCAGATTTATAATTCTCAACCCTTGCAGGGGCATCTTTGAGAAAACCATGTAGATGTTTCATATCTAGAGTCCATCCTGTTGATTGTGTCTTTTTCTTAAATGCTCAATGAACGATGTGTATGCTACAGCTGCCAACAATTAGTATATCAGGTAGGTCAGGGTGAGAGTCCTTCCTGAAGGTCCGTCCATCGAAATCTGTATCATATTTGATGGATCAGCTAAAACAGCACTTTAAAACTTTTCCAGCAAACCATTTGAATGGTATGTCATCGAACTGTTGAATAGTGGTACTCTGAAACAACTCACCGCTTATCATAATCCTAATCGCCGCGACGCGAGAAAACCGGTCTTCGGGATTTCCGACCAGGTCCGACACAAACCGGGCTGTACAGTCTCAGAAGCAGGCTAGATACTTGAAATTTTGGCTATGAGTAGAAGAGGAATTGTACTATCCGAGTAGCGAAAACAAAGGCGCTGATCAGCTTCGCAGTTACTGCGAAGCTGATCTGCGCCTTTGTTTTCGCATAGGCAAAAATCCGGTTTTCTCACGATGCGGCTCCTATCGTAACTTTACGGTCAACCCAAGTCCACCTTAGCGTCGTCTTGTCTCACGAAGTGGCATCTTTCATTTCATAAACTCGCGCCAGCTTAGAGTAACTGGAGAGCGAGGGCGTAAATTTTAAGCTGGACGATCATAAGTATGTCGTAAGAAGGGGATTTACCATGCATTTGAATTACCAACCCCAGATTTAAAATTCTCAACCCTTGCAAGGGCATTTTTAAGACGATCATAAGTATGTCATAAGAAGGGGATTTACCATGCATTTGAATTACTTACCCCAGATTTATTGGATAAAATACAGAGAATAACTTCCAACATGGATTTACTGTTTACTTACACAACGTTTCAGCCTCATGGCCTTTTTCAAGTGTAATGAAAACAAATTAACAGGAAATGACGTCAACGTCGCATGACGTCAATGACGACGACGTCAAGTAAAAACACATCAGTTGGCGTACAAAAATCAAAATATTACCCCATATTACCCCAGATTTATAATTCTCAACCCTTGCAGGGGTAGGTGTTTCAATAAAGTATGTAGATTCCATCATATTGATTGTACCCCTTTCTTAAATGGTCAGTGAACGATGTGTAGGCTACAGCTACCAACATTTAGTATATCAGCTAAGTCAGGGTCTTTCTAGGCTTCACTAGCTGGTCTAAAAATTCCAATTAGTGGAAGGGCCGTCCATCTGTATCAATCAATATTTGATGGATCAGCTAGAAACAGCACTTAAAAAAACTTTTCCAACAGTTCATTTGAGCGGTATATCCCAGAACTGTTGAATAGTAGTACTCTGAAACAAGTTACCTTATCATAATCCCGAAACCTAAAGAGCAAGTGCATTTGTTCCTGTTAAATGATACTGAATAAATACAATTCTTGTTGCTAATGATATTCACAACTTTCTGATGGAAATATAGAGCTAGTACACATTGTCTGAAGTAGTTGCATTTAGTTCTTCCACGTGCATAATTATTTGCAATTTGTGAATCAGGGAACATCCTTTGTTAGTTCTTCTGATTTTCCCTCATTCAAATCAATATTCCCTGACATTTCTCTGACCTGGAAAAATCTTTTTCCATTTTTTCAGATTTTTTTCCTGACCGTGGCAATCCTGGTACTGACTGACCATCTGTTTACTGGCTAACCGCTTTGGTCTGAGCCTGCCCAGGAAAGGTGGTTTCAAGTCAGGCCATCCATACACATACCGGCCTGTACAGTCACAGAAGCAGACTAGAAGCTTGAGAATTGGAGTGAAGCGACAACAAAGGCGCTGGTCTGCGCCTTTGTTTTCGCACATGCAGATTGTTGGTTCTCACATGCGGCGGCTTAATATAGTGATACAATTTTCTTTTCATTGTAGCGAAACTCGCGAATATCATAGTTTGTGTTTCTTGTAGATGTATATGGCGTGTTAAATGTGTATGCTGCCAACACACAAGCCCTCACGAAGGCTCAGGAAAACATTAGCATGACTTAAAAAAAGACAAACAATTATTAACGTTATTTCTTATTTAATTGATGATTTACGTCCCCGTCAAAAGATATGTTCATGTCACGTAGTTGCTTCCATTTTATGGGACTTCTACCCAATATAATGATGTCATAACACTTAAAATGTGCTGGACAATATAACCACCCAAGTAAAAACTAAAATGCTTTTCTTTGTTGATGGTTTGACTTGAACCAGGCACAAGCACCCCATATATCTCTCTGGACTCCAAGGGGCAGGTGACAGTATACCAATCTGACAACCCTTATGACTTAAAAAGAGACCGGAAATAAGTGACATTCGCTGCAACTTGTAACATTCACTTCAAATCTGCGAGAATTAGGCAGCTTGCTTTCTCTGTGTGTGTTATACAGGTTTTGTCCGTAATTCAGTCTGAAGGCGACTAGGGCCTCCTTAGGGCCTAACACATTAGGCACAGCATATCATCTGAAATACTGGAAAAGCCCGGGATCGGACCCACTACCCCTGGTTTACAAAGAAAGTGGCGTAACCACTACACCACGGATACCTTTGAAAAGCTTCCCGTCCGATCTGACTGCTGATTATCAATATGAAGTAGGTACCATTTTAACAAACATTAACATAAAATGAAGAAGTTTCATTCAAACCAGATTTATTGTCACCATGTAATGGGTGTCAGTTGCAACCTATTTTGTGACACCGCATTGGTGTGTTAGTTTTGAAACTGGCCTGCACAGTTAAACGTTTGAATACAATTTTAATGAGACAGTGTCATTTAAGATTTTACAATAAATCATATCCTAGGCCTTCAAATATTCGGATAACTCTCATTTTGAACTGACAAAATTACTGATGTTGTTGTTGTTTTCAAAACTTTCGAATATTTTACATTTTGTTTGTTTCTTCTAAATTACAGTATTTTCTACGAGTTGCTCCATTCAATCCAGCGGTAGGCTGTGATTATAACAATACATAACAAGCATCAGGATAATGCAACTAAACTATCCAATACTATGATGCCTACTTTACATGTACTTGTGAACATTTGTTATTTTTCTTTTCTTTTTTATTCAGTTGCTATATCCGCCGTCGGCAGCCAAAACTGCCCCGGTGATTATACTCGCTTGATCACTGAGCAAGAAGATAGTCGGATGAACAATCTCATCTATTTCTGTCAACCTTCTTAAAGGAATCATGGGTGACAACTGCCTTCTGATTTCTTCAATGTCGCCATATTGGCGTAACAGTGGCGTAATGACTACGCCCGCACTTATGGCGTTAACGCGAATATTGTGCGGCCCTAACTCCGCCGCCATGGATCGTGTAAGCATGTTAACCGCAGCTTTCGACGCACTGTAGACAGAAAAACCAACCACAGTCCTCCTTGTGAGACAAGTAGTAATGTTAACAATGCTTCCACCTTGTTTTCGCTCCACCATGCCCTTGGCAACAACCTGTGAAATGTTGTAAACTGCCTTGAAATTGATATCAAAATGATTGTCTAATTCTCGATTCGTTACATCCTAAAATGAGCCTGCATTACCGATTGCAGCATTATTTACCAACATATCTATGGGTCCTATACTCGCCACAATATCCCTTGTTTTGTCCCAATCCGCTATGTCAACATTATCGACCTCTATATCACTACACTCCTTCTTCAGATTGTCCAAATCCGACTGTGTCCTGCTGATTGCGTGAACCCTAGCGCCCAACTCTGCCAGTTTAAGAGCTATTCCTCTTCCTATTCCTTTGCCTGAACCGGTCACAAGAGCTCGTTTGAGATGGAATACACTAGACATATTCGATTATAACAAAACTGTTAAAATTGTGCAATGTTGCAAAATGAATATCATGGGTGTATTTTTAAGCCTTGAAAAAGTTAACTGACACATAAGTATAGCAAATTGGCGTAATGGTGGTGTGTATAACTCGATAAAGTAGTTCACAAAAAACTGGAATTGGTTATAAGAATAAAGTCTGATGTATCATAGATAGTAAGAGCGTTGTTGTTTTGAAACATTGTGTTTTTTAACAGTATTGTTAATTGGGAAAATGTCTTAGTTGGGACCTGGGGGTGACGGTTTTCTTGTGACGATACTCAGACACATTTCGATCGAGTTTCAGCACAATCAAATTTTGAAACCAAGTCCATCAATGCGTTAAAGTGAGCTTAAGTATGGCGATGAACTTTATACCATTATATACGAGTATGTGTACGGAAGAATGTACTAGTATTTTGCACAATTGCACTATTTTAACAATATCTAGTGTATCCCATCCCAAAAGGGCTCTAGTAAAGGATTCAGGAAAGGTATAGGAAGGGAACTTTTAAATTAGCGGAGTTTGGCGCTAGGGTTTACGCAATCAGCAGGACAAGTCAGTTTTGGATAATCTAAGGAAAGAGTGTAGTAATATAGAGGTCCATAATGTTGACATAGCGGACTGGGACAAAACAGGGGACGATGTGGCGAGTATAGGTCCCATAGATATGTTGGTAAATAATGCTGCAATCGGCAATGCATGTTCATTTTTGGATGTGATTAAACAAGAATTGGACAATCATTTCGACATCAATATCAAGGCAGTTTACAATGGCATGGTGGCGCGAAATAAAGGTGGTAGTATTGTCAATATTATGAGTTATGCCATAAACAGGACTGTGCTTGATTTTGCTGTTTAAAGTGTGACAAAAGCTGCTTACACGATCCATGGCGGCGGACTTAGGACCGCACAATATTCTTGCCAATAGCATTCATGCGGGCGTAGTCAAAACGAGGCGTAGTCATTACGACAATGTTACTCCAATATGGATCAGAATTCGCCTACTCAGTGATCAAGCTATCATAATCAACGGAGCAATTCTGGCTGCCGATGGCGGACTTAGCAATTGAATGTAATGAAACATACAGTTTAAAGTAATATGTATAGGCACTATCACTGCGAATGTTATATGAGTCGCCGCATGGGAAATCTATCAATTTGCATAGGCGAAAACAAAGACGCAGATCAACTTCGCGGTAACCGCATTTTGTATATAAAACATTCATTATATCAGTTCATTTGTCGATGGATGGTCTTCTTTGTGGGTTTAAATTCATCAGGAGAAACATAGCGATAAAATACTTTCTGAATGAGTCATTATTTATCATCTTTGATCTAACACTGTGCGGCACCCACTCTGCTCCCTGGACTTGTTGTTGGTATACAGCATCAGCGGAATCGCCTCTGAAGGGGAGCAGTCCACCGTTGAAGATTACATACATAACAACACCAACCGCCCATGCGTCAATGACCATCAGAACGTCGTTCTTTGTCTTGGAGGGGATCTCTGGGCATATGTATGGTATACTACTACGAATGCCTGTCACAATCTGACGTGGTCCATCTTCATCGCGGACCCGACTGGCTAACCCAAAGTTGGCAAGCTTAGGTATGCCGTCTGCTGTAAGAAGAATGTTCTCCAGCGTGATATTAAGATGAGCGGCGATGTTCTTAGCATGTAGATAGCTGACCGCTTTGAGGAATGCTGTTGTAATAGGACCTCTTAGCTGTAGCTTCATCATAGTTGTGTCGAAATTTTCTTTGATGTGAGTCTCAAGATTTTCTGACATTTTCTCGATCAATCTGAGCTTTCGGCGATAAGATGTTGGAATGACGTAGAGATACGGTCAGTCCATATTCATGGATAAGAAACTTCATGTCAGCGGTGTTCTTGGCGACTTTGGCGATAAGTCTTGTTGATCCATTGTCATTCTAGATCACAGGCGTTGACGAGCCTTCGTTAAGGATGTCCAAGATGGTCATAGAGGCTGGATCTTCCTTAAAGACACATTTTGCATTGCATAACACCTTAATGACCTTCAGTAGACTACTGATAAGAAGTCACAGGTAATGCAAGGGTGGCTTTACAGGTAGGGGCCATGAAAGGGAACCTAAAGTCAATACCTGTGAAATATCTATTGTATAACAGAGATTGTATTTTTATCTATAAAGTTAGATGATCTGTCCCTTTGGAACTACTTCAGAAGTAAAGAATAGTGCAAATTTATTTATTTATTTATTTATTTATTTATTTATTTATTTATTTATTTATTTATTCAACAAAGCATTTTCATTGAATAACTGGCAAACAGTTGAAAGTCTTGTGTCTAATAGCACTGTTCACAGTTTAGAAGGTTCCTTAATCCAGCTTGTAGTTTGCTTGTTACATGAAAGAATGTTGCATGAATATAAACTGAAAAGGAAACCTGTCATAAAACCAATTAACATTGGAACAAGGATTTTCGATTTTCACACGTTTTGACAGATACTAAACTAACACAGACTTAGTGGAAGACAGTACATGAAATTATCATGAAAAACAGATGACCATTTCATCAATTTAATACACTTTATTTTTGATGACACTTCATTCATTGATGATGACCTGTCCCTCTGAGATTTATGACACAAATGTTTGGATATCATTCTAGTGTTACAAAAACGGAACCTATATGTGCAGTGTGACATGACACATTTATTTCTATTTGGATTATGGCTATTATTATAATATTTTTTTCCGAAACTTTTCTTCAGTTAAATCTTTTTTAGAAAGTATATCAGCATTCAATAGACTGAACATTGAGAAAATGATTAATGGTCTAGGCCTGCTCTTTCTGACATAGAATTTAGGTTATGCTTCAGCATTGGCTCAATTCAAAAAATTAGATAATTTTAATTGAAAACTGAAAATCAGAATAAAAACTGAAAGAAAATAAAAGAGGTTCTAAAATTTCATTTTAGACACTTCTCAATTATATTTAATGTTCCCTTCAAGTGGCCCCCTCAAGGCAGAGGTCAATGACCCCATAATCACTTAGATAAGATAAGCCTTTGATGTGCGCTATGCCTCCTGGACTGTTTATTAGGGGTCATTAGACCAGGCCACCCCAGGTAAAGAAGCAGCAAACTGTGTCTTTAACAACCCTGTGAGTGTGTTTCCTGGCGTCCGTATCAACGTCGTAGGTAGTTATGTTTGAGCTTTCTTCCAGGATTTCTAGTACCTTAAGATTAAACCTCCCAGTATGGACCGTCCTTCCTACAGAGTATGTCAGTTCATTGTCATCTTTGGCGTGAATCTTGGCCTGTGTCTCAGCCTGGCTATCACCGTTGTTTTTGATTGAGTAGATCGGAACCGCTTGGAGGTATGGTTCGTTGTTATACATCTCTATCAAGGGTGATGACAAGAATGTACGGCCTTTGGCGTAACTGGTCAGTAGAAAGGACGATGTGATCCTGTCATGGCTTCTCAGATTTTAGAGATTTTGTTAGGTATCTTATTCACTCTTTTTGGTCTGTGTATTTGTCTGTCCTTCCTTTCTAGCCGCGTAATTCTTGTTTTTGTCTGTTGTTACATGGACATCGTCCAGGAAGGTGTTCGCCCCGGGGTCACCTCTGTCACGTACTTCATATTTCTGAGGGCTGTTGTTGTTGTTAGAACAACTCTTGGGGTGTGCGTTATCAGACCTAGTTGTGATGCGCTGGAAGAAGTCAGCAACTCTCTGTTTTAGAGATCTGGACGCATTTCCACCGTTCCGGTTCACTTCATTCTGTAAGAGAAAAACGAACAAAGTTTAATTAAACCGATTATTTTGCAAAGGGCTCTAATTTTCGTTTGACATCTTTTAACAGCGATAGCATACAGGAGGTAAACCTAATAAACCGTGAAAAGGTTGTGTAAAAGTGTACACTATAATTAAGTGTAGATGTGCTGAAATTTATGTTTTTAAAAGAAAATAAAAAGATTTCTAAATTATCGCATTTTAGAGCATCATTGTAGCTAACAATCGAAAATGATATTCGAAATACGTGTTGATAGTGCTACTGTACGTAAAATAACATCCGAAACATGTTCGCCATTGTACGTATAATAACACTCTAAACATGCTCGCCACTGTATGTATAATAACACACTAAACATGTTCGCCACTGTACGTATAATATCACCTTAAACATGTTCGCCACTGTACGTATAATAACACCCTAAATATGTTCGCCACTGTACGTATAATAACACCCTAAACATATTCGCCACTGTACGTGTTATCACACCCTAAACATATCGCCAATGTACGTATAATACGTGTTGATAGTGCTACTGTACGTAAAATAACATCCAAAACATGTTCGCCACTGTACGTATAATAACACACTAAACATGTTCGCCACTGTGCGTATAATGACACGCTCAAGATGTTTACCATCACCCTAAACATGTTCGCCGATTGCAAACGTTCATTTGCAGCTTAACCGGGATATGCGCATGCGCAAAGTCATGAGTGTTTACTCTGTCACGTGACAGCTGACATGTTCTTGATCGACTTCATGGGAAAACTGCGCTCTGTATCTAAAATAGAAAAAACAGTATAAAACACCAAGATAAATTACACTGTAGTCTTAGAACGGTCAAAATCAATTGGTTTTACGGGGCCAGTATTTTAGCTTTAAATGATCCGTCGTTCCGGTCCGTCGTCCGTTTTCGACCAGAGTGTCATAGAAGCTGATCAGCGCCGTTGTTTTCGCTACACATATAATACCATTCCTCTACTTTCTAAATCCAAAATTTCCAGCCTATATCAATCTTCTGTGACTGAACATTCCGGTTTGTGTCAGACCTGGTCGGAACCCAAATTGTTGGTTTTCTCACGCACAGGCTCATATTTCATACTCATGGCTGGATATTATGTCGTGCTAGAAAGAATGCCTTACGTTTCAAATTATTTCTTCAAAAAATAACAAACACGTAGAAAAAATATAAACTTTAATAATAAAAGTGTAATGCACTTTTTTGTTGTTCTTTTCAATACAAAATAAAAGTCGTATAGACCTGACATCTTTTGTGGGACATAGACAAACGATATCGCCCCAGATGTGACGCCGCAAAATGCGGTGTCCCATCTAATGCTATTCTGTTTGCTGAAGGGAATTTCATCAAGAAATAAAGTAAACATGATTGAAAGTTACATGTACTCCTAGTGACCCTTACAATGAAAGTGGGACCATTCATATTTGAGCCGCCTCGTGGGAAAACCAACAATGTGTTTTCCAAACAGCTTACAGGTCTGACACAAATCAGGCTGCACAGTCACAGAAGCAGGCTAGAAGCTTGAAATTTTGGATTTAGAAAGTAGAGGAATTGTACTATCCGAGTAGCGAAAACAAAGGCGCTGATCAGCTTCGCGGTTACCGCGAAGCTGATCTGCGTCTTTGTTTTCGCATATGCAGATTGTTGGTTTCTCATGAGACGGCTCATTTGATAAGGATCGCAAGCAAATATCAACATCAGGAAAACATATCCGAGCAACGAATACCCCCTTAAACACCACTTTTATACAGCTTAATAGTAAAACTGAGATATGCAGGGGTATACGTATTTTTCTTATTTTTGGTCCAAAACATAGATTGTGGTGGCTCTAACGTTTACTCACGATCTATGTTTTGAACACAAATATCAAAAATATCATTTTTTTTTTCTGGTGAAATTTTCAATGTTCAGAGCAGAAAAAATCTCTGTATATTGCATGGGAACGTTTTCATAATGATGTCAAAAATAGGTTAACATGCTCTGGAATTTGTACACTGTTGTTGCCACCTAGTTACTGAGAAATATCATACAGTCGACGGTTGCATATCGGTTTGTAGTTTCATCATTTGTCACTATTTGGTCAAGACAACATCTGACTATTACTCTTCAAGCGTTAGTTGAAATACCGTACTCGTTTTAAAATTTTCAAAGATGCCTCCAAAAAGTAAAATCATTTTTATTTTAATTAGCCCACAACATAACGGAAATAATACTTAAACTGCTCATGAGAACATGTCTAAATTTTAAGACGTTATAGTTATTTAAGTATTCTAACCTTTACGTCATTTAAACCCTTAGTATAAATACACCTACACAGATATAATGGTAGCACAATGGTTTTAAAATAGCGATATTTAAGCGGCCTCGAAGTGTGCGCTAATGCAGTTTTTAAGATCCTGGACTAAACTAGTTAAAAACGAAAATAATAGTTTGTCAAGTAATATGTATTTAATAATTCATAGCCTGAATGAACAACGTAAACTAAAAACAAAGTGGTTAGATAATATCAAGAATCTCATCATCACTAACGGATACGGAAATGTATGGGAATCCCCTAATGAAATAAATACCAACTGGTTTAAACTTTCCTTTAAGAAAAAAGTCAAAGACCAGTATACACAGAATTGGAATTCTCTTGTAGAGAAATCATCCAGCGGACTTAACTACAGAATTTTTAAGGACACATTCGAAATAAATCCATACTTTATGACTTTATCGAATTATAAATGTCGAATTCTCACCGCATTTAGAACTAGAAACAACCGCCTGCCGATAGAAATAGGGAGATGGTCGAGCATCCCTCTAAATCAACGCATCTGCAGATTATGTAAGATGAGTACCATTACGTATTAACCTGTGATTCTCTTACCACCCAGAGAGGACAGTATATCAAACCCTACTTTTACAGAAGACCGAATACATAGAGGATATTCAAGTTTTTGGAGTGAATATGAGTTTTATTTCATTGAGTGAAGTGAAAAAAAAATTATATTTCATGAGTGCCGAAGGCACGAATGAAATATATAATTTTTCACTTCACGAGATGAAATAAAACTCATATTCACGACAAAAACTTGAATTTTCTTTTTATTATATTGCATGTAGTCATTGTAACGTTACGCGCTAAAGCATATGACGTCAAAATCTTAAATGACGTCATTACGTCACGTCATTACGTCGCTATTGTGTGTGAACGTTCATTGCGTCAACAATAGCATAGATTATAAAATTTAGTTATGTATGAATTAGAAATGAAACGGCGTAATCGTAATTTGCGAATTCCCAAATCTTATATTTTCACATGTGAAAATATAACTTTTTTTTATATTTTCACATGTGAAAATATAACTTTTTCAAATATTGGTTATATTTAATACATATTTCTCTATATTTCATCACTTGCCATATAATAAATTGAAATTCCATTCTTTAATGAACAGTAAAAACGAAACTAATTTGACCAAACTTTGTGCCTTTATCGATATCATAATGAAAACAGTAAAACAAAATACTATTTGATTCACATATTATGACTGTTTTGTATAGCCCATTCTCTCTGCAAGTCACATTATATTTTAAAATTCGATATATTGTGAGCATTCCAAAGTTCGAAGCCAGTGTGACACAAACCGTCAGACGCATCGTATGAGGATAAATGCACCCATCTTGTGCCCCTAGACTAATGCTCGTATTTACGAGAGGTGCAACGCCCAAATCGACTCACATGTACATGCCACTATTATATGTCATGTTGATGTGCACTGTTGTGGGCATACCAAACCTTAGAGCCAGTGCGAGACACAAACCGTCAAACATACATCGATATGCTCGTTTGACAACGCACTCATCTTGTGCCTCTATTGTTCAGATTAAAAAATGGGGTTTCGCCCAAATTAACATACACAGCGTAAATGTATATTTCACTGTTATATAAAAGTACAAATAGTGGCAGTCATTCGCAAATCCCGAGGGTTTCGGGTTCGATCCCGGGCTACCCTGGCCTGCCAGATGAGACTTACCGAAGTCAAGTCTCGAAGTAACCTTAGAAGATTGTGGGACGTAAACCCAAACCTATAAATAATGTACCAAATGAAATCTAGTGACATTAACACAAACGCTATAAAATGCTGTTTCTATTACTTACGTACAACTATGAGAAAAATAATATCTATATATCCAGTATATATTCAATGTTTCATGCTCGTTCGAAGATCGAATTTGTTAAATCAGTAAATCCGTCTAAATTAGAAATAATTCCTTTAAAATTGAATAATTTTGCAAATTATCCCGAATACACAACCAATCTTTTCGATAAACCCACGTTTTACTCGTGCCAATTATGACCCATCCTTCTGACCTAAAATACACCACAATAGGTTACAGTCCAGTAAATAATTGCGGATAACAATAAATTCAGGTTTAAGCCACCAAAATCAAGACCCAATGCTTTTTTAATACGGCAGCTCAGTAAGGATCGCGCCCTCCTTATCTCTAATCTCTATAATTTTTTTTTAAATAGCTTTCTTCCTGTTGCCCTCTATATGAGTTCGATCTTCGAACGTGCATGTGCCGCCATATATGTTTTTCAATGTTTATTATTGCCCCTCTTGTTGTCATAAATATTGTGACCTGGGGAAATAAACTATTTGAATATTTGAGTTTGCGCTTATTGTTAACTCTAATTCAAGCAATTCTGATGGTAGATCAGACCTGATAACAACTTGTGTTATGATCGTAATTGGTCGGCTTCTGACCGCCAATCAGGACAATCATCTACTTCCCAAATATGTGACTTTTGCTATAATAGTATGTGGTTTATGTCGGACCCGATCAGGGACTTTGAAGATAAGCCCATGGCTCGAACTTGAAGATTGTTGTGTGTTTCTTGTGACACAGTGATTAACGATGATGCCGTTTGATTCAGGATTTTGATTCGACGTTTTGAACACATTGTCTGACAATAAATCACTTTGAGACAATTGGAAGTGTGCGACCACCCAAACAGTCGTTCTTCTAAAATTTAACCCCTATTCATTACTTGTGCATGTGTAGGCACTGACTGCACTGCGGTTATCCTGTGATGTCCTCTAATTCAAGCAATTCTGAATCGTCACACTTGTTACCGTGGTAAAGCACCTAACTTTACTCTTGTTTTAATGCCATACTCATGGCTGGATATGTCTTGCTGGAATGTCTTACGTTTCAAATTATTTATACAAAAACTTTGTAATAGTGAACTTAACTTTAATAATAAAATTGTAATGCTCTTTTTAGTTGTTCTCTTCAATTCAAAATAATAAACTCATATAAGCCTCACAGAGGCAAATAATATCGCCCCAGATATGACGCCGAAAATGCGGTTTCCCATCTGGTGCTATTTTGATTTCTGAGACTGGTGGCCCTAACAATGAAAGTGGGGCCATCCAACTAGCAAATCAAGAGGTTAAAATGGGTGACATGTTCTGGAATTGGTACACTGTTGCTGCAACGTTTCTTTAGATACTTAGAAAAATAATACAGTCGACGGTCGCATATCAGTTAGCAGTTTCATCAATCGTGAATGTTTGGTCATGACGATATCCGATTATTCCCATTTAGGCATTGATTAAAATAGCGTATTCGTTCTACTTAGCACACTGTGCGCTAAAATTTTCAAAGGTGCCTCGAATTTGAAGATTGTTGAGTGTTTCTTGTGGCACAGTGATTGACGATGAGGCCGTTTCATTCAATGATTTTGATTGGACGTTTTGAACACACTGTCTGAAAACGAATCACTTTGAGACAATTTGAAGTGTACGACCACCCCAACAGTCGTTCTTTTAAATTTTAACCCCTATTCATTTTACTCCAAGCATATGTGTAGGCCTAAAACTGGGAGAACTAACTGCACTGCTATCCTGTGATGTCCTCTTCTTCAACCAATTCTGAATCTTCAAACACTTTGTTTTTCTGGGTAAAAGACCTAACTTCACTCTTGTTTTCCTGGTAAAAGCCCTAACTTTCTGATTGCCTTATACTGGTCCGGTATTTCCATCAAACAATGTAACGCTAAAGCTGCCGGTGGAAATACCGCCGTGGACATTACTTTATAGAAGTCTACGAACTGAAAATTGTCAAAATGGCGGGCGGGTAGATTGTCATCGAAGTTTTCCATTATGCCCCAGGGACCGTCCCCGACCCCTATGACGATGATGGACAGGGGGTAGCGGGAGGCTTCAACTATGGAGTGGGTGGTCTCAACTTCGCTGGTGACTTGACCATCGGCGACTATAACCAGAATATGGTACTGAAACAGATCAAGTTAGAAATTACACTAAAATGTTACAAAATGTATATATTTGAGCCACTGCATAAGAAACCCAACAATCTGCATATGCGAAAACAAAGACGCAGATCAGCGAACCGCGAAGCTGATCAGCGCCTTTGTTTTTGCTACACGGATAGTACAATTCCTCTTCTTCTTAAATCCGAAATTTCAAGCTTTTAGTCTGCTTCTATTACTGTACAGGCTGGTTTGTGTCGGACCTGGTCGGGACCCAAATTGTTGGTTTTCTCACGCACAGGCTCATTTGTTATTTCGGCTCTACAGCTAAGGCGGCCATCGTGTCTCTCAACCTATGAATAAATTATGTATCACAGATAAAGGTCATGCCATTACTGTATGTTTTTCACATCTACCAAAAAATATTTATCCCTAACTTTGTGGACAGTAGTCCTTTGTAGTTGTTTTTAATATGCATTGTCTAAAAATACAACTAAGTTCTACTTCTATTGATAATAATATCAGAAGGGTATGCTACTAATAACATTGTGTCATTTTTGAAAACAAATCGAACGAACTCGACAAAAAGCTAAAAACTAGTATTTCGATAGACAGCCCACAAAATGAAGCAAATGATGAGTGAATATTTACATTTTTCTAAAACCTCCTTGGATGAACCATTAGATGTTCATCTGTGTTCATACTTCCATGAACAACATTGTGTCACGCGACGTGACGTAATCCAAACTTGACGTCAAAAAACATGAATCTCGCCAATCTGATTGGACGTTGTAAACGTCGACGCCGTTCCGCTGTTTGAATATACACTGTGTGTAGATTCTCTGTTTGCTGGTAAATGTGACCGCATTGGTGATTTTTCAAAAAGCGATAGAGAGAAATGAATGTAAATATAAGCAATGAGTTTCATTTTTCTGTTGTTCATGGAGCTATGAACCGCAGTGGGTCGCTAGCAAAGTAAGTAAGTAAGTAACTTTATTGTAATAAAGGCCACCGGCCCAAAATACAAATCATAAAATACAAATAGTATTTGGTAATGTACAGTAGTGCGACATTATATCAAGAATAATGCATGCATGAGTTCCGACGTCAGGAAGCCTCGTATAACATTCACTAGATGAACTGCAAAAACAGGCTGCATAACGACGTAACTCAAACATGTGATACCATTGCTTAACTAAAGGCATACCTATTCTTATTCTCAATATATGGATAATATACATGTAATACATACTTCTTATATTCTGTGCATCAATAATAATTCAGACCTTAACTTTAATGCCTCTATTAAATATTTGCAAATATTTGTTTTCAGCGTCACATTATTTATATCCATTAGATATTTAAATTTACTTTCAGAAGGATAGTTAACAAAGTAATCTGGCAAAAACTGTTTCCTTAACGAACCATAATAGCTACACACAAAAAGGAAATGATATTCATTTTCCACTGCTGTGTTGCATAGTTTGCAAAATCTTCTTTCTATTGATAGTCCTTCAAATTTGCCTGAGTTAGCTCTAAGATCTAACAGCCCACCTCTAAATTTTACAAGTATTTGTTTAAAACTGGGTGTTTTGATTTCTTTTAAATAACGCTCACAACCAAAATCTTCAGTAATTTATATGTGCGTAAACTATCCATATTTTGCACGTCATGCTGCCAACTACCAAAATCAATATCTCTATTGCGTTCTTTAAAATGACTCAAAAATAATGGAATATTTCCGACACCTTGATTGTACCATGCATAACCAAATTCCCACGCAAGAAGTGTATCTTTGACATCTTTTGCCCAGCAATTAGTTCTTGGATTTGCCCCCAACCATCTACATTGCAGGTTATAGCATATTTTAGGCAATCGTTCATTAGGCATATGTAACAATTTCAACCAATATTTAACAAGTATTTCTGTCCTGATAGCATCAATCGTATAACGTACTAATTCCCCTCGAACAAAAACATTAGGTGTCAATCTCGATACTTTTAAAACGTATTTGCAAAAATCATGATGTACTTTTTCAACATCTTTACCTTCATGGTTACACCATATTTCAGCCCCATACGTCAAAATAGGAAGTATTTTTGTATCAAATATCTTAAATAGAAGATCTACTGACAAAGTTCCCAGTTGCGTAAGATTTCTTTTTACTGCAAACTATGGTGTACCAGAAGGGTCAAAACCACCGGTAGCAGTCCACTGGTAAATTTTTACCAGTGCACTGCTAAATTTTACCAGTGCACTGCTATATTTTACTAGTGCACAGCCAAATTTTACCAGTCCACTGATAAATTTACCAGTCCACTGATAAAATTTAGCAGTGCACTAGTAAATTTACCAGTCCACTGATAAAATTTAGCAGTGCACTGGTAAATTTACCGGTCCACTGATAAAATTTAGCAGTGCACTGGTAAAATCGGTGACTTTGTATTTTACCAGTGCACTGCCATCTAAGGGTATGTTCTTCAGCCAATCAAAATACAGCTTCTATCTCGTTATCGGTATCGATTTACCTGTGCATATTTGACAGTTGCAATCATGGTGTGTAACCGCACACAGTCGCATATACGAGTAGGCCTACAGGAATTACGAGTTACTATGCCTTCGACCTTTTTATTTATTTATTTATTTATTTATTTATTTATTTATTTATCAAATATACACATTCGCTGTGTATCATGCATCATGCATCATGTTTCTTGTCCGTATGATAAAACACACATTTACAAATATTCATAAGAAACTTCTCAAGGCTGATTTCCGTTATATCTACCGTAGCTTCGTTTGTTCGTGTCTTTATTTGGAATCCAAATCCAAATTTTGGATATACACTCGTATGCGATTTGTAGATTTGTTTGCTGATTTAACGCAGAGAAAGTGACATTTCTAATGATCGCTTTTATGTGTTAAACTCTACAAATTATGTGCAAAGTGAACAGTATAAAGGGAACGGCATGTCTAGAGGCTTTTTCTCAAAAAGAGTCGAAAATGGGCATTTTACCATTAAATAGAAACAAAATATACGTAAATTCCAATTTTGTCATTTATTTCAGATAAAATGTTAATATTGTTTCTTTTAAAAATATACGTTATCTTTGTAGAGTCAGCAGTCGGTATATCATGGGTATATCATCTAAAGTGTCATAAGGCAATACACGAAGTGTCATAAGGCAATACACGAACGTGCAAGCCAACACCTATCGTGATAATCCACACCTAAGTGTAGTAATTAAAGACGCTAAGTCATCGCACTTGTTTGAAAAGCTGATCTGTGTACATGCTG
The DNA here is from genome assembly GCA_964017185.1 of Rugalucina vietnamica. Classification (NCBI taxonomy): domain Eukaryota; kingdom Metazoa; phylum Mollusca; class Bivalvia; order Lucinida; family Lucinidae; genus Rugalucina; species Rugalucina vietnamica. The sequence continues at coordinate 42,507,430 of OZ024879.1, forward strand.
GGTAATCTTTGACTTATGGCATATGACGTAACGCACAATACTGGTGTCACTTTCCGCTGCGCGTCGTTTACAGCTGGTAAATCAACATTTTTACAAAATAAACTAGTTTGCTGTATTGTGCATGTACTACGCTATGGCTCATAATGAAAAATTCAGTGATGGTTAACAAAATTTTGGACATTTATAATGCGCTATTTTGATAGCCGTAACTTGAGAAACAGCGGGCAATTGGTCTTGCTATATCTTTGTTGAAATGTTATGATGTCAGCTTCTGTCATTCGCGTCATATTTTCCCGCATAGTATCTCAAAATGTCAACTTCTGTTGCAACATTAGTGGTGTGACACATATTTTATAACTGATCGCCCTACTTGTTTCACCCCGCATCCAATACATTGCAGCGACAAAAATGTGCGGACGCATCTATTTGTTCGCTTGTGTTGTGCTATTGAGATAAGGAACTTTTAGCCATTTTGAATTGCATTACCGCACATTGTTTCAACTTTTTCCGGAGTGCCAAAATAAAAGCGCAACATGTGACATGCTATTATCAGCCGTGGACTACAGATTCTTTCTATTACAGGCCGTTTGCGACAGATTAGATTTTTGAAAATTGCAATTTGTAGTAAAGCGCAGCGTTTAATCTTTAAAACGATATATGATACTGCATGCTTTCTATGCTAATCATCTATCCAGTGCTTCCAAAACAAGACAAGGGAAGCAAAATTTGAAACTGACATCAGTATTGTGCGTTACGTCAAATGCTTTATATATGTACATGTTTCATGGGAAATGTGTACAAGCCCTCATTTGTTTACTGTCAATTAATTTTCAATTTCTAGTCTTAGCGACCAAAACACCATTCGTATATGCAACTTTATATTATCGAATCCTTAAGAAATCTTTAGAAGTGGATGAAAACAGTGCTTTAGATGCTTGCTCAACAAGAGTTTTCTGGCATGAGTACCAAGACAATCTTGAAGATACAACTAGTCCCAAATATTTATAGTAAGTAACAACTCTGATAGGTATACCCTCAAAGTACCATTTTTCATAACTTCTTAAATAACCCCCATTTCTGAAAACAATAATATTTGTTTTTCCTAAATTTACCTTGAGCTTAAATGTTTTACAATACATTGCTAGTTTATTGATAAGACGTTGTAATTCAACTTTAGAATCTGCAAACAAAACTTAATCGTCAGCAAACATTAGCAAGAACAGTTTACAAATATATAGATCTATACCGTGACTGTCCTCAGTGACATAGTCTTAAGATCATTTAAAAAGAAACAAAATAATATGGGTGAAATAGCACAGCCTTGTCTAACCCCGTTTGTACAATCAAAATAATCTGTCAACTCTGTATCGTATTTAACACAATATTTAACCTCAGAATATATAGATTTTAACATTTTTAACATTTTTGAGCTAACATGTAATGAGTTAAGCTTATTCCATAGCATATTTCTATCAATCCTATCAAAGGCTTTTTCGAAGTCTACAAAAATTGCATATATTCTACCACCTTTCTGGCGCAAATATTTTGTAACAACGGTTTGTAAGCAGAATAAATTGTCTATTGTAGAATATGTGCTGCGAAACCCTGCCTGTTCTTCGCCTAATACATTATGTTGTGAAGACCAGTGATTTAAACGTTTGTTTAAGATTGATGTAAAAACTTTACTTAAGACAGGCTGCAAAAATACACCTCTATAATTTGTTGGCAAATTTTTGTCTCCCTTTTTATGTATTGGACTTATTACTGACTTAGCCCACATTTCCGGAAAACACCCTAAATCAAACATTTTGTTAAATAAAGGCACTAAAAATGTTACAAATTTATCTGAAATAACCTTAAAGAATTCAGCGGGTATACCATCAACTCCGGCAGATTTTCCATTCTTCAATTCTCTAATTGTAATCAATACTTCGGTATGTGTAATACGAGAATCTAAAATATCATCCTGTCTTTCCTGTATATCTTCATCAAAAAAGAATCTCCAGATTGCGATTCAATATTATAGAGATTGAAAAAATAATCAAACCATTCATCTGCCGAAATCGAGGGCGAAACCTGTGCTTTGTGTTCTTTAAGTACATTCCAAAATATTCTTGCATTTTTTCGTTACAAGCAGAATTAAGTTTTGCCGTTCTATTTGCGATATAATCTCCCTTTTTTCGACAGATTTCGATATAAATTTTTCAGTGATAAGTAAGCATTTAATGCACGTTCAGTCAGTGTCTGCCTGAAAAATCTAAGTGCGCGTAATGTTTTCGTTTTCATGTCTTTGCAGCTTTTGTCAAACCACGGCTGTTTTCGATGTGTATCAGTATGATCTACATGGGTTTGTTTCATACAGTGTGCGGCCAAAAATATACAATTCATCAATTTCTCAAGCGCTTCGTTGACTTTGCTATTATTAATAAGATTTAAAATACTATCTGATTCCGATTGGATTTTCTCCGAGACATCTCTGATATTGCGACCCGTGTGATTCATTATACTTGTATCTGTCGTATGTATGCGTATTTGACCTATTTTGTGGAATTTGATCGACGTTATTTTGCATGCGTAAAAATATGTTTAATGTTAATTGTAAGGGCATGTGAATCGACTCGAGTCTTTCTCCTACTACAAAGTCAAGTATGTCATCAAAAACTGAGGTTTCAACCAAAAAGTAATCAATTACGCTTTTCGAGTTTCCAGTTATGCATGTAAAATTGCCTTCGTGTCTATCTTTACCAAAGCGGCCATTAACTATTTTTAATCCTGTTGATTTACATAAATTCAAAAGTGACCGACCATATGAATTGAGATCCCTATCATCAAGATTACATCTTTCTGGAGGCAATATATCTTCCCTATAATCATCATCAGATATCAGATAATCGGTACTGTCAAATTGTATGAAATCTGGGTCAATGTTTGTATAGGCATTAAAATCGCCACCGACAATAAATTTATGGTCGAAATACGAATTTTTAAACTCAGCCATTTCGTTCTCAAGTATTTGGAATAAATTTTCTTCAGAGTGAATCGACGAACCTTCAGGTGACATATAAACAAAGCCAATCATATAACTACACCCGCTTAGTACTCTTTTGCAATCAAACTTCAACCATATAATATTCTCGGAGGCTGATTTTAACTGTTCTACACTAAAAATATCAGACAGCGAGTTTCTAACAAACACAGCAATACCGCCTGAATTACGAAAAGCATTTGTATGTTTGATTCTTATGCTATCAAAGCATCGATAACCGTCTATGGAGAACTGCTTTAACGTGTCCGCCCATGTTTCTAAAAAACAAAGTATATCGAATGTATTCAGAAAATCCATGAAATTATAGTAGTCAACGTCATAACATGTGCCATCTAATTTGCTTTTAAGACCAGATATATTCCACACGCAAATGTCAAGTTTTTGGGACACGTCTACGCCACGCCGTAAATTTTCGCCTCGGCTGGACCCCTATGCAAAACTTACATGGAAGGGGTTCATTCACTTTGCACGCGACCCACTGCGGTTCATAGCTCCATGAACACCAGAAAAATGAAATTCATTTCTTAAATAACGCATGATAACATTACCGTTCTGAGTTGTTGGACTATTTCTATGGCTTTCATTATGAGTGGAGCGAAGTTAGTGGGCCGGTGTAGTTTCACTGTAGGCGTGACACGATTGTAGGTATCTAGGACAGATCTGAACCCTTTCCCCTTCTCCTGAAATACAAAAGAGTAAACACTGAACCAGGTTAATTTTTACTGGACTTACTGGACCTCGACGTCATCCAAGAGTCTTCATGACTTCATAGTCGCTTCTTGGTGGATGTTCTCCCTCTATTTCTTGGTTTGTCATGTAGGCTCATTTTCTAACCAATATTTAACTTTTGGATAATTTTAGTCTATGTATCGACTACCCTGTTGAAAGATGCAATAGGGGTTAACTATACGTACAACAATTTTCTTTGGCTTCATGTTGCCAAATCTGAAGGGTCACTGGCGAGGCCAAGGTAGCCGAAACCTATGGCCTGTCCCCTTTCTCGTTAAGATGTTCACTGTTCTTAAAGGATTTCAGTTTTGATTTTTATTATACCAAGGACACTCTATCGAGAGGACGACACACTCTGGTTATTTTGCCCTTTATCTACTGTGACATGATTTTTGACCGAAACGACCCGTTGCCCCGCGTGATCGGGCAAACGAGCGGTAGTTTCAAAATTAGAATTAATTGAATGGAATTATCTTCTCTGAGCCAGTAAGTAGAACCTTTAACAATTAAATTCATTTACCAGATTAAAGGCCTTTTAATTATCTTTCATCTGACATATTTATCTTTCCCCTAATTATCACATTACTGGTAATTTTAGTGGTTTTCTTTACCCCTATTTTGTTTCTATTTTTGACAATTTTCATACAGTCGTCATAAATCGGAACCAATTACTTAGATATAAGCTGCGTGCTATTAGTAAGTATAATATTTCTGAAAAGCAGATACATCAAAGTTTCGAAAAAATTATATAAAAGTTTGATATTTTGAAATGTGTAGTAGTAAACTTATTAGAAATTACAAAGTCCGCGTGACAAAATGGCGGACCGTTTTTAGAAAACGAAAATCAACGGTGGCGCTTTTGGAACACTTTACAGCTTTATTTGAGCTTTCTACCAATAATTATTTTGTTTACTTTGTATGTTAAAGAAAAATCTTCAAGTTGACATATGCAAACCTAAGTTCAAGCTATACTGTCAGTTTGTCAGGACGATTTTTTCCGGGAAATTTACGGCTCATAAATTTGTTTTAGGGGTTTCTTTTTCCTACGTTTTTTCCTAAATTGAAAGGTTTGCGTCTAAAAATTGGTTCTAAAACTGTCTGTTATGATGATGGTAGACTTTGTGCACTTAATTTTCGTTATTTATCAGTTTGAATGCAACCAATCTTTGGAGTTATTTAATAAAAACTCGAACAGGTATGATTTATCTTATTTCAAAATGGCGACAATATCGACTGCTGCGGCTTAGCGGACAGGTAAAATGGGCATAGTACATAGTCAATATTTCATGAGCGATTTCCATTGAGTGTGTCGTCCTCTCGATAGAGTGTCCTTGATTATACGTAAACTTAAAAAAATCAGTTAAATCCAAATTTAAAGTCAAAGCTAGAAAAGGACTCGCGTCATAAAAAGGTACAAGTAGGCAATGATCAGGAAATGGCACAATCAGAAAGAAATTCCCACTCTATAAATCGAGGGGTGGGGAAAAATTAAAATGACACCTAGGAATTTATACCAAGAAAACATATCGTAAGCCGAGTGAGCAGCTTTTCCCCAATAGGAGGCCACTCAGTTATCCGAACTGAACTAAAAATACGAAAATGTACATCTTGGCTTAAACAACACAAAAATTCGACTCCAAAAATAAAACATTAGAACCACCACAGAAGTATCGCCTTGGAACGATTAGTAATATGGGTGGGGGCTTAAACCGGTTTTACAGGCGCCTAACCTCACCATCATCTTCTGCAGTGGTTCACAACATTTAGTTAGTTGTTCGGTCCTCGTGGTAAATCTCTAACTAGTCAATGAATCATAAAGGACAAACGAATTAATCATGATAACCACCCTGATGAATCAAAAACAAGGAATCAACAGATTCAGGAAGCTGCCCCACGATGGAGATCCCTGGGCGCCGGATAACTTGCTGAAACCCGGGGCAAAAGAAAAACACCAGTTGAACCCCGGTGGGCCAAGCAACAGACAAGAAGCTCCGGCCCAAACCAATAAAATGAATAGCTTTATGCCGGGGCCAATCTTAGAGTCTGACGCCCGACCCACCGGCGTGCAATTAAAGAAGACGTAGTTATCAACCATGATTGGGTTAAACTGACCTAAGCGTGCAGACTGTCACATAACATTCAAGTTATAACCTATACGTTTGTAACGTGTTATGATTTTTTCTGAACTGAAAAGAAAAATCGTTCCTTCCTATAAGTTTCTTAAATTTGTAAACCAAGTCACCATAAAATTCTGGTTCCGAAAGGCCCTCACGTAAAAGCGTCTCTAGCCCAACATTATATTTGGAAATCAATTCATAGTGTCTGCGATAAAAGTAAGAAACTGATTTTCGAAATTTATAATACCGATAGCCCTGCTGGAGTTCGGCTGTTAAACATTTATTTCGAGTGTTTAAGTCCGCTACATGATTGAAGACTCTAGCAAACCCAAACAGCTGCGAAATGTATACAGCATACGAAGCACGGCGAGGAACGTCACCATCCAGAACGGAAAATTTATCTAAATCAAAGTCGTCGCGTTTATTTTAGAAGAAAGATGTAAATCCAAAAAGGGAGCTCCGGTATCTGTGGAGTTAGCTTTATTCAACTGTAGTTCAGGTGGATAACATTGATTGAACATGCCTTCAGAGTATTTAAGTTTCTTAAATTTGTAAACCAAGTCACCATAAAATTCTGGTTCCGAAAGGCCCTCATGTAAAAGCATCTTTTGGTTAACCAATAATTATTGTCGAACAGTGTCCACATTTAAAGCATATTGAAGGTCCTTCAAAATGCATATAAATATTGGTCAGCAAAATCTCAGTATGTCGATGAGCAAGAAACCATTAAGCCTGAAAATGTGACTTTTTCTGAAATAGTGAAATGAACTGAATTAATGTGATAACAATCATTTTATGGTCTCGACGGTGTCTGGTTATCATTTTATCCTTACCCTATGCGGCATAGCAAATATGCCAGTGTCTTTAGTTCTGATATCACCAAAACCAAATGTGGGTATTTCACCGTCATCATCAAAGGCTTCAAGCGTCTCACCGAGTATCTGTATTACCTACAATAGGATATAGCTTTTTTGGGGTTTGAAGTGCGCAATGGAAATGCTAACGACGTTTAAGAATTATTATTTTCTGATTAACGTGGTGCAAGGGTCAAAATGACTGAAGTGGTCAACCGATCGGTCCATGTCTATTTTCAAGTATTTTGAAATAAGCATGCACCCGCAAAAAAGGGGTTCACCCGCATATAAAGAGGTCCACCCCTATTTTCAGATACGGGTTAACCTGTATTTTAGGGGTTAACCTGCAAGTTAGAGGTGCATACCTATTTTAGGTGTATGTTTATTTTGAGGTGGGCACCCAAAAATGCAGGTGCATGCCTATTTTAAGGGTTAACGTCTATTTTAGGGGTGCACCTGCATATTTGCAGGAGTCTGTCTAAATATAGTATGATTCGCCATCAACAACAAATGCTTCAAGCGCCCCACCAAGTATCTGGACCACATAGAATATGGCAGAATATATTAAGTATGCCTTAAGTAACATTAGCAAAACATAATGGAACCATGTTGAAAATAACTGAAGGATAAACAGAACATGCATCGCTTCAAATTGGTTCTGTTACATTGTTCTCACATAATTAGCGGTCAGAGACTGTGTACAGTGTTAGAACATAATAAATAAATAAATAAATAAATAAATAAATAAATAAATTGGCTCTGTATTGATATGTAGTTCCTCTTGTACCTCTTGGTATGGATTTTGTCTTTCCTCTGAGATCTCGTGTAGGCTTCTGCCATGGAATGTCTTCTCCCCTTGTACTTTGTTACTCATAGTATAGTCAATGCCTGTAATATAGAGAACAGAGGCTATTCTCAAACGACAAATTTGTTCCTCAAATTATTGCTAATTGGCTAAATATGCAATCTGAAATTTTGGATTTAGAAAGTAGAGGAATTGTACTATCCGTGTAGCGAAAACAAAGGCGCTGATCAGCTTCGCAGTTACTGCGAAGCTGATCTGCGCCTTTGTTTTCGCCTATGCAGACTGGTGGTTTTCCCATGCGGTGGCTCAATTGATGTTATTGATGTATTGGACTATTGTTCAATTTCAAGGTAAAAATTACATGTAGTAACTAGATTGAATTTTTCATAGATTTTGATTAATATTTTTCATGAGCCACGGCACAGGGCTAAAACATCAGGAAAACATGTCCGTGTAATGTATACCCCCTTATACCCCACTTTTATATATCAAAACTGGGGTATGCAGGGGTATACATATTTTTCTTAATTTTGCTCCAAAACAAAGATTGTAGGTACTCTACACCTAACTAGTCTGGTCAGCCGTCAAAATGAAGTATCATACCCAGTGGTTCATTTTGCCGTCTGACTCCAGCGCATTATCAAAAAGTTGTCAACCACTTTTGGATGATAGCCACTATTTACAGAATAACAAGTTTTTTATGCAAAACAAATGGTGTAAAACACTAGAAAACAAAAGAATAATAAAACCGCTATTAGAAAATTCACAAAAACATAAATTATTCAAATTTTGTTTATTATGATGAGTTTTTAAAATAACCCATTCAATATGGCTGACATGTTTTTTTTTTTTTTTTTTTGTTTTTTTTTTTTTTTTTTTCAAAAAAGTCATCTCAGGAGGGTAGACAATTCTAACTGCGAGCTTCTGATTGGCTCTAAGAGACTGTATGACCTCATCAACCAGCCATCCACCAATCAGATTAGAAATTCCCATAAAATCAATGTCTAAAATAGCTTGCAGAGATATTAATAGAACTTGGGAAATTTTGATAGTGCTGGAGCCAGACGTCAAAATCAAAAGATCATTTTGACGGCTGACCCGCCAGACTAACACCTAACATGCGCGGATCCAGAAATTTTCATGAGAGGGGGTCCAACGAAAATGGTAATTTTTGGTCACAGACGAGGGGGGTCCAACACCAAAAAAATCCCGAAATTACCTTTTTTTAGGTAAACTTTTCAAATTCCAGGGGGGGGGGGGTCCGGACCCCCGGTCCCCCCCCCCCCCTCTGGATCCGCGCATGCCTAACATGCCTAATGGGATATATTGCTTCAAACATACTTTAAATTATTTTAAAACACACATAACTTGATACAAACATAAACACGTACAATCATACAAATTGTGATTTGAACGGAAGCAATGGCTTATTAAGTTCACTCCCCATTGGGACATGTTGACTATTCACACACGATTTCCTTTTAAGAACAAGATGCTTACAACAACACGCGGACCTTTTTCTTCAATAGACAGCAAAATGGGTTTTTATCTTTATTTTATTTTATTTTTTTATTTATTTTTTTTTTTTTTTTATCTTTTTTTTTTTTTGCTATTGATAACGTTAATTCAAGTTTCTAAGCATATGCTCTTTCTTCTCCAGTATGGATACCAAGCAAAGACATACGAGCCTCGACGCGAGAAAACCGGTCTTCGGGGTTTCCGACCAGGTCCGACACAAACCGGCCTGTACAAGCTCAGAAAAGAGCTAGAAGCTTGAAATTTCGGATTTAAGTAGAAGAGGAATTGTACTATCCGAGTAGCGAAAACAAAGGCGCTGATCAGCTTCGCGGTTACCGCGAAGCTGATCTGCGCCTTTGTTTTCGCCTAGGCAAAAATCCGGTTTTCTCACGATACGGCTCATTTATAACAAAATACATACCGAAGATGAGATTACAGCTCTCCAAGCCCGCATCTTTGATGGCATCTGTGACCTGGGTAAGAGTTGTAAATCTGTCCTCTATAGCCTTGAAGCGCCGTATCTTGGACATCTGTTTGGACATGTGGGGCTACTGGCGAGGCTGTTACATGTAATTGACCTGAAATAATAACAACGATTGACGTAAACAGTACTTTCCTCGGCCGTCGAAGCTGTGGGAAATTGCTTGGCTCATTGATGCTTCTCTTCCAATTTGGCCGCTTACCGACCGCCAGTTGGGACCTAAAGATATAGATGGGCTGCTTGTGCCTCCAGGCAAACCTTAGACACTACTGACTGGCCATCTGATTGCTGGTTAACCACTCTGTTTTGAGCCTGCCAAGGAAAAGTGGTTTCAAGTTCAACCATTCATACATATAAACCTTATTAATTGGCTTAGTAGGGCTTATATTAACCTTATTAATTGGCTTGATAGGGCTTATATTTAAGAACCGTTTAAGAACCGTTTGGATGTCCTGAAGTCCTTATTTTGGGTAAAAGTCACATAAAATGGAGGCAACGTCCCGACATGACCATTGTTCTTTACTGGGACGTAAAGCATCAATTCAAACAGACAAACAAAACATTGCAGCAGCTCTTTAATTTACAAGGATGTATTCCTATAACTAGTGCTGGAACTTTTAGATATCGGGTGACATTGTCGTTATGCTCTTGGGTTTCCCTACATTAGTCTTGATTTCTGGAGCATTCAAAAGTGTTGTATTGTAAAAGTTATTTGACGGTCTACTGTCGTGGTGTGGTTAATATATATACATTTTAAAGATTTAACAGAAATCTTAAAGATAAATAAGCATTGATACCTGTAAAGTAATGACCCGATCTTGGTAGAAAAGGAGCTTTAATCACTTATGACAACAAAAAACACGAACAATTCAATTCCTGGTTTGAACACGTTACGAACATATCCTTTTTATTAGCTTTTTAAAAACTGTGTCCGTGTACAAAAAGTAAACAATACGAGCGAAAATCAATATTTGCCATTTGCTTAAGTGCAAAAATGTCTTCCGTTTACATTAAAACATATCTTAACCATGTTGACACTGCGATTAAACAGGTGAAACGTCATGGGCTACTAAACATATGCATACGCTCTATTAAAATTATATACAACACAACCAAACTATGTATAAATCTTTATCAAGATTTTGAAATAGGTGTCTGTTGTGTGTAAATAAATCGTACAGGTCACGAGTGTTGATTGCAACTTTCTTTTCTTTGATATACTTAAGATTCTGTCCTGGGCCATTTCTCGCGACCAGAGGGACGGACTACAATAGAAAAGTGATGACCTTAGCTCAATCATAACTGTTGACTAGGACGTAAAGCTATAAATCAAACAAATAAAAGCCCTTTCTTACAATAAATTGCAACTTCTACGTCGAAGTGCTTTTGCTTACATGTGGCGAGGCCTTAAACTAAAAACATAGCGTAATTGTAGATAAAAGATTCAAGCCGGGTTTTGCAAGATCTATTATCTTTCACGTCCAGCCGCAATATCTAATATGCAAGAATTATACAAGCCGAATTACTATCCTGTCGCTATATAGTCTCGGACAAGGCTCTGAACACAACCCGGTCTGTTTAGTGCCCAAAGATGAGCAGTTGTGTGAAATTTCGAAAACTTAGTAGGAAGACGAAGGATCGTACGTATTTATGAAGCGGAACAACTGAGCGGCTAATACACGGCTGATCAGCGCCTTTATTTATTGTGCATATGAAATAGACACGTTTTCCCGCCATGCGATTCAGTATGGTTAAAGAGATCATTATGGTACTGATCATACACTGAATAACTGACTACAGTCTCAATAGAAGAACCTATTGATTTCTAAATTAACACGAATGACCGAGTTCTCTTACAATATTTTACAATTTTGAGTATTTCAGTCTATACGCTATTTTCTCAATTCATGTTTATTGGTGCTTAAACAAAAAAAAAAAAAAAAAAAAAAAAAAAAAAAAACACGAATTTTGTGATATATGTTCAATACATAAGTTTTTACGGAGGAAGGTAAAATAATGTTTCGATTTCGTTTAATGTGAGGTTGTGATATATTAATTCCTATTTATGTGATACGGGATTGCTGTGGATACTGGCAATTTAAGGATATTGATATTGGCATGTATAACATGTATAAACAGGTGCAATTATTACGTTCCCCATTTAATATACAGAGATTTTTTCATATGCAAAAATTGTAAATTTCGTTGGAAAATTTTCGATTGTCTTATTATTTTTGTTCAAAACATTGATTGTGGGTACACGTCAGAACCGCCTCGCCGAGGCGATTCTAACGAGTACCCACCCACAATCTGTGTTTTGGAGCAAAAATAAGAAAATTAGGTATACCCATGCAAATCCCAGTTTTACTGTATAAAACTTGGGTTTAAGGGGGTATTTATTTCACGGACATGTTTTCCTGATGAAAGCATTACCATATCAAATGACATCGTCGAGAAAGCGGTTGAGTTTTAGGCCGGGTTGACACTCACATACATATTTTATGAGATACATGTACATTAATGCATCTGTTAAGGTGTTAAGGTGTTCTCAAACTATTAATGTATAACCCATAAACTTCGAAGCCTTAATATGCCAGTGCTAGCACAAGAGCATAAAAATCAGCATCTAAACAAATGTCAGAATTATCAGCGTGCACTGTATGTTGACTAACACTACTTTCACAAACACATACTATATTTTGCTTTTGCATTGTTGCTGTATAGCGTAGTTATCTATTGGTGCTGTTTTGTTGTTCACGTCTATGTACGCTATTGAAACTTATTTAACTTTCCATTTATAATGTTGTTTGCTTAATATTGATTTTTTTTCTTTTCATTTTGCCTGTTCATGCGAATGTATGCTATTGCCTATGCATATATTTCTTCTAAGGCCATAAGGCCATTGCATGGAAAAGGGAGAAAAGAAACTTGTGTCCCCTATTCAACACAAGCCGGAATTTTGTGATATATGTTCAATAAATACATTTATTTGAGGGAGGCAAAATGTTTTGATTTCGTTTAATGTAAAGGTTGGGATATTAGACTGGCTGCCGTCGTATGTTCATTTTTTCATCCATATTTTCTACCTTCACTTTACCAAGAAAAATAACCTTGATAATTTTTTTTCTACAGAGCAATCTTTCTTATCTTTTCAAGAACATTAAAGTACAGCATTTTAGTATACTTGTTGCTTGATCATATTATTTATGTTCTTATTGCATAAAAATATATAATTTAACGACGGTAGCCAGTCTATATAAAATGTCTACATATTGTTTTCGCTCTAAACTGACTACAAAACGCTGATTTCTAATAATTCCCCGATTTTTCATCATGAATAACAGATGAGGCCTACATCATCCTTCAGAGAATTCATCTGCCAATAATTGAGCCAATAAACTTTGGCTTTGCAAATCGGAGTTATGTACTGATAGACAAAACTGCTTTAACACACGAATCCGGTGCGTCTTTAAAATCCGGTTTGTCTTTGAATACTTTGGATATAAACAAAAATATATGAACCTCAACGCGACAAACTGTACCTTCGGACATTCTGGCATTACTGGTAGAAAGCAGCAAAAAGCTGAAAAATAATGTAATATACGTTTTAGAAATAACACTGTATTTGTAATCTTTGATCACTGGGCTACCAAATGATTGAGTTTTAAAACATATTTATTTTCAATATTTGGAGTTATCTGCCCTTGTTTTAGCCCATAATACACATAACTTTCCTATATATGTCGTTAAACGGTAACCATAGCAACCACATTATCATAAAATAGACAAAATAATTACGACAGATTGTCTGTAAGGATGATTATACTTCTATCTTAACAATAGGTTCTGACCAGTGCTTAAACAATTTTAAGCAAATGCATCGAGTTTTGTAAGCTCTACTAACATGCAGAAATGCATTACGCAACTTTGACATCATTTTTCAGGACAATGACGTTTGTAGGGCTCATATAGCAAATTGGTCATAACTCACAAAATAACTGAAATAGTCTGGTCCAATAAAGACTAACAGACTCTAGAAACATTATACATTCAAAGCAACTTTGTTTTTCTAATACTAAAAAAAAATGTCCGAAGGTACATTTTCTCACGTTGTGGCCCATATTAACATGGATATAAACATAAAATCAGTGTTAAGATGAAAATTAATGAAATGCATCGGATGCATATACTGTGTTGCGATAGTTATGGTACATGTAGACATAACGCCTCATAAATTTGAAATATACGGATGCAGCAATATATTTTATCTCGAACCAAAAACGCCTTCGTAACCTGTTTCGGAGGTTGAAACATCATCAGTTGGAACACTTATAAACATTCATGATACTGAGACAAGCCTTAAACCATGATTCAATTTTGGTTTTGGGCCAGGCCGAAAAAAACAAGACTGTGAATAACTGGTAGAGCCAAGCTTTCAGGTTTTTAATTTCAGGAGCTTCAAAGATTGGCTTAGGGCCCGGGCCGTTCAATGCTGTTGAATGCCCTACAATTCTATAAATACGTACTCTTAATCGCATATGACTAGGCACTGCGGAAATTGCTATTAGAAATTGCTAATAGATCCAAAGTTTCTTTTACACGTTATTTGCTTTTCAGGAGCTTCTAAGTTTAGGTTAGTGCCCAATTAATGGCTGTAAATGAGCTAAAGGCTGGATTTCCTGACAGGTTCAAGTCGCTGAAGGAGATTACAACAGCACTGAAGAACGAGGGATTCAGAAGATGCGGACTTATATTCGGTATGTTACTTTATACAATCTTAACCCAAGATACAAGATACAAGGTTTATTCAGGTAACCTCCATAATAGCCAGTGTCCTCCAATACATTTTTATGATATACAACAATATACATATACATAGTGCGATGAGGGATGATGAACGAATATGATGAGATAATATGACATAACAGTTAGCATTCCAAGTTTTCTTAAGCCAAGACACATTGTTATAAACTTACAAACAAATTTTGTCTACCCAGTAGTTGCTGGGTTCATTAAATGAACACATGCATTGAATCATTGAATCAGTAACAGGTTCCAAATTATCAGTGTTTTATATAACAATACAGCTGAAATGCTCTTCATTTTCAATTTTATTACAACTAGTACAAAGTCTTCTCTCGCTCTATTAATAGACCATGGGTACTTTTTCTAGGTTATGTTAGTTCTCTGCTTTTGTCTTTTGGAAGCCCAAATTAAAGGTAATCTTGTCACCCTTTAATGACGAATGGACTCATAATTATCATTCGGATGAGTCCACTTTAATCTATAGGGGCTTTAGGTGTGATTTTAAAATTGTATTCCATTTTTTTTTTCGATGAAATTCCTCTAAACAAACAGAATAGTCCCAGATGGGACGCCGCGTTCTGCGGCGTCACATCTGGGGTCATACTGTTTGCATGTGGATGGGATGCGAGAAATAGATGTGCTGCTTGTATCTTCAGTCAAAGCTTATAATTGATTGACCTACCACCTGAATACTGATTAACTGCTTAAAAGGCCTAGACCCTGCCTCGGGAAAGCGGTTTAATCATACCAAATATATAAAACTTAGTTGTTAACTTGGGTGGTTATATTCTTAGAACATGTCGGACATCTCCAATCTTGGTAGAAGTCATATTAAATGGAGGAAACATCCCGATATGACCATAGTTGTTGACTAGGACGTAAAGCATCAACTCAAACAAACGAAATTGATTAAAGTGTGTTTCCTAGTATCTAATAATGATAATGTTTTTGCAGTATGTTTTTAAGCTTAAACATACTTGGTTTGGTCTGGTTAACTTCTAACGCCCCAGTCATGTCAGGATGGAGCAGAAGGTTTCTGGGCATTGACCCATATATGACGAATGGATTCACCTATCGTTACCATTTAAGTGAGTCCACTTTAATATTTAGGGGCTTCAGATGTGATTTCAAAATTTTATTCATTTTTTTTTTTTTTCGATGAAATTTCTTTAAGCAAACAGAATAGCCCCAGATGGGACGCCGCAGAACGCGGCGTCACATCTGTGGCTATTCTGTTTGCCTTTGCCCCATAAAAGGGACTCTAGGCTAAAGTGTCGGGTTCAGGTTCTCTCGCTCCGTAATCATGTTTTCTACTACTAGGCCACCGCGCTCCTCTTTACATAACGCTTCCAGCAAGCGCAGTGTTGAATGATTTCCTTTTATTCCATTATAGATCTTAATGTCGTTTTGTTTTTCTTCTGCGTGTGCGGCAATTTAGAGTGTTTCCATATTCGGTCGGCGAGTTTTCGTGTCATTTTTGCGATATCACTTGCAGGAGAATCGGTGCCAATGTCAATTCTGCGATAACGGTCTTAATGGCTTGCATAACACATTACGAAAACACGTCCATGCAATATACATAAAAAAAAATTTGGTTGTAAAAATGAAAATTTTCATTGGAAAAATGTTGATATTTTTCTTATTTTTGCTCAAAACATAGATTTTGGGTAACGAGTACCCACAATCTATGTTTTGGAGCAAAAATAAGAAAAATAGGTATACCCCTGCATACCCCAGTTTTTCTATATAAAATTGGGGTTTAAGGGGGTATATGTTGCACGGACATGTTTTCCTGATGAAATGAACTTGTGCGTGAGAAAACCAACAATTTGGGTTCCGACCAGGTCAGACACAAACCGGCATGTACAGTCACAGAAGTATGCTAGAAGCTTGAAATTTTGGATGTATGTAGAAGAAAAATTATGCTATCCGTGTAACGAAAACAAAGGCCATGATCAAATTCGCGGTAACCGCGAAGCTGATCTGTGCCTTTGTTTTCGCCAATGCAAATTGTTGTTTTTTTTTTTATGCGGCGGCTCAGGTGTAATGTTATCAGTATGGTGCCTTATTTACACTTATCTGGGTACCCTTGACAATATTAGTTTTGTTGAGAGGTCACTTTATTTACTTATTCTTAAATTGCTTCGTTGCTACACCGGGTGTGTATGGAAAAATTCTGATTTTTCCCCAAACTCCACACCCAGTGTCTTTCGAAATTCCTTGTTCAGCTGACCTTTAAACATAATATAAAAATAAATTCTTATCAAAGTCGGAAAATACAAATATTGGTCAAACAAAATGTTCAGATGATAACGTTACTGGGTGACTAGGCAAAATTGCTATATAATATAATGTTCGATTGAAGGCGGTTATCAGTTTGTGTTTTACATTTGCCAACAAGCGACAATCCTAGACATATACGAAATGGAGATGGTTTATAGTATTATATTTTTTCTGGCTCTACTAAGATTATGTAAGTATTATCTGGGCCGCCGCTTGAGAAAACCAACAATCTGCATGGGCGAAAACAAAGGCGCAGATCAGCTTCGCAGTAACTGCGAAACTGCTCAGCACCTTTGGTTTCGCTACACGGATAGAGCAATTCCTCCACTTTCTAAATCCAAAATTTCCAGCCTCTAACTTTTGTCTGTGACTGTGCAGCCCAGTATGTGTCGGGCCTGGTCGGAACCCAAATTGTTGGTTTTCTCACGCACAGGTTCATTTATTCTACTTTTAATTTCAGTTTCTATTAATCATGTAACTGTATTAGTATTTGAGCCTTAGCGTTTGGGTTTCTGACAGGTCCGACACAAACCAGTCTGTACAGCCACAGAAGCTGGCTAGAGGCTTGAAATTTCAGACTTAGAAAGACGAGGAAATGTACTATCTATGGTGCGAAAAAAAATAAAGGCACTGATCAGCTGCACAGTGACTGCGCAACTGATCTGCACCTTTGTTTTCGCATATGCAGAGTGTTGGTTTTCTGATGAGACGGCTCATTTAACCCAATGTATTCAAACCCTTACACATAAAACTATCCGGTCTCCATATCACCTTAGCTGTTATGAGGGACGTGAAACACGAAATCAACCAACTTAATATTTCATAATGTAATGTGTAGCTGCATTCAGAAATCCTTAAGATAATAGTTTAAAAGTAAAGTAGGCGTTTAGTGACCTTTATCAGTATCAATCCTTAATGTCTTTACGTTCGAAGACAGTTTAGTCATTTGCTAATCAGGAATAGGGATAGTCAGCTTAAATTAAGAACAGTCCCATCAAATACAAAGACTTACATTGAAGCGACAAAATTTCGCGAATGTCTTTATAGCAGATATTGATGTTGCCCAGACTATATTTGTTAAACTTTTGGGGGGCTTGGATGCACAGTGGATAACGCTTTAGCTTGTATCCTCTGCGGCCCGGGTTCAAATCCGGGACAGGACATGCGGCAGGGTAATAGTCTCTCGCCTAGGTTCGGTGGTTCTTCCCGGGTTCTCCGGTTTTATCACATCAATGCAACGATCGCGCCTTCAAGAATGCGTGTATAATTTACTTGTGTTTTCTCTGTAATTTAAGTGAAATAAATAATGTTTAAACTATTTTATTGTTTACTTTTGTAGATAATGCACGCTGCCCTGATTCCACGCAGGTGATCCTTGGCACGTCTTGCCACAGAAGCCACAATGAAACATGTTCATATACCTGTAAACAAGGATACCAACCCACAAACTCATCTGATGGTAATTACGTAACATGCACCACTTCATCGGCATGGGACAGGCCTTTGTCATTGCTCTGTGAGAAACTAAAATGTCCTACTACGATACCTCATGGAACCATTTCAAAGTTTTGTAGCAGGGAATACAGTACTTGGTGTGACTATTATAATTGTGATAGTGGTTATGTCAAACCATCAAATCATCGAACACTTGAGTGCAACGCTAGTGGTCATTGGAATTGGTGGTTGCTGGGTTCGAACGGTGACTTCTGTGTCAGTGAGACCGATCTCTGCCCAGGTCAAATAAAGAACGGTCGTCTGAAAACACCATGCGGCCGGACTGAGGGAGATAGGTGCTCCTTTTCATGTGACGACGGCTGCAAGACAAATGGCGACATTTACAAACTTACGTGCCATAACAAAACCTGGGATGCCGACACGGACACCCTTTGTACAGATTGTCTACAGTGTAATCACACATTCCCTCGTGGATCTGTGCGCATGCAAAATTGTTATGCTGGTCAACAGTGTTCATACGTTTGCAATAACGATATGCGATATGCCAAAAATGGGAATATAACGTCCATAACATGTTCAAATATGACAAACACGTGGGTTTCTTCAGACCCATCTTTTGCATCGACTGCAGAAGACGAATTTTGCCTTCCAAGGTGTTGTTCCACCAATATTCCAAATGGGCATCTTTTAAGTTCGTGTACAGCCGAAGTTGGGTCCTTTTGCAGATATAAATGTGATGCAGATTTTATTGGCAACGTATCAGAGATATACTGTGCGTCTAAATCTTCATTTACGTTTGGCATCGAGGTCAATACGTATTGGAGTGTAAAGGATACTCGACAGCTTTGCACCAATAGCAAACAGTGCCCTTTAGAATCGATACCCGGTGGCTCGTTAGACCAAGCATGTACGAGAAACCCCGGGGATGTTTGTTCATACACTTGTGACTACGGATATAGACCGACTCATCGTCAGTCCAACCAAACTACTATAACATGCAACTCGTCCTCTATGTGGAACCCTACAGTGTCACACCTCTGTAAAAGGATCACATGTCCATCATCTATTCCAAACGGTTATGTGAATTGTTATAGAAGGGGCTACAATCAGCGCTGCTATCACATCTCTTGTAATGCTGGCTACCAGCCTTCTCAAGACTATCCATCTCTGAAGTGTAACTATGACGGGGAATGGGAATGGACAATTCCTTCACCGTTAAAATTCTGTCTCAGTGAAGATGAACTTTGCCCTTCTACAATACCTGGAGGACACTTATCATATGACTGTCATCGGCATGAAGGAAGTTCATGTAGCTATTACTGTAATGGCTGCAAAAATTATTCAGCCCCTTACTATCTGAATTGTCGCAACAAGACTTGGGACGCGGACACTAGGTATCTGTGCACAGAATGTACTACCACAACTACAGTTGCGCCAGTTACGTGTCCGTCGTATATACCAGGTGGTGATATATCTTATAGTTGTGATCGAACACCGGGATCGTGGTGTCGTTACTACTGTGATTCTGGATGCACGAAACAGTACGTTTCACTCCTGTGTAACAGCTACGGCGAATGGCAGAGCGGGGACTGGGCATGTACGTGTCCTAAATGCCCGTATTATATTCCTAATGGGTACATATCAAGCTTCTCCTACGATTTTAGTACATGTGATTATAAACCAGGCTCTACATGTGATGTCAAATGTAATGTAGGGTGCAATGTAGGATATAGTACAGCCTACTGTCTCAGCACTGGAAAATGGACACTCGCTGACAGTCTTTGTAACTGTAAGGAGTCCACGTTTTCAAACAAAGACACATCTGATGGTGGTTCTACCAGTACCGTTGCTGTAGTACTATCAGTTGTCGGGGTGATTGTCTTCTTTGCCATTGTAGCTGGTGTAATTACAAAATTTCGCAAACAGTGTTCACAGCCTTCACCACAGAGTGCTTCCGCCAGCCAAGCCAGTACCCAGCATGCTCCATATACAATCACAACTGCGACAAATAACACACAAGAGACTCATGTGAATAACATAGAAGGGACTCAAGACGGTTCCCTAACTTATTTTACTAACACTAGTTATATTCAGGAACCACCTCCGTACAGTGAACTTTCATTTCCAAAGGAAGACGAATCAACGCCCACTACTCCACCTCCGCCTTCTTACGAGGAAGTGATATCACATCCATTAGAACACATGACTCAACAGACAACTAACACAATGCAACTATCAAACAATTCCAATTCAGTTAATGAAAATGATTCTACACCTTTATAGCGTGTTTTATCGTAGGAATGTATTTTGTGAATTTTATGGATATATAAACTCAGGCGAATCACTCGCAAACAGAATAAAACCTGAAGGGAGAAAGGCACGTTTTGTGATACTGGACCAGACATATTGGCGTGTATTCTACAATGTTCATACAGTTGTAAATAAAACTGCACAAAATCATTGTTTTATCAAAAACATTATGGTTAAAAAAAGTTAAATATCTTTTTCATGCACAGTGTATCTGCTTTCACAACTAAGACTTAAAATTGATATTCCTATATCTGTGTAAATACAACTGTTGTATTTGAGTGTGTTTCTTATATTTATTTGTTTGTACATGGTCTGGTGAAAGATCCTTAATGGTTTCATTAAAGGATTGAAATTCAGATTTTAGCTTTCACTGGATGATGAAAAACATTAGGCTGTTTTAATGTCTGTGAAGCCCGAAGGGCTTCTCGGAGACATTAAAACAACTAATGTTTTTCATCATCCAGTGAAAGCTAAAATCTGAATTTCAATACTTATATTTATATTTTATATTATCAATCAAGTATCAGATTTTTAATTGCACATATCATCGTTCATTTTCATGTTATTTGACTTTAAATCCGACTTAACGTTCTTTTGAAACAGCCAAAACGTCAAAGTTTCGCGCTTAACGTCATGGCAATACGCGACCAACGTCACGCCAACAAGAATAAACAAACAACGTCACTGGACGGGTTTTGACGTTGCTCCGCCCATAGGCGTGGCCTCTAGATCACGTGACTTAATGTTTTTCATTGGGAAATGAAGAACATCAAGAAAGATACTTTCATCTAGGGCGATTGCAATAAAAATGTAAATATAAAACTTTCTAATTATGATATTTAAGGAGACTAATATTCATTGTTGTTCCGTGCATATGTTCACTGAAGTGAAGTTTAGTGTGACAGGGTAGGAACTTGGCCCGGTGGATTTGAGCTGCTTTTTGCCTCCAGACATAACTGGCTGTCCGACCATTTTACTCTGAACCACTTAATTACTGGTTAAGCGTTTCGAAGACCTGAGCCTGTCCAGAAAAAGTGATTTAGTAGAACGATCCATACATATAAACAATAGTTGTTTAATTGGGTTATGTTTTCATGCACATTTCGCATGTTATAATATCGCACTGTTTGATAGAAATCACATAATGCCAGATACATATCCCACGCTGAAGGGGTGGTACATGTTACGGAATGTACGTCCAAAACTTTGGAACGGTCTCCCATCTAGGGTTCGAGAATGTAGTGCTTTAAGTGCTTTCAAGAACTCACTTGCTTTCATGGTATAAGCACCTGATTGTTAATTTCGTTTTTTCCCACCTCGTTTTTTTGAGTGGGAATCTCTCTGATTGCACCTTTTCCTGGTCGTTGCCTACTTCTTTGGCTAAATGGGCCAAAAATTACTTCTGTTGAGTCTGGGCACCGTGCACTATTTGTAAAATAATAGCGTTTAGGCTTGAATTAACGTCTCCACAAAGTCATTTACAAAATAGTATCATTCAAATAGGGGTGGGACACATTGATATTTACAAAAATAAGATCCTTTAAGAGCAGTGAACTTATTAATGAGAAAGCGGGCGGGCCATAACGCGGTTTCGGCTACTTAAGCCTCTTCAGTGACCCTATAGATTTGGCAACATCGATCCATATATTACTGTAATTTTGCATTTTTCAACAGGGTAGTCGATACAAAGATCCAAATGGGGCCAAATATATTAAACGTAGGTTAGAAAATGAATCTAAATCGATAATGATTAACTGATTTCTCTGAATACCCTCGCTGACCTCAAAGGACCAAAAGGAAAATATAATCTGCACTGTGTATGATATACGGGGAGACTTTTTAGGATCACCACACGGGACAACACCATCTGCAGCAATATCAAATAAAACTAAAACTGGGGTTCTTTAAGAGCAGTGAACATATTAATGAGAAAGGGGATGGGCCATAAAAAGGTACAAGTAGGCAACGATCAGGAAAAGGCGCAATCAGAAAAAAGATTCCCACTCTAAAAACCGAGGTGGGAAAAACTAAATAAACAATCAGGTACTTATACAATAAAAACGTATCGTAAGCCGAATGAGCAGCTTTTTCCCAATAGGTGGCCACCCAGTTACCTAAACTTAACTAAAAAATATGAATACATTCATAAGGCGCCAACAGCACAAAACATTTTAAACACCAAAACATAACACAATAAGAACCACCACAGAAGTATCGTCTTGGAACGATCAGTAATTTAAAATTACTGGCGGGCTTAAATCGATTTTACAGGCACCTAACCTCACGCTCAGCTTCTGCAGTGGTTCACAAAATTTAGTTCGTGGTGAATCTCTAGCTAGTCAATGAATCATCATGGACAAACAAATAAATCATGATAAACATCCATGAAGATGAATAAAAAACGAGTACTCACAGATTGAGTAAGCTGCCCGACGATGGAGATCCCTGGGCGCCAAATAACTTACTAACTCCGGAGCAAAAGAAAAACACCAGTTAAACCCAGGTGGGCCAAGCAACAGACAAGAAGCTCCGACCCCAGCCAACTAAAATGAATAGCTTTATGTCGGGGCCATCATATAGTCTGACGCCCGGGCCACCGGCGTGCAATTGAAGAAGGCAGCACCGAAAGCACTACATTCCCGAACCCCAGGTGGGAGACCGTTCCAAAGTTTTGGTAGTTATCGGCCATGATTGGGTTAAAAACTAAGCATGCAGACTGTCGCATAACATTTAAGTTATATCCTATACGTCTTTAGACTTAAGCATATGACATACAAACAACACATACTAATAAACAATTTGACAATCTTGGCTACGTAAGCCTCTGCAGTGACCCTATAGATTTGGCAACATCGAGCTAAACTGTAATTTTGCATATTTCAACAGGGTAGTCGATACAAATGAGCCGCCTCGTGGGAAAACCAACAATGTGGTTTCCGACCAGGTCCGACACAAACCGGCCTGTACAGTCTCAGAAAAGAGCTAGAAGCTTGAAATTTTAGATTTAAGTAGAAGAGGAATTGTACTATCCGAGTAGCGAAAACAAAGGCGCTGATCAGCTTCGCGGTGACCGCGAAGCTGATCTGCGTCTTTGTTTTCGCCTATGCAGATTGTTGGTTTTCCCATGAGGCGGCTCAAATGCTAGTATAATCCAAATGGGGCCAACGATATTATATGTAGTTGAGAAAGTGAATCTAAACTGATAATAATTTTCTGATTTCTCAGAATACCGTTGTTGTTCTCAAAGGACCAAAAGGAAAATACAATCTGCACTATAACTAAATAATAAGTATGCAAGGTTTTTGCAAGTTTGTTAAGAAAATATCTTTGGCTCAACCTTGATAATTGTCAGCTGAAAAGACATTTCAAAAGATTCTTAGCAGAGATAAATATTTTCCATACCCAAAGGTAACATCGTGCCCACGTGCGAACCCGCGGACAAATTCAAATGCTAACTGTTCTAGTACTTCCATTTAAAATCAGTTTCCAACATGTCCGTATAATGTATACCCCCTTATACCCTACTGTTGTCTAGTAAAACTGGGGTTTGCAGGGGTATACCTATTTTTCTTATTTTTGATCCAAAACATAGATTGTGGGTACTCGTTAGAACCGCCTCGGCGAGGCGGTTCTAACGTGTCCCCAAAATTATGTTTTGAGCAAAAACATGAAAAATAACAAAAATTATCCACTGAAAATTTTCAATTTTTACAACTTAAAATATCTCTGTATATTGCATGGGCGTGTTGTCGTAATGGCAGCGGGCAGCCCATCAATTCTGCAATTTCTCAGTAACTTGCCCATGCAATATACAGATATTTTTTCAGCTTTAAAAAATGAAAATTTCGTTGGAAATTTTTTGATATTTTTCTTATTTTTGCTCAAAACGTAGATTGTGGGTACACGTTAGAACCGCCTCGGCGAGGCGGTGCCGAGGCGGTTCTAACGAGTACCCACAATCTATGTTTTGGAGCAAAAATAAGAAAAATAGGTATACCCCTGCATACCCCAGTTTTGCTATATTAAAGTGGGGTTCGAGGTGTATTGTTTTCCTGATGAATTTCTCATTAACCCGATTGCAAAGCTTAGCTTGGGGCAGTGTTCGGACGATCATTGATCAAAATGGATCCCAGAATCCCTGTTTTATTAGTTTAAAAGGATCCCAGTTTTATGTTTATTCAATGATATATTTCCAGGTATAGACTACACGATGAGCAACAAAGTTCAGGGGGAGAGGTGTTTCCGAGGGAAAAGTCTTCATGATATCTCAGATGATTGTCTCAATCCATATCAAGAGGTAGGGAGACCGGTCAAAATTCTAGATTCGGTTAAGTTTTTACCATTACGAAAACTTGCCTATGCAATATACAGAGATTTTTAAAGTTGTTAAAATTGAAAATTTTCATTAGAAATTTTTTTGATATTTTTCTTAATTTTTTGCTCAAAACATAGATTGTGGGTACACGTTAGAACCGTCTCGCGGAAGTGGTTCTAACGAGTACCCACAATCTATGTTTTTGAGCAAAAATAAGAAAAATAGATATACCCCTGCATACCCCAGTTTTGCTATATAAAAGTGGGGTTCAAGGGAGTATACATGTCACGGACATGTTATCCTGATGCGGTGATAAACTATGACATAGTTGTGGTAACCTAATTTGCGTAAGAAACGTTATATGAAAGGTCCCGTGTGTGCAATTATAATATTGCATAACCTATCCGAAGACAGTGGCAGAAACATACATACTTTCGAAAATACACAACAAAGTTAAAAAAAAAATACATATCAAAGACAGAAAAAATATAATTTCTCCCTCGTCCAAAACCATTACTGCATCACATTTGACATTAATACCGATACGAATAGAGAGGTAATACACTAAAAGACATAACACCATTTTGAAATGACGGCAAATATACTTAAGGAATAAATAAAACGCACCAAATACTTTGGGTCACTAAAAGCATATTATGTAACACAAGTTTGTGGTGTTGCTGAACTTATTATATGAAAGCAACATCTAAACGTCAAATTGCAGCAGGTTGAGCAACTATGTCGGTTACGTACGATTGATGGCGTGCGCGTAACCACACCGACCTACAGTAGCACACCATGTAACCATGATCAATAAATGTCAAATTTGAACCAAAACCAATTTTTCGTTTCCAATACCCCTAAATCTGATTGCAGATATAACCATTCATCAGTTGGCAACATTAGGCTATATTATGGTGCGTTTAACGTCACCAACGTCAATCGCAAAAATGCGTTAAAAGCCTTTAAAATTTTGATCGACTTGCAATTTATTCAATAAAATGATCATTTCTGTAAAAAGTATGACCTTTGAATTTCAGACGTCAATATAAAGTCCATGATAACGTCAAAATTCAACATCCTACATTTTGAAGAACACCATTATGTTCTTCAATGTTTCTGTTGTAAACATGATCAATTGCCAAACGTTAGGTTACAGAGAGCAAATCGAGTGTTTACTCAACGCAGATCCCCCGTTTTGCTCTTTTACATATAGAGGATATTTGCTTTTTTGAGGTGAATACCAAATATATTTCATCGAGTGAGTTGAAAGCATCAGAATTTTCACGAGTGCGCAGCACGAGTGAAAATTTAGATGTTTTCAAGTCACGAGATGAAATATATTTGGTATTCACCGAAAAAAAAAGTAAAGTTTCTTTTTATTTTATACAGTACACGGGCATTTTCCAATACACAAGGCAGGCGGTGAAAATGCAAAAACGAAAAATTTTTGAAAACACAAATAATTTTGGTATCACATTGTTCCTTACGTTCTAGCTAAGAAAATGAATACCCACACTTTATGTTTTCGTTCAAAAATAACGGAGTTATAGGCGTTTGAATTTCTGAAGTGAGCCACATTTCATGACGTCAAGTAAATGGAAACGTAAGAAGTAATCCAAAATTTACAGTGAAGATATAGGCTGATATTAGTCACTTGTGACTTTTGATATCAGTGAGATTTGATATTAGTGAAATTTCATATCAATGAAAATACCAATTTTATCAAGTTTTGATATACATTGGTTTTCACTGTAAAGTATAAACTTTGATGATAAAACGCCATATTCTCTTTGACGAACGTCAAAACAAACGATCCGGTGACTCATTTCTGTGGTATCTATGACGTCACTGTTGACTGAAACATGTTTTGCCGTATCTTGGTTCGATCTACACCGTTTAAGCACAAATAGGTCACATCGAATAATTTAAATGACGTTAATTGCTCATTCTTTGTTATTGTAAACTTTGGCATTCTGTTAACCAGGTTTAATGCAACGTGTGACGTCAACGAAGTATATATGCAATAATGCTAGTCTTTATTGCACATTATTAGGTCGACATCAGGTAACCCAGCATGCAAAGAATTTGACATCTTCACTTTTGCCCCGACGTTTACGTCGCAATTTGCGTTTTTCTAGGTTTTTGACGTTTTGTCGTTAATTTTGTTTATAAAATGACGTTTTTTCATTTCATAACGTGCAAAAAGCAGTCAGTAAGTCAATTCTAAAAAGAATTTTATCAAAACGTCAAATACAAACGTAAAAGTTGAAATTTAATGTGTTGCGTATTTTAATTCCTTATAGTAAGAATTACATCCAAATCACAATCGATCAGTAGCAACTGCTTTCGGATTTGCAAGTGCAGAATTTTGTAAATGCTGAATATTTCCATGAGTTTCCATGAGTTGAATCGGCGCATGAGAAAACCAACAATTTGCATAAGCAAAAACAAAGGCACAGACCAGCTTCTCGGTTACAGACCAGCTTCGCTGTAACCGCGAAGCTGATCAGCGCCTTTGTTTTCGCTACACAGAAAGTACAATTCCTCTTCTTCTTAAATCCAAAATTTCAATAATCTAGCTTGCTTCTGTGACTGTACAGGCCGGTTTGTGTCGGACCTGGTCGGAACTCCAAATTGTTCGTTTTCTCACGCAAAGGCTCTGTTTCTTTCTATACTATAGGTGATAAGTATTCTAGGAGAAACTCTGGAAGTCTTTGATTCCGATGGCCTGGTTCCAGCCTATGGTTTTGGGGATAGGAGAACGAAAGGAGACACAATATTTTCACTCAAAGAATATGTAAGTTCAAAGGTTGCAAAATAAACTGAAAGCCAGTTTAAAGTTGTAACTGTAGCAAGCCTCTTTTGCGAATGGGAAAATAATGTTGCATGTTGCATGTACATTATGATCTAAATAGTCTGTCATGTTCAAATGAAATATATATATATATATATATATATATATATATATATATATATATATATATATATATATATATATATATATATATATATATATATATATATATATATATATATATATATATATATATATATATATATATATATACACTAGTCCTGGGCCCAAAATTACAATCCCCCCTTAAAGTTAAGTAAGACCTTAGTTAAGGTGACAAATTTCAGCATCCAAAAAGATGCATTTAAATCTTAATGAACTCAAACTTATCGGTTTGATTATGTAAATGACATTTAGTTTTACACACCTGTATATTTTCGTGAAAACAGGTAATGATTTTAACGGTAAAATTGTCACCTTAACTAAGGTTGGCCTTAACTTTAAGGAAGCATTCTAATTCTGGGCCCTGGGGCTCGTTTCACAAAGCGTTTTAAGACAAATTTTATCCTAAGTTTGAACTTAGGACTAATTTCAGTATAAGATATGTCTCATCCTTAAGATGTCCTAACTTTAGTCCTAACAAAGGACACAACTTATGATTGAACTTATTTTATAGTAAACTCAAAATGGCGGACGTTTTTATGTAAAGGGAAAACATGACAAAATATTACCAAGACCGGATTCGAACTCGGATCGCCTGGACAGAAGACAACATAGCTTACCACTGAGCCACCGAGTCATATTTATTTTAAATTGGTTCAGTACTGATAAAGGCCAAATTTTTATTTTAGTTTGTTTGTTTGAGTTAATGCTTAACGCCCCATTCAACAGCTATGTTCAAGCCGAAACGTTGTCTCCTATTCATGAGGCGTTCATACAAAATTAGGATGCCATGGCATCCAAAACGTGTTTCAAATATACTCAGTCAAACTTATAACGCAACAACGATTTATTTGCTATGTAATACAAATAAACTTTATTTCCACTGGATTAGATTGCCGTGCGGTTGACACATCCAACAACATCTGGTTGTAACATTCTGTATTATGCGTCTCGAGAAATTAATCATTTTTCACGATCCAAAAGGAAGACTGACTTCCAGAATCTCTCAGGAGTCGCATGCCACCAAAATAACCGCTTTGGCCAATCTCATTCGAGCTCAATGGTCCATACTCTGAAAGCCAAATTGTACCCTATTAAATCATAGGCGATTGCTGAACAGCATATATATGGTAGACTGTATTACATTTCATTGAAAAGCGAAAACATGCCATAATCGTGATGCGTTGTGTTTGGCTCAGTATAAAATACCAAAGTAAGGCTTATGTGTATGGATGGTTTTACCTAACCATGGTTTCTAGGCAGGCTCAGACATGAACGGTTCATCAGGAAAACGTGTCCGTGTAATTTTTACCCCCTTGAACCCCACTTTTTTTTATAGCAAAACTGGGGTTTGCAGGGGTAAACCTTTTTTTCTTATTTTTGCTCCAAAACATAGATTGTGGGTACTCGTTAGAACCGCCTCGGCGAGGCGGTTCTAACGTGTACCCACAATCTATGTTTTGAGCAAAAATAAGAAAAAAAAAACACAGATTTTCTACTGAAATCTTTCAATTTTTACAACTTAAAAAAATCCTTGTATATTGCATGGGCGTGTTTTCGTAAGGTAACCAGTAGCCTAATCAGATAGCACGTCAGTAGCGTATAAACTTTGCTTGGAGCGGTACAAGCAGCCCATGTATTATTTCTCAGGGCCCCAATGGGTCATTTTTTTTTATTTTAACTGCAAACATCATGAACTGTATACATAATTGCTAGTATAACTAGACCTAAGTTCAATATGGCAAATTCCCCAAATGATAAACAGATCGGCCGCCAGATGCATCAGGTTTATCATACAGTGTATAAGGCAAACACTCGAGTTACAGTCGGGGAACTCAAAGTATGGCCAACATAACACCCAAGTTCTTTCTAATGTTGCAAACAATCTATATAAATTCATTGATGAATTGTTAACTTTTTTTGTGAAGTAGTGAAGAGATTACCCTATCAACTTGCCAACATAAAAATAATCTCCCTGACAATTTTCATGTGGTGATTGATTTATAAAGCAAGTTAGATTGGTACACAATTGAAATCAGCAGATTTGGCCACCTATTGTTGGTTCTCCTCAGGGTTGACCAGAGCAATTTGCAATTCATTTGGATTGTGTGAAAGTAGGAAATTTAAGTTTGGCCACCCTAACCAATTTAAAGATTAAGAAGTAATAAAAGAACCATTCAGTTACTTTGGCCATAATTTGTCTTCTTTTGGTGTAAAGAGATTTGGTTTCGATTTGCAGACGAAATAGCCTATAGCATTACAATGAAACAGTTGGTAGATCTAAGTGCATGTATTTTTATTGAAATAGAAAGAAAAAAGAGAGAAAAAAGAGAGAAAAACGGATTCGATCTCGGATAGCCCGGTTCATATTATGGCAAAAATACTAATTAAATTACTTGCATAAATCCACTGAGCTATCACCAATATTAAATCAATTCTATTATTTAACTTACTTGAAACTAACTGTTTGTTGTGTTTGACCTCGAATTGAGATAAATCTTATGAGCAAGTCACATTTTCAATCATAAGACAAGTCTTACCGTTAAGATAGATCACAAGTCACTCTCAGAGTAGTCTCGATCATAAGATAAGATATGTCATAAGAGAGCTTCGTGAAACGAGCTACAGGTCTATAAATTGCAACCTGAATACCATATTGTTTCATAAGAACACGATTAATAAACGTCAAATATTTGTAGGGTCAGCCATGTCGAGGTTTCAAAGAAGTTTTACAGATGTACAACAGAGTTACGCCAAATATAGATATGCACAGACCTACCAACTTCGCTCCCCTTATTTATAAAGCTATAGAAATTGTCAGACAAACCAGGAAGGTAAGGTCTACAGAGTAGGCTCGCCTCATTTCACAGAAATTTTAAAGGAAAACATAAAGTTATACTAAACATTTATTTATCGCCTCCCAGTTATAGTTGACCATAATTATATAATTTAGTACTATGTATTGCATAACAGAAAAGCAATGGTTTGGGCTACCGGTTTTTAACCTTAGTTACAGCCGTCCCCTACAACATTTTACAATGACCATAATTAGTATTGATTGTTGGAGGTATGAAGTAGTAGTGGAAATATTGCTTTGCTTTTTTCAGTGGATCAGTGAATCATTGATTTGTTTTCAGTACCACATATTGGTGATAGTGGCTGACGGCCAAGTCAACTCGGAAGAAGAAACCATCCATGCCATAGTAGAGGCCTCAAAATGGCCGCTCTCAATAATTGTTGTCGGTGTCGGTGACGGACCGTGGCTCATGATGAAAACATTTGACGACAAACTGCCGGCGAGAAACTTTGACAATTTCCAGTTCTTAGATTTCCACGAAGTGACAGATCAAGCGCCGCACCGCGAAGCGGCGTTCGCGTTACACGCTTTGATGGAGATTCCGGATCAGTATAAAGCAATACATGACTTGGGTTTGCTCGAACATGTGGAGGAGGAGCAGTTGCAATGTGTATAGGAGATGAACCAATATGACTGTGCCGCCTCATGGGAAAACCAACAATTTGCATATGCGAAAACAAAGGCGCAGATCAGCTTCGCGGTAACCGCGAAGCTGATCAGCGCCTTTGTTTTCGCTACACGGATAGTACAATCCCTCTACAATCCCTCTACTTTCTAAATACAAAATTAAATTTCATGCTTCTAGCTGTTTTCTGTTACTGCACAGACCGGTTTGTGTCGGACCTGTTCGGAAACCACATTGTTGGTTTTCTCACGAGACAGCTCATGTCTTCAAGATTATCCACAAAAACAACATGTGGAGGAACAGCAATTTCAGTGTGTTTTAGAAAGTGAATTGTTTTCGTTTGTTTAAAACACGTTTCTAGCATAGTAGTACTATATAAGCTGCTGGCTAGAACGGCCATCGAACCAATTGAGCCTGTGCATGAGAAAACCAACAATTTGGGGTTCCGACCAGGTCTGACACAAACCAGGCTGCACAGTCACAGAAGCAGGCTAGAATCTTGAAATTTCGGATTTACGAAGAAGAGGAAGTGTACAATCCGTGTAGCGAAAACAAAGGCGCTGATCAGCTTCGCGGTTACCGCGAAGCTGATCTGCGTCTTTGTTTTCGCCTATGCAAATTGTTGGTTTTCTCATGCACAGGCTCATTTGTACAGAATTCCTCTTTTATTCATGTGACGTCCCTGATCTTTCTGTCTTTATGACCAACAGCACTGCCCGATTAAACTCCAAGCAAAATGTAAATGCTTTTGAATTGAGATTTTGACAGATATACAAGTTTCAGAACCCTTTTAACAGAACCGGTAAGATATATCTACATGTATGTTTTGAAATGAAAAATGAGCCTCAACGCGAGAAAACCGGTCTTCGGGGTTTCCGACCAGGTCCGACGCAAACCGGTCTTTACAGTCACAGAAGCAGGCTAGAAGCTGTCTTTGTATATGGTCATTTGTATAACAACATGATTAATCAGTACCCTGCTCTATGTTATGTCGGTATTATACTTCAGAGCCCAGTTATTCAAAACTTTGTTAGCTTAACGTCATCGTCAAGACCTCAACTTGTTAAGTAAATTTCGGCTACATAAGCAAATACACTGTTATCTTTGTTGATAAAAGGATTCTCATATTCTATCAACAAAAAATAACAGAGTATTTGTAATATTCATGTTTTAAATTTTAACGAATCGTTAACTAATGATGTCGTTAATTTTGAACAACTGGGCCCAGAATGATAAGCTAGTAGTATCATACCAGAAAACATGAAAATTAGTTCGCTGCTAACAAGGAACAAACTGTCAGATATTTTCTATAAACTTATTGTCTCATGAATTCTAAGTTTCATTTTTGTCTTGAATTTAAAAGACCATATTACCCGTAAATGTAGCTTTATTTGATTGATCTTGATTGTCTCTATTAGTTTACTTTTATGTGCAGGATATTTTTTTTATAAATCCTGTAACCATCTACTTATACAAAATTCTACCTCAACGCAAATTTAAGGTTGTTTCATATGCGAAAAATAGAGGTTACAGAATACTCAGTTCATCTAAGAAATAATCTCTCTTTTGGTTTTGCAAGTGATTCCGGAGATTCAACGGCAAAAGCCGATGGATTTTGCACACTTTCATACAAAGGAGTAAACTTTAATTTGTAGGCGATAGGAGTAATTTTCAATTTCTATGGATGTGTTTGATGCAAACGGTAACACCCTGCATAAGATTTCACATTCTGTGTTTCTTATTAATGGTTATACTGTATGGGTGCCGTTTTACTATTTATACTGTTCGTGGTTGTCTCAAATAAAGTCTGAATGGCTTATTGGGTAGTCTGGTGGGAATTTTGGTCCCGCCAGTTGTGGTTTCGAGAAATAGATGTGTTGCTTGTGCCTCCAGGCAAGTTTATAATTTTTGACTGACCATCTCAGTGGTTACTGGTTAAAAGAGTTTGTCTGGGAAACCTGACTTCCAGTCGAACCATCCATACACATTAGCTTAGTTGTTTACATCAGGATAACATGCCCGTGTAATATATACCCCCTTATACCCCACTTTTATATAGCAAAACTGGGGAATGCAGGGGTAAACCCATTTTTCTTATTTTTGTTCCAAATCATAGATTGTGGGTACTCGTTAAAACCGCCTCGGCGAGGCGGTTCTAACGTGTACTCACAACTATGTTTTAGCAAAACTAAGAAAAAAAAATCTATTTGAAATTTTTACAACGTGGAAGAAATCGATATTATATGGTTTTCGTAATGTAGTTGGGTGGTCACAGTTTACAAGATTTTGGATGTCATGACATATTGATGTCGGATAGAAGTCCCATACAATGAATCCTACGTTTCGACATGACCATAACTATTGACAGGGACGCTAGGACACAAATCAAACAAAACAGACACTATATTAGTGTAATGACTTGTAACAGCTTTTTTCTTAGTTTTCTCACGCCATAATATTTGAGCCGCCTCATGAGAAAACCAACAATCTGCATATGCGAAAACAAAGACGCAGATCAGCTTCGCAGTAACCGCGAAGCTGATCAGCGTCTTTGTTTTCGCTACACGGATAGTACAGTTTCCCGTCTTCTTAAATACGAAATTTCATGCTTCTAGCTGTCTTCAGTGACTGTGCAGGGCGGTTTGTGTCGGACCTGTTCGGAAACCATATTGTTGGTTTTCCCACGAGGCGGCTCATTTATTATCTAAAATCGTGCAAAATTAGGAAAATAAATGATAAAACAATAAACCTGAAAAAGTAGCTACTTGTTTTTGTTATTATAGTCCTTATAAAACTTGATTGCACCACCTTTTTGCAAGAAGAGTAAAATTACTTTACCGGTGGGGTAATTTTTCACATTTTGTCAGCGACAAAAGTAATGCACGCGAAATCCCAATGTCTGCATGAACCTGTTCTCTGCAAGTTCATCTTTAGACATGAAAATGTTTAAAGGATGAAAAAGGGCGTATCAGAAAGTCGCATCTCACAGAATAACGAATTTTATGAATAGTAAAAATGGTGTTACCGATATTTAGTGGGGGCAGCCTGCATTCTGTGAGAAGGATTTTATATTTTTTTCTCTGTCCTTAGTCGATGATTGCTCCAAATAAATGTTATTAGCCCAACTTCTATCTGTTTTCTGTAGCTGTACAGGTCGGTTCGTGTCAGACCTGTTCAGAAACCGCATTGTTGGTTTTTCCACGAGGTGGCTCATATGACACAACGACAACACAGTAATACCACCACAATTTTTTCATGTTTGATACGTCCTATCAATTTGATAACTTTTTACACTTTCCTGGGCTTTACTATATTAGTTTTGTAAAACGTTCGATTAATTTACTTATTCTTAAATTACTCCGTTGCAATAACAGGTATAATTGCATCGAAAACTCTACACCCCGGCAATGTCGTTCGAAATAACTTGTTCAGCTGTCTACTAAACATTAACCCATATTTGATGAATGGATTTTCCCATCATTATCATTTGGGTGACTCAACTTTCATTTTAGGGGCGTCAGGAGAGATTTTTAAATTTTATTAAATTTTTTGATGAAATTCCTCAAAGGAAACAGAATAGCCCCAGATGGGACGCCGCGTTCTGCGGCGTCCCATCTGGGGATGTTCTGTTTGCCTATGTCCCATAAAAGGGACGCCAGGCTTAAATGAGTAAAATATAAATTCTTATCAAAAATGGAAAATACAAATATTTGTCAAACAAAATGTTCTAGTGATAACGTTACCGGGTGACGAGGTCAAAAATGGTCTGATATGCATATATTATGTTGAAGTCGGCTATCAGTTTGTATTTTACATTTGCGACAAACCCCAGATAGACAAGAAATGGAGATAAGTTATTGTATTATAGTTTTGCTGGCTTTGCTACGTTTATGTAAGTCCCCCTTTTCTTCTTTTCGGTTTTGCTTATCCTCAAAGCTGCATCAGTACGTATTTGATCCGATATCAAGAAACTTTATACGTAAAGCTAAGCGGTCTCCATATGACCTTAGTTATTGTGTGGGACGTGACACACGAACTCAACAAGCCATAAAAAAATCTAAAGGCCTTCAAAAAGCATTAAATACCGACATGTAGCATTATTTATAGTTACCAGTAATCAGATGGCCAGTCAGTAGTATGTAAGCTTTGCCTGGCGGCACAAGCAGCCCATCTTTTCTTTAGTCCCCAATAGGCGGGGCCCAAAATACAGCTTAGTAAATAAAAATAAAACCGAGATCCTTTAAGAGCAGTGAACATATTAATGAGAAAGGGAATGCGCCATACCATCTTTAATCTTTATAACTTTAGAGACTTTTAGCGATTACTTGTCCGGCTAATAACTATTGGGTATATTCACATTCAAATTCCTTTATCTAGCATAGATATCTTTACATGTACAGTACTAATAATATCTACATTTTTCCGTGTATCGCAATTTGTAAGTTACGCTAAAGTAACAATAAAGCGGATATCCATATGGGCTGCATCAATATTTCACATTGGATAGTTTACATTGCGACAGAAGAAAAAAAAGTGCACTGCCCCTTTTAATATTATGAACCGACTGTATTTGACCTGCCGCACGGGAAAACCAACAATTTGCATATGCGAAAACAAAGGCGCAGACCAGCTCGCCTACTTAAATCCAAAATATTAAGCTTCTAGCCTGCTTCTGTGATTGCATTCCAATGACACCATACATATGAGCCTGTGTAGAGAAAACCAACAATTTGGGTTTCGACCAGGTCCGACACAAACCGGGCTGTACAGTCAAAGAAGATGGTTAGAGGCTGGAAATTTTAAATTTAGAAGGTAGAGGAGTTGTACAATCCGTGTAGCGAAAACAAAGGCATGATCAGCTTCGCAGTTACTGCGAAGCTGATCCGCATCTTTATTTTCGCCTGTGCAGATTGTTGTTTTCCCATGCGGTGGCTCATATATTATGGACCCAGACCACATTTTTACTATATGAGCCTGTGCGTGAGAAAACCAACAATCTGCCTATGCGAAAACAAAGGCGCAGATCAGCTTCGCGGTAACCGCGAAGCTGATCAGCGCCTTTGTTTTCGCTACACGGATAGTACAATTCCTCTTCTACTTAAATCCGAAATTTCAAGCTTCTAGCTCTTTTCTGAGTTTGTACAGGCCGGTTTGTGTCGGACCTGGTCGGAAACCCCGAAGACCGGTTTTCTCGCGTCGCGGCTCATATAGTTTAATCATTTGTTTTGCCTCCTATCTTCTTCACTTACGTACATTGCTGGCTTTGTTCCGAAATTTTTCCCAAAGTCTACAATGTATCCCAGTACTTTTAATCAAGATTAAAATATGGGTTGACCGTCTCGTTTGGGAGATATCCATACCGGTGTCTTCGTGAATTATCCGCCTGTCTAGGAGCAACCGCATAAGGTGTGGTTCAGTTGGCAGTTAAATAACTAAAATCACCAGATGTCTCCAAAACAATTAACCTTTCCTTCAAGCTTAGACAATAATCTAACCAAACTGACATCAAAATCTGCAATTCAACATGATTTGTCATTTTTACACCCCAATAAATAGGGGAACTATTTTGTGTTAAGTATTATATAAGCATTCAGGGGAAGTAATTGTGATCTGATTCCTTATAGATTTGGCCTATTTGTTTACCTTTGTAGATAGTGCACGCTGTCCTGATTCAAGTGAAGTGTTCCTTGGCACGTCTTGCCACGGAAGCCAAAACGAAACGTGTTCCTATACCTGTAAACAAGGATACCAACTCACAAACTCATCTGTTGGTAATTACGTAACATGCACAACCTCGTCGGTGTGGGATAGGCCGTTGTCATCGCTTTGTGAGAAACTAAAGTGCCCGACTACGATACCACATGGAAACATTTCGAAGCTCTGTAGCAGGGAATTCGATACTTTGTGTGACTATTATAATTGTGATAGTGGTTATGTCAAACCATCAAATAATCGGACACTTCAGTGCAACGCTACTGGTCATTGGAATTGGCGGTTGCTGAGTTCGAATCGAGACTTCTGTGTCACTGAAGCTGATCTCTGCCCTGGTGTCATAAAGAACGGCCGCCTCGAGCCACCATGTGGTCGAGACGAGGGGGGCCACTGTTATTTTTCATGTGACGACGGCTGCAAGAAAGATTATGGTGTTTACAAACTTACGTGCCATAACAAAACCTGGGATGCCGATACGGGCACCCTTTGTACAGATTGTCTTCAGTGTAATCACACCTTCTCTGGTGGATTTGTATACACGGATACTTGTTATGCTGGTAAAGTGTGTAACTATGCATGTAACAACTATATGCGATATGCCAGAAACGAGAATATAACAGCTGTGATATGTTCAAATGTGACAAACACATGGGTTTCTTCAGATCCAACTTTTGCATCCACCACAGAAGATGATTTTTGTCTCCCACGTCATTGTTCAACCAATATTCCAAATGGACATCTTTTAAAATCGTGCAATGCAGAAGTTGGATCTACTTGTAGGTACAAATGTGATGCGGATTTTATTGGCAATGTATCCGAGATATTTTGTGTATCTTATCTGTTCACTTTTGCAGATGAGGTGGTTACATTTTGGAATGGAACAGACATGCGGCAGCTTTGTACTAATAGCAAACAATGCCCTTTAAAATCTACACCTGGTGTTTTATTAGACCCAGAGTGCCCGCGAAATCCCGGAGATACTTGTTCATACACTTGTGACTACGGCTATAGGCCGACTATTCATCCGTTCAACCAAACTACAATAACATGCAATTCGTCTTCTATGTGGAATGAGTCCTTTTCGGGACTGTGTATGAGAATTGTTTGTCCAACGACTATCCCAAACGGTTATGTAGAATATAGTTATGACAGTAGTTGCTTCTCATATTACTGTAATGACGGCTACCAGCGTTCTCAAGACTACCCGGCATATCTGAAGTGTAACTATGATGGTGAATGGGAATGGAATAGTCCCTCACCGTTAAAATTCTGTATTAGTGAAGATGAACTTTGCCCTTCTACAATACATGGAGGACACTTATCATATGACTGTCATCGGCATGAAGGAAGTTCATGTAGCTATTACTGTAACGGCTGCAAAAATTATTCAGCCCCGTACTATCTTAATTGTCGCAACAAAACTTGGGACGCGGATACTAGGTATTTGTGTACAGAGTGCACTACCACACCAGCCCCCGTCTGGTGCCCGTCGTATATAACAGATGGCGATATATCCTATAGTTGTGATCGCACACCGGGAAAGTGGTGTAATTACTTTTGTGATTCTGGATGCACGAAACAGTACTTTTCACTCCTGTGTAACAGCTACGGTGAATGGGAGAAGGGGGACTCAGCATGTAACTGTTCTACATGCCCGTATTATATTCCTAATGGGTACATATCAAGCTTCTCCTACGATTTTAGTACTTGTGATTATAAACCAGGCTCAACCTGTGATGTCAAATGTAATGTAGGGTGCAAGGTAGGATATAGTACAGCCTACTGTCTCAGCACTGGAAAATGGTCAAGCGC
Organism: Rugalucina vietnamica; assembly: GCA_964017185.1. NCBI lineage: Eukaryota > Metazoa > Mollusca > Bivalvia > Lucinida > Lucinidae > Rugalucina > Rugalucina vietnamica. Next base: position 42,546,114 of record OZ024879.1, read on the forward strand.
TGACAGTCTTTGTAACTGTAAGGAGTCCACGTTTTCAAATAAGGACACATCTGATGGGGGCTCTACAGGTACTGTTCGTGTAGTACTATCAGTTGTCGGGGTAATTGCCGGCTTCATCACTGTAGCTGGTGCAATCATAAAGTTTCGCAGACAGCGTTCACAGCCTACACCACCGAGAGCTTCCGCCAGCCAATCTAGTCCCCAGCATGCTCCATATACAATCACAACTGCGACAAATAACACGCATGGAACCAATGCAAATAACACACAAGGGACCCAAGAAGGTGCCCAAACTTATTTTAACACTAGTTATGTTCAGGGACCGCCTTCATACAATGAACTTTCATTTCCAAAGGAGGACGAATCAATCCCCACTACTCCACCTCCGCCTTCTTATGAGGAAGTGACGTCACACCCGTTAGAACATATGACTCAACAGACAACCAACTCAACGCAATCTGAAGCAAACAGTTCAAATTCAGTTAATGGAAATGATTCTACACCTTTATAGCGTTTTTTATGAGCCTCGACGCGAGAAAACCGGTCTTCGGGTTTTCCGACCAGGTCCGACACAAACCGGGCTGTACAAGCTCAGAAGCAGGCTAGAAGCTTGAAATTTCAGATTTAAGTAGAAGAGGAATTGTACTATCCGAGTAGCGAAAACAAAGGCGCTGATCAGCTTCGCGGTTACCGCGAAGCTGATCTGCGCCTTTGTTTTCGCCTAGGCAAAAATCCGGTTTTCTCACGATGCGGCTCTTATCATAGGTGTGAGTTGTATTTTTGTGACCTTTATGGATGTGTACAATCAGGCGAATCACTCACAAACTGAATAAAACCCCAAAGAACATCAAGCATATTGCTTACTTTTACCTTCTAAATTCAGAGCCAATTTGCACAAACTGTGCCAACCTAATAATAAGTATGCAAAAGACTGACAAACAGTGATATATACTCATCAAATTGAACACAAACAGTACGTAATAAGCTTAAATAATTTTATTGTGTGTAAATATCTGCAATACAATCAAACATTTGGTGGGCTATTTGTAAGCTGAACAATATCATTGTTTTAAGCGGCACGATTTCTGTTTGTGTTTAATTTGATGAGTATATATCACTGTTTGTCAGTCTTTTGCATACATGTTATTAGGCTGGCACAGTTTGTGCAAATTGGCTCTGAATTTAGAAGGTAAAAGTAAGCAATGATCAGATAATGGCACACTCAGAAAGAAGTATCCACTCCAAAAACTAGAGATAGAAAAATAAAACATAAGCTGATTGCAAGCAATCGCTGCTTATGGAATTGGCACAGTAAGTTAAATTAGCACAGTTTATCAGGATAACATGTCCGTGACATGTATACCCCCTTGAATCCCACTTTTATATAGCAAAACTGGGGTATGCAGGGGTATACCTATTTTTCTTATTTTTGTTCCAAAACATAGATTGTGGGTACTCGTTAGAACCGCCTTGGCGAGGCGGTTCTAACGTGTACCCACAATGTATGTTTTTGAAAATTTTCATTTTTGACAACTTTAAAATTCAGAGTATATTGCATGGGCACGTTTTCGTTTGTGAGACTGGCCCATCTTGTGAGCCCTTAACATATTTGCATGCACTCTATAATGCTTATACTTTTGTAAATAAAGCTGCGCAAAAATCATTGTTATAGCAAAGCACTATTAAAGTAATTAAAAACTAGTTATCTCATTTCAAATACATGTACCTGCTTAACGACCAATGACAAATGATCAAAATAAAATTTGATAATCATGTTCTAGAGAATCGACGCCATGGCGCCAAATTACGTCGAAATTACGTCAAGCATGACCATTCAAACAAGCTAGCATCAGTGCCATCAGGATAACATGTCCGTGTAATATCTATCCCCTTATACCCCACTTTCATATAGCGAAACTGGGGTATGCAGCGGTATACCTATTTTTCTTATTTTTGTTCCAAAACAAAGATTGTGGGTACTCGTTAGAACCGCCACTATGTTTTGAGCAAAAATAGGAAAAATAGCAAAAGTTGTCTACTGAAAATTTTCCTTTTTTTTACAACTTAAAAAATCTTTGTATTTTGCATGGGCATGTTTTCGTAATGGCCAGACAATCAGTACAATTTGCCAAACATGTGATTTTAATGAAGAAGCGATGCTCTAAATGCCAAGGGCCAAATTGTAGTAATGCTCAATATTACTTTGCAGTTTTGGGTTTAGGGGTATTGCTATATCAACTGAAGACTGTTGCACTCACAGATTGCACTTAGATTGGACTGACATGATACATGATACATAAATGGATGCCAAGTATATTTATGTAGGTTGCCAAAGAAAAGAAGCATTACATGGGTAATAAAAGCTTAAAAATACATAAACTACATTTTAGATGTTTTGACTACCATCTCGTATGCCATCCTGCATATTAAAATTATATAATTGGTGTAAAATACCTGCCCCCAGTTTTTAAAAAGCTATGCCTTACACAAAATGTTTCCATTAGCACAACATGTCAAATGTGAACAGGTAAAAATGTGTTTTGAGCTTCTTTATATCATAGCTGCCATCATCGGATGCCATCTTACAGTTTCTTTAAGCTACAAAAGTTATCAAAACTGTTTTATAACGTCTTTACATATGTCCTACACAAGAGCAAACCAATAAATCACATCATAGAGTGTCCCTTATATGTACAACAATGTTTGATTTTTGCTATTTCTGGCTTCCATCTTTATACCATCTTGAATATATCAAAAATGCTCAATGATACCAAAGTGGCATCACTTGGATTCTCCAAGGGCTAGGAGGTTTGCTTAACAAGATTCAGTAAAGAATAACACTTTAGAACATAATTCCAGGTCCTCTAAGATGTAAAATGTTGATTTTTGCTATTTCAGCTTCTATCTTGGATACCATCTTGAACATATCAAAATGCTCAATGATGCCAAAGTGGCATCACTTGCATTCTTCAAGGGCAATGTCTGCTAAATAAGATTCAGTAAAGAACTTAATTCCAGGTCCTCTCTGAATTCAGCTCTTTTCTACCGGACCAATATAGTATGACAACAGAATAAATTAAGTATACGCTGCATTACAGCGTGAATCGCTGCATTACAGCGTGAATGCAGCATACATGCTGCATTGCAGCATGGAAGCAGCAAACAAGGCTAAGAGGTGTGTAATTACTTTAGTCATGCAGCAATGCAGCATGGTTCCAGAATGATATCAGTATGATTGCGGCATGAAAACAGCTTAATTTGCATAATTGCTGCCTTATGCTTCCAGTATGATTACAGTATGGTGACCATACTGCAATGCGGCATGATTGCAGCATGAAGCCAGCGTATTTTGCATAATTGAAACACGCTGATGTGCAGTATGATTCTAGCATGATTGCAGTATAAAGCTATACTATAAAAGACCACACTGCAAAGCAGTATGATTGCAGTATGAAAGCAGCTTAATTTGCATAATTGAAACACGCTGCAATCATACTTCTTCCATTTAAATCACCGTACTTTTTACAGCAATCATACTAGGACCAGGCTGCAAAACAGTGCTGTATTTATACTGGATTCATGCTGGAACTGCGCTGCAATTCCGTAAAGGATGAAAACATTATGAATTCAGTAGATGCTGCATTACAGCATGAATGCAGCATGAAATGCAGCATGGAAGCAGCATACAAGGCTTAGAGGTTTGAAATTATTTTTGTCATGCTGCAATGCATCATGGCTCCAGCATGATAACAGTATGATTGCAGCATGAAAGCAGCTTAATTTGCATGATTGATGAAGTATGTTTCCAGTATGATTGCAGTATGATGAACATACTGCAATGCAGCATGAAGCAAGTGTAATTTGCATAATTGAAACACGCTGATGTGCAGTATGATTCCAGCATGATTGCAGTATATGGCCGTCCTATATAAAACCACACTACGAGCAAAACAAAAAAAAAATCAGTACTCGGTTTCGATCTCACAGCCTACGGAACGAGGGTCAATATTCTAGACCACTGAGCTATCCGGCCAACACACCTGTTTGTACCATATTATAAATTTCATTCTTTATTGTACCTAAAAATAACCGGTGTTTATGTTTACCATTCTCTGTTTACAAACTTTAAAAATGATAATAGTGTCACTAGAAGTCACCAGACCTGTAGTTCGTCTCTCACTAATGAGAAAGACAATCGTTTGTTTTTTTTTAAATAAGATTCATGTGTGTTGGTGAGTTTTTGATGGCTGACTAGGCCAATTCTAGCTCTAAACTGTCGTTTGGAAGTTAGAGCAAGTCAGTGTCATGTGATCTTCTGGTGGCCCATTCGTCTTGAGTGTCGCTGCAAACAAGGAACAAACTGCCAGATATTTTTACCAAAGACCGGTGGTGACTTCACACTTCACAGTTCATACTTCATACTTCACACTTCACAGTTCATACTTCACACTTCACAGTTCACAGTTCATACTTCATACTTCACACTTCATACTTCACAGTTCATACTTCATACTTCACACTTCATACTTCACACTTCATACTTCATACTTCACACTTCACAGTTCATACTTCATACTTCACACTTCACACTTCACAGTTCATACTTCACACTTCACACTTCACACTTCATACTTCATACTTCATACTTCATATCCACACTTCACAGTTCATACTTCATACTTCACACTTCACAGTTCACAGTTCAAACTTCATACTTCACACTTCACAGTTTTGTAAAACAGCATTCTACCCTTGGAAGACAACGGGAGGTGACACTTCAAACTTCACACTTCATACTTCACACTTCACACTTCATACTTCACTTTTCACAGTTCATACTTCACACTTCACAGTTTTGTAAAATAACATTCTACCCTTGGAAGACAACAGGAGGGGACATTTCAAACCTCACACTTCATACTTCACACTTCATACTTCACCCTTCACAGTTCACACTTCATACTTCACACTTCACACTTCACAGTTTTGTAAAACAGCATTCTATCCTTGGAAGAGAACGGGAGGGAACATTTCAAACTTCATACTTCATACTTCATACTTCACACTTCATACTTCACACTTCACACTTCATACTTCATACTTCACACTTCACAGTTTTGTAAAAAAAGCATTCTACCCTTGGTAGACAACGGGAGGGGACATTTCAAACTTCACACTTCATACTTCACACTTCACAGTTCACACTTCATACTTCACACTTCACACTTCACAGTTTTGTAAAATAGCATTCTTCCCTTGGAAGACAACAGGAGGGGACATTTCAAACTTCACACTTCATACTTCACACTTCATACTTCATACTTCACAGTTTTGTAAAATAGCATTCTACCCTTGGAAGACAACAGGAGGGGACATTTCAAACTTCACCCTTCATACTTCACACTTCATACTTCACACTTCACAGTTTTATAATACAGCATTTTACCTTTAGAAGACAACAGAAGGTGACATTTCAAACTTCACAGTTCAAACTTCACACTTCATAGTTCACAGTTATCACTTCATACTTCACACTTCTCGAATAATGACGTCACCTCACAACGTGAGTCGTCAGACGATGCGTGACGTGATGTCACCATATTTGACGTCAGGTGACGATTGTAAAGCCTGACCTGATGTCATTTGATGTGACGTGACGTCGGAGCATGGTGAAAAATGACGTCACCAGCGATATGATACGTGTGACGTCAGGGAACATTTCAAACTTCATACTTCATACTTCACACTTCATACTTCACACTTCACAATTCACACTTCATACTTCATAGTTCACACTTCACAGTTTTGTAAAACAGCATTCTACCCTTGAAAGACAACGGGAGGGGACATTTCAAACTTCACTCTTCATACTTCACACTTCATACTTCACACTTCACAGCTCACACTTCATACTTCACACTTCTCAGTTTTATAAAACAGCATTCTACCCTTGAAAGACAACGGGAGGTGACATATCAAACTTCACAGTTCATACTTCACACTTCATAGTTCACACTTCATACTTAAGGATGTTCGCTGCTAACATTTGACATTTCGGAACTTCCGGTTTTTCTTTTCTTGAATATCTCGTAAACGGTTGCATATATTTTCCTAATATTTTATATTTGGATACATATTGATGATATGCATTGAATGAGCCATGAAAATTGTCAGTCTAAGAAACTTCATTTTTTCACCCAATTTCCTGCAACTTTTCATAAACTTTTAGTTGTCAGTAAAATTTAGGGGGTAAGGTAGATTAAACTTGAATATTACACATCTTAAAATTAATTGCACTAGTTCGATGTTTATTTTAGCAGCAGCATATGTGTACATGGTCTTCTAAGTCAGTCTTTGTGTCTTTAGTGTGCTGGTTTTAAAATTTTAGGTGTTTTTATGAAATGGGCTTTTAGAAACAAAACAGCCGAAAAAAGGCTGAAAATGGCGATTTTCAAGTTGTTGGTTCTCTCTTATATGCTCACTACCCTATATATTTCTTTCTTTTATTCGAACAATATTACCAAGTTCTATGTTGTGTGAAAATACAAGAAAAAGTTTGAATCAACAAATATGAATTTGGCACATTTCAAAATATTGTTGTTTTTTTTCCAACTTTTCAAGTATTGGGGTAGGGTTGAAAAAGGAATCGTAAAATTTTGTCATCCACTCCAAGTTGCAAGTTTTACTATGCTTTTGGTCCATAATAGTCTGCGTTACGTAAATATTATGACTTTTGAAAGCATTCTAGGTGTATACTTATTCAAGACAGGTATGTTTCAAAGAATTAGAAAATTAAATTAATTTTACCAAATTTAAAACATGGTGCTCCGAGGTCTCATTCAGAGGCTTGTTGCTTGAAAAAATGCACACTACAATTATTCTACCCATTCCGGATCAAGTTTATGAAAATTGCAGCGCATGCGCATATGAATGATTTGAGTATTATAAACTTAGTACTATCTTGAAGCCAATTTAGTTCTTCATCAACTGTAATGGTTTTCATTTTTGATCAAGCACGCGACTGTGATCATTGGAGCGTGAAAGTATATGTGTAGAGCCAATTTTTCTCATGCCACGATAAACACAGCATCCCGGCCAAGTGAACACAGGATACATAGATTATATATCATTAATTAGATTTGTCTGTAAGACATGCTGACCGTTTACATAATATAATACCGCAACGCCTTCGCGAGTTAAATCTTTTCAGCAAGGTGCCTTTCTCTTAAATATAAAACAGTTAATGGCAACGGTTTAAACATATAAAAAGACACGAAACTCCCTCCCATCAGCTTTAGAATATATTCAAACATAAATTTTTAACAAGTAAAACTAGCAATATGAAAATACATAGAGGAACTTATAGTGTTTGCTTTGCGCCGGCACACTGACCAGACTGATAATCATAGCATAACGTAATATAATCTCGCATCGACGGAAAATAACGATGAAACCCGAATCCAGTGGCATGTCCAAATAGAGATGCTGTTTCTTGGAAATCGCCAAGGAACCCTGGATAAATGGCCCGCCCTGCGACTAGCTCGCCAGTCGTTGAAATAATATTCTAAACTGGCAGTTATGGGTTGTTGGTTATTTTCCAGGTAAGTGGCTTTCATTTTATATTGTAAAGTATTAATTGTATAACAATAAAATATTCATTTAATATACTGATGCAGATTTTCAACATAGTTTTAATTTAGAATGCTTAGTTTTAAACATAGAATATTTGCTCAGCTATTTGCTTTTACTAATATACATTCTGTCTTCATAATCAAATTTTAGAAATTGAATAGGTTGCATTAGTCAACAAGGTTTTCTCGTATTCTTAAAGTTTTGTTCTTTATCTGAAATGTTCTTGGCTGTTTAAAATAATTATGCTAAATATGTTACACTGAAGTAACATATCAGAAATGTTTCCTACATATTTGAATTCTGGTTATTTGAAAGAAATATATTACTGTAAATTAACATATCCGGAACTACTCCGACGTATTAAGTTTTCGAATATCTACATTTTATTATGTCACATTAATTTAACGTATTTAAAGCAATGAACAAAAGTTTAATACAACAAACTACTGGCACGTTGGATAATGAAAAATGTTAGGGGGTGACACGTTTGCCCCCGCCTATATGGCTGCAGACGGGAAAACATAATTCAATTAATTATGAAGACATTATGTACCATGCGAGCTTATTTACATGTAATATGTGGCATATAATAATATGTTTAAATGTTAGAAATAGATTTATCAGATGGAATATAATCTTTGTTCAAACACTATATATGTTACATGTACAGTCGTTGAAATAATATTCTAAACTGGCAGTTATGGGTTGTTGGTTATTTTCCAGCCTTTAAATTCCCCACAAGTTGACCGTCAGTCATACAGATCCCGTACGACGTACATACAAGTAGTTAAGGCCAAACAGCTTTAACATATGCATGGTTGAAGTCAAAGCGGATCGATTGGAGGTAATCCGAATCATGGACTACATATCACCACCGATATGTTTATCCTTCAAATTTTGTGCAAGTAGTCATACAGTGAACCTTATCAAATATTTTGAGGACCAAAACATATGCCTTTTCCGACGACATTTTCCCATAGCCATGTTTGCTCAACCCAACCCCCACCAAACACACAATGTTCCATGGGAGATCTGAATAACGTCGGAATATCATATGATGCTTGTTAAAAACGTAGATTACTTAATTTTATAACATAAACACATAGAATGTAAAAATATACCTTTAATTTCAAATATCAAACAATCCAAGTCCTTTGAGAGCATAAAATGACAGTATGCGGTGAAACGTGATTCGGAGTAACTACAATGACACCGTTTCAAAGTTTCTAATTAGATATGTCGTAATATTCGATTTTAGGACGGAAACTTCGTCAAAATTACAGAAAACAATTGGAAAAAATATTAGCAACCAACATCGAAGGATAACTTACACGGTACCTTTCATTTTCGGGAAATTCGGCGAACCGCCTTTGGTAAAAGAAAGCTTTTTCCAGTGTGTTTTTGTATATGAGCCGGGAACCATTGACGTGAAGAAGCTGGTGACGTCATAATTCACGATCATTGAGCGATGGAATGAAACGTGTTTGAATCAAGAGTCAAGTGGCCAAGTTCGTTTTAAAAAAATCTTGTTTTATATTTTTGTAAAATCCTTTTGAAAATTATTTTGATCCGGATCATCTGCAGATCCGCTATGGCTACAACAAGTGTACCATATATTTATTTTGTTTTCAAATGTCTTGTGTTGTATTTTGGAATCAAAAAAAGAGTGGTTAGAAAAAAAGTTTGAATACTTTTTCATTGGCAGCGAACATCCTTAACACTTCACAGTTTTATGAAACAGCATTCTACCCTTGAAAGACAACGGAAGGTGACATTTCAAACTTCACAGTTCATACTTCACACTTCACACTTCATACTTCACACTTCACAGTTTTATAATACAGCATTTTACCTTTAGAAGACAACAGCAGGTGAAATTTCAAACTTCACAGTTCAAACTTCACACTTCATAGTTCACAGTTAACACTTCATACTTCACACTTCTCGAATAATGACGTCACCTCACAACGTGAGACGTCAGACGATGCGTGACGTGATGTCACCATATTTGACGTCAGGTGACGATTGTAAAGCCTGACCTGATGTCATGTGATGTGACGTGACGTCGGAGCATTGTGAAAAATGACGTCACCAGCGATATGATACGTGTGACGTCAGGCGACGCCACGTGTGTCGGTGGCGACGTCACATATGACGCCGCATGTAACGTCATGCGACGTGACGTGTGACGTCAGGTGACGTCACTTGTTACGTGAAATAACGTTACGGTGACACGTCAGATGACGTGTGTCAATGCCTGACCTGACGTAACACATAACGTCACCTGACGTCACATCATAATATTATTTGGCGTCACAAGCGCCGTCACCTGACGTCACAACGTCGCATGGCGTTACAGTTGGCGTCACAGGGCGTTATATGTGATGTCGCATGTCGTTTCATGTGACGTCACATGACGTCACTGTCGTCACGCGTCACGTCGCCTGACATTACATGTGTCATATCGCGTGACGTCGCCGGTAACGTCAGTTTGAAATCACACGACATCAGGTCAGGCATTGACAGGTGATTGTGAAGTGTCATTATTATGAAGTGTGAAGTATGAAGTGTGAACTGTGAAGTCTGAAGAGTGAACTGTGAAATATGAACTGTGAAGTATGAACTGTGAAGTATGAACTGTGAAGTATGAAGTCTGAACAGTGAAGTGTGAAGTTTGAACTGTGAAGTGTGAAGTATGAAGTGTGAAGTGTGAAGTATGAATTGTGAAGTCTGATTTCTGAACTGTGAACTGTGAAGTATGAACTGTAAAGTATGAACTGTGAAGTATGAAATGTGAAGTGTGAAGTTTGAACTGTGAGGTATGAACTGTGAAGTAAGAACTGCGAAGTTTGCTGTTTTATAAAACTGTGAAGTGTGAAATATGAAGTGTGAAGTATGAAATGTGACGTTTGAAATGCTACCTTCCGTTGTCTTCCAAGGGTAGAATGCTGTTTTACAAAACTGTGAAGTGTGAAGTATGAAATGTGAACTGTGAAGTATGAAGTGTGAAGTTTGAAATGTCCCCTCCCGTTGTCTTCCAAGGGTAGAATGCTGTTTTACAAAAGTGTGAAGTGTGAAGTGTGAAGTGTGAAGTATGAAGTGTGAAGTATGAAGTGTGAAGTATGAAGTGTGAAGTTTGAAATGTCCCATCCCGTTGTCTTCCAAGGGTAGAATGCTGTTTTACAAAACTGTGAAGTGTGAAGTATGAAGTGTGAACTGTGATGAAGTGTGAAGTATGAAGGGTGAAGTTTGAAATGCCTCCTCCCGTTGTCTTCCAAGGGTAGAATGCTGTTTTACAAAACTGTGAAGTGTGAAAAGTATGAAGTATGAACTGTGAAGTGTGAAGTCACCACCGGTCTTTCGTAAACTTACTGTCTCATGAATTCTAAATTCCATTTTTGTCTTGAATTTAAAAGACCATAGTACCTGTAAATGTAGTTTTACGAGTATTTGATTATCTCTAGAAAAAAAAGTACAAGTAGGCAAAGATCAGGAAAAGGCGCAATCAGAAAAAGACTCCCACTCCAAAAACCAAGTTGGGAAAAAACCAAACTAACAATCAGGTACTTATACCATGAAAACATTTCGTAAGCCGAATGAGCAGCTATTTTCCCAATAGGTGGCCACTCAGTTACCTTAACTTAACTAAAAATATGCAAACATACATAAGGCGCCAACAGCACAAACATATTTTAAACACCAAGACATAAAACAAAAAGAACCACCACAGAAGTATCGACTTGGAACGATCAGTAACACAAAGTTACTGGCGGGTTTAAATCGATTTTACACGGCCGTAACCTCACCCTCAGCTTCTGCAGTGGTTCATAACATTTAGTTAGTTCTTCGGTCCTCGTGGTGAATCTCTAACTAGTAAATGAATCATCAAGAACAAACAAATAAATCATGATAAACATCCCGATGAATCAAAAACCAGGACTCACAGATTCAGTAAGCTGCCCGACGATGGAGATCCCTGGGCGCCAAATAACTTACTAACTCTGGAGCTAAAGAAAAACATCAGTTGGACCCCGGTGGGCCAAGCAACAGACAAGAACGTTTCACATACTTTACTTTTTATTTTGTATATGCTTGATATTTTTAATAAATGCTGTAACCAACAACTTATACCAAAACTTCTACATCAGCGCAAATTTTAGATTGGTTCATATGCTAAAAGTAGAAGGTACAGAATACTCAGATCATCTCTTTTGGTTTTGTAAGCGACTCCAGAGATTCAACGGCAAAAGCCGATGGATTCTGTACACTTTGATACAAAGGAGCCAACTTAAATTTATTTGTAGGCGATAGGAATAATTTTCAATTTTAATGAAAGTGTTTATTGCAAACGCAACCTATGGAAACGGTGTATTAGAAAAACGGTGAATCAACGGGGGTTAATCGGAAAAATGTGAAGCATCGGGCGATGTGTCGGTGAGACATCGGGATTTACAATGGCGACACGGTACGTAGTTTTAATCTTCTTTTTGTTTTGTTCCGACATGGCTGGGTGACGTTGCATGTCAAAATTCTGTTTGCTGCAGGAGCTGTAGAAATCATTATTGTTCTTTATTATGTAAACAGTTTGTAAATAAATATTCCAAGAAACGCGTGATTGTGCGCCCCATTTTAGAGGGCATGCCTTTCAAGGCCACGAAAACACATTTTCGTTTGATTTTCTAGTAAAAGAAATGGACCAAGAAGGTCATGTTGGTATTTGCAAATGAATAATAGTATACTGGAAAATTCCCACAAAATATAAAATCTCGCCAAGCATTGCAAAGAGATTTAATGCTAGGTGCATTTACATAATGTGAGGCATCGGGCAAGTTGTGTGAGACAACGGGGCGAATTTTGTGAGTCATCGGGCAATCAAAACTTATTGCATTAATTTCCGATTATAAACACACTAGAGCTATTTTTGATCAAGGTAATTTCATATTCCGTGTCATCTTCGACCCGGTAATTTCATATTTCGCATCATCTTCGACCCTTTCTTGTTGGGAAACTAAAGTGCTAGACCGACAAGTGTAAAACGCTAGCGTTCACCTGAATCATTGCCAGTGCCAGACGCACTTGTGTGAAAATCGTTCCCAAACGGATTACCGTTTGTTGTTTAAAATATGTACATGTATATATATTCATTTTAAACTCAACCCCAACTGTAGTAATTTTTGTAAAGTCCAGTAATATTTTGAGCAATTACATAGCGTCATCACCAAATTGCAATTTTAGTTCCGATACTGCTAACGACATCTGGAAATATTTTCGGAAATATTAGTTTGTTTCTTTGTTTGATTTGTGTTTTACTTCCCACTCAACAGCTGTCAGGTCGTATGGAGAAGGGGCCTCGGTTTAAAGTCTCATCCGAAAGACTGGAGAAGCCCGAGATCGAACACACGACCCCTGATTTACAAGGCCAGTAGCTTGGCCACCATGCCACGGAGGCTTCTAAGGAAATATTAGTGATTGCCGTGAAACTATAAATTGCAGTTTTTTAAACATCACTCATATTTCAGAAAAATATGAAGCCTCAATGGCATGTACACTGAAAAAAAGTTATAAGAGGCCACCTCATATTTTGTCTTCTAGTTCAGAAAGTAAAATACGATCAATTAAAATTCATGATCATATGAATAAACCAATGTCTAACAGTGGCTCTGTGAGTTTCTGCATTCCAAAATGCGTGATACTTCTCACACAGACGAAGCATGTGTAAAGGTACCCTATTTCAAAAAGTCACACTTTATTAACATCAAATTAAATGTCATATTATGACGTTGTGTTTTTACATTTTAATTTATTTGAAAGTGCTACTGACTGCCATGATGCAAGATAAAATTAAGTCAAAAGTGTTGCTGCAATAAGAATCTTCGTTTCTGTTTTGCACATGCAAGAAGACAACAACCTGAATAACAGGAATTCAGCTTTTGTATGCAATTTGCATACCAACTTTGTTCTTCTCCAGTTGCGTTATTATCAGCAGCACGGCATTGAAATTTTCAGCGATTATTTAGGTCAAATACTAGACTCTGATAAACTTTGAAAATTAAAAAAATCGTCCACAAATTTTGTTATTTTGTTCGTTAAAAATTGGCATTGAAACCGGAAGTGTGCGGCAGCCTTGACATGTTGGTCCTCGAAAATGGTCAAAAACAGTTCAGTCGAATTATATCTCTCATTTCCAGGCCTCATCAAGTGAATTTAACAGGGGTCAACATGTTTAAGAGGCACATTTATGAATTTTTCAAAAAATCTCAAAATTGGCGATTTTTAAAAATGCATAAAAATTCTACCAGTAGAGAAAATTCGAATGTTTGATGTTTTTCCAAGCCGTAACGACCATTTTGATGACACCCGTTCCTAATTTCAATAAATGGTGTGCTGTATCCAATTTTTTATTTAAAAACATTGATTTTTGCATTTTTACTCCAAAAACGCCTTTAGTAAAGAAAATTATTTCTTAACACTTTGGAACTTTACTTACTTGAAAGACACGTCTTTTGGCAAAAAAAATGTGCAATTTTGAACTTGGCTTAGAAACAAAAAATGAGTTTGAAAAGTGGCCTCTTTATAACTTTGTTTCAGTGTATATAAACGGCCCATGCCAAAGGCGGCCGCCACGTCCATATATTGGTAAAATCCTTTAAAAATATTCTCCAGAACTCAAAGTTGTTCCATGATCTGAAAGTGGTTCAAGTCATAACCATGTTTTGACATTGAATTGCGAATATCGAGATTGAATGGTGTTGTTGTGTAACGTCCTAGTCAATGATTTTTCATTGCCACTGCTTCCGGGGTAGTTGGCATATACTTTGGGGAGATTAAGTATCACGTCCAAGGATGATCATGGTGTTCGAATTCCTGACTCTTCTCGCTCTGGAGTCCGACGCGCTACCACATAGCCTCAGTTTACCAGGTATATTCTAGAGGACCAATGGCCATGAGAGCGCTCACCTGAAACTTTATATACTGTCTTATATGTCCTCGTTTATAGGCCCAGAGCTTGGGTAGTAACACCCCCAGGGGAACTACTTTAAATTTATGAAAATAAACCTTCTGACTGATACGCATTTCTGCATTCTATGTTATTCGTATCAACAGTGGATCTGTTTGTTTTTTCAGCCTGCTTGTGCGTTAGCCTCGAATTCTGTTAATTCGTGCTGGCAGTGATTTGTTGTTTAAAAAATGTAACAATGTTAATGTCGGTCGTTAATCGTGACTTATTCCCTTTTAGGACTGACCATCGTTAAAGTCTGACTTTCTTGATTATTAAAGGTTATTTCTTTACCTTTCTATCCTCACCGGTGGCACCGGGTTGTGTCCTTAAGCAAGGCACATTAACTCTCCTTAGTTCTTGTTAAATACCCGGGAAACGGTGGCTCCGTCCAGACATGACTGAATAGTTGTTGACAGGGACGTAAAGCCTTAAATTCAAACAAACCAACTATGGTACAGCAAGGTCAAATTGGGCTAAATTTACCCCGCCGTATACCGCTGGATGCAATCAAACTCTTACAGTGCAGATTGATGCAGCGACACACGAAACCTGACAAAAATGGAGTTTACTGATTGGTTGTCAGATCGATTGAGCAACAACCTACAGTGAAAAGTTCATTGCTGTGTTGTAGGTTGTTGCCTAATTTATCCGGCTTCCAGTCAACACATTCCCTTTCGGCATGTGTCTTGTGATATTGCAACAATCTGCGCTGTAAGAATTTGGTTGCATCCGACAGTATATACAGGTGCGTTCACTTATTAATATACCCCTGCGATATTCAGAAATAAATTGACAACTTTCCTTGTTTTTGAACAATAGTCACTGGCAAGAAATAGACAGCTGGATGAATTTGTTTATATAATATGTTAAGTATGTCTATAAATATTTACTCTGTATAAACAACTTCCAGATTTTGTGATGTTTTATGCCTAAATTGATAACATGACATACGGAGCCAAATGTTTAACAAAAAATCGCTGATATTCGAGTTTCAAAGATTCCACAAGGAACCATGGTTAATAGTTTGTAATTTTGTTTATAAATTATGGAAGAATGGCCATTTTTGTACTACGGCTGAAAATGTGATGTCTTTATGAGCACTATTGACAGAGTTACACCTGATTTTCATTTATTGTGCATTTTAGAATTTCGTAGTAAAACGGTTCTTACAATATAAAACAAAGCATGTCAGTGTAATTTTGCAAGAAAACTAATATTCTATCAGGGCGGTTTTACGAACAAAATTTGCTAGTGGGTTCCTTTATGAGGTAAGCATCCCTTAAGGATGTTCGCTGCCAATGAAAAAGTATTCAAACTTTTTTTCTAACCACTCTTTTTTGATTCCAAAATACAACACAAGACATTTGAAAACAAAATAAATATAGGGTAGTATGTATTTTTTAAGCTACAGGCCTCTGTATGAGACCTCTGAGCACCTTGTCTTAAATTTGGTAAAAATTAGTTTAATTTTTAATTCTCTTCATACCTGTCTTGAACAAAAATACACCTAAAATGCTTTCAAAAGTCATAATATTTACGTAGCGCAGACAATTTTGGACCAAAAGCATTGAAAAATTTGCAACTTGGAGTGGATGACAAATTTTACGATTCGTTTTCCAACCCTACCCCCCCCCCATACTTGAAAAGTCGGAAAAAATCAATATTTTGAAATGTACCAAACCCATATTTGTTGATTCAAACTTTTTCTTGTATTTTCACACAACATAGAACTTGGTAATATTGTTCGAATAAAAGAAAGAAATATATAGGGTAGTGAGCATATAAGAGAGAACTAACAGCTCGAAAATCGCCATTTTCAGCCTTTTTTTCGGCTGTTTTGTTTCTAAAAGACCATTTCATAAAACCACCTTAAATTTTAAAACCAGCATACCAACGACACAAAGAATGACTTAGAAGACCATGTACACATATACTGCTGCTGAAATAAACATCAAACTAGTGCAATTAATTTGAAGATGTGTAATATTCAAGTTTAATCTACCCTACCCCCTAAATTTTACTGACAACAAAATTTTTCTACAAAGTTGCAGAAAATGGGGTGAAAAAATGAAGTTTCTTAGATTGACAATTTTCATGGCCCGTTCAATGCGTATTATCAATATGTATCCAAATATAAAATATTAGGAAAATATCTGCAACCGTTTACGAGATATTCAAGAAAAGAAAAACCGGAAGTTCCGAAATGTCAGATGTTAGCAGCGAACATCCTTAAGGCACTGTGGAGTCACATATGGCTTTGTATTCTGCCAAAACGTGGGTTGACATCTCACCATACAATTCATGGTTTGTTTCTCGGCACAGAATACCATAGGGGACTGGGACTTTCACAGCGAAAGTTTCATACTTAGGCTAGCTCTCACTTCTCATATCCATGATATTTAAATCCTCTTGTTTAGGCATAAAATCGAAGAAATCACCAGGACATTCAAGACAGACGTTCCTCTAATATCAATGATAGGGACGAATACAAAGATTATTTGCTTTGCATAATCACCATTTTGACATCCTTTATTGGCATGTTAATTTCCGTGACTTAATCGCTATAGGAGAGGTTTTGAATATCACGAAGAGGAGATGTGAGTCATTGTCCAACAATAAATTTTGCCCAATTAGCCCCTCGGTGCGTAGGAAACAATCATGAATTGTATGATGAAATGCCAACCCACGTTTTGGCAGAATAAAAAGTCATGGGTGACTTCATAGTGCTTTAAGACATGCTTACCTTATGAAGGAACCCACTAGCAAGCTTTGGTCGAATAACCGCCCTAGTAAAATATTTGTTTTCTTGCAAAATAACACAGACATGCTTAGTTTTATATTGAAACAACCGCTATATAATGAAATTCTAAAATGTACTGTATATAAAAATAAGAGTGTAATTCTGTAAATAGTGCTCATAAAGACACCAAATTTTCAGCCGTAGTACAAAAATTGCCATTCTTTTATAATTTACAAACAAAATTACAAACCATTAACCATGGTTCCTTGTGGAATTTTTGAAATTCGAATATCAGCGAAATTTTTGTTAAAATTTGGCTCCATATGTTATGTAATCGATTTAGGCTTACAACATCACATGATCTGGAAGTTTTTTTTTATACACAGCAAATATTTATAGACATACTTAACACATTATATGAACAAATTCATCCAGTTGTCTATTTCTTGCCAGTGACGATTGTTCAAAAACAAGAAAAGTTGTCAATTTATTTCTGAATATCGCAGGAGTATATTAATAAGTGAACGCACCTGTAGGGTGTATACATTTATATAGGACAAATGATAGGACTAAAAATCAAGTCTAAATGAACCAATCAAAACGCAAGGAAAGTCATTAAAATTAAAGGACCAATCGGAAGAGACTTTGAGACTACATAAAGAGGATCCCTGGGTCAACAAGTACTGCGAATACCCCGTGGGCCACCCGGAAATCATCACCTCAGACTTTAAGGAGGGTGGTGATTACCACTGTAAAGGAGGCGGACAAATAAAGCCAAATTCCCCCGACACCATGCCCTAGGACGTGACGCTACCTTCCGGTGGTCTATGGGCGTTAATCACCTCACAGGTGAAACCGAGCGCGTCACCGGTCCGTCGCAATTCTGGACCGTCATCTTGGGCCGTCATCTTGGACGACGCCATCTTGGACGACGCCATCTTAGGCCGCCATCTTGGACAACGCCATCTTGGGCCGCCATCTTGGACGACACCATCTTGGATTGGGGCCCAAGAGACACCTATACTACTGGTATGCATTGTCTCGGTATATTGTAAAGCTAATCAAACTTGGGA
Source organism: Rugalucina vietnamica (assembly GCA_964017185.1). Lineage (NCBI taxonomy): Eukaryota > Metazoa > Mollusca > Bivalvia > Lucinida > Lucinidae > Rugalucina > Rugalucina vietnamica. The sequence goes on from OZ024879.1 coordinate 42,564,559, forward strand.
ACCTGTCGAAATGTCATGTTTTACGAATCAGTTATTATTATTGATATTGTTATTATTATTATTATTATTATTATCATTATTATTATTATTATTATTATTATTATTATTATTATTGATTAAGTTTTACGTGCCTTAAAAGCCAATTATTTCACTCATTAACAAATCAGTAGGTGGGGCGAAAATAGGAGTACTCCAGGAAAAAACACCTAACACCTGCAAGCAGAACTTGACTTGTCCCACATGTGACTCGTGCGGGGCTCGAACCCTACACGGCGCTCGTGGGGATCGAACCCAGGACCTCTCGCTCCAGAGTGACAGTCTGACGCTCTACCGCTTCAGCTACCGCGCTCTAGCAGGGGACTGTGGTATCTTTGTCCCTAGATCTCACAAGAAACGTTAAGCTTCGACACGCAATCATCTGGCACCTCAGCGGTAGACATCAGAGGGGGCATTTCAGGCCCTGATTATTTTGGGAAAGAAGCTACACCAATAGATACTGTTCCATGTTATTTCCAAAGATTGGACCTGCGTTTACTGTTATAATTTCCCCAGTCTTCAAATCGACAACCGAAGAAATTTAAGAATTGGAGACAGTATCTTTTCCAATTATTTCTTACACGTTTTCATTTGCTTCAGCTTCATTTAACCAGCGAAAAAAATCATATATATGCGAACAGTGCGATATGACGGACGCTGCGGACGAGGAACGTCCGAGTTCTCATAACTGCCGGTGATAAAACGTGTGTTTATAGCATCCGTAATTGGGATAGATATGATCCCACTCAAACTAAAAGTTAAAATACAACAATTATGTACTGGCTAGAATTAAGAAAATAAAGTTTTATTCCATCAAAATTTGGTTGCTCCAACTTGCCCGGAGACTCACCAAATAATCAATCATCCGGCTGAATCTCGATTTTCCCAGTCTTTTTTACAAATTTTCTGAAGGTTGATAATCAGGAGCTTACTTTTCTATATTCACCAATCTGAATTAAGGTTGTTTACATTCGTAATTCGATGTAAGCATAAAAAATAAACAAAAAATACAACCGAAAGTCAACTGAAATGTTTTGAGTAGTAAAATGGGGGCGCACTGTGGCGATTAAACAAAATACATTTTCAACAATTTTAGGGTTTCCGGGGCTGCATCAAAGACCCTTACAGCTCCTGTAAGTGTTCGATTTGTTTTTTTTATTTTCTGCAGTATTTTTAGCTTTCGCTTCAAAATAGAAGTAAACAAACAACATACCTTTTATTTAGTGCAAATCCCGATGTCTCACCGACACATCGCCCGATGCTTCACATTTTTCCGATTAACCCCCGTTGATTCACGGTTTTTCTAATACACCGTTTCCATAGGTTGAAACGGTAACACACCGCATTAGATTTCACATTTTGTATGTCTTATCAAGGGTTTACTGCATGGGTGCCGTTTTACTTTTTATACTGTTTGAGGTTGTCTCAAATAAAGCCTACATGGCTTATTGGGTAGCCTGGTGGGAATTTCGGCCCCGCCCCTTGGGGTCCTGAGAAATAGGTGAACTGCTTGTGCCTCCAGGCAAGTTTATAATTTCTGACTGACCGGTTACTGGTTAACCCTACAGAAGGTCAGAGCTTGTCTAGTAAAACTGACTTCCACTCGAACCATCCATACATATCAGCCCTAGTTGTTTAGTTAGGTGGTCATATATTTACAACATTAGTATGTCATGACATGAGCCGCCCCATGGGAAAACCAACAATCTGCATAGGCGAAAACAAAGGCGCAGATCAGCTCCGCGGTAACCGCGAAGCTGATCAGCGCCTTTGTTTTCGCTACTCAGATAGTACAATTCCTCCTCTACTTAACTCCAAAATTTCAAGCTTCTAGCCTGCTTCTGTGCTTGTACAGCCCGGTTTGTGTCGGACCTGTTCGGAAACCACATTGTTGGTTTTCCCACGAGGCGGCTCACATCTTGATGTCGGATAGAAGCCCCATGAAATGGAGGCAACGTCTCGACATGACATAGCTATTGACTGGGGCACTGGGTGCTATGCCACACATCAAACATACAGACACTATATTAGTAACATGACTTGTAAAAAATGAGCCGCCCCATGGGAAAACCAACAATCTGCATATGCGAAAACAAAGACGCAGATCAGCTTCGCAGTAACTGCGAAGCTGATCAGCGCCTTTGTTTTCGCTACTCAGATAGTACAATTCCTCCTCTACTTAACTCCAAAATTTCAAGCTTCTAGCCTGCTTCTGTGCTTGTACAGTCCGGTTTGTGTCGGACCTGTTCGGAAACCACATTGTTGGTTTTCCCACGAGGCGGCTCACATCTTGATGTCGGATAGAAGCCCCATGAAATGGAGGCAACGTCTCGACATGACATAACTATTGACTGGGGCACTGGGTGCTATGCCACACATCAAACATACACACACTATATTAGTGACATGACTTGTAAAAAATGTTTTCTCAGTTTTCTCACGCCATGATATTTGTAATTTCAAATCCTGATAAAACTAAAAGATTCACTTCTTGTTAGTGTTAATTTTTTATAAGCCTTGTATGCTGCTTTCATGCTGCATTCATGCTGCAATTCAGCATGTATGCTGCTTTTATACTACATTCTTGCTGTAATGCAGCATACACTGAATTCATACTGTTTTTATCCCTTACCGAAGTGCAGCGCAGTTTCAGCATGAATCCAGTATAAATACAGCATTGTTTTGCAGCCTGATCCCAGTACGATTCCAGCGTGCAAAAATACTTTTGCGATTTAAATGGAAGAAGTATGATTGCAGCGTGTTTCAATTATGCAAAATTAAGCTGCTTTCATTCCGCAATCATACTGCTTTGCAGCGTAGTCTTATATACAGCACATACATGTATGTAGCACAGCTATATCCTGCAATCATGCTGGAATCATACTGAACAGCATGTTTAAACTAGAATTTGTTTTCTATGTGAAAACTGATGTCTCCCCCCTTTCTACGTGCATGTCCAAAATATGCAAGCAAGAGTTATAGTTCTTGTGCATCACATATCATGTCATTCTGTTTTACAAGTGTACCAAGTTTCATTGAAATATCTCTTACGTTTTTCAAGTTATAGAGGGGGCACGAAAAAGTTTGGAAAATAATCAAAGGGAAATAACTCCAAAGATATGAAAGCAAGAGTAATGATTCTTGTGCATCATTCTTTATTAGTGTACCATGTTTCATTGAAAAATCTCTAATGGTTTTTGAGTTATAGAGCAGACACAAAATTGAATGAAAAATAATCAAAGGGAAATAACTCCACAGATATGCAAGCAAGAGTTATGGTTCTTTAGCATGACACATCATCTCATCGTGTTTTATAATTGTACCAAGTTCCATTGAAATATTTCTTATGGTTTTCAAGTTATAGAGTGGACATGAAATTGTATGGAAAAATAATCAAAGGGAAATAACTCCAAAGATATGAAAGCAAGAGTTATAATTCTTGTGCATGACACATCGTCTCATCATGCTTTATAAGTGTACCAAGTTTCACTGAAATTTCTCTAACGGTTTTCAAGTTATAGGGTGGACACGAAATTGTATGGAAAATAATCAAAGGGAAATTACTCCAAAAATATGCAGGCAAGAGTTATGGTTCTTTAGCACGACACGTAATCTCATCGTGCTTTATAAGTGTACTAAGTTTCATTGAAATAACTCTTACGATTTTCGAGTTATAAAGCGGACACAAAATTGTATGGAAAATAATCAAAGGGAAATAACTCATAAAATACTCAAGCCAGTTATGGTTCTTGTGCATGACACATCGTCTGATCATGCTCAATAAGTGTATCAAGTTTTATTGAAAAATCTTAAACGGTTTTCACGTTATACAGCGGACACGAAATTGTATCGAAAATAATCAAAGGGAAATAACTCCAAAAATACTCAAGCTAGAGTTATGGTTCTTGTGCATGACACATCGTCTCGTCGTGGTTTACAAGTGTACCAAGTTTCATTGAAAAATCTTTAACGGTTTTCAAGTTATAGAGCGGACACGATTTGTGACGGACAGACGGACAGACGGACGGACAGACGGACGGGCGGACAGACGCACGGGAAAAAACAATATGTCTCCCGACCCTGTCGGGGGGAGACATAATTATGCAAATTACGCTGGCTTCATGCTGCAATCATACTGCACCATAGTGAAATCATGCTGCAATCATACAGGAAGCATACTGCAGCAATTATGCAAATTAAACTGATTTCATGCTGCAGTCATACCGTTATCATGCTGGAACCATGCTGCATTGCAGCATGACTAAAGAATTACAAACCTCTTAGTCTTATATGCTGCTTCCATGCTGCATTCATGCTGCAATGTATCATATATGCTGCTTTCACGCCGCCCTTCAATTATTTAAATAGTGACGAGCTTTATAATATCAAAAACATAATGACATATGTACTAGGATATTAATTGGAATTCAGCTTCTAAAATTCGAAAGATAATTTAGTTTGGTCCCGGTTTATGAAACTTATTTTCTTCATCAGTATCATATGGGATGATATTTTTATGCATTTTTATCCAAAGTAACATCTTAAGATTTGGCTCAAAGATAAACGAATGACTTAGCAAACAATTATGGGATAGAAAATAGTTAATCTTATGATAACGACAATAACTCAATGAATTATAGAAATTTTGGTCCCGGGTTGGTCCCGGGTTGATTTTCTCAAATATTTGTGGGATTTTTGCGCGGATGTTTTCATTATAGCTTTCTTTGATATGTAAACAGAAACGATTGTTTACCATATGATTAAAATGACAGAAATTGCAATTTCCCTAACACCGTCAATACCGCAAAAACTCCCTAACACCGTCAATACCGCAAAAACTGGTCCCTGGTCTAAATTTCCCGATGGGGCCCTATATTTTGGCCAAAATCCCAAAGATTTCGAATGTTTTGGGAAAATAAATGTATGGATTTTTAGAAGATCCTTTAAAATATATATAATGTAATTTTCAGGTAAATATCTGCATGCATAGTGCCTTTTTGATGCCAATAAAAATTTGTCCCGAATTTTAGTCTCGGGTCCCGGGCGTTGGTCCCGAGTTTTACTCCTTCCCGCCAGAAAATACTAAAATCAAATATTGAACATATATGGCACAAGTATAAGCGTTTTCAAACGCTTGCGATCTCTCAGCACTATTTTCACTGTATGACCACGTATAAACCCACGGCGATAGCCACAGACCGAAAAGACTCTGGCAGCGCTTTCATACACGAGCCGGCATGCGGTATTTAGTGTGACCCAATCGGAGCTGCCTCGTACAATCAATTACGACCGGAAGTCGATGGTCGATTAACAACAAGATTCCAGCCCTGTTCAATTATATATGCCCTCTCGCCGTGGCGAGATCGCATCAATCTATAAAGTGATTCATTGGTTTCTCTTGTGTGTAATGCCCCTGTCACACACTGACGAGTTGGAGCTACGAGATAAGCTCCGCCCACTGCTTTTGGTGAACTCGTACAGAACTCGCCATATGTCGGCGGTTGTCGTACACAAGTCTTCTCAACTCATAGCAACTCGTAGCTTTAAAAGGTTTAAAATTCTCGTAGCAACTCGTAGCAATTCGCCGTCTTTTAATCGAAGAGCCTGTCACACACACTCGACTTGAAGCCCCGACATGCTACGAGTTGGTACGAGTTATAAGTCGCCGCTTGTCGCGCGAGTTTCCACAGGTTATGTTGAAAATGTTTTAAAGCTGTCACACACTCACGAGTTGAAGCTAAGAGTTAGCGCAAATCATAACTCGCCGCTTGTCGCGCGAGTTGCAGAGTTATAATGCCCTACGAGTTCTACACGACATATCTACGATAAAAGTTATGGGAAATCGCCGATACTCGTAGGCATGTCGTAGTAAACTCGTGAGATGTCGTAGGAACTCGTTAGAAGTCGTCTTCAATGTCGTAGCAACTCGTAGGTATCTCGTAGGCAACTCGCTATGTTCGGGAAGACGCCGAGAACGCACGACATCCCATGACATTACTATGAGTTCTATACGATAAGCTACGAGATCAGTACGAGAGTACGAGTTATGCTCCGCTCATGCCCTGCCCAATTTATGACGGCGAGTTACTACGACTTGCTACGAGAATTTTAAACCGTTTAAAATTCTCGTAGCCTTTCCATGACATCCTACGAGTTGCTACGAGTTGGGAAGACTTGTGTACGACAACCGCCGACATAGGGCCAGTTCTCAACGAGTTGCTACGAGTTCACCAAAAAGGTGGGCGGAGCTTAACTCGTAGGTCCAACTCGTGAGTGTGTGACATGGGCTTAAGACATACATGTATATCACGAAGTTTTCATAACATTTGTAGCTTTAAGAAACAGTAAGATGGCATCCAAGATGGCAGCAATGATAAAAAGAAGTTCAAAAACACAGTTTTACCTGTTCACATTTGACATGTTGTGCTAATGGAAACATTTTGTGTAAGGCATAGCTTATTAAAAACTGGAGGCATGTATTTTTCACCAATTATACAATTTTAATTATGTATAATGACATCCAAGATGGCAGTCAAAACATCAAAATGTATTTTATGTCAGTATCTTTGAGCATGTGCTTCATTTCTTTGGCAACCTGCATAAAAGTATACTTGGCATCTATTTGTGTATCATGCATGATGTCGGTCCAGTCTAATTTTGACCATTGTAATATTTGACATCTGCCGCATACGAAATGAAGAATCACAGTTATGTAGAAAGGTTTCCGAAAATACTGTGTCTATTGGTAAAATTTATGGATATCTATCGTGAGATAACCAACAAAAGTACTTATGTTAAAGTTTTTACGAGGGTGTCTTGTTATAACGAATCTTGGGTGTGGTGTTTTGTTTTGACAAATGCCATATGTTCCTAACTTCCATGTGATGTTTTAGCCATCTCGAGAGGTTGCCTCTACTTTTTGTAATTCCTACGAAAATTTGGGATGTCATAGCATGCGAAATGTGCTTGAAAATACGACAGCTCGATTAAACAACTACAGTTCATATGTGCATCAGGATAACATGTCCGTGAAATGTGTACCCCCTCAAACCCCAATTTTATATAGCAAAACTGGGGTATGCAGGGGTATACTTATTTTTCTTATTTTCGCTCAAAAACATAGATTGTGGGTACTCGTTAGAACCGCCTCGCCGAGGCGGTTCTAACGCGTACCCACAATCTATGTTTTGAGCAAAAATAAGAAAAAATATAAAAATATTCTAATGAAAGTTTAGATTTTTAACAACCCAAAAAATTTCTGTATATTGCATGGGCATGTTTTCGTAATGTGTGGATAGTTTTACTAAACCACTTAACACGGTTTACCAGTAATCAAGTTGTTAAGGGTAAGATGGTCGGAAAGTTGGTTAAAAGATTTATCTGAAGGCCAAAAAACAGCTAATATTTGAGCCGCATCGTGAGAAAACCGGATCTTTGCCTATGCGAAAACAAAGGCGCAGATCAGCTTCGCGGTAACCGCGAAGCTGATCAGCGCCTTTGTTTTCGCTACTCGGATAGTACAATTCCTCTTCTACTTAAATCCGAAATTTCAAGCTTCTAGCTCTTTTCTGAGCTTGTACAGGCCGGTTTGTGTCGGACCTGGTCGGAAACCCCGAAGACCGGTTTTCTCACGTCGCGGCTCATTTGTTTCACAGCCAAAATGCACGGGGCCAAATTCCTGCCTAGAATGCGTTTCAGTGTACACATGTATGGAACAAGCATGAATACACAGCTGCATTAATATCATAACTAGAAAGTTTTATGTGAAGCCATTAAGTTACTTTCACCAGACTCTAGAAAGACTAATAAATAAACCAAGAGACACATTCAAATGGCATTGCAATTTGCATAGATATTATAATTATCAAATCTTGTTTTAAGCATTGGTCAATAAGCGAGACAACTAGTTTCTTTTAATCATAGTGCTTTACTATAGCAATGATTTTTGCGCAGCTTTATTTACAAAAGTATAAACATTATAGAGTACATGCAAATATGTGTAGGACTCACAAGATGGGCCAGTCTCACAATCTGTGCTAATTCAACATACTGTGACAATCTCACAAACAGCGATTGCTTGCAATCAGTTTATATTTTCCTATCTCTAGTTTTTTGGAGTGGATACTTCTAGCTGATTGTGCCATTACCATTGCTTACATTTACCTTCTAAATTCAGAGCCAATTTGCACAAACTGTGCCAACCTAATAATAAAGTAAGAATAGAGGGACCAGGAATCGATGCAACTAAGTATCCAAATGTATTCTTAAAAAAGTCTGACAAACAGTGATTTATTACTCATCAAATCAAACACAAACAGAAACCATGCCGCTTATAACAGTTATATTGTTCATCGTTCCGCCATTGCGCTACAAAAAGCCCACCAAATTTATGATTGTATTACGAATTTTCACACACAATTTACGCTTATTACGTACTGAAACGCGACGTTAATGGCAAAATTACAATGCTTGATGGGATAGTTGACGTCAGAAAAATCGGCAAACTGGCGTCGAAAGGGCGAAAGGTAACGTCAAACTCCACGCAATGTTGCAGAAACAAATTGACCCAGTTTGTGGGAATGCAATATATTTTTCAGCCCAGTTTGTGAGATTGGTCCATTTTAAGGATTTGATCCCCTTTGTGGGACTGGCATAATTTGTTAGTCTTATATATATGCTCTCTGTCACGAGAAGGTTTAACCACGGATTGTCTACTAGGACAAGATTGAAGTCTTGAACTGTTATCACATTGTTAGGCCTACATCTGTACTGGTCTAGTTGGATTCTCCGCGGACAGGCTTTCTTTGGTTTTATTCAGTTTGTGAGTGATTTGCCTGATTTTACACATCGATAAAATTCACTGTGACAAAAAAAAAATCCATTTCTATGACAAAAAAAACGCTATAAAGGTGTAAAATCGTTTTCATTAACAGAATTAGAACTGTTGGTTTCTTGTGTTGAGTTGGTTGTCTGTTGTGTCATGAGTTCCAACGGATTTGACGTCACTTCCTCATAAGAAGGCGGAGGAGGAGTAGTGGGCGTTGATTCGACTTCCTTTGGAAATGAAAGTTCACTGTATGGAGGCGGTCCCTGAATATAACTAGCGTTAAAACAAGTTTGGGCACCTTCTTGGGTCCCTTGTGTGTTATTTGCATTGGTTCCATGCGTGTTATTTGTAGCAATTGTGTTTGTATATGGAGCATGCTGGGGACTGGCTTGGCTGGTGGAAGCTCTCGGTGGTGTAGGCTGTGAACACTGTCTGCGAAATTTTGTGATTACACCAGCTACAATGACAAAGAAGGCAATTATCCCGACAACTGAAAGTACTACAGCAACAGTACTTGTAGAGCCCCCATCAGATGTGTCCTTATTTGAAAACGTGGACTCCTTACAATTACAAAGACTGTCAGCGCTTGACCATTTTCCAGTGCTGAGACAGTAGGCTGTACTATATCCTACCTGGCACCCTACATTACATTCTACATCACAGGTGGAGCCGGGTTTATAATCACATGTACTAAAATCGTAGGAGAAGCTTGATATGTACCCATTAGGAATATAATACGGGCATTTAGGACAGGTACATGCCCAGTCCCCGCTCTGCCATTCGCTGTAGCTGTTACACAGAAGTGAAACGTACTGTTTCGTGCACCCAGAATCACAGTAGTAACTACACCACGTTCCTGGTGTCCGATCACATCTATAAGATAAATCACCACCTGGTATATACGACGGACACCTAACTGGTGCAACTGTGGTAGTGGTAGTAGTGGTAGTACACTCTGTGCACAAATACCTAGTGTCCGCGTCCCAAGTCTTGTTGCGACAATGCAGATAGTAAGGGGCTGAATAATTTTTGCAGCCATAACAGTAATAGCTACATAAACTCCCTTCGCGTCGATGACAGGCATGAAAGTGTCCTCCATGTATTGTTGAAGGGCAAAGTTCATCTTCACTGAGACAGAATTCTAACGGTGAAGGACTATTCCATTGCCATTCACCATTATAGTTACACTTCAGATATGCCGGGTAATCTTGAGAAGGCTGGTAGCCGTCATTACAGGAATATGAGAAGCAATTATTGTCGTAGGTTTTATGACTACATTCTACATAACCGTTTGGGATAGTCGTTGGACAAACAATTCTCATACACAGTCCCGAAAAGGACTCATTCCACATAGAAGATGAATTGCATGTTATTGTAGTTTGGTTGAACGGATGAATAGTCGGTCTATAGCCGTAGTCACAAGTGTATGAACATGTATCTCCGGGATTTCGCGTACACTCTTGGTCTAATAAAACACCGGGTATAGATTCTAAAGGGCATTGTTTGCTATTGGTACAAAGCTGCCGCATGTCTGTTACATTCCAATATGTTTCCACCTCGTGTGCATAAGTGTACTGATAAGACGCACAGTATATCTCGGATACATTGCCAATAAAATCCGCATCACATTTGTACCTACAAGTAGATCCAACTTCTGCATTGCACGAACTCAAAAGATGTCCATTTGGAATATTGGTTGAACAATGACGTGGGAGACAAAAATCATCTTCTGCGATAGATGCAAAAATTGGATCTGAAGAAACCCATGTGTTTGTCACATTTGAACATATCACGGTCGTTATATTCTCGTTTCCGGCATATCGCATATGGTTGTAACATGCATAGTTACACACTTTACCAGCATAACAATTACCCATGTATACAAATCCACCAGAGAAGGTGTGATTACACTGAAGACAATCTGTACAAAGGGTATCCGTATCGGAATCCCAGGTTTTGTTATGGCATGTGAGTTTGTAAATATCATAATTTTTCTTGCAGCCATCGTCACATGAAAAATAACAGTGGTCGCCCTCGTCTCGACCACATGGTGGATCGAGACGGCCGTTCTTTATTACACTAGGGCAGAGATCGTCCTCACTGACACAGAAATGTAGGTTCGAACCACGCAACCACCAATTCCAATGACCACTAGCGTTGCACACAAGTGTCTGATAATTTGATGGTTTGACATAACCACTATCACAATTATAATAGTCACACCAAGAATCGTATTCCCTGCTACAAACCGTTGAAATGTTTCCATGGGATATCGTAGTCGGACACTTTAGTTTCTCACAGAGCGATGACAACGGCCTATTCCATGCCGAGGTGGTGGTGCATATTACGTGGTTACCATCAGATAAGTTTGTGGGTTGGTATCCTTGTTTACAGGTATATGAACACGTTTCATTGTGGCTTCTGTGGCAAGACGTGTCAAGGTACACATCCGATGAATCTGGGCAGCGTGCACTATCTACAAAGGTAAACAAATAGGCTATAGCCAATATCTATAAAATATACAGACATTCAATAATTGTGTCATTGGAATGCATTTCTTTGCATTTGACTGACCTTTCTTTAAATACAATCAGTTCAAAATATTTAATGTGGCAGTGCACTTCTTTCTTTTTACCGCAATGTAAAGTAGACAAACATGTGCCCACATTGTGACGTTATGTTGCAGCCCACAAGGCTATCTGCTTTATTTTGATTTCCTTCGCGAACACCTGATCACACCTGTTTTGGGGGGTCCATGCCTGTATGGCTACATATCTCGTATTCGTCAATGTTATTGTGGATTTTATGAGCTAGTGTGACGGGGTAGCCTCCTTTGGAAAAATACGTTGGTGCGACGTATTAGCGGCATATTGAGTGCCTGTAATGTGCAAATTTCAAATTCGAAACTTTGTGAATCGAGTAAGTGTTGAGTATATAGCGCAGTAAACCACCCTTGGTGGATGAGCATGCTTTTCCACCGACGGGGTTTCTGTGGCTTGGCTCGGCTGCACGTTACATTTGGTGACAGCGGTGGGATGATGACAACTGCCAGAACGGAGATGCCTTACCCATGTAGTCCCCAGGCCAAGACTCGGGACAAGTCTTCTCGGAGGGGGGAGTAATCTGACGGGATAGCCTCCCTTGGAAAATTAGCGGCATATTGAGTGCTTGTAATATGCAAATTTCAAACTCGAAACTTTGTGAATCGAGTAACTGTTGAGTATATAGCATCCTTGGTGGATGAGCATGCTTTTCCACCGACGGGGTTTGCTGTGGCTTGGCTCGGCTGTTCGTTACATTTGGTGGCGGTGGTGGGATAATGACAACTGCCAGAACGGAGATGCCTTACCCATGTAGTCTCCCGGCCAAGACTCGGGGCGAGTCTTCTCGGAGGGGGGAGTAATGTGACGGGATCGCCTCCCTTGGAAATATGCAAATTTCAAACTCGAGACTTTGTGAATCGACTAGGTGTTGGGTATATAGCGCAGTCACCACCCTTGGTGGATGAGCATGCTTTTCCACCGACGGGGTTTGCTGTGGCTCGGCTCGGCTGCACGTTTGGTGGCAGCGGTGGGATGATGACAACTGCCAGAACGGAGTTGCCTTACCCATGTAGTCCCCAGGTCAAGACTCGGGACGAGTCTTCTCGGAGGGGGAAGTAATGTGACAGGATAGCCTTCCTTGGAAAAAATACGTTGATGCAACGTATTTTTCCAAGGAAGGCTTGATGCAACGTATTAGCGGCATATTGAGTGCCTGTAATATGCAGATTTCAAACTTGAAACTTTGTGAATAGAGTAAATGTTGAGTATAAAGCGCAGTAAACCACCGTTGGTGGATGAGCATGCTTTTCCACCGAGAGGGTTTCTGTGGCTTGGCCCGGCTGCACGTTACACTAGGATTACGATTTCGGTACGTTGACCCCTCTACCTTTAAGGTAGACAAGTACAAAAAGGTACAAAGCTCTTACATATTGCGATACCCGGAAAACTGCAGGGTTTCAATATTATTAGCAGTGTATTAGCAGAATGTTATGCGACAGACTGCATGCTTAGTTTTTAACCCAATCATGGTTGATAGCTATGCTGCCTTCTTTAATTGCACGCCGGTGGGTCGGGCGTCAGACTCTATGATGGCCCCGACATAAAGCTATTCATTTTAGTTGGTTGGGGCCGGAGCTTCTTGTCTGTTGCTTGGCCCACCGGGGTCCAACTGGTGTTTTTCTTTTGCTCCGGAGTTAGTAGGTTATTCGGCGCCCAGGGATCTCCATCGTCGGGCAGCTTACTCAGTCTGTGAGTCCTGGTTTTTGATTCATCAGGATGTTTATCATGATTTATTTGTTTGTTCTTGATGATTAATTAACTAGTTAGAGATTCACCACGAGGACCGAATAACTAACTAAATGTTATGAACCACCGCAGAAGCTGAGGGTGAGGTTATGGCCATGTAAAACCGGTTTAAGCCCGCCAGTTACTTTGTGTTACTGATCGTTCCAAGTCGATACTTCTGTGGTGGTTCTTTTTGTTTTATGTCTTGGTGTATAAACAATTTTTTGTGCTGTTGGCGCCTTATGTATGTTTTCATATTTTTAGTTAAGTTAAGGTAACTGAGTGGCCACCTATTGGGAAAATAGCTGCTCATTCGGCTTACGATATGTTTCATGGTATAAGTACCTGATTGTTAGTTTGGTTTTTTTCCCACCTCGGTTTTTGGAGTGGGAATCTTTTTCTGATTGCTCCTTTTCCTGATCTTTGCCTACTTGTACCTTGTTGTCGCCCGTCACAACGGGTGACATATACGGTAGGATTTTCCCAAAGAAACAGGGAAGAAAACCGACAGAATCCAAATACGAAAATGTGTATGGTTCTCGAAATATTTTACATGTAATTTGACTAAGCGGGAAACCAGCATCGTTTTACCAACAGGAACTGATTATTGAAAGGCAGAAAGTGATTGGCTAGATCTATTTCGACCTATCATATCTTTGGTCTTAAAACTGGTTCGGTATTCTTTGCTGTCAAACTCCAAACCGGAGGTGTTGGCACTGTTGGGGAGTTTGCTTTGCTGTGGGTGGACTTGATTGAGCAATTATGAGTGTACGCATTCGTTTTACAAGGCGTTTCGTCTCCTGAGCACACAATTTCGGTTTCTGTATTTTGATTAGGCAGGATGTTCAACAGAACATTTCCGTTTGTTAATATCGGATTAAATATTGATTAAATACTGACGCAGCTTTGAGGTTAAATAAAACTTAAAAGAGAAAAGGGGTACTTACATAAACCTAGCAAAGCCAGCAAAACTATGATACAATAAACTATTTCCATTTTTCTCTATCTGAGGTTTGTCGCATACAAACACTGATAGCCGATTTCAATATAATACAGATATATCAGACCATTTGACCTCGTCATCCAGTAACGTTATCACCAGAATATCATGTTTGACCAATATTTATATTTTCCATTTTAGATAAAAAAATCGTTCATAGATAATGTTTAATGGTGCTGAACCACACCGTTCATCCAGATACAACAAACGCGGGAAGGTCTGCTAAACGCGGATGAGACGGCGAGAAAAAAGAGTGAGTATTTATTATCTTTAATTATATCGAATATCGACCGAGTTGATTTTTGTTTGACATACAGTGAAAAAGTACATCTCTTTGAAAATGTTTGCCCAAAATCCTGCCTCACAAATTATATTAGTTTGAGAAATATAGGCTTCTAAATCTGTCATGGCTGCACGAAAAGCGAAAAATCTTGGTAGGAATGTCTGCAAATCATTATTAAAACACGAAAACATGGCCAAATTGGTGTTTTTCGGAGGATCGGGGATCGCTTCAAGTGTTGCCTTTATGAGAACTCTCGCAAAATTCTAGAAAGAGAATAAGAACTTTTTGAAAGTGAGTACTATCATTTAATATGGTGCAACGTACCACGGTTCAAATTCTCAAGCAGGTGAAACAAACTCGGACCATTCGGTACAACCGGCACGGATGATAAAAAACAAATTCTGATCTTATTTTAAGGAAAACTGGCTGCAGTCATTGTTAAAACCAACTTTAAATGGTATAGAGTCCATAGATGATTGGTCGAATACCAATTATGGCGTGATAAAACCACAAGGAACGTGCCGATGAGCACTTTCACTGCGATTTGGCCACGGCATTAGGTTTATATGTTTTATAAAGCAGCTTCATGTTAATCGAGAAGCTGTCCGTGCCTTTGTTTTCGCTCATTAAATTTGACAATTAAAGGCCTTAGCATGCAGTTTGAAAGTGTCAGATAAGGGTGGTCGGGTGGGAATATTGGCCCCGCCCATTGGGGCCTAAAGAAATAGATGGGCTGCTTGTGCCTCCAGTCAAAGCTTGTACGATGCTGACTAGGTATCTGATTACTGGTTAACCGCTCAGGTCTGAGCCTGCCCAGGAAAGGTGGTTTCAAGTCGAACCATCCGCACATATAAGCCCTTTTGGCTTTGTTGGATGGTTATATTTGAAGCACTTGTTGGGTGTCATGACATCCTCATTTTGGTTAAGAGTCTCATAAAGTGGAGGCAACGTCCCGATGTGACCTTAGCTGTTGACTTGGGCGTAAAGCATCAATTCAAACAAAACAAAGCTTCGCCTTTCTTATTCAAACACCAACTCTACTACGAATGTCTGTAGATTATTACAGGCAAAACCTACGGTGTATGGATGCATTTCTTTCATGAAGATAAGGCCAAGAATACTGATATTTGTCAGATTGTTTTTCTCACTCTTAAGTGTGGTGAAGTGGAAGACTAAATATGAAAGGCCCTCTGTGACAACATGTAAAACAAATTATGAATACCAAAGCACATAGATTACGTAGATTTAAGAAGAGCAGTTATTTGTGATGAAAGAAAAATGTGTACAAAGAATTGGTAATCATGCCTCTGGAAGCCTTTTAGTGTGAAAATAATGGCTGACCGTCCCTATATGTCATTGGCTGTTGATCCTGTACGTAATGACAGAACAAAACTTATAGCAACGTGGCATCTCCTGATTCGGCGAGGTCGGGGGTGTGGGTGGGGCGAACCAGGCAGGTTCAAGATTATTTCAGCTCATATGAAGGTACAAGTAGGCAAAGATCAGGAAAATGCGCAATCAGAAAGATGCGCAATCAGAAAGAGATTCCCACTCCAAAAACCAAGTCGGGAAAAAACTAAATGAACAAGCAGGTACTTATACCATGAAAACATATCGTAAGTCGAATGAGCAGCTATTTTCCCAACAGGTGGCCACTCATTTACCCAAACTTAAACTTAACTAAAATTTTGAAAACACACATAAGGTGCAAACAGCACAAATTTTCAGCTCATATGAAACTGACAAATCAGTAGATTGTGCGAAAACGAGAGAACCTCGAGAAAAACCACCTGGCACACCCGCAGTCAGAACTTGGCTTGTCTCACATGTGCCCCGTATGGGTCTCGAACGAATACAACGGTGAGATGATCGAATGATTAAGCGGTAATGAAATATCAGCGCTCTTAACCACTTGGCCACGGGGGTCGCCTAGAGATTTATTCAAACGATGTCCAGTTTGCAATGATTGCAAATATTTCATGCATAACAATAGAAAACTGAAAAATACGTGTAATGAAGTACAAATACTTTGGCCGTGATTTTTGACCTCACGTGATGAAGTTTTGTAAAAACCATAAAATTGGCAGACATGTTTTCCAGTGCCACGTGAAGCAAATTGTCATATATTGTAAGGAGTATGACGGGCAGTGTCAAAGTATTTGCACTATACAAACTTACTTACTTACTTACTTACTTACTGGAGATAGGCGTCAAGCTAGTCATTTCTACTTAGCTTTTAAGCAATTCTGCTTAAAATTGGTACATACCGATGCGGGAACCATTGATAGTTTTTTCAAACTTACTTACTTACTTACTTACTGGAGATAGGCGTCAAGCTAGTCATTTCTACTTAGCTAAGCAATTCTGCTTCTTAGACGCCGACTGTCTAGTGATGGGGGAAAGCCAGGGCATTCCTCGACGTTCGGTCAGGAAATACCCTGTGAAACCACCGCGCCCGGAAGGTGACAGTCCATTGGTACATACCGATGCGGGAACCATTGATAGTTTTTTTTCAATATTTGATAATTTTTACTTGCGTCGCCAGTGGGATTCGAACCTACACGGCAGAGGTCCATAGCTAGTCAGAAGCCAAACGCGCTACCGACTGAGCTATCCAGGCGCCCCTTACATCAAATTCCACAAATGGGCTTTTTAAAGTTTCATCAAAGTTTTTCCGTGTTTATGGGCTGGGAGACTGGTCATAAAAGTAACACCCACAGGTTCTCCAGTTCCTTAGGAAAGTTTTTGTCTGTTGAATAGATAGAACGCGGATACCATTTTCAAGATAAACCAGTTCGCATCAGCTCTACATAAACACATTTTATATAGGAACAATTTATAGGCTATAATGTTGATGTTTTCTCACTTTGTGTATTCCTGCGATACAAGTTGTTTATATCCGCGTTTAGCAGACCTTTCCGCGTTTGTTGTATCTGGATGAACGGTGTGTGAACAAGTTATTTAGAAAGACATTGGGTGTGGAGTTTTAGGAAAAAATGCCAATTTTCCGATACACACCTGTTATCGCAACGAAGTAATTTTAGTCCGGTAGAAAAGAGCTGAATTCAAAGAGGACCTGGAATTGAGTTCTAAAGTTTTTTTCTTTACTGAATCTTGTTTAGCAGACCTTGCCCTTGAAGAATCCAAGTGATGCCACTTTGGCATCATTGAGCATTTTGATATATTCAAGATGGTATCCAAGATGGAAGCCAGAAATAGCAAAAATCAGTATTTTGCATCTGAGAGGACCTGAAATTAAGTTCTAAAGTGTTTTTCTTTACAGAGTCTTGTTAAGCAGACCTAGCCCTTGAAGAATCCAAGTGATGCCACTTTAGCATCATTGAGCATTTTGATATATTCAAGATAGTATCCAAAATGGAAGCCAGAAATAGCAAAAATCAATATTTTTACATATATGGGACAAATCTATGATTCGTTTTTTGGTTTGCTCTTGAGAAAGACATGGACAAAGAAGTAATAAAACAAACCAAATCATAACATTTGTAGCTTTCAGAAACTAAGATGGCGTCCAAGATGGCTGCCATGATAATAAGCACGAAAACAGAGTTTTACCTGTTCACATTTGAGATGTTGTGAATATGGAAACATTTTGTGTAAGGCATAGCATTTTAAGAAATGGAGGCCTGTCTTTTTCACCAATTATCTAATTACAATATGGAGGATGGCATCAAAAATGGTAGTCAAAACATCAAAACTGTATTTTATGTATTTTTACGCTTGTAGTCCCTGTGCAATACTTCATTTCTTTGGCAACCTGCATAATAATATACTCGTCATCCATTTGTGTATCATGTCAGTCCAATCTAATTTTGGCCATAATTCATTCAGTGCTAAGAGCTTAGATGTTTATGTAAATTTTGCCAAGTAGTAGATCATATATGGGCACGGATCAGACAAAAGGCACGCAGTCCAATCAATAACTGAGCGACGGAACGGAGGGGTTGGTTTAAAGCGTACTTCCGGATAGGTGGGATGAATAAATTATGTAAACAAACAATGGATAAATGAATCTGCCAGATAAGATCATTGTTACTCATTTCTCTGTAGATAGTTGTTGTATATGTGTATGCGCAGTATAAAGTACATCACATAAGCTTTAAACTGACATGAAAATGACCTTGCAACACTTCGTAGAAACAGCGTGTTAGATGCGCCAAAATTGCAATCAAAGTTTTGTGCCTTACCTGTTCTGTCATGCGACATCATAAAATGACAAGTTTCGAGCAATTCCATCTGACCTGTACAAATTTTGATGATGTCTGACCTTCATTGTAGCCGAATAATGATCTGTACTGTCCTAAATTAAGATGGGATGCCACATGGCTGATTTTTTCAGGTATACGTAGTTTCTGCGTAGGTGGCTTATGAAATAGGTACCTTTCATCCGGATATTGAAATTTTCAGTGAAGCTGTATAAAGCATACAAAATACGTTTAACGTTTGTGCTATTGTAATGCACATTGCCTATACGAAGGTTACATAACGTTGCTGACTAAAATGATAACAGCTGACCGAAATAGAATGTAAGATATCTAAACAGAGTTTCTTTTAACTTATTTCATTCTTGAAGGTGGTAAAAGTGATTGAAATGATTTAGCCAGCATCACCATTTATCATTGTACTAATGTTCTCACAGCTCTTAATCATCTACCACGGCAATGCGTTATTCAGTGGAGGCAAAGAAATTTTGGTGGACAGGCAAAATGTTATTTGGGTCGAAATTCATCCGATTCATGGAAGGATTTAAACATAAAGGACTCGTTGCTTCAGGTGACACCCAGAAAGGTTGCTATGACCCCCTAAAAACAACTGTTAATGTTGCAGTGCCGGCAGATCCAGTACTGTCTGCTTCCTGTCCATTCAGTGGCATAGAAAAATATAAAAACGGAGTACCTCCTGGTGTAATTCAACCAACCGTAGAAATGTATGCAACACAAGTGGGGGGGGGGATGCTAAGTCTCACATTCTAACATTAGACGGTAAAAAAGGTGTTCCAAATTCGAAAACAAAGATTAACGATACAAACACAGCTTTTATGTTGCATTCTCGTTGAATGGACATTTATGCGACAAATTCGTGAATTTCGGTCTCATTTTGAAAATATACCGGGAGAGTGTCTCACGAATTTCCCGCGATTGAAGATTATTTTCATTTTCATTCGTACGACAGTCGCGCGCCAGTCTTGCGAAATATTTTGGCGAAAACAATTGCATAAAATTTTTAAACCTGTTTAAAAATTTCGCCACCAGTTCGCGCCTAGTTCGCGACACATGCAAATTTTCAAGATACTTGTGCGACACTCGCACGAATGTCGTGCAAAAGTCCGCGACAAAATTGGCAAACATTCGCGAGAAATTCGCATGCCATTGAGATTCTAGCTTAATTGAATTTTTATTTCATTTTGTCGATTTCACCTACAGTCTGTGTATATTTCATGGCCCATGTGTATATTTCATGGCCCATGACGAAAATATAAGGGTATATTTTAATGGTTTATGGTTATAACTTCAAGCGCCTGTGCGAAAACTTGCCAATGCAATACGCAGACATCTTTTGACATGTAAAAGTTGAAAATGTCCCCCGGAAAAAATGATATTTTTAATATATTTTCCTCAAAACATAGATCGTCGCTGAGGCTGTTCTAACGAGTACCCACAATCTAGTCATCTATAGGGGAAAACGAGGCCTACATGTAAGGATTTAACTTCCTATGTGTCGGGGATGTGCCGTGGGTTTACTTTAGTGCACGTACTTGCAAATACCAAAGCCTCTCTCGAATATATTTTTGCCATAAGAACAACTCTCAGATGTTGATTCTCATTATTGTCATCGTTCAGGTCCCGG
The DNA here is from genome assembly GCA_964017185.1 of Rugalucina vietnamica. Lineage (NCBI taxonomy): Eukaryota > Metazoa > Mollusca > Bivalvia > Lucinida > Lucinidae > Rugalucina > Rugalucina vietnamica. The sequence goes on from OZ024879.1 coordinate 42,584,898, forward strand.
TCTTGGGGTATAACCACAAATTTTATCCACATTGCCGGGATTTTATGTGGATTTTAAAACTCTAAACGTGTATGCAGACTCCATTGTCTGAACGGTTTGCTCAGTGACAGAAATCTTCATGTACAGTGAAGCCATCAGAAAAACATGTCTATGAATTGTATTCCCCCTTGAACCCCAATTTTTATACATTAAAATTAGGGACTACAGTGGTATACCTATTATTCTTATATTTGATCCAAAACATAGATTGTGTGGGTACTCGTAAATTGGGGATAACAGGGTTATACCTATTTTTCTTGTATTTGATCCAAAACATACTTTTTGGGTACTCATTGGAACCGCCTCGGCGAGGAGATTGTAACGTGTACCGACAGTCAATGTTTTAGCAAATACGTATATTATACATGTAAATATCTTTATTTTCTACGGATTTTTTTTCTTCAATTTTTACACCTGAAAAAAATTCTCTGTATATTGCATGGGCAATTTTTGTTAATGATATGCTCTGAGCCTTGGCATGTGAAAACCAGCATTTTTGTTTCCGATCAGGTTCGATAAAAACCGACCTTTAGAGTCACTTATTGCCCATTGATTGTAGATCACCCCACCCCCCCGGCCAAAATAATATAATAAAATTTAAAGAACGAAGACGCCACATTTCTGAAATATGACAAATTGCTACCAGATCTTCTCTTTCATTATTTCCCGTCGCTGTTTCGTAATTACCCGAACCTCACACGGTAGTAGAACGAAATACCGAAGCGGAGCGGTGTGAAATTTACTTTCCTGATCTACTCACATGTCTGTGAAATTTGCGGTTCAAATGATTTTATCAGAACCTTTGTTGTTGTTTTTACAATAAGAAAGGGTAATCCTTAGTTGGTGTTTATGCGTTTCGCATTGAATTTAACATGCATCTGGGGAGTGTGGTGCCTTATATTTAGAGCTCAGGAGTCAGGATCGAGAAATCATGGGTTCGATATCTACCTTCGCCGTGCTGTGCCAATACACAAGACACTTTAATCTCCTCCATGGAACTGTGTATCATCAAGGAATCAGTGGTGAGTGAAAAACCTGTTGACTTGGACGAAAACCCATAGCCAAATCAAAATAACATTCTCCTCCGTAAAAGTATACGTATACTCAACCCCTCCATCTTAGGAGACGACGTAATTGATTTATATCAACATATTTTCAAAAGTGTGGGGCTTTAAACAAAAATATTAATTTAAAGTATACAATAATACGTAGTCCAAATAGCACTAACCTCTTCACGAGTGATTGCAAAATACCGGAAAACAATCTGGCCAAAATAATGACGTAGTCTGATTTCAACCCCACAATTTTCACGGGCGCATATTTGCGTGCTGCACGAGACATGACTGTGACATAATTTTTTTACCAGAACGTGCAGTGTGTTATAAACGTTTGTATGGGCTACATCGTTTGCATCAAAAATAGCAGAGAATGGGTTTTAAAACCACATTTTTGTCGTAAAAATGCAAGTACCGTCTCTAAAATGGGTGTATTCTTTTCCCACCCGCTCATTATCAAACTATAGATTGGACTGCGTGAAAGGTGTGTGGGCAGTAAAGTATGTTGTATGCTATTAAAATTTAAAAACCAAGTAAATTTGAAATATTTGGCATGCTCTAATGTTAATGCCAAACTGCTTTAATATTGTAAAACAATCCAAGACACATATAATATCTTACGAAACGAAGATAGTATTATCATGCATATTGCCATGACAACCGTTTCGCCATAAAGAGAACCCTCATTTTAAAAAGGTACGCTCTTTGTTGTACATATTTTATCAAACTGTGTGTGAATTTTTGCCTATTTCATAATCTGAACAGTGGTATAGGTGTTGAACTTCAAAGAACACATAGAAGCTTGAGAATTTCAGTCATAGATTCTTTTCAGTACAGTGGTATAAAGACGTTAACATCATGAATATCAAAACACCATCAACATTGATTCTCATATATTTATGGAGATAAGCTCATCAAACTTTCAGGAAATACTCAGCTAAACCTGGTCTTGCCATTTACAGAAATTCATTTTGAATTTTGAGGACATAAGACCCCTCTTGTCAGATGTATATTAAGCTACGTAAAAATCACAAAGGTTTGTAAGACGACACAGTGGCCTATGGTAGAGTGTCATACTCTGAATTGAGGGGTTGGTGTTTGAGCCTGCCACCACAGAGTTGTGCATGACATGGTAACCTTTCCATGGTGCTGGTGATAATAGTACTGGTTCATACCAAACAAATATAAGCTACATCTCAACATGACTGATTGTTTATTTAATGGATTGTTAAACCACAATACAAGCAAACCAGACAAATATGTATCATACAAAATACAATTTTACACAATGTAAAGCACCATTATGTGCCTTCCAGTCATGAAGAAGTAAAAAGGTAAAACTAGCCATTATAATGATTGTTTAGACCAACATAATGGTATGAAAGATAAATGTTCAAATCGCATGTAAACATTTTAAAAACACAACTGTTTGTTCATTCATGCATACATTGTTGTCCTGACAAGATCAAAGATTGTACAACCAAGTCCTGCTCAGCAGCAACCGCAGCACATAGAAGCAAATGGCTTATTCTTGAACCATAAAACATAATGTGACATCAGTGTCACCCAAAATTGGAAGTAAATAACCATCCTGCAATACCTTGATCACAATGCCATTACCAATGACATGATAATAGCTGACTGTGTCTCATCCCGAAAGGGCATGCATACTAAATTAAATCAGGTAAGAAGCAATAGCTTTATTATTCCCTGTTGTTTCTCAACATCAATCATGTCAGTCCTCTCTTTCACTGGTGATGACTTTACCACAACAATGCTTAGCCTGTGAGTCAGGTACTGAAAACATAACAGCACAAATGCATCTGCTACATCTATAGTGGCTGAAATCCTTTTCTGACTTTCAAATGCTGCCAACACCATTTGCCACCTTCTTCATGGGTGTTTTTCATATCACTTCTTTCAATGGCAATATCCTTGCAAACTTCTGAAAGTACATGTCATCTTCTCCCTTTCAAACTATCAACCTAGAATTCAGATTGTCTGTTACACTAATTTACTAATAAGTTTAATCAGCTACTGTTGGTTTTCTATCACTGTCTGTACGAACAATAATTGCATGTCTTGTGACATTTTTGTGTTGAAAATTTTATCTACCAAATACCAGGTAAACATATTTCTCTTTTGGGTTAGTTTGGAAATTGTCCACATCGTACTTTGACGGATCATTAGTAGACCAGTATATAAAATGACAGATCGATTCATCTGATATAGAACAAATGGTTTTCTTTTTATTTGACCCACATATACTTTTGTTTGTGATATTTTCTTCGCTTCGCTTTGAATATCGCCTGTATATGTATATGCAAACATCAAGGTTGTCACTAGTGCAAACTCATGTACTAATGTGTTTATGCCTATGTACTATGACCTTGCCTGTTGTCCAATCACTCTAGTGTTAATAAAAATGGTAGCTATTGCTTCATTATTACCGACTGTAAGATCATTATACTGCTTCTTGAGTTTCTCCATCTTAAAAGTTTTCTCATTAAAACTTGCATGATATTTGTTTTCAAACCGTTTGTTTTTGTACCTCTTTATCAACACTTACTATCTTTCCACATATCCTTCCACCATCTTGCAATACACAATATTGAAATACAAACTTGCTCTACTATTCTTTATCTTGATAAGGCAAAATGTTTAAAGAAATGACTTTTAAGTGCTCAGTGTATTCTGTGCCGGAAAATGTTAAAACTCAATTCTATGTCAAATTAGTTTTGCACAAGAAATCATGGCTGCCCTCTTGAATGCCATCTTGAATATGATAATCACTGTATCTTGATAAGGCCAACTAGCTTGACCAATGGTTCTGAAAGTTAAAGTGCTAATTGTATGAACAAAACTTGAAAGTAAAAGCAAAAACATGAAAAACCTTGACTTATTTCATCTATAGTGTTTTATAAGAAAGCTGACAGCCATCTTGTATCCTATCTTGAAAAACTGTGATAGAATGTACATACTTACACAAAACTGATACCTATTCATCATTTGGTACTGAAATAACCACAATTTTGCCAAATAAAAACAATCAGAGACCCACATTAATGATTATTTTATATTCTGACCGCCATCTTAAACGCCATCTTGAAAATACAAAAATGCTCAATGATGCCAAGGTGGCATCATTCAGATTCTTCAAAGGTAATGTCTACTGAACATGATTCAGTAAAGAAAAAAACTTTAGAACTCAATTCCAGGTCAAATTTATTTTCTGCCGGACTATTTCAGAAAAAAAAATTTAGCAACCTTTTCAGTCATCGAATTGATAGGACATATCCAACATCAAAAAGGGTGTGGTATTTATCTGTTACTTGTTGTGTCATATGTCTGTCTATATATGTAGTGTTGATTGTCAATACATGTAGTTCCATCCCTTTTATGTTTACTCTAAACGGAATTATAACGCCAACGAAAATCGTTTTTTTTTTTCAAAGTTATTTTCATAATACTGAATCCATATTTAAGAAAAGCATTCAGAAAAATACTACTAATTTCTGCATAATTTTCAACATTTTTAAAAAGCTTTACTTTTTCTGCAACGTCTTGGATAAAACATTAAATTTCAGCCTTCAGCCACACTGTAAGTATGTAAGTATTCCTTTAACAGCCATGTTATATTTACTTCGCATATGTATTTTGAAGTATTTATAGACCAAGAATAGCACACATGAATATTGACATCTACTGTCTAAAAACTTGCCTCTGATAATGGTTTTTCGCAGAAAATTTTTGTGTGGTTGACGATATGAAAGTTATTTTTATGTCAAAAGCTTGATCTTAGTTTGTCCTAATAGGACCTGCAAAAATTTTGAAAATCTGTTAACAGATAAAGTTTTAATGGCCAAAATGAATTTTGAATAGGGATTTTGCATTGGCAAGGGAGATAATCCATGATCATGAAAATGGGTATTTTTCGAAAAAAATTACTCGGTTATGAAGATGTTGTCTCTGGTAAGTCAATTGTGTCATTCCATAATGATTTTGAGCAATCATAATGAAATATCAAGAATTTCAAATTTTTGCGGGAAAATATTTACCTCCCTTTCATGAGATTTTTGTACAGAAAATCCCTATTCAAAAATGTTTTTGACCAGAACTTTTTTTATTTGTTAACCAATTTTCAAAATTTTTGCTGCACATTTTGCGACAAACTAATTGCTCCATTGTGCCACGAAAATATTTCGTCTAGATGTTAGCAGTTGCAAAATATCTGCAAAAAAACATTATCAGACGGTAGGAAACAGACTTTTTTTTTTTTTTTTTTTTTTAATATATGTATTGTTTTGCATTAGAAACCTTAGTTTTGCTTATAATTCTCATCAAGTTGTAGAACAATTAATTAACGTATCATATCTCCAACTCACTGGAAACAGTTTTCTGAATGCATCTTATCTTGTGTAGTGCAGAAACGGATAAGCAGAGGCTTCTATCTCATTGTACAGTATGCCGAATACAACACAAATAGCTTGTCAGTTATCTGTTGTAACAGTTGCATTTCTTATTGAAGTCAGCAAGGAAAATACAGGTAAAAAGAGTGCTTATATTTGCTTAAACGATTTGTTGTACAAAGGCCAAGTTGATTGTTTGAACTAAGGATAAATGGCCACATACCGTAAAAATTCTATTTAACGCCCAGGCGTTTATTATAAACAATGCAGTTTCTATAGAAGGAGATTGGCGTTTATTGGAGGCTACACTGTTTGGCAACGTTTAAGCATTCATATAGGATTTGAAATTATTGGTGGTCCTCGATCTACCCCAGACAGGACTTTTGTTTATAATTGCCATTTATTCGGACTACAAGACAAAAAAAATTGACTTGAGTGTTATTTAACTTACTTATATGGTTTAAGAGCAGTTAGAAATTTACTGCATTAATTCTTAACTTAAAAATATAGGATTTTCCCAACATTTTCAAAGTGGGCGTTAATGAGAGGTTCCTGGAATTCCAAAACTCGCAGATGAAATGGCCATTTGGGGCATCATAATAGGGGGATGGGCGTTTATTAGAGTATGGGTGTTTAATAGAATATTTACGGTACATTATTTTTTCAATGTCGAGACAAAGCTTACGTTTCAGACTACTACTACTGCTCCAGGATGCAACACGGTCGTGGTAGGTCTAGAACCCCTGGTGCCGTCAGCAGGCGCTTTACCGCTGCTAACAAAATGCATGAATTTGTGTTTATCGGGCAAAGAAAATATCTGTAGTTCAGCGCTTCAAAATTTGTGGTGCCGAAAGTTGGTTGGTTGGATGATTGATATCGAGTTTTATCGTAAAACTTAACAAGGTTTAGCTTTTGAGTCATATGAAGACGAGATCTCGATAAAATTTATCCAAAAGATGGTGGAAGCTGTTGAACATTGGCACTCCTGATGTTGAGAATGATGGAAAATATGATTTTGTTTGGTTTGAGGTTTAACGTCCCAGTCAACAATTTTTCAGTGATGTTGGGATGAAGCCAACGCTTCCTGGGTTTTAACCAGTACTCTGGGGAGTTAATGTGCCTTGCTCAAGGACACAACAAGGTTCCGCCATTGGACATCTAATATATTAATCTAGCACTTTTAAACCATCCAATAAATAGGGGAAAAAAGATAAACAACAAGGTTGAAATATTAGTAAATTGTTATTTTATTATACCCCTTACAAAATTTGTATTTGCATAGTTACATGTATTTGTTTTAGATGGAGGAAAAATACTACATGACCAATTCTTAAATTTTCCATCACAATAACCATGCTAAATGTAACCCTGGCAGATCACATGGCCTAAGCGTTGAATTACATCACAACAGAATGACCTGGCCCCTAGGTTATAAAGCTTTGCTCATGCTTAACTCAGCTGTGCATGAAATTTCAACTGCTCATAAATACTAAAATAGCCAAAATTTATTGAGGTTTTGGATTTAGACCCTCAAAGCCAGTAATTTATCCTGCTAATAAATGTTAAAATGCCAAATTGTTGGCATTTTAACATTAATGAGCAGGATAAATTTTAGTCCCAGCTGAGCTGAGCATGAAAAAAAGTTTTATAACCTCAAAACCAGGAATGTCATGTTCATAAAAATGAATTCTACAGGAAGGGTTTGATGGTCAAACTATGCTGAATGTTGCTCATCTAGTAAATGGAAAGTTAAATTTTTGACAAAAGAGAGAATTATGTAACAGATAAACAAAGAGAAAAATAATTGTGAAAAAAGAGGACTTTATTGAAGGAAAATACTGATTTGGATAAAATACATACCATTTTCTAAAACTATTAATAATATTTAAAACAAACCCTTTAAAATTTTAAAAGTAAAAGAAGCTACAAGTAGCATGAAACAATTCATAATTCACCACACCCAACTCCTTTAAATAAAAGTGACACACTTTGATGAGAATATTCAATAAAGACAGAATTTCTAATTCCATTTTCAAGTCAAAGAAAACAGATTTTTTTTCCTTTCATGTAAAGCACTTTAACATATATTTTTGGAAACACTGTTCGCTTCACCTAAATATTAAATCAATTTTTGAAACCTGAATCAATATTAACAAAGTTTTCAAAATGTATACACAAGCTGAATAAGACGAGATCCAATTCACCATGTCTAAGAAAAAACTAAAATGAAATAAAAACACTACAGGTCATACACTGCATAGCTTTACTGAGAATACATGATAAATGATATATAATTCAAATGCGTATGAAATTATATTCTCTTTAATAAATGAATATAAATGTAAAAAAAATATTTGAACACATATGGTGTAATACATGATAATATGGCAAGCTTTGATTTGAGCCGCATCATGGGAAAACCAGATTTTGGCCTATGCAAAAACAAAGACGCAGATCAGCTTCGCAGAAACTGCAAAGCTGATCTGCGCCTTTGTTTTTTGCTGCACGGTTAGTATAATTTCTCTTCTTCTTAGATCCGAAATTTCAAGCTTCTAGCCTGCTTCTATGACTGTACATGTCGGTTTGTGTCAGACCTGGTCAGAAACCCCAAAGACTGGTTTTCTCGCGTCGCGGCTCATGAATTCAGAAGCCAACTAGAATGAAAATGACCTAAATTTGTAAATCTAAAATAAAATATGAGCCGCGACAATAGAAAACTTCTTTGGTGTTTCCAGCCAGGTCCGACACAAACCGACCTGTACAGTCTTGGAAAAAAATGCTTGAAGCTTATTTCGGATGAATTGTACTATCCATGTAGCGAAACAAAAGTGCTGATCAGCTGTGCAGTTACTGCACAGCTGATCTGCACCTTTGTTTTCGCATAGTCAAAAATCTGTTGTTGTTTTCGTGACAAGGCTCATATGAAAACATGAACAATGTTGAGGCTCCATGGAATCCCAACGGATAACAAGAGTTCAAAACACTATTAGCCTCAGAAGGTTGCTAAAGAGTTTGTCTTGAAAATAAAAATAAACTTTAAAGGCTAAAACCATCAATGTTTTGAACAACTAATCCCACACTAATTATCCAGACACAACAAATACGACTGGGAACAACCAATGCAGATAATGTCAATATAAGATTGTAGTATTCATATAGTGTAAACTCAGTTTTCGCAAGACTTATTCTGCGAATGAGTATTCGTGTAGTCTATCAAGATTACTGTAACTATTCAAATCAAATCAAATCAAATAAATTTATTCAATCCAATACAGGCCACCGGCCCATAATAGAAAAACATTGACATTATCATTCATATACGAGTGACAATACAACAATTGTAACAAGTATAGCAAAAAGTGCAGCAAAATGATACAATATAACAATCTCTACACATAATGTTTTGTTTGTTTGTTTGTTGGTGTGCTTTTCTTCTAAAATCAACAACGTTCAAAATGCAAAATATATCGTAACAGTGCACTAGAGGGTCAAACATAATTGATACTACCAGTTATCAGTTTAGAATAATACATGTATACTCTATGTGTCTATAAAACTGTAAACTTTATAATATGTATTTTGCTTCTTCTATTTATTACCGGGAACTTTGAATCCGAATATGCAACGAATATGGCAATTAATTTAGTGAAAATTAAGTTCTTGCGAACATTTCTGAATTCACAGCACGTTTCTGGGAACAGATTTCCTTGGATCATTATGAACCCTTAAAAGTTGTGCCAGAAAGGTATTAACATATATGCACTACACAATGTCAAATATTGATTGTATCATTTGTGGTTGTTGTCAGTCACTTTGCTTGTCTCTGTATAATTGGTGTGAGCCCTAAACTGCTGAGAAACTGCAAAAGTCTGTATAAGCATGTCTGATCATGATCTCTGAAACCCAGTAGACCAGGATCAGACAACAAACATTATTCAGCTGTCATGAAACCTCAACATAAAGCAAGGTAATAACTAAACGGTCCCAATTCAAGCCAATAATTCAGAGAAAAGGTTCAATTCTTGATGTAAATAATCTGTTGTCAAACACATTTTCAAGGCAAATCCTTGCACATCTATTTTGAAATAGAACTTAAATTTTTTGTCAGCCAATATTCAAACAATGTAAATATTTTGTACTCATTTAAAAAAAGTAGAAAACATTTTCAAAATGTTTCGCATGAACCCTTCATGGAAAAACTCGACAACAGAATAAATACATTGTAGGTGACTACTAAGTAGTTAATTCACAAATTTATCTTAAAATTCTCATCGCCATAGCTGTTCTTACATGTTATCTTTTGAGCATGTGCGTGAACAAACCAACAATTTGAGTTCCAACCAGTTCCGACACAAACGAGGCTGTCACAAAAAAGAGCTAGAAGCTTGAAATTTCGGATTTAAGTAACTATACTATCCGAGTAGCAAAAACAAAGGCGCTGATCAGGTTCGCAGTTACTGCGAAGCTGATCTGCGCCTTTGTTTTCAACGGCAGATTGATGGTTTTCCCATTGAGCAGCTCATTTAAAATTTAAAAATCTTTCCATCTAAAATTACTAATAAAAGAATAACTAAAATACAAATCTAAAGGTGCAGTCACACAGTAGCTTATAAGCCAAACACGTGCCGTTTTTTAGCCAAAAACGTGCCGGACGTATGAAAATCTCGTGCTGAAGATTCTGGATATATAAAAAATTATTTGCTTAAACTTTTATTTGCAGTCACACATTTTCGTGTGGCTGAGGCGTGTGCTAGACGTATAAAAATTTTAACACACAGAAAGTTTTGGAGTATGTTTGTGTTACACCTAGACACACTAAGCACATGCTATAGGAGCGTATCAAACATTTAACGCTCCACAACGCTTTGGGTAATGTTAATGAAGTGTTCGGCTAGCACCCCAACCAATTTTTCGTAAAATCAGAACGCATATGTAGTGTATACTAAAGTGCCTCAGACATGCACCAAATGCGTTCAGAAGATATTCAACCCACCTGTAACGTGCGTGGAACTTATTTGTAACATATAAGACACACGTCTGAGACACACCGAGCTTCTGAATTTTTTTTTAAATCTTTAGACACCAAACACGCCTGGAACAGGCATCAACCTAGCGACATAGTACATAAACATACACCAAGCTTACAATATGCACATGTAACATGTTTCTCAAGTGTCTTAATTTTACATTTTTGTCAACACGCCCAGCATGCGTCTGGCTTATATGTCGCTATTAGCGGCCCGCTAATGTGTGCCTTCTCTTTAAGGTTTTAAAAGTCACACTCAATGCAGAAAACTTTTTATTATTCATAAGTTTTCTCATCCTTCTGCCCATTACATAAAAAGTAAAATTATATTATCTATGAAGTAAAAGAATTTACCGGTACCATAATCTTAGGAAAAATAAATACATCATTTTTATACATGTATATACATAATCATAATACAGTCTATTTGTACATGCTAAATGAAAACACATGCTGCAGCACAGACAAGTTGAAACCAGTTAAAATGTCTATGCATCTTGACTTCGATCAGTATGAAACCTTGTTTTGTTTCTTCCTGTTTTAGTCGGTAAACAGCTATTTATAGCTGATGTTATATGTGTAACACAATCAGACTTAGATAATTATTTTACATAGACCATTTATTTTGCTCTAAATATGAGCCATAGCATGCAGAAACCAACAATTTGGGTTTCCAACAAGGTCCGACAAACCTGTACAGTCACAGAAGCAGGCTAGAAGCTTGACATTTTGGGTTAAAGTAGAAGAGATATTGTACTATATGTGTAGTGGAAACAAAGGTGCTGATCAGCTGTGCAGTTACTGTACAGCTGATCTGCGCCTTTGTTTTCACAAACACATTTTGTTGGTTTTCTCATGCAGTTGCTCATATTTCTTCGTGTGTACAATGAGAAGCCCTATAATAAAGGCTGGAAGATATCATCGTCTGATCTATGCTTTCTGTTAGTGGCTGCCATATACTGTAAGTTCGGACAGTATGGTGTGACTTTTATTTCGCAAATTCTCTATTTCCGAATTATTAAAGAGTTCTTGTATTCGCGAGGGAGTACTTAATTTTCGCAAGACAATAAATTCGCAAATATTAGCTAAAATTAAGTTCTTGAGAACATTTCCGAATTTACAGTATTCTGGTTTGTTGTGTAATGTGAAAGCTGATTTGACAATCATGAAATAAATAGTCTGGTCGAAGACACACATGTCTTACAACCAAAGAAGTGATGATTTAACTCGTAAATATTAAAGGCTGAATATTATCTTAATATTGTAAGCTCTCGCAAATGGTCCCTTTGATAGACATACAAATATTGTAGCCCTAGTTAAATTTGTTTAAACAAAACATTGTGTATTTTTAACTGGAATGCTTCTTGAGTAAAAAGATGTCTAACTCGCTTTTAATGCCTGATGAAAGCTTTTATCTCCACAAACTGTTATTCTTGCTTAATTCACCAGAGCATTATTTTTTCTTTTTTGTTTTGTTTATATAAATGTAAAACTGTTGGGATTTTAACACAATGAGCTTGATGAATGAATGGCTTTATAGATAATCTAAATCTTAAAATTGCATCAACTTTTAACTGTTTTACAATTTGCGCAAATCTAATGCCCAGTCTAGTTGGTAGTAGATATAGTTTTATAAACTTAAGTCACGATTTAATATGAGATTCCAGCTCCACCAACCAACATTATGCACCAGTCATTTGTAAACACTGCTCCCCCACCTATGGGGAAGGGTGGGGATTATGACTTTTCAGCTTTCAATGCCCTGCTTTGCCTAGCCCTTCGCAATAGAAAATCTCCCTGGGGTAAGGATCCTGATGTCAAAACCCTGTCATTTCCCATGCACTGCAGGGACACTTGAAAAGCAATTGCCCTACACTTTAGCCCGGCTAATGGTTACAAATGACTGGTGCATTAAACTCTCAAAAGACTCTTTTGAGATGAAGAATAATCCGGCACTTGTAAGCTATATACTGACAAAACCATATGAGCCACTGCATGGGAAAACCAACAATCTGCAAAGGCGAAAACAAAGGCGCGGATCAGCTTTGCAGTAACTGCGAAGCTGATCAGCGCCTTTGTTTTCGCTACACGGATAGTACAATTCCTCTACTTTCTAAATACAAAAGCTCCAGCCTCTAGCCATCTTCTGTTACTGTACATGCTGGTTTGTGTCGGGCCTGTTCGGAAACCACATTGTTGGTTTTCCCACGAGGCGGCTCATATATCTTCTCTTTGTTTTACAACAGGCTAGCACCATTTTACTTTCACTATATACACAATATATACAACCATAAAAACTATTTTATCACAGCCGCAATCCACCATTTCTCAAATCTGTCTGGATCACTCTATGGTCCCGTAAGTCTGTATTCCTTTTGTTGGAATTCCGTAAGTCATAATCTGTATTGCTTGAGTCGTAATCTCGTAATCCAGGATTCTGAGGTTCAATATCATCTATCAAGTTCAACTGATTCATAAGATTGCACTTTAGTTCATCCATGTCATTGCTATCCATGTTACTTGCTGTAGTTTGTTTGTCTGTGTTGTGGTCTGGTGTGTCAGGCCGATTATCTGAGGCGGTATTACCATGAAATTCTGGACATAGAAGAAAAGGAATAAAGTATGAATAGTCTCGTAAAGAAAACATTTTTTTCAATAACATGTCACTTATATGACAACAAAAAGGGAAAATTAGATGTGCAGTATGTGTAGTTGATCAGTGCCTTTGTTTTTCACAATAACCACATTTGAGCCGTGTCATGAGAAAAGCAACCAGAGGACCATTGATCCTGAGAACGCTCACCTGAAGCCTGATCTTGGAGTATTAAGTCATCATGAAATGACCTTGACCTTGAATACTCACAAACCTTTATTGACTTCATAAGTTGTCAGCATCTGCAAAGTTTCAGGTTTCAGGCTGCAATAGTTTCCAAACCCAGTGATTTCTGAGAAAACATAATTTTAATTTTGATATTTAATTGACCTTGGGACCCAAGGTCAAGAAACGACCTTGGCCTTCATTAATTACTTACCTTCTTTGACTCCATTAGTTGTCTGCAGCTAGCAACTTTCAGGTCTCAGGTCATGCTATGGTCATCATTTGATCAAACTATGATGGGCTGTAGTCCCAAATGCTACATACCAAGTTTCGTGAAAATCGGCCTTCCGGTTCATGAGAAGAAGATTTTTGAGTGGTTTTTACCATACTTAGGCATGGCGACCATCTTGGTCATGTGACCCCAATTTCGATATCAAACTTTCGTTCCCCCTACTCATGGACACTCCACATAAAATTTCACTTTGATTGGCCAAGCAGTTTCAGAGAAGGAGATCTTTGAAAAGTGTGTATGGACGACGGACTGGCCAAGGTCAAGAGATGACCTTGAACTAAATTAATCACATACCTTCATCTACTCCATTAGTTGTTTTCATCTACCACTCTTCAGGCCTCAGGCTGCAATAGTTTTCAAAAAATCCATAGTTTTAACTTTTTCCCATGTAAAAGCCTATGTTTCCAAATTTGACCTTGCCATAAAATAGGTCAAGGTCAACCCAGGGTCATCATTTTAGCAAATTATGATGGGGTGGAGTCCCAGATGCTACATACCAAGTTTCGTGGAAATCGGCTCACCGGTTCTGGAGAAGAAGACTTTTTAAGAGTTTTTACCATATATGGGCGTGGCGGCCATCTTGGTCATGTGACCAAAATATCGCGAACAAATTTCAATGCCACTACCCAAGGAGGCTACACATAAAATTTCAACTTGATTGGCCAAGCGGTTTCAGAGAAGAAGATCTTTGAAATTGTGGATGACGTCACGACGACAGACGGATGGATGCCGGATCATGGGTATACTATAAGCTCACCTGTGAGCCTTCGGCTCAGATGAGCTAACAATGTGGTTCCCGATCAGGTCTGACACAAACCGAGCTGTACAAAGACAGAAGCAGGCTAGAAGCTTCAGACTTTGGATTAAAGAATAAGAGGGCTTGAACTATCTGTGTAGCAAAAACAAAGGCACTGATCAGCTTCACAGTTTCGCAAAATGTTGGTTTTGTCGTGATGCAGCTCATTTGATGGAAGCCCATCACATAAGGCCACATTGTCAAAGAATAAAATTCCAGAATGCAAGAGAATTATTTGAGCCGAGTCATGAGAAAACCGAATCTTTGCTGATTTGAAAACAAAGGCACAGATCAGCTGTGCAATAATTGCACAGGTGATCAGCGCCTTTGTTTTCGCTACTCGAACAGACTATTATGTTTTCGCTACTAGAATAGACTAGTATAGTACAATCCCTATTTAATGTAAGAAATTTCAAAATTCTAGCTAGGTCAGTTTGTGTCAGACCTGGTCGGAAATCCTGACGCTCGTTTCTCTCACGTCGTGGCTTATTTAAAGCATACTAACCAGTATTGGGCAAGACCTCCTCCCATTTGTACAGTGAAATATCCATTTTCTGCCGTACCCAGTGATTCCTTTCCACACTGTTGATGGTAGCCCGGCACTTAGGATCAGGGTGTAACAGCCACAATATCAACATCTGGAGCTCTAGAATAGATTTTAGAGATGACAATGAGTAACTTTCCTTGGGTACTCTCTAGTAACTTAGTCAAATACCAACAACTACAATGTACCAATAAAATATTTTTGCATTTAGAAGCTTTGTTCGTTTGATCAAATTATACAAAATTCTAAGTAATAATGCAGTACAGTAACTGCATAGCTGATCATTGACTTAAAGTTTCAACTTTATTTATTTTACTTCAATTACACAGAAAGCTCATGGAACTTATATACGGGTTCTTGAAGGCGCGGATGTTGGCTTTATATGGTCAAACATGGTGGAGGAAACCGGAGAACCCGAGGGAAAAACGCCTAATCTGGACGGGTGACCACTACCCTGCCACATCCCTTGACCAGGATTCAATCCTGAATTGCAGAGGTGACAAGCGAGTGCCTTAAGCGCTACACTATCCAGCGACTTTGATTCTGCTACATGGATAGTACAATCCCTATTCTTCTTAAATCCAATTTTTTTGCTTCTAGCCATCTTCTACGACTGTCCAGGCCAGTTTGTCTCAGACCTGATAAGAGACTACGAAGACCGATTTTCGCAAGACGTGGCTTCAATGTAAACATGGTTTTCTCCATCTTTCATGATTGATTACGAGTTAAGTGACAACTTACCACTTGACACAGTGAAGGGCGGTTTCAGCTCACACTTAATGGTTTCGTCCACATCAAAGAATGGATTCTCTCCGAAAACCAGGGTATATAGAGTTACTCCCAGGGACCACATCTCAAGCTCAGGACCATAGTACCTGTTAACAGATAAAAAGTTTCAAAGAGATCAGGGCCCAGTTGTTCAAAACTAACGACTTCGTTAGTTAACCTTTCGTTAAAATTTCAAACATTAATAATACAAATACACTGTTATTTTTTGTTGAAAAAATGTGAGAATCCTTTGCACTGCAAAGGATTCTCACATTTTTTCAACAAAAAATAACAGTGTATTCGTTAATTTAGCTGATATTTGCTTAACAAATTTATGTATTAACGATATCGTTAAGCTAACAATGCTTTGAACAACTGGGTCCAGCTTTCGCAGTAGAATTGCTGTGAAGAAGTTCACTGTTTAGATTACCGATTCTAATGCAATTGAGAATGTAACGTGATGTCTGATTGGATAATGTAAAAAATTGAGAATGTAACGTGATGTTTGATTGGATAATGTAAACAATTGACAATGTAACGTGATGTCTGATTGGATAATGTAAAAAATTTGCGACAGTGTATATACCATCAGAAACCCAACGTCATGAGCAACGTCGCTTGTGATTGGTTAATGTCTTGGTTATACTACCCTCATGACGCTCAAGTTTCGTGAAAAACAATGCATTTTCGATGTTTATAGATAAAAAGTACATTAGAATGGGGATAAAAATTTTCAAATTTTTCATTTGGGGTGGTATATCGTCGTATATACGGTTGAAAATCATGTTTTACGGCTTCGCTGATGCGTCGCAGTAAAACAAGATTTCCGACCATATATCCGACAATATTACACACCAAATGAAAAATTGAATACAGTTATCCCCTAAATCATGAGCATCTAAACCTTATAGTAATTCCATCTGCATCTTTAAAAATGTGATTTTATTCAACATGTTCAAATTCAAAGCAACTTTGTTCCTTTAAAAATGTGCTGCGACACAAGAAAACTGGTCTTCGGGGTTTCTGACCAGAAATGACACAAACCAGCCTGTACAGTCACAGAAAAAGGCTAGAGGCTGGAAATTTTAGATTTAGAAAGTAGAGGAATTGTACTAAACATATGGGCTTATCGTAACTGCAAAGCTTATCTGCGCCTTTGTTTTCACATTGGCAAATATCAGGTTTTCTCATGACGCGGCTCAATCAGGCCACAATTATTCTATTTCTCTCCTTTTTTTAAATATTAAGTATATTAATATATATTACACTCACTTGTTCCCCATAAGCACTTCCGGACTACAGTACTCCAGCGTCCCACAGAACGTCCCAAACAATTTTCCCGGCTCCATGTGTGCTACGGCTCCAAAGTCAATCAGTTTAATCTCAAACTTCTCGTTCACAATCACATTCTCATCTTTGATGTCACGATGTAGGATGTTCTTACTGTTTAGGTATGACACCGCAGAAACCATCTGAAAAGAAGGAGACATTTCTAAAATAAATTCAACTTCAAGAATTATACTAGAGCCATATATATTATGATAATTCTTCAAAACTGATACTGACTGATATTAGCCAAAAGCCAAATTCAAATCAGATGTGACATAATTTCATGATTTGAACATAGGTTTTGGCCTCATTGATAATGGCTTCAAAGAGTTAGTTGCATACATATTTATGCAACAATAAAATTTGAGCCACCACATGGGAAAACCAAACATCTGCGAAAAAAAGGTGCAGATCAGCCTCGCAGTAACTGCGAAGCTGATCACTGCCTTTGTTTTCGCTACTCGGATAGTACAATTCCTCTTCTATTTAAATCCGAAATTTCAAGCTTCTAGCTCTTTTCTGTGCTTGTACAGGTCGGTGTGTGTCTGACCTGTTCGGAAACCAATTTGTTGGTTTTCCTACGAGGCGGCTCATTTATGTAGGAACTGCTTGAATACAAATTAAACACTATAATAACCAAGCTACAACATCCGCCCTTTAAATTTTGTAACTTACCTGTCTAAATATGTAGCTAGCGAGTGGTTCATCCATCCTGGGACTTCTGTCAATGAATTCAAACAGATCCATCCCTGAGCCATGCTTCTCCATAACCATCTGGATAAACTCGGCATTCTCAAACACATCCAACACCTAGGAGAAGAATTCAAAGAAACAGATAAATGAGCCACCTTGTGGAAAAACCAACAATGTGGTTTCCGAACAGGTCTGACACAAACCGACCTGTACAAGCACAGAAAAGAGCTAGAAGCTTGAAATTTCGGATTTAAGTAGAAGAGGAATTGTAGTACCCGATTAGCGAAAACAAAGGCGCTGATCAGCTTCGCGGTTACCGCGAAGCTGATCTACGCCTTTGTTTTCGCCTAGGCAGATTGTTGGTTTTCCCATGTGGCGGCTCAAATTTCACAATCTGAAAAGATCCTCTCACACCCCATGTTATCAAAATTTAAGGCCTCATCACACATAAGCCAAAGTCCCTCGACAAAGACTTGTGAAAATGAGTTTTTTCTCTGATTTATCTACTGTTTTACGCCCCAGTAAACACCTGATGTCCCAACATGACCAAGGCTGTTAAATGGGATGCAAGGTAATAACTCGAACAAACAAAAAAAAAACATTTTCGCCATAAAACGCAAGTCTGCGTCGAGAGACTTTTGCTTATGTGTGATGAGACCTTTAGTTTGCTTGGGTTATCTGAATCTTTTAAATATACTGAGAGGAACTAGAAACTTAAGTTTTGTCTTTAGAGAGTCCCTGTTTTGAATCAATACAAAAAATTGGTTTCCTATTATAAAAATTGCTTAAAGTAACGCTTCTGTTACAATATTGGTTCGTCACAAAATAAGAAATTTGCCCAGGGGACTGTCTCTGGTCAGATTTTTGACGCAATGGTCAAAATCAGAGTGTTCAAATTCATTTATCTAATCCAAAGCTCAACTGTATGATGCTGTAAAGAACCATAAATCTTTATTTGTGTCTCAAACCAATGGAGCTTTAAGAAAGTTGTCCCCTGTACATTTTATGCATTGAAAATCACACGTTAGTATTCCCCGAAGTTCTCAACTTAACGTCATAAACGTAGCCATTATTTTGCTTCCATTGCGAGTTTGCAGACTTTTTCTTCCATTAGGTTTTTAGAAATTGTCACATGGTATCAATTTTGCACTGTAAGCAGTTTTTGCATAAACGTAAACGTCCGCTCAACTATGCTTGACGTCACATTGACGTTTGAAGTGTAGGTGAACCACGCTTTCCTGTACAAGGAAACTAATCCATTTAAACTTTATTTAATGCGTATATCATTTGCTGATCTAATGAAACGCCTGTTTGCAAAAAAAGGTACCTGAATTCCTAACTTTGACGTGACGCTAACAATAAAAACGTTAACATTGTAAACACCGACAGCGGATTAAAGATTTCAATGTCGAGAAGACAAATGCCTTGTCTGAGATTCAATGCACACCAACTTTAATCATTCATCATGAAAATTCTTTACCGACATAAGAAAACGTCGAAAATGCACTTTCATGTTTGACGTCAAAACTTAAACTTAACGTTTTGCAGCTAAACATTTCACATTAACATTATGTTGAGCAAATTCTAATGACTTCGATCGCAGATGTTTATGCTCGTTAACTTACATCATCAAAAATGCCTCTTGTCATGGTCGTGCATGAGTTTTCGTATGAAAACGTCAAAATGACGTAACTCAATTCCAAATGACGGAATGCAATTTTCAAAATGCAAAATGTATAGCAGAAGTGCACACTGTCATAATCAAAATATACCAACTAGTTATATGTAAATTATATCTAAAATAAGCAAAGAATAAAAAAATGTTGGAAACTTAAGTTTCTAGTTCCTCTCAGTATAGTTTACTGGTGACATGCCAAATGACAAAATCTCACCAGAGGGTTATGCAATGTTGTAGCTTAAAATCCAAGCCAACAATTTGTTTGGATGGAGCCAATGCTTCCTGCTTCACTTATCAAGTAATATTAAGTACTGCTATGGCAATTAATGTCTTTCCAATGGAAACAATGAACCCTTCATTCTAAAATACAACAATCTACAGTAGTTTTCAACAACAACTTTTTTTGGTTCTTTTTTTTTCAGTCTGATTTGTTCTTTGATCAGCATTAACACATAAAATACCTTCACTATATTTGGATGGTCCAGCTTGCGTAAGATGCCGACTTCCTGAGGTATTCTGCCATACTCGTCATCCTGTATCCAACAATCACTGAACACCTTACCTCGTCTGATGAATTTCACGACCACCTGTACAGCATATCAACATTTGAGCTACGTCACGAGAAAACCAACGTGGTTTCTAACTAGGTTCGACACAAACTGGCCTGTACAGTCAGAGAAGCAGGCTAGAAGCTTGAAATTTTGGATTTAAGAAGAAGAGGAAGTGCCATGCAGCAAAAAAAAAAAAGGCACTGATCAGCTTTGCGGTTACTGCGAAGCTGATCTGCATCTTTGTTTTCGCATAAACAGATTGCTGGTTTTCTCATGAGGCGGTTCATTTATTTTTTTTTTAAATCTCTACTACTCTTCATTCATAAATCAGTTGAAACAGCCGATAGAATACCTTCTCCATATCTTGTCTTCTCACTGATTATGTCACAAAACCAAAGCCAAATTACCATAATTTAATTATAATTACAATTACTCATGATTACTTTGAAAATTGCATTTAATTACAATTACTGATTACAATGACCACAGCTCTGATAACAAATACCTTCTCCATGTCCTGTCTTCTCAGTGCCAACTTCACAAAACCAAACGCTCCTTTCCCTATAGAGTGCAGAGTCTCATACTTCTCCCTGTATGGCCCGTAGTTTATCGCTCGATCTTCCTCTGTCTCCACCGCTGACCTGGAAACCAATGATGGGTGGGAGGCGGAACTTGCTGTCAATGATGGGTGGGAGACAGAGCTTGTTGCCAATGATGATGGATGGGAGGCGGAGCTAGTTGTCGGGGGCGACAGAGGCGGGTCTTCATTGTCTGTCACATTTTCTTTGGAGGCAGATCTTGCTCTTTCTGTCAGCAGCTGGGAATATAATTTTTATGATATGAAACAAGTAGCCCAAGGGCAACAATCGCTCACCTGACAGTCAAAACAAGCAGTTACAGAGAAGATCTTTGAAAAGCATATATGGACAACAGATGGGCCAAGATCAAGACATGAACTTGACCTAAATTAATCATATACCTTCATCTAATCCATTAGTTGTTTGCACCATCTTGGGTTTTTACCATCTTGGTCATGTGACCTGGATTATTTATATATACATTGGTTCCCACTTCCTACAGATGCTTCATATAAAATTTGGCTTTGATTGGCCAAGCGGTTTCAGAGAAGAAGATCTTTGAAAATGTGAACACACGGACGGACGGACCCACCCACGCACGGCTCAAGTACCATACTATAAGCTCCCCATGAGCCTTCGGCTCAGGTGGGCTAACAAGAGGACCAATGGTCCTGTAAACGCTCACCTGAGAACTGGGATATGCAACCTAAGCTGACCTTGCCATAAAAAAGGTCAAAGCCATCCTAGGGTCATGATTTATACAAACATTGTAGAGCTGTATTCATTGATGCTTCAGGCCAAGTTTCAAAATCATAGGTCTTCCGGTTCTGAAGAAGAAGATTAATAATGGTTTTTGCTATTTATAGCCATGGCGGCCATCTTGGTCATGTGACCTTGATCATTTATATTAACTTTCATTCTCCCTTCCTAAGAATGCTCCACATGAAGTTTGGCTTTGATTGGCCAAGCCGTTTCAGAGAAGAAGATCTTTGAATATTATGGTAACACACATGTATATTGCCCCGGGTGGGGGCAGACCTGCCCCTGGGGTCCAATTTTTTTTAGGATCATAAACCTTCAGTCCATTTGCCCATTTCCATGAAGATTTTTCCCTTCAAAAGACATTTTGACAATTTTCCCCATTCAAATGCATGGGAGCCCTATGTTGACCTTGCCTTAGAATAGGTCAAGGTCATCCCAGGGTCATGATTTATATAGACTTTGTATAGCGCCTCTCCCTGATGCTTCATGCTAAGTTTCAAAATCATAGGCCTTCTGGTTCTGGAGAAGAAGATTTTTTAAGCTTTTTTTTCTATTTATAGCCATGGTGGCCATCTTGATCATGTGACCTTGACCATTTATATAAACTTTCATTCCCCCAATACTACATATAAAATATGGCTTTGATTGGTCAAGCAGTTACTGAGAAAATTAAGTTTAACATTTAATTTGTAACTGAACTTTGGCCAAGGTTAAGAAATGACCTTGACCTTTAATACTCACACCATTGGCTCAACATGTTGTCTGTATCTACCAACTTTCAGGTCACAGGCTACAAAACTTGCAGAAAAATTCAATGTTTTCACTTTTTTCCATTGAAAAGCCTATGTAACCAAAATTGAGCTTGCCGTAAAATAGGTCAAGGTCAACCGAAGGTCATGATTTATATAAACTATGAATGACCAGAGTCCCCGATGCTACATACCAAGTTTCATTGAAATCGGTCTATCGGTTCCAGAGAAGAAGATTTTTTTATGGTTTTTACCATATATGGGCATGGCGGCCATTTTGGTCATGTGACCTGGACCACTTATATAAACTTTCGTTCCCCCTTCCTAAGGATGTTCCACATGAAGTTTGGCTTTGATTGGCCCAGCAGTTTCAGAGAAGATCTTTGAAATTGTGGACGGATGACGACGGACGACGGATGACATATGACGGACGGACGCCGGAGCATGGCCATCCTATAAGCTCACCTTGTGAGCCTTCGGCTCAGGTGAGCTAAAAATGGGCCTTTGGAGTTTCCGACCAGGCCTGACAAAAACCCGCCTGTGCAGCTACAGAAAATGGCTGGAAGCTTGAAATTTCAAGTTTTGGAAGAAGACGCATAATACTATCTGTGAGCAAAAAACAAAGGCGCTAATCAGCTTTGCAGTAACTGCGCCTTTTTTTTTTCGCTTAAGTATTTTGTTGGGTTTCTTATGCAGTGGCCCAGCTTGTCCTAGTCATGAATCAGTTTGTCATGGAAAATTGTTATTGAACCTCGGATTTATAGTCTCGTCTATAGGACTGGAGAAGCCCTAAATAGTGTAATTACATGGGTAATAGGATTTCAGAAAATAGTTCATTCAAAATGTATACAACTTCCTTGTAGACCTAATGCTAACTGAAAATGCGATTTCGTTCAAATCATTCTTCTGATAAGATTGTAAAGGCCATTAGGGTGTTTTGGACAAAAGAAAGACATCTATTAGTTACCTCTCCTAAGCTAAAATTGGACTGGTCCATGGTACTGTTGAAGCTAGTAGCCAGTGTTAGGTTAGCATATGACCGTCCACACTCCCCGGGCTCTTCGGGGTCACGTGACACCCACATACAGTAGATATAGTTCCCGTCCTCTAGCTGGACTCGCTTGATTTGGAACACAATACCTGGAAACAGTGGAGAAAAGATAGTCCTTTAAGTAGGTCGCAATTCAAGTCCCGAGGTTATAAAACTATTTTTCACGCGCTGACAGACAGCTCAGCTGAGACTAAAATTTATCCTGCTCATAAATGTTAAAATGCCAACAATTGTTGGCATTTTAACATTTATAAGCAGGATAAATTACAGGCTGTGGTGATCTAAACCTGAAATTTCAATTTATTTGGGCTTTTTCAGTATTTATGAGCTATTGAAATTTTACGCTCAGCTGAGCTGAGCATGAAAAAAGTTTTATAACCTCGGGGCCTGGGCTTAACAAAGAGACCTTCTAACTATTCAAGAACTGACAGTGAGATAAAAATTTGGCATTCGTTTATTTAGAGGATAACTGTATTCAAATTTTTCATCTAGGGCGGTATATTGTTGGATTTAAAGTCAGAAATTTTGTTTCAAGTCCAAGTGTCAGCAGGGCCGTAAAAACATGATTTACGAGCAAATATACATACATGAAAAATTTGAATATCGTCTTGTTATCCCCATTCTAATGTTATTTTTAACTATAATTGTCGAAAATGCATTGTTTGTCATGAGCATCACAAGCAACGTATAACCACAAC
The DNA here is from genome assembly GCA_964017185.1 of Rugalucina vietnamica. NCBI lineage: Eukaryota > Metazoa > Mollusca > Bivalvia > Lucinida > Lucinidae > Rugalucina > Rugalucina vietnamica. Next base: position 42,608,734 of record OZ024879.1, read on the forward strand.
TTTAACCAATTACAAGCAGTGTTGCTCATGACCTTTGGTTTCTGACGGTAGAATGTATTGTTGCGAATTTTTGATGTTATCCAATCATATGACGCATTACATTCTCAAGTGAATTAGAGTTATGAATTCAATGCAGTTTTTGAAACAGCCAACGCTGTTACCATGAATCAGACCAAGAATACACAAGTAGAATGAAACCTCTGAGAAATTGAAATCTGACAATTAATCTGAAGATAAATATTAAATAAGCTCCTTTCAGAAATTAGGCCAAAAAAAAAAATATGCTTGTTTCCGGTAACGTCTCCAAATTTTTTGGGGTCGGTAGGTAGGAAAACTTTTTTTTTTTTGTTCATTTTTTTTTTTTTTTCAATTTTGATTGGTGAATCGCCACCAAGTGGCTGCAGGATATTCCCCCATTTGCCTTTGTTTACAAGAACCACATGGCCCTTTCTTACTAGCCACGAATACGAAAAGGCATCTCTTGATACACATGCAGATGACATGGCATGCACAACAATGACTGAAATGTGAGGCCAACGGCAATCGGTTGCGGTTGTAAAGCTGATCTGGTTTTGCTATAGCTGGTAAAACGATTTATCTTGATGCAGAGGGCACAATAGCCTCAAACATGATATACTATTCCACATGTCTTGTGGGGACCGTACTCAGTATCATAATATAGAACAAGTGATAATTGTCATTTTGAGTAATAACAAGGCGACACAATTCATCGTCAGCGAGTGTGAATGACACCCATTGTTTTCTTACAAATGTTACACCCTATGGGCGGTAGGCAAAAAAAGTTGTAAAAAACAAGCGAAGCGATATCCATCCCGAACGGCGGATCGTAGTAGACTTTCTTCACAGATTTACCGTTATAAATATGAATGACAGCCTGTTCAAATAAATTCATAGGTATAACGGTAAACATGTGGCCTAAGTCTACTGCGATCGTCCGGAATATACAGCACTCCCTTGAGATAATCGTCAGACTGCATTTAGATCGTAACAACGTTGTCTAACCTGTACGTAAATGTCATTAAATTCCTCCAAATCAGATAATCACCACTCATTATTCATGCACGCCAGACAATACGGACGTGTGTATGCGACTCCTGTTTAATCCAATTATTTGTACAGTAAAGAAATCAATTATCACTTGACCACGTGTTGATGAAGACATAAACACAGACAAAGAAGTTCACCTGTCAATCAAATCTGCGGCCTGCATTCAACACGAGCGCTCATTGGCCAATCGATTTTCCTCAAAGTACAAGACTGAACGCACGTATTTAGTTTTCAACGCGGCACGATCAAACGTCACAACAGCGGTGTTTTAAGTGTTACTGTAGAAACAGTGTACATCGCTCATTTCACCCAGTGAAATATATTGGACAAAAACGGTACCGACTTTACTATAAAAATTGCCAATTTCAGTGCAAATACTTTATTTGGGTCCGCTTTATTTGAGCAGCTTGATACGTTATAATGGTATCTCAATATTTTGGACTGTAATAATCGGCGACACTAAAACATAAAGTAACGTCACGTACAACATGCATTGACAAGTGACAGCCATACGCCGAAAATCTAGAATGCATGCGACCATCAACTTCTTCAAAAATCAGGTGCGCCCACTAATGATTTAGAGAATTTGTGTGTCTGATCTTATGGCTTGGAAACTCATACGTGCGTGAAGTCATGGATCGACCTTGAAAAAATAGATGGTCCAATGAGCGCTTATGTTGAATGCAGGCCGCGCCTACTATCGGCTCTCTGCAGATTTAATTGACAGATTAATTATGCGTCTGTTTTTCATCAGCGTGTGTCTATTGTAATTTAATTGAATTAAACAGACCGATATCCAATCCGTGTATTCTTTGGGAAAGGATGATTAAGAAAATGCTTTGAAAAAGGTTTGACAACTTTGTTAAATGATCTCGTTTACGGTCAGCTGATAATCCAATGCGGAATTGGCTTTTTTCACTGACCTATCTTAAGAAAACAATGGGTGTCATTCACGCTCGCCGGCGATAAATTTCAGGTTACCCGGAGGGCATCCTACCATAAAACTTAGCTTGGCCGACATCGTTTCAACCCAGTCGCAATTGCAATTATTTCTAACACTGTTTTGGCTGGCAATTATGGAGGAGAACATTGTTACTTTTTGCCGAAATGAAGGCCCCAACTGTTAGCGGACAGCATAATCGATTGTCGCCGATCAAGACAACTTTTTTCAATTTTCGATTTCACTCGCTTCGTTACAACACTAATGGAAAGGGCGATAATTCGCGCTAAAAGCCGGTATTCGCCGGAATCGGTGGTGGGAACAGAAATTGTACGTTACCGTATTTTTGTGATAGCAGACAGGGCGAAAAAAAAGTTACAGTCGGGTCAGTTTCGGGAGGGTCGGTCGGGTTACCGGAAACAAGAACTTTTTTTTTTTTGGCCTTACTAACAGTTGGATGATTAAAAGAATCCATCCTACCTAAATATGATGAGTCTCTATGTTTGCATTGCCCGGTAAAACTTCCCTCTGGGAGTATGACAGACTCCTGTGAACTGTAATCTGACGACTTCGACCCATTCCTAGACTTTGTCAGGTACCTCAATCCCTTTTCATGGTGTTCGAAACTCTGTAAACTTGGACTAGAGAAATTATTGCTGTTTTCAAAGTCAGACATATTCGTAAGTGGCGTACTGTACTTCTTATTTGCGTAGGAACTGTTTCCGCCATATCCATTGACTTTCAAGTCATTTCCTTTCAACCCCGAAAGATTGCTCGTGTTCGTTGAATCTTCAAAAGTCCTGTTACAGCTCAGCCTTGAGCTCAAGAACTGGTTCAAACTTGTTCTCAGAACATGTGACACATCCTCTTCTTTGATCTCATTTTCAAAGTCAGAACTCTGATCGCTGTTAATAAATGATTCGTTAAGCTGATAAGTGATTCCTGCTTTTCTATTGAATTTTTCCAAGTTTGATTTATCATTTGTTAGATTTACCTGATCTTTTTTATGGGGATCTGTTTTATGTCTATTAAAACTAGCACTTCTTGAATCAGAACTTGACATGGAGTCCCTAACTAGGTCACTTCTATCACCACTTGCATACAACCTAGAGGCATCCCTTAGCACACTAGAACTAGAATCAGTTCCAAGACTATAACTGCCCTTATTTGAATCATCTAGCTGATCGGATACTAGACTCATATTTTTCTCCTTGTGACCGGAATCCAGCTTTATCAGACCCATTGAAGCTGCAATCAATTCATCTGTAGTATTCAGTGGTCCATCCCCATCATCACTATCTGAGTCACATGATTTATCATCCCAGCCATGTGACTTGTCCTCTAAATCATGTGACATATCATGTGACTTTTCAAAACTGTTCCTATTTTCTTCCCCAGATGTATATGACAGGTCAGATTTTCTTTTATGTCTTGCCTTTTTGTTAATGATTAGATCATCAACAACATCTTTATTCCCACTATTCCCCTCATTAAGACCATACACAGCTTTTACCAATCCATCATTAGCCACACTACCATTTTCATCACTTAGACATTCTTTTGTATTCAAATTTTCATTATTTCTCCTGTATGTCCCCGTGTCAGCATCCAAGCTAAAAACCAGCGTTTTCACGGCTTCACTTTGATTTTGCACATTTTGATTTTCATCAATAGCTTTCACTGGGCTGATTTGATTCTCAACTTTATCTGAACACATTGGTGATTTGCTGTTTGAAATATTTTGATCAACATGGCTTATCTCCCTTGCTGTGAGGAGCGTTTCAGCGCTGGAGGTAGAAATAGTGCTGTGGCTGGTGGGAGAGTGTTCAAGGGGAGTAACTCTATCAGGCTCTTCAATAAGATTCAGTTGGACAGCAGGTTTTGGAGGCGTTTCTACAAGTTTTGAGGCAACCAAGATCTCTTTATCCATTTCACAACATTCATTGGACAACCTGAAATATAGATAAGACTCATACTGAGAAAATGGCTCCGAATTTTTTTTTAAACTAAAGACAATGATGCACTGACAATACTGCAATTTCAGCATTTGCATGAGAAAACCAACAATTTGGAGTTCCAACAAAAAAACAGCCTGTACAGTCACAGAAGCAGGCTACATTCTTGAAATTTAAGATTTAAGAAAAAGAGGAATTGTACTATCTGTGTAGCCGACGAAGCTGGTCTGCGCCTTTGTTTTCGCATATGCAAATTGTTGGTTTTCTCATGTGCCGGCTCATTTCACATGCTGATCTGTGCTTTGCTCTTTGCCTACAGCATTGACTGATAAGCGTTTTTGATGTACATGCCAAGCAACACCATGGAAAAATTTTTGTGAAAGTTATGTTGTTATAAACTACTTTCTTTTAAGCTCTAAAAAGTTGTACTATCTGCAATACCATTTGAGCCATGACACAAGAAAACCGGTCTTCGGGGTTTCCGACCAGGTCCAACACAAACCGGTCTGCACAGCCACAGAAGCTAGAAGCTTGAAATTTCGGATTTAAGAAGAAGATAAATAGTGCTATCCCTGCAGCGAAAACAAAGGCGCTGATCAGCTTCCCAGTTACCGTGAAGCTGATCTGCGCCTTTGTTTTCGCATAGACAAAAATCCAATTTCTCAGGACACGGCTCATATACCTTTTGATAAACTTATCCACAGAGGGTTTGTTTGGTGTAGAAGTGATGCCCGGCTCGTGGAGACTGAAAGCTTTGAGGTCAAAGTCTAGTTTCCCTTGGGCTATACTAGAGGTCACACTGCTTCCTATTCCAAGGTCATCACTGTCATCCTGTGTCAAACCTGGAGAAAGACAATACATGTACAATTCAGGTCAGTGAGCGCGGTGGCTTAGTGGTAGAGCATTGGACTCCAAATCCAGAGGTCCTGGGTTCCATCCCCACAAGCGGCACCATGTTCTGTCCTTATGCAAGACACATTAACTCCCTACAGTATTGATTAAACCCTAGAAGCGCTGGCTCCGTCATCCAGACATGACTGAAAAATTGTTGACTGGGACGTTAAGCTTCAATACAAACAAACAATAACTACAATTGAATCTCATTATAGCATGCCTCACTATGATGCAGTTTTCAATAGAACACAGCCATGTCATGGCTCCAATTCTGATTATTTTGCTATATGTCTACAGTAAGTAACCTCGCTACAAGACGGTTTTACTTTGGTGTATGTCTATGATCTCCAAAGATAGCGTTATAATGATGAGATTGATCTGTATCATTTACAATTTGTTAGGGGTAGAAGTAATCATGTAGACATCATGAATCAAACCTGAAAGTTGAGTAAGACCTTTAGGTAGACCCAAATGTTCAACCAGAAGACCAATGGTCCTGTAAACGCTCACCTGAGACCTGAGCTATATACATGTACCAATAAACTTGTTAGACTAGAATGGTACAATGCATGTATATAACCCTAGGGCAGGGTCAGAATAACTCCTGGAGTCAATGTCTTTTTCAAATCATAACCAGAGGACCAATGGTCCTGTAAACGCTCACCTGAGATCTGGGATATGCGACATTAGCTGACCTTGCCATAAAATAGGTCAAGGTCATCTGGGGGTCATGATTATACAAACTTTGTAGAGCTCCATTCACTGATGCTTCTGGCAAAAATTCAAAATTATAGGTCTTCAGATTCTTGAGAATAAGATTTATAAATGTTTTTGCTATTTATAGCCATGGCGGCCATCTTGGTCATGTGACCTTGACCATTTATATATACTGTAATTCCCACTTCCTAACAATGCTCCTCATAAAGTTTGGCTTTGATTGGCCAAGCAGTTTCAGAGAGAAGAAGATCTTTGAATATTACTGTAATAGACATGTATATTGCCCCGGGGTGGAAGCAGACAGACCCTTGGGGTCCAAATTTTTTCAGAATCACCAATTTTGAAAGCAGACAGACCCTTGGGGTCCAAATTTTTTCAGAATCATCAATTTTAAGTCCATTTGCCCATTTGCTGCAAGTTTTTCCCTACAAATGACATTTTAACACTTTTCCCCATTCAAATGCATGAGCGACCTATGTTAACCTTGCCGTAAAATAGGTCAAGGTCATCCCAGGGTCATGATTTATATAAACTTTGTAGAGCTCCAGTCACTGATGATTCACATCAAGTTTCAAAATCATTGGCCTTCTGGTTCCGGAGAAGATTTTTAAAGGTCTTTTTCTATTTATAGCCATGGCGGCCATCTTGGTCATGTGACCTGGACCATTTATATAAACTTTTTTTCCCTCTTCCCAAGGACGCTCCACGTGAAGTTTGGCTTTGATTGGCCAAGCGGTTTCAGAGGAGAAGATGTTTCAATATTTTGGAAATTTACATGTATATAGCCCCGGGGGCAGGGGCAGACAACCCCCAGGGGCAAAATTTTTCCATAATTATAAATCTTCTGTCCATCTGCCTATTCCCAGTAAGTTTTACCTATTAAATAGTATTTTACCATTTTTTCCCATTCAAATGCATTGGCGACCTAAGTTGACCTTGCCGTAAAATAGGTCAAGGTCATCCTAGGGTCATGATTTATATAAACTTTGTAGAGCTCCTGACCCTGATGCTACACACCAAGTTTCAAGATCATAGGCCATCTGGTTCTGGAGAAGAAGATTTTTAAATGTTTTTGCTATTTATAGCCATGGCGGCCATCTTGCTCATGTGACCTGGACCATTTATATAAACTTTCGTTCCCCCTTCCTAAGAATGCTCCACATGAAGTTTGGCTTTGATTGGCCAAGCGGTTTCAGAGGAGAAGATCTTTGAAATTGTGGACGACGGACGGACGCCGGAGCATGGGTATACTATAAGCTCACCTGTGAGCCTTCGGCTCAGGTGAGCTAAAAATTCAGTCCATTTGCCAATTAACTGCAAGTTTTGTCCTTCAAATGACATTTTAACTATTTTCTCCATTCAAATGCATGGGCGATCTAAGTTGACCTTGCCGTAAAATAGGTCAGGGTCATCCCAGGGTCATGATTTATATAAATTTTGTAGAGCTCCTCACCCTGATGCGTCATGCCAAGTTTCAAAATTGTAGGCCTTCTGGTTCTGGAGAAGAAGATTTTTAAATGTTTTTGCTATTTATAGCCATGGCGGCCATCTTGGTCATGTGACCTGGACCATTTATAAAAAGGATGCTCCACATGAAGTTTGGCTTTGATTGGCCAAGCGGTTTCAGAGGAGAAGATCTTTGAAATTGTTAACGACGGACAGACGACGGACGGATGACGGACGGATGGACGGACGCCGGAGCATGGGTATACTATAAGCTCACCTGTAAGCCTTCGGCTCAGGTGAGCTAAAAACTGTTGTTGTTGTTTTTTTTCTTTGCATAAATTAATTCTGAATGTGAACCATAGAAAATTTGAAGTATAACATTACTTACTCCCAGCTAAATGCGTCTACAAGGTTAATTCCATGCTAGAATTTTCAATACAATAGGAGGCCACAGAGATAGATTTTAAAGCAAAAACATGAAATTGTGAGGAGCAATGCCTACAGCATAGTTAGCCTAACAATGTTGCGGGATACTGTTATACAACAAACAGATATTGCTGCTTTATAGACCGCTTAAAGCATCTATATTTCAACATCCGAATTTCCATTAAGAAAATTTACAACAGAAAAAAACATCACACCTCTACTACTGGCTCTGGATGAATTTCTCCCAGAATCCCTGCTATGTGTTGACACCTTCCCGCTAACATTAGGGTCAATATCTGTATCAACCGGGGCATGGGGCATACTGTCATCTTCAATGTCCAGGATTTCGTAGAAGTCGGGAATTAACATGGAAATATCCTGCAAGGGAAAGAAATATACAAAATATTACTTTAGCTCAGACAAGAGTCCCAAAATCCCTGACAAATCTAAATTTGAGCCGCCTCATGAGAAAACCAACAATCTGCATATGCGAAAACAAAGACGCAGATCAGCTTCGCGGTAACCGCGAAGCTGATCAGCGGCTTTGTTTTCGCTACACAGATAGTACAATTCCTCTTCTTTCTAAATCCAAAATTTCAAGCTTCTAGCCTGCTTCTGTGATTGTACAGCTTGATTTGTATCAGACTTGTTCGGAAACCACATTGTCGGTTTTCTCACGAGATGGCTCATTTGTAACATAATAAAATCAGATATGGCTTGTCACTTCTATGCTTTAATACTGGGATCTCCAGCCATATTTGATTTGTGGTTTAACTCCAAAATCAACAAATTTTCAGTCATGTGAGGACAGAGCCACTATTTACTGGGCATTTTAGCCAATATTAAGGGGAACTACTGTGTGTTGCTAAAGGACATAACTCAATGTCAATGAATTTGAACTAAGACCTCTCAATCCAGTGACAGATGTTTTAACACCAGGTCACCACACCCCCATAAGCCATTTTAGTTATAATACTTTTATTTGTTTGTTTGTATCGAGGCTTAACGTCTTCCCCCTGGTGTGGTATTGTCAGTTTGACGTTTCACCAGTAAACTATTCTGATTCTGATTCTGACAAGGACACAACCCATATTGTCTATAAAATTGCAATGACTGTATAAAGTAGACATACCTTGCCAATCAATTCAGTAGGCTTGTACCCAAACAACATCAGTGAGAAATTCTCATTGATGCTATGTATAGTACCGTCCCCGAGGAACGTCACTAGTCCACTAATGTTGGCAAACACCCAGATCACTCCGTGATAAACTGTCTGATCTTCATCTATTGTGTGACAGAGGTTGGCATCAGTTTCGTCCGTGTCGTCGACATTTACAGCTATACTGAGAGGGAAAGATGAGCCATCTCTCGTACGACCTGTGGCTCGCTGCTTACGAATGTCCTACAAGATAAGTTTTCATATTAGTTCTAATGAGTTAAATGTCTAATGTCCTAAAAGATAAGTTTTCATATTAGGTCTAATATGGGTGGATATTTTGCAATAGTTGATAGATAGTTAAGGAACAAACAACTTTTCCATTCATAAGCATTCACCAGGTCTAAAGGCCCTAAAGGGATGTGATGAGTAATGAGTTGAAAATACATGTATATTAAAATGATCAGTGATAATTCTAAATGTTGAGGGCTGATCAAATACTTGATGGACCTATCAAAGAAATGCCAAAACAATGGTGCTAACTAGTATTAACACTACAGGGGCAGACGCAGGTTTTCTGGAGAGGGGGTTCAAAATTACTCTGAGGAGCTTCATTTCCTCATAAAAATGAAATAGTTTGTCATAGATGGGGGTTTGAACGAACCCCCGAACCCCCTCTAAATCTGCCCCTGCACTATACCTCAGCTGAACAAAGCCTTTCCACTACATTTCACTATGTACCCAATGGGCAGAGGCCAGAATCCCAAATTACAAGACTCCAGCCATCACTTAATCGAACAGCCTAATTTAAATGCAGCATAGACAAAATCTTGAAGGTATATTTTTAGCTCACATAAGATGGAATTTTAACTCATTTAAGTCTGGCGTCCTTTTTGTGGGACATAGGCAAACAGTATAGCCTCAGATGTGTCTCTGCAAAACACGGCGTCCCATCTGGGCCTATTCTGTTTGCTTAAAGAAAATTCATTGAAAAAGGGAATGAAATTTTAAAACCACTCCTAAGTCCCCTAACCAGAGGACCAATGGTCCTGTAAACGCTCACCTGAGATCTGCTGTATACAGCTCCGTTTCAAAAGTTTAGTACATAGCGATTTGTTTCATAAGTAATGGCATAGCAGTACCAGTACTTGAAGCTTGGCCAAATGTTATTGAGTGTCTGCAGATTTAAACGGATTTCGCTATGTCAAACTTAATACATAAAACTATTCACTGATTGTAACATTTTAGATTTTATTCAATTGATTTATTAATAGTAACACATTATCACCACAAGCAAAATATCATAACTTCTGGGATACAAATATCAACGTTAACATTGATTTAATGCACTTCAAGAAAAAAAAATAACCAATAACAGTTTATATCGTTAAATTGTCTTATTACCCGGCATACTACACTATACATAATATTTGGTCTATCCCGTGTATATTTAAGTTTATTGAAGCTTGAAATATTGCTACCTCATAGCCGTGGTACACCAAATTATACAATCAGTCAGCTTTTGATACATAATTACACATACAATCGTATGTATTTACAAATAACACTGCTCAAGCAATTGAATATAAATATTTGATCCGAAGAAAGCCGCTCGAAAAGGTACCGGGACACAAAATGGCGAAACGACAGTCCAAACACGTAAGACAGTCTAGTAGTATGCAAGATTTCAAACTTCAATAACCTCGACTGTAGATAGGGTAAATCAAATATTATGTAAGATGGGGTCTGTTGGACGCTCTGTCATTTTATTGGAATAATAAATTTTTAGTTCAAACTTTCCTGTAATGTGAGAAACCAATGTCAACATTGATATTTGTGTTATTATCTATTTATAAAACTATTAAAATCTAAATTGTTACAATCAGAATAGTTCAATGTATTAGGATTGACTTAGCGAAATCTGTTCAAATTTGCAAACACCTAATAAAATTTGGCCAAACTTTAAGTACGGGCACTACTATGCCATTACTTATGAAACAAATCGGTATGTACTAAACTTTTGAAACGGAGCTGTATACAAATGTTATAGAAAATAGTCCCAATATAGGGGCAGGTGAAGCCCTTGGGCCATTATTTTTTCAGAATAATCAATATACTGTCTATACAAGTTTTTCCCTTCAAATGGCATTTTAACAGTTTATCCATTCAAATACATAGGCAACCCATGTTGACCTTGCCTTAAAATAGGTCAAGGTCATCACAGGGTCATGATTTATACATACATTGTAGTACTTGATTCATCGATGCTTCATGCCAAGTGTCTTTGAAATCGGTCCACCGGTTCCGGAGAAGACGATTTTTGAAGGGTTTATACCATATACAGTCAGGGACAAAACCTAAACAAGTTATAAAAAAAATAACTGAAACAAGTTATTTTTCATCTTCCCTGCATCAGTCAAAATCTGTGAAGTTTTTCTTAATTAAATTGAAATATGCAGGGTTTTACATAATTAAAATGTTAATGGGAGATGCAGCAAGATGAGAGCTTTATACTCACATGGCTGAAAGTTAGTATATACCATTCAGATTTTGAAAATTTCAGTTTTTTATGCAATTTTTTGGCATCAGAATGGCAAAATCCCTGATTTTAAAACATCTGTTCCCACCTTACCAGAATTTTGGCACATGTCTAGACAATTTTCCCAGGATGATGTAACTGTAATATAGCTACTGCAAAAGAATTTCTTCGTACGCATAGTCTAAAAAGTGGTACGCAGGTACTTCAAAGACAAGTGGGGTAATGATACTTATAACCTATTCAAGTTAATATTGTCATAATTACTAATTAAAGCATAACTTATATAAGTGGTTTTTTGACCTGAAAAAAATATCCAAGAAAAGTTAACTCTAACATCTTTGAAAGGGAGATCATTTAAAGTGTATTAATAACTTGTTTCAGTTATTTTTTTTATAACCTGTTTAGGTTTTGTCCCTGACTGATATATGGGCATGGCGGCCATCTTGGTCATGTGACCTTGATTATTTATATACACATTGATTCCCCCATTCTATAGATGCTTCACATGAAATTTGGCTTTGATTGGCCAAGCGGTTTCAGAGGAGAAGATGTTTGAATATTATGGTAATATACATGTATAATGCCTCGGGGCTGGGGCAAATGAGCCCCTGGGTCCAATTTTTTTCAGAATCATTAATATTCAGTCCTACTGTCCATTTCCTGCAAGACTTTCACTTTAAATGACATTTTAAAAGTTTTCCCCATTAAAGTGCATTGGCGACCCATGTTGACCTTGCTGTAAAATAGGTCAAGGTCATCCAAAGGTCATAATTTATAAATACTTTGTAGTACTTCAGTCCCCGATAATTCATGCCAAGCTTTGTTGAAATTGGTCCATTGGTTCAGGAGAAGAAGAATTTTAAAGGGTTTTTACCATATATGGGCATGGCGGCCATCTTGGTCATGTGACCTGGATTATTTATAAACACATTGATTTCCCCTTCCCATAGAAGCTTTCTATAAAATTTGGCTTTGATTGGCCATGTGGTTTCAGAGAAGAAGATCTTTGAATATTTTTGTAATATACATGTATATTGCCCCAGGGTGGGGGCAGACCAACCCCTGGGGTCCAAATTTTTTTCAGAATTCCTACCTTCAGTCCATTTGCCCATTTCCTGCAAGATTTGCCTTTCAAATGACATTTTAACAATTTTCCCCATTCAAATGCATGGGCGACCTATGTTGACCTTGCCGTAAAATAGGTCAAGATCATCCAAAGGTCATAATTTATAAACACATTGTAGTGTAATATCCGGTACACTAGTCCCTGATGCTTCATGCCAAGTTTCGTTGAAATCGGTCCAGTGGTTCCGGAGAAGAAGAATTTTGAAGGGTTTTTACCATATATGGGCATGGCGGCCATCTTGGTCATGTGACCTGGATTATTTATAAACGCATTGATTTCCCCTTCCCATAGATGCTTCCTGTAAAATTTGGCTTTGATTGACCAAGTGGTTTCAGAGAAGAAGATCTTTGAATATTTTTGTAATATTATACAATTATTGACTTCAATGAGGTAGATATAAGGATTTATCTACCTGAAAAAGTGATATTCACCGAGGCCGGAGGCCGAGGTGAATATCACTTTTGAGGGTAGATAAATCCTTACATCTACCGAAATTGAAGTCAATAACTGTTTTGTTATATGACTTTTCAAGTGTTTTAATGTTTATCTTATAACAAATAAACAAGTCAAATCAGATGTTAAAGAAGGCTAGACAATGCGGAACAATTGATTATGCTTGAAAGATAATTTTGTTAGTTCTTAATAAAACATATGATAATGGTACTCCTAAGAATCACCATGATGAGGCAATTCTTATGGGTACCAACAACATAGGTTCTTATGAAAAATAAAGAAAATTATCCCTTAATTATCACCATATTCACCTCATTATCTAGTGCTTTGTTTACCTGTATTAGTGTGCTACTGCAAAGCATGTAGATTTCAAGAACTGAAATGAGTTCATAGCTATTTATAGTTAACTGGCAGGTTTTAAACACATACATCAAATCATGTCAATTTCATGAAGCCCATGTTGATTTCATGCTGGTACTATTTTTGGGAACTCAGGAGCGTAATATAGATTTTGGAGGTTAATATAGAAAACCTGTCAAAATAATTAACCTCCAGGAACTGGTTTGATCTGGTTTTCATCAGTTTGGTCTGGTTTCAGAGAAATATAAGGATTTATTAATACTAAATGAGCCAATCAGGAGACAGGAATTCCTTCAGTCATATAACAAACATGTATATTGCCCCGGGGTGGGGGCAGACCAACCCCTGGGGTCCAAATTTTTTTCAGAATTACCTACCTTCAGTCCATTTGCCCATTTCCTGCAAGATTTGCCTTTCAAATGACATTTCAACAATTTTCCCCATTCAAACGCATGGGCGACCTATGTTGACCTTGCCGTAAAATAGGTCAAGGTCATCCAAAGGTCATAATTTATAAACACATTGTAGTACTCTAGTCCCCGATGTTTCATGCCAAGTTTCGTTGAAATCGCTCCAGTGGTTCCGGAGAAGAAGAATTTTGAAGAGTTTTTACCATATATGGGCATGGCGGCCATCTTGGTCATGTGACCTGGATTATTTATAAACACATTGGTTCCCCCTTCCAATAGATGCTTCATATAAAATTTGGCTTTGATTGGCCAAGCGGTTTCAGAGAAGAAGATCTTTGAAAATGGTGGACGACGGACGGACGACGGACGGACACCGGATCATGGCCATCCTATAAGCTCACCTTGTGAGCCTAACGGCTCAGGAGAGCTAAAAATGAAAGTGGACTCACCCTAATGATAATGATGGGAAAATCCATTTGTCTTATATGGGTTAACTAAAACATCCATACCTTGGATAGTTTTCCCCCAGGCTCTGGCAGTTCAATTGATGGAATCAGCTGTTTTATGTCCACTCCCTCTAACTCGCAAGGGGAGATATAGCCATGTATGTAAGCCATTTGGTCATCACAGGATAGAATACAACCCTGAAATTATTTGGAAGAGCATTTCTTTATCACAACTACATAGACAACTCAAAATATATAAACCATTAAAGTTTACTGCGCATATTATACATTTAAGACAACTGAAATGATGGTATCAGCTGTTTTATGTCCACTAACTCTAGGTCACTGGGTGAAATGTAGCCGTGGATAAAATGTAGCCATGGATAAAAGCCATTTGGTTATCACAGGATAAAACACATTCACAATTTTGCAAATTTTTTACATAGTTTTGTTTGTTTGAATTAATGCATAACACCCCAGTCAAAAGCTGAATAAAGACCATCTTTACTTTAAAAGATATGGGTAGTCCACATGGTGCAACATACATGTACATGATACAAATCCTTTTTCTCTGTAAGGAACATTTTTAAAAGTCTTTGATTGTGTTACAAGATTTAAGTTAATTGTCTTAATAGATGCATGAATGTGCCAAATATTGAAAATTTAGATGTTAAGAATTGAAATCTTATAATTAGAAAAAGTGCTTGAATACTCGAAGACTCTTTTCTAACATCAGAAAAACATGAATATGAAATGGATATCCCCTTACTCACTTTTATGTTGTGAAACTGGGGTGTACAGAGGTATACAATTTTTCTTATTTTTGATACAAACCATTGATTATAGGTTATGTTAGAACCGCCTCACTGAGGTGGTTCTAACATGTACCCACCATAAATGTTTTGAGCAAAAACATAGAAAAAAAATGAAACTGATATTTTTCAATTTCAAAGCAAAAGAAATTCTGTAAATACACATACAAGGTCAATTTTGGAAACTTTGGCTTTTACATGGGAAAAAGTGAAAACAATGGATTTTTTTTCATGAGCAAATTTTTTGTAGTGGATCCGCACTCATGCCATTTACTTACATTACAATCAAATTTCACCGTGGCAACGGTTCTTTCCACCGGTTCCATGACAACAAGACATCTTGGTTCCCCGTCTCTGTCTAGTTTCTTGATCCACAGGGAAACAGGCAACACGAGGCCATTCTTGTCAACTGCATCAACCTAGGGGAAAAGTTGAACAATTATGATTTTGTCTTCCTCAACATAGCCGCCTCATGGGAAAACCAACAATGTGGTTTTCGAACAAGTCCGACACAAAGCGAACTGTACAAGCACAGAAGCAGGCTAGAAATTTGACATTTCGGATTTATGAAGAAGAGAGATTGTACTGTCCGTGTAGTGAAAACAAAGGCGCTGATCAGCTTCGCGGTTACCGCAAAGCTGATCTGCGTCTTTGTTTTCGCATATGCAGATTGTTGGTTTTCTCATAATCTGGCTCATTTATTTGAGACCACAATCATGGATATTCAGTCACTTTCTTTTTTTTTTTTTTAAATTCAGTTTTACATCCCTTTCAAGATTATTTCAGCTCATATAAGACGGGCCAATCAGTAGGTGGGCGAAAATGGGAGAACCCCAAGAAAAACCACCTGGCACACCCGCAAGCAGAACTTGGCTCGAACCCGCACCAGACACAGCGGTGAGATGATCGAGTGATTAAGAAACAGTGCTCTTAACTGCTCGGCCACGGCGGCCACTCAGTCACTTTCATGCAGTGATGAAAGGCAACAACAAAGATTCAGGCTTATGCACCATCAGATAGCATGTTAATAACATTTATACCCATATTTGCCCACAAAGTGTTTACAATTTCACATACAGTAATAAGCTTCAAATTGTTGCGGTATACCATGGTACGTACCACAGTGCGCATCCCTCTACTGCGGTATACCGTGGTACGATTTCCAGAGGCGGTACCCAACCCTACAGCGATGTCTCAGATTTTGAAAATTTTAGTAGAAACAAGGTCTGTCATAAAATGTTGGACTTTTGCTATACTTTTCTATTGAGACTTTTTTTTTTAAACAAAATTTGTGTCAAAATCAAAATGTTGCAAGTAAAATACAATGTACTCCATTTGGAAAACAAGAACATTGTAATATATGAGCCACCACATGGGAAAACCAACAATCTGCATAGGCAAAAACAAAGGCACAGATCAGCTTTGCGGTAACTGCGAAGCTGATCAGCACCTTTGTTTTTGCTACACAGGTAGTACAATTCCTGTACTTTCTAAATCCAAAATTTCCAGCCTCTAACCATCTTCTGTGACTGTACAGGCCGGTTCGTGTCGGACCTGGTTGGAACCCAAATTGTTCGTTTTCTCACGCACAGGCTCATATATCTTTGAAATTCTCAGTATAATGATCTCACCACTTTGCCCGCAGTTTCTACCATCTCTCCTGTGGGTTCTAGGTGTGACTCTGTGATTGTGGTTTGGTCTTTAGGTTTTAGTTTGACCAAATCCTTCAGTAACTTGCCGATAATCTCAATGTCGTCGTAGCCAAATAACTCACATGCCATTTCGTTAGCTATTAGTATCTGCAGAAAAAATGGTGTTTAAATACAAGACAACATCAAGATAATAAATTTTATCAGTAAAGTAAGTTTGTGTTCTAGCAAAATGTCCTAGAAAATAGCTATGATCATATATGAGCAACTTGATATATCTAAATTTTTGTGGTTTAGGAAAGTCTTGTGATAAACTGCTGCCCATACATGCTGTATATTAAAGTGCCCATGAGTTATGAGTAGAAAATCTAAATCTGTGAAGCATCTACACATTATATTCTATGCTGTTCAGAATGTTACCAACATGAACAAGCTGTTTTATGTCCATACCTCAGACGTTTTCCCATTCACTGTACAGAGAGCCTTGTTGGGGTTTCTAACAGTCGTAGGAAAGACAACTCCTGTCTCCCCACCTCCAACGTAATTATAGAAAGACCAACTGTCTCCAAGACTTCTCTCCCCTGTATATGCACTTAGATTAAGGTCCCTTGACAGACTGTGCATACTTGTCTCCCTTGATGATGAGTTGTGTGAGATTTCCCCTGAAGATGCCTGGCTTACTTCCCTTGATAAGCTGAAGCTTTTATCTGATTGGTGGAAACTTCTGTCAGCATGTAAGCTGTTATTTGATTGGTTGAAAGTTCCTTTGGTGAACCCGGGTGAAAAGCTGACAGTGTTCAGATCTGTACCTAATACGGAAAAAGTGAAAAACGGTAGTTTAAAACATCACTTGCTGTTACCATCTAGCCTTTGAAACATTGACTAGGTATCCAATGACGGTATATCGTTATAACATGAAATACTGGACTATCTTGAAAGTAGGGGAATAGAAGTGAGCGGACAATTGCTATTGATCGTAAAGTCGCGTCAATTGTGATCATTTATTCTCTCAAATACACAGTCCTATAAGTATCACAATCACAATAGACCGCCATATGAGCAGCGGTGCGAGAAGATCGGTCTTCGGGGTTTCCGACCAGGTACGACATAAACCAGCCTGTACAGTCACACAAAAGGGCTAGAAGCTTGAAATTTCGTATTTAAGAAGAAGAGGAATTGTACTATCCGAGTAGCGAAAACAAAGGCGCTGATCAGCTTCGCTTCGATGCGTCTCATATCATATCGAACAAAAAATGATGTTTTGTTTCCTGACAACAACTATGGCACAAGCGTATAAGGTGGCGGATATGGCTTGGCGTGGCCAACGTCATATATTTTTCATCTAAAATAGTAGCAAAATCACTGCTTTCAAAGCTGCTTAAAGCGAGCATACTCTAAACAAGAATAAAACATGCAAAGATGTAAACCACCTGGACCCAGTTGTTCAAAGCATCGTTAGCTTAACAATATCATTAAGACATAAATTTGTTAAGCAAATATCAGCTAAAGTAACAAATACACTGTTATTTTTTGTTGAAAAAATGTGAGAATCCTTTGCAGTGCAAAGGATTCTCACATTTTTTCAACAAAAAATAACAGTGTATTTGTAATATTAATGTTTGAAATTTTAACGAAACGTTAACTAACGACGTCGTTAGTTTTGAACAACTGGGCCCTGTAGTTAAAAGATTTAGTCACCAAAAAGTAATAATTGAGCCGCCTCGTGGGAAAACCAACAATGTGGTTTTCGAACAGGTCTGACACAAACCGGCCTGTACAGCTACAGAAGCAGGCTAGAAGCTTGAAATTTTGGAGTTAAGTAGAGGAGGAATTGTACTATCCGAGTAGCGAAAAAACAAAGGCGCTGATCAGCTTCGCAGTTACCGCGAAGCTGATCTGCGCCTTTGTTTTCGCCTATGCAGATTGTTGGTTTTCCCATGGGGCGGCTCAATTGTTGAGAAAATGAAACAAAATACATGTAGTGTCAAACTGTCCCAGGATGCAAAATATTGGGAAAACATAACATGTGTAATACCATAGTTTTGTACAATCACTTACTTAGATGACATAAAATGTCAGTGACCAATGGTCTATTGTACAATTAGCAAGTGACCGATCCTTCCTTCCACTGTACAGACGCAAGTGCTGTTACATTCATTCACTTCCGCTCCCCAACTGTGATCTATAGCTTTAACTACACAATAATTCGGTTTTATTTTCCATCACTTGAACCCCACTTTTGTATAGCAAAACTGGTGTATACCTATTTTTCTTTTTTTTGCTCCAGAACATAGATTGTGGATACTCGTTAGAACCGCCTCGGCGAGGTGGTTCTAACGAGTACCCACAATCTATGTTTTGAGCAAAAAGTAAGAAAAATGTCAAAATTTTTCTGGTGAAATTTTCATTTTTTACAACTAAAAACAATCTCTGTATATTGCATGGGCAAGTTTTCATGATGTAAAATGTTGCTTTCATTGACTTGTATAATTGATTGTGCCAAACCAAGTACATGTATATTTACCTTTAAAATTATCCAAGTATCCCTTTTTCATTGGTTTCTTCTCCATCACCAACTTTGACTTGCTAACTTTTGGAAATGACTGGTTTCCTTCAAACGACACATCAGAGCTAGGACTGAGTCCCAGCTGCAATGTCCTGTCCTGGTGCCCGGTTCGTATCCTATCTAGTGGGGAAGGGTATGAAGGTGTTCCAAACGACATCTTGGGTAGGGTTATGTCTGGGAAATACTTTGCCTTGAATTGGTCTCGTACAAAATTTGGGCTCGCATGTAGATTTGGGCTCGTGTGTATGTCTGAGTTGTTAAAAAGTCCATTTGTTCTCTGAAAACAATAGAAAAATATTTCTAAAATGTCTGAAAATCCAAGTGCAAGCACTATAAACAAGTGCAAGCACCATAAATATTCTAGTTGAGTAACTATCAAACAACCTCAGCTACTGATTATCTTGATGTGCTGACTGTCATAAATGAGCCGCCTCGTGGGAAAACCAACAATGTGGTTTCCGAACAGGTCCGACACAAACCGACCTGTACAAGCACAGAAAAGAGCTAGAAGCTTGAAATTTCGGATTGAAGAAGAAGAGTCCTGAAGTGTACTATCCGTGTAGCGAAAACAAAGGCGCTGATCAGCTTCGCGGTTACCGCGAATCTGATCTGCGCCTTTGTTTTCGCATAGGCAAAAATCAGGTTTTCTCATGATGCGGCTCACATGTACTAATCAGCATTTGCAATAAATGAGTCTTGGCTTAATAGGAATTCTGGTGAAAAATATTAATCAAAATTTATGAAAAAAATCAATCTAGTTACTACATGTAATTTTTACCTAGAAATTGAACAATAATCCGATATATCAATAACATTCAATTATTACTCTACTACAGCAGTTTACTTGCTATGCATTTAAAAAGTTTTGGCTAAAAAAATCATTTTTTCCATTTAAGACACTTTTTTTCTAGAAACCTATTTTACTAGACAGATCGAACCAATATGATTAATAATTCAATACCTATCACTCAGTCTGTGATAATGTAGGCGTCATCAATAACTTTCTCATCACGAGAAAACCTGAACTAATCATTACGAAAACTTGCCCATGCAATATACAGATTTTTTTCAGCTGTGAAAATTGAAAATTGCATCGGAAAAAAATTGATATTTTTCTTATTTTTGCTCAAAACATAGATTGTGGGTACACATAACATAGATTGCGAGGCGGTTCTAACGAGTACCCACAATCTATGTTTTAGAGCAAAAATAAGAAAAATAGGTATACCCCTGCATACCCCAGTTTTGCTATATAAAAGTGGGGTTCAAGGGGGTATACATTGCACGGACATATTTTCCTGATGATTAGCTCACCTGAGCCGTCAGGCTCACAAGGTGAGCTTATAGTATACCCATGCTCCGTCGTCCGTCCGTCCGTCGTCCGTCGTCCACCATTTTCAAAGATCTTCTCCTCTGAAACCGCTTGGCCAATCAAAGCCAAATTTTACATGAAGCATCTATGGGAAGGGGGAACAAATGTGTATATAAATAATCCAGGTCACATGACCAAGATGGCCGCCATGCCCATATATGGTAAAAACCCTTCAAAAATCTTCTTCTCCGGAACCACTGGACCGATTTCAACCAAACTTGGCATGAAGCATTAATGGCTCAAGCACTACAATGTGTATATAAATCATGACCCTATGATGACCTTGACCTATTTTACGGCAAGGTCAACATAGGTCGCGAATGTATTTGAATGGGAAAAATTGTTAAATTGTCATTTAAAGGAAAAATCTTGCAGAAAATGAGCAGTAGGACTGAATATTAATGATTCTGAAAAAAATTGGGCACCAGGGGCTCATCCGCCCCCACCCCGGGGCAATATACATGTATATCTCCATAATATTCAAACATCTTCTCCTCTGAAACCGCTTGGCCAATCAAAGCGAAATTTTATGTGAAGCATCAATAGGAAGGGGTAACAAATATGTATATAAAAAATCTAGGTCACATGACCAAGATGGCCGCCATGCCCATATATGGTAAAAACCGTTCAAAAATCTTCTTCTCCAGAACCGGTTGACCGATTTCAACGAAACTTGGCACGAAGCATTGATGGCTCAAGCACTACAATGTGTTTATAAATCATGACCCTGTGATGACCTTGACCTATTTTACGGGAAGGTCAACATAGGTCACCAATGCATTTGAATGGGGAAAACTTTTAAAATGTCATTTAAAGTGAAAGTCTTGCAGGAAATGGGCAGTAGGACTGGATATTTATGATTCTGAAAAAAATTGGGCACCAGGGGCTCATCCGCCCCCACCCCGGGGCAATATACATGTATATTTCCATAATATTCAAACGTCTTCTCCTCTGAAACAGCTTGGCCAAACAAAGCCAAATTTTAAGTGAAGCATCTGTGCATCTGAATTGGGAAAACTGTTAAAATGTCATTTGAAGGAAAAAGCCAACAGGAAATTGGCAAATGGACAGAATATTGAAGATTCTGAAAAAAGAAAATGGCCCAAGGGCTTATCTGCCCCTGCACTGGAGTTAAATACCATAATATTCAAACATGTTTATTGGTATATGCAGCTGATCTCAGGTGAGCGTTTACAGGACCATTGGTCCTCTGGTTAATATTTCCTATGGTAAAATTGAAGGCATAATGTTGATCAACACATTTTGTTTTTACTTCAAGCATGATAGAACCCTGCAGACACACCCATATCATTTCCTAAACACTTATTTATAAATCCTATATTTCAAAAAAAAAATGTCAGCAGTTGCTCTGTCTAGTTTAAGTGGAAAGAACATGCTTCAAACTCTGTAGACAGATGAGCTGCGAGGCTAGAAAACCAGCCTCAATCAATTAACCTGTATTATTTATTCCTCATGATGCCATGTAATAGTGGACTGAGATGAAATAAAGTTATTGTATTGTATTGTATGGGTTTCCGACTAGTTCTGACACTAAACGGCCTGTACAGTCTCAGAAATAGGCTAGAAGCTTGAAATTTTAGTTATAAGTAGAAGATGATTTGTCCTATCCATGTAGCGAAAACAAAGGCGCTGATCAGCTGTGCAGTAACTGCACAGCTGATCTGCGCCTTTGTTTTCGCATAGACAAAAATCCGGTTTTCTCATGAAGTGGCTCAGATTATGTTAGGTCAAGGCTTAAAATTCATTAGAAATCAACAGGTTTTGCTGCTAATTTCATTGATCACAGAATATCATCAGGATAACATGTCTGTGTAATATGTACCCCCTTATACCCCACTTTTATATAGTAAAACTGGGGAATGCAGGGGTATACCTATTTTTCTTATTTTTGCTCCAAAACATAGATTGTGGGTACTCGTTAGAACTGCCTTGCCGAGGCGGTTCTAATGTGTACCCACAATCTATGTTTTGAGCAAAAATAAGAAAAATAACAAAAAAATTCTACTAAAAATTTTCATTTTTTACAACTTTAAAAAACTCTGTACACCACAACCTCTTTATAACACTATTGTTGGGGTCCAGGCCAATTTCCGTGTTAGCTATCCAATCCGTGTTATAACGAGAGTAAAATGTATAGACATATAGCAAAAATAGTTAAAAATGAGAAATTGGGGTCCAACAGTGATCAGTGTTATATCCAGTGTTATATCCATGTAGTAACGAAGCGTGTTATAAAGAGGTCCAGGTGTATATTGCATGGTCAAGTTTTCGTAATGTCAATTCATGATGGATGCATTTCAAGACAATATTATTGAGAAACTGTTGTCACAGAATCTCCATAAATGAGCTGCCGCATGGGAAAACATACAATCTTCATATGTGAAAACAAAGACACAGATCAGCTAAGCAGTAACTGCTCAGCTAATCAGCATGTGTTGTTGTTTTTTCGCTACAAAGATAGTACAATCCCTCTTCTTCTTAAATCTGAAATTTCGAGTTTCTAGCTTTCTGTGACTGCATGGACCAGTTTGTGTCTGACCTGGTCTGAAACACAGATTGTCGGTTTTCTCACTTGGAGGCTCAAATACAGTTTGTATACATGTATTAATTCTGTAAATACTGTTAGCATTGTCCCAAAGAGTTTATTTAAATGAACACCCACATAAATACATGTAATGAACTGAAGAAAAGTGAAGGGATACAGATCAGCAAATCTGCATCTTAACTGTGTCTCTACTGATATCACACTGAGCCTGTGCATGAGAAAACCAACAATTTGGGGTTCCGACCAGGTCTGACACAAACCAGGCTGCACAGCCACAGAAGCAGGCTAGAATCTTGAAATTTCGGATTTAAGAAGAAGAGGAAGTGTACAATCCGTGTAGCGAAAACAAAGGCGCTGATCAGCTTCGCGGCCACCGCGAAGCTGATCTGCGTCTTTGTTTTCGCCTATGCAAATTGTTGGTTTTCTCATCCACAGGCTCACACTGAGAGACAGCCAGACTAATTGTCAGCAATCAATTGGCGGCAATCAAAAGTGACTCAGAAATTGAATGTATTAGACATGGAACAAACCTGCTGCATTAAATAACAGGGATGATTTTGGAAGGGGCCATGGGCAAAAATGCCCATTATTTTTCAAAATGGCCCCTTCATTTGGAAAGCATGGGCTATTTTTATAATGTAAAGAGATAGGGAATGATGTTTTTTTAACATGGGAGTTTTTCTCAAAATGGCCCCTTCCATTTTTGAGCCAACAATATCCCTGAAATAACCCCTTTTCAGTAATGTTTGCGTAAAAAGCAAAAGCGAAAAATTTTACATTGAACTATTTAATAAAAACAATTGTGTTGGTTTGTTTGTTTTCTGTGTCACTCAAAAGCTATGGTCTTATGAAGACGGGACTTCAATTTAAAGTCTCCTCAAAATATAACTTGAGAAGCCGGGGCTCAAACTTGCAACAACAGGTCCAGAGGTAATGAAAATGTTTTCATGCTCAACTCTGTCGAGCATGAAATTTAACTGCTCATAAATGCTGAAATAGCCAACATTAATTGAAATTTTTGGGTTTACAGTAGCATAGCCAGTAGCAACTGTTGGCATTAAATGATTTTAACATTTATGAGCAGGATAAATTTTAGACTCAGCTGAGTTGAGCATGAAAATGTTTTATATTGCATACGCCATACAACATGCAAATTTCAAGCACAGAATCATTAAATGAATTTTGTTTTAGAGTACTTATGACAGACAAGTTTACACTGGTAATTTATGCCTAGGACTATAAAAGTACAGCCAATCAAATTTGACAGGCTGTAAACCAAAAGACACAAGACAGATCAGAGAAATTATATGGCCAGCTGATAAGACTGTTCTTAATTAAAATTTTATCTCATTTACAGGACCAACTGTTTGTTTACTATATTTAATATGAGCCACATGATCAGAAAACCTGTCTTTAGGGTTTTAGACCAGGTCCTGAGGCTATAAAACTTTTTTTCATGCTCAGCTTAGCTGAGACAAAAATTTATCCTGCTCATAAATGTTAAAATGCCAACAATTGTTGGCATTTTAACATTTATAGGCAGGATAAATTACATTCTTTGGTGATCTAAACCTGAAGTTTCAATTTATTTGGACAATTTCATCATTAATCTAAGCAGTTGAAATGTCATGCTCAGCCGAGTTGAGCATGAAAAAAGTTTTATTACCAGGTCTTAAACAAACAGGTCTTAAGACCAGGTCTTAAACAAACGACCCATACAACAGTCAAAGAAATAATTATGTTAGAATCATGCAATTTCAAAATTTAAGAAAAGGGATAGTAATAGCCATGCAGCTAAAACAAAGGGGCTGCTTATTTGTTTGTTTGTATTGAGGTCTAGTGTCCCAGTCAACAATTTTACAGTCACATCGCAATGAAGCCTTTGCTTCCTGTGTATTGACCTGGGCCCAGTTGTTCAAAACTAACAACATCGTTAGTTAACGTTTCGTTAAAATTTCAAACATTAATATTACAAATACACTGTTATTTTTTGTTGAAAAAATGTGAGAATCCTTTGCACTGCAAAGGATTCTTACATTTTTTCAACAAAAAATAACAGTGTATTTGTTACTTTAGCTGATATTTGCTTAACAAATTTATGTCTTAACGATATCGTTAAGCTAACGATGCTTTGAACAACTGGGTCCAGGACTCTGGGGAGTTAATGTGCCTTGCTTAAGAAATAGATCAGCTCTAGCAGTGAATTGTTGAGTAATAATTCACTGTTTGGAGGTCAGTTGTAAAGAAAATCAAATCACGAGCGCGTAGCGCGAGTGATTTATCTTCTTACAACTGACCGACAAACAGTGAATTATTACTCAACAATTCACGCACTTGAGCTGATCTATTTCGATTCTAACACACAATAAACGCGGTAAATGTTGCTTAAACCGTCGATATTGTTCAGCTTTCCGCCATTGCATTGCAGATATCCCGCCAAATATTTGACTGTAATGCTGGTATTTACACACATTTATTACGTTTGTTGTGCGCTAAAACGACCTTTCACCGTCTAACACTGCTTTGTGGGATAGCTGACGTCACAAATGCCGCAAAGTAACGTCGCGCTTATTCGCCCAGTGAAATTGTTGCACAATATAACACGTTTTTTTTACTATTGGTTATATAGGCCAGGTGTGTTAGAATCAAGGACACGACATGACACAGTGCCGCCAGTAGGATTGAGCCCAGGACCTCTCAATTCCAAGTCTGATGCTCTACTACTATGCTACCGCACTACCCTGTATGCTTACTGACACTTACCGGTATTCAACTGCACAACTTGTTTATTTGTCAATTTGTATCCATGTTTTCAACAAAACAGTGCATCTACATGTACTAAGCCTATTAGTATAACCAATGACATAACTTACATGAACGCCAGACATTGTGGGAGTAGACCTTTGAAGACCACTGACTGTCCCGACTCCTGGCGAGTAAACTGTCCTGTCTATAGGAAGACAAAACAGTGCATCTACATGTACTAAGCCTATTAGTATAACCAATGACATAACTTACATGAACGCCAGACATTGTGGGAGTAGACCTTTGAAGACCACTGACTGTCCCGACTCCTGGCGAGTAAACTGTCCTGTCTATAGGAAGACAAAACAGTGCATCTACATGTACTAAGCCTATTAGTATAACCAATGACATAACTTACATGAACGCCAGACATTGTGGGAGTAGACCTTTGAAGACCACTGACTGTCCCGACTCCTGGCGAGTAAACTGTCCTGTCTATAGGAAGACAAAACAGTGCATCTACATGTACTAAGCCTATTAGTATAACCAATGACATAACTTACATGAACGCCAGACATTGTGGGAGTAGACCTTTGAAGACCACTGACTGTCCCGACTCCTGGCGAGTAAACTGTCCTGTCTATAGGAAGACAAAACAGTGCATCTACATGTACTAAGCCTATTAGTATAACCAATGACATAACTTACATGAACGCCAGACATTGTGGGAGTAGACCTTTGAAGACCACTGACTGTCCCGACTCCTGGCGAGTAAACTGTCCTGTCTATAGGAAGACAAAACAGTGCATCTACATGTACTAAGCCTATTAGTATAACCAATGACATAACTTACATGAACGCCAGACATTGTGGGAGTAGACCTTTGAAGACCACTGACTGTCCCGACTCCTGGCGAGTAAACTGTCCTGTCTATAGGAAGACAAAACAGTGCATCTACATGTACTAAGCCTATTAGTATAACCAATGACATAACTTACATGAACGCCAGACATTGTGGGAGTAGACCTTTGAAGACCACTGACTGTCCCGACTCCTGGCGAGTAAACTGTCCTGTCTATAGGAAGACAAAACAGTGCATCTACATGTACTAAGCCTATTAGTATAACCAATGACATAACTTACATGAACGCCAGACATTGTGGGAGTAGACCTTTGAAGACCACTGACTGTCCCGACTCCTGGCGAGTAAACTGTCCTGTCTATAGGAAGACAAAACAGTGCATCTACATGTACTAAGCCTATTAGTTTAACCAATGACATAACTTACATGAACGCCAGACATTGTGGGAGTAGACCTTTGAAGACCACTGACTGTCCCGACTCCTGGCGAGTAAACTGTCCTGTCTATAGGAAGACAAAACAGTGCATCTACATGTACTAAGCCTATTAGTATAACCAATGACATAACTTACATGAACGCCAGACATTGTGGGAGTAGACCTTTGAAGACCACTGACTGTCCCGACTCCTGGCGAGTAAACTGTCCTGTCTATAGGAAGACAAAACAGTGCATCTACATGTACTAAGCCTATTAGTATAACCAATGACATAACTTACATGAACGCCAGACATTGTGGGAGTAGACCTTTGAAGACCACTGACTGTCCCGACTCCTGGCGAGTAAACTGTCCTGTCTATAGGAAGACAAAACAGTGCATCTACATGTACTAAGCCTATTAGTATAACAAATGACATAACTTACATGAACGCCAGACATTGTGGGAGTAGATCTCTGAAGACCACTGACTGTCCCGACTGCTGGCGAGTAAACTGTCCTGTCTATAGGAAGACTTCTACGCCCTGACATCGTGGTAGTCTGGTACAAGTCATGTGACCTGCTCCTGTAAAGAGGTACATGTAAATTTAAAGTACATCATTGATTTCTGTTAAGAGCCGCCATATGGGAAAACAAACAATCTGCATAGGCAAAAACAAATGCGCAGATCAGCTTCGCAGTAACTGCGAAGCTGATCAGCGCCTTTGTTTTTGCTACATGGATGGTACAATTCCTCTACTTTTTAAATCCAAAATTTCCAGGTCGGAACCCAAATTGTTGGTTTTCTCATTCAATGAGGGTGACCTGGCTACATCCAAGCAATCAATACATTTCAATAACACACTGCATCACTCAGCAAACATTAGAACAGGTAAAGTGTGCTAAAATACATGTTCCTAGGACCTAGGTTAAAAGTATCACAGACTATCTTGATTGGGGTCAAGCCGGTCAACACATGAGCCACCTCGTGGGAAAAAAAACAATGTGGTTTCCAAACAGGTCTGACACAAACCAGCTTGTACAGCTACATAAGCAGGCCAGAAGCTTGAAATTTTAAAGTTAAGTAGAGGAGGAATTGTACTATCCGAGTAGCGAAAACAAAGGCGCTGATCAGCTTCGGGGTTACCATGAAGCTGGTCTGCGCCTTTGTTTTCGTCTATGCAGATTGTTGGTTTTCCCATGAGGCGACTCAAGTTAAGCAACTAGGACTGGGTTTTCTACGGTACAATCTGGCACTGGCACCTAGGCATACTAAGGAAGCTGCATACAAAACATTGGTTCAAACTCAATTCAAGTATAATGCAGCTCATATTTGGCATCCCTATAGTGGAACTCAGACTTCTATGGTGGAGACGGTACTGAGGACTGCAGCTAGGTGTACTTGCAGGCGAACACCAGTAATGTTGGCGATATGCTAGACAAACTTGAGTGGCCACCATCCCTGGAGTCCCGCAGGGAGTGGTCCTCCTTAACTTTCTTTTACAAGATGTATACACTCCGGTAGAGTGTCTCTTATAAAGACAAATACCTGTGTTTTTCCCCCTTTACTAAATTGTAAATTTAGCCACCTGATGTGACAATAAGAAATTGTTCGACTCGGTATCAGAAGATAGATATTAAGTTTGGCCGGCGACAGTCACCCAGTTTTAGAGAAAAACACAAATTTATGGTGTAGTGTTTTTCAATTTTTAAATCTAGTCAGTATTTAAAGAAAGACACAGGTAAAACATCACCAAGAAAATCCATTTTTCAATGTGTTTAATTGTCTAAGAAATGTTTTTAATTTTGGGGTTGCAACTTGCAAAAAATACATTTTCATACAAAGGCCTTCGACAAGGTGGCGTACCACACAGGAGACTACTCTACAAACTGCACTACTACGGGATTAGAGGATCTACTCACAAAAGGATCGCTTCATGGCTCTGAGCGCTTTCAATAAGTTCACTGTTAAAAAGATCGCTTGCAGGGAATTCAACAAGGTTCAGTTTTCTTACAGTTTCTCTTTATGGTACTCGAGAGAAAAAAATTAAAATCAGTTGTCAGGCGTTTGCCAAGGTGCTATTTTCTAACAGTTTCTCTATATTATACATTGAGAACAATTAATGTTAATTATCTTTTGCATATTTAAAACTGAAAGAACAGGTTTTCTTATAGAAAGCATAATGTGTTTACGAACCGTGTCGGCTGCGTGTATATTCAAGAGTGATAATTGCCATGTCAGTAATTTTTAGACTTACACAATCCACCGTTCGCGAAGCGTGGATGACACATTGTTTTCTTAAGATAAGCCATAAAAGTTGTGAAAAGGAAGTGGCTACTGACAGCCGGCTGTCAATAGCGAAAGTTCGCTATTGACAGCCAGCTATACATTTCTTTATATTTGTGAGTTTCTAACATTTGGCTTGTATCTAATATTGTCAGATAAATGAATGACATTAAATCTTATGACCCTAGGTTCATCACATGTATCCTTTAAGAATATGTTTTGTATGTATGTTTGGGATTTGGGCCAGAAGTCAGACTTTCAGAAAATGTTAAGATTTGTGGTTATAACTTAATGTTTTTCTTTTCAAGTTTTCCATATTCTGTCTGCTACTTTGTGACTAACAAGGCATTCATTAAACCATATCTACAGGGATAAATCTGGCAAGCAAACACGATGGGCCTTTTTGACAAATTTCATTGGAATTTTTGGTCTAAGACAATAACTCCCTATACAGTTACATTGTGAAAAAGGCCCATACCTTTCTATAGAAGGGGCCATTTTGAAAAATCATGAGCCTTTTAGCACAGGGCCCCTTCCAGAATTATCCCTGTATCTACCCTTTCTTTAAGGGTAGATTACATTCAATGACATGGGGCTTAGTTTAGGGACTAGAGATCAAAATAATCAAACATCTTTTAAATATAAAATGTCAACAAACTAATGTCAATCTTTTATAGGTATACGAAGGCTAGTTCTCCCCATATGACATCAGACCCAAGGAACCTTTGATTTAGAACTGTGTGGGGGTGGGGTAAAGGCAAAAATCTAGACACTTAAAAATTTTGAAAGTATGCCAAACAAAATTAGAAACACATTTGTAAGATTTTCCCCTTAAGTTTCTCATGAATTGGACACAAAATGCCATACCATTTCCATGTCAGATCACATCTTGTCATAACTGAAGTATGGCATATCTAGATGACTTTATAAACCAATTCGATAAATGACTAGGCCAGCTGGCTGTCCATACCGAAAGTTCGCTTTGGACAGCCGGCTGTCAATAGCGAAAATTCGCTATGGACAGCCGGCTGTCGATAGCGAAAGTTTGCTATTGACAGCCAGCTATATATTTCTAATCTTAATTGAAACATATCTATTGGTTTCTGATAGGGATTTAGATTTAACATTCCCAGGGTTTAAATGATGCCTGAGGTGAGTTGAATCATCAAGTCTAGGATATCAACACAGGTCATGGCTGAGTTCATAAACATTTTTTGCCTTCTTGGGACTAATTCATACTGGGGATAACACTTATTGAGAAGTCATAATCACAAGTAACTATTTCTGAGATTAAAACTAAATTTTCTGGCCATGAAAATGGAAACTTAGGTGAGCCCAATTGTCCAGACTAGCATAAACAGGGGTCATATCTAAGACTAAACACATTTATGCCTTACTGGAAAATAATTCATATGGGGGATAATACTTATTTGGAATTAAATAAATATCAGATCTTGGAAAAAATCTCTTGTAGAATTCCTGCAGATTTGTATGACTGTTCTCAATATGGTATTTAACAAACACATGATAATTTAAATACACATATTAATACATGTATTTGTTTGGAAGCAAAAAAATCATCAAAATTACAAATTTCTTCATAAAGTGGATATAAAGTTTTCATGTCAGATCAGGCCTTGTTGAAACTTTAGCATATAATAGATGCTGATAATGACTTCCTCTAAGAAACTACTTTATTCATACATTTATGCATGTGATGGAAGAAAACTGTTAAAAAGTCATTTAATGGCTATAAACTTGCAGAAAATAGGTAAATGGATAAAAAGTTTATCACTTTGAATACAATTTGAAATTATGTCCGGGCCTCAGTCTTTAAATATGTTCATGGCATTATATTTCTACATCTCTTTCAGACTAAACTACTGGGTTACTTAATAAATAAATAAATTTGTGTATAAATAAATGAATTTATAAAATATTGAATCTGTGATAGCAATATATTGCTGCAGCTCTGACATAATATCAAATATTTTGATAAATGAAAGTAATAAATACTGAATTTCAAATTGTTCACTTTCCTTGTTATGTGTTTGATTGTCACTAATATTTATAGAAGTTAAAAACCATTTTAAATATAGAGAAATAAACTTATGCTTATTAATGTATATGAAAATGTGTAGCTGGCTGTCAATAGCGAACTTTCGCTATTGACAGCCGGCTGTCAGTAGCGAAAGTTCGCTATTGACAGCCGGCTGTCAGTAGCGATGGCCTTGTGAAAATAAGCCCATTGAGCTAGGGGATTATCGATAGACCATAACGAGACCGTAAACACAGGTTGCTGTAGGCTATTGATGAGCTCTGTTACGCAACGTTGCTCATTTTCGACGGCGACACAAACCAAAGATTGTCTAAGCATTGGGACACCTATATCTTGTATAATTCTATCCGATCAGAAAATCCAATTAAGAAAGGCGAATTAAAATAACTGTAAATACGGTATCGGCAAAAGACTCTTGTCCTCGTTAAATATCCGGGTGCGCCAATAAGTCAAAGGCGGAACTCTACAATACAACAGCAACATAAGCCCGGTGTCATGGACGCTCTTTTCACATAAAATCGTACGTTGTAAATAAACAAATTTTATCATTGTAGATCGTTTTTAACTGATAAAACTGTGGAACACGCAATACTTCACTTTTGTTTATTCCATTTTACAAGGACTCTGCGATAAACCGCCAAGCTCGGTTAAGCCAATACACACGTCGTATAGGTTCCCCACCCACCAATACACTACAGAAACTGCGATCAGCCTGGTCCGACTCAGTAGATTTGCATTACGCGCCTCACCTATAACGCGCATGCAACTTGTGAACCCCGACCAGCGCGTTATAACGGGTCTGAAGTGTATATACATTTTTGTATGTCTCTGTCTATCTTCTTGTAAATAGTTTTAATGGCCCATCCCGAATGTTTTCCCCCCATTTTGATAAATTTAAAATTTAGCCAACCACCCCACACCTGAGGTGATGATCAGAAATTGATCGACTCAGTATCTGAAGAAAGAAATACTTTTATTTTAATAAGTAATAACAGTTTAATAGTAAAACAAAGACACAAATCAACTGCTCTGTTGTAACAAGCTGATGTGGATCTTTCATCCTACGGGATAAAACAGACAATCAACTGATTTTTGCTTCAAGCGCAGTGTTTTGGAAATTAATCCACCGTTTGATAGGGCTGAAACGATTCAGATGAGCCTCGATTCGGTTCGATTTCGATTACAAACACCTCGATTCGATTATTTTCGATACGATTCGTTCGGAAATTCGAAACATTAACATCCACACTACGCTTCATTTCAAATGGTATTGATTAAATGATGTTGCTAGTGTTACCTATACACATCGAGAAACTGCTGGACATGTCGCAAAATCTTTATCACAATGTAGAACAAATGATAATTGTCATTTTGAATAATTATAAGGTGACACAATTCATTGCCGGCAAGGATGAATGACACCCATTGTTTCCTTACGATTGGCCAAAAAGTTGTGAAAACAAGCCAAGCGATACACAGCATCTCTTCAGGGGATTATCATCAGACCCATAAACAACGTTTTCTAACCTTTACATAATTGTCCTTTTATTCCTAATCAGATAATCACCATCAATTACTCATGCACGCCAAACAATACGCTGACGTGATATCGGTCAAACATGAACGCGACTCCAATATTACGGTAATGAAATCCACGTGTTGATGAAATCCAGTAATTCACCTGTCAATCAAATATGTGGAGAGCCAATTACTAAGCGCGGCCTGCATTCAACACGAGCGCTCATTGGCCGATCAATTTTTCTGAAAGTCACTACAAAACTTAACGCGCGTGCGGTACGATCAAACAGCACAAATTCTCCTAACCATTATAGCGGGTTGCACCTGGATTTTGAGGAATTTCATTGTCATCTGCATGAAGCTAGAATTTCCACTTACGGAACTACAGAAACGGCGAGCAACCTGTTCGGACTTGGCGCGACTTGCCTATAACGCATTCCCAACCAGCGCCTTATCACTGACGAAATGAATAGGATTAAATGACAATTTTAGGGAGATACCGATCTGACACTTCGACCGACACATATCAAATCACGCGTAGTATTGGTATCGATTTAATAAGCTTATTAAAAATTCTAACACGACGTTATCGTCTTTCCCTTTGAACCTGATGGAAAAGTCAACGATAATTCTCTGTAAACAAAATTACGCGCGTAAGGTGGCGTGTTTATGACGCCGCACATAAACATTCATGTCCACCAAGAATCAGTCCACTGGAAAAGCTTATTAAAATGTATAATACAACCACCTGGAAATCATGCGAGCGAACCGAACCGAACTACCTCGAGTGTGAATCGTGAATCGAACCGACGTCAGAGAACTCGGTTTTCGATGCATCGCGATGAATCGTTTCACCACTACCGTTTGACTGATCTTTCATTAGAACCTTTTACTAACCTGCGGCTTCTTGAAAGCTCCTGATGAAACTTATGGATAATTTTTCCAAAACACTGCACTTGACGTATGGCTATGCTTTAAGCAAAAATCAGACAGCTGAATAGGGCATGTTGGGATGACGTCATACAGGTAAGTTTGTTCATTCGGTGGAGGTACATTACTCGGTGTTTATCGCTATGCCTAACCAAATTTGGAGTGCAAAATATAGAATCAAAATTAGTTTTTTTCATCACAACATTGCATATTCTATTAGATTTTTGGATATTATTTATTCCAAGGTAAGAAATGTGTAATATTTTGGTCATATTATGATTTTATTTGCGTCTGAAAGTAGTAAGCGCATAGCGATAATGACCGAGGTTACCACCTCCACCGAATGAAGAAAATAGCGGGAAAGGTGACCGATATTGATTTCTTTTCACGGAAGAGTACCTTGCTGACCTGCCCTATATCTGTGATGAGTTTGAAAGAGGCATCAGGGAGATTTTTCATTCATTTCAGGGAGGATTTTGAAAAATGTATAGAATATATAGGAAAATTCTTGGTTCATTTCAGGGAGATTTTGAATTTTCATGAAAAAGGGTGTCTTTTAGAAGAATTTTAGGTCTGCTTATGACTGGTACATTAGTGGGTGGGGTATTGTTGTCTCAGTTTCATAGAATATATAAGCCTTAGATGATCGATGTCACACAATAGAAGCTGCAATGAATTGGATATGACATATCATGTCCTTGCTGATTGATGCAAGTCTTAGAAAATAATGGGGGAATGAGGGTATGATGAACAGATGAATTCAAACATGTTTTGCAAGGTGCGCGAAAGTTTGTTTACAAAATAAAATGCGAGAAATTATCGGGTTTTTGTTCAGAAAAGGAGTCTAGAAACCAAGACAAAATTTCAAAAATAAAGAACTGATTATCAAGAATAATCACAGAGTATGTGAACTACTAGAATTAATGATAAAAGACCAAATTTTTCATTTGAATTTGACCCTTTCACCTGTTTAATTCGTCCGCCATTTCTTGGGGAATCAGCTACTGGCTCCCAAATTTAAAGTCAGATAAAATCCAGTACCAAGAAATGGTCATTTCGTTCCATAAAAATTTTGTATCGCTTGTCCATATTCTTCGAACATTGTCTCGATGAACGAATCCGTTTCTCCTAATGTCGAAAGTGGGTCCTTTCAGCGGTGGAGAGAAACGGAGAGTAACGTAATCGCCGAAAGGTTATGAGGCTCAGGTCAACTTCGAACACTGGTATTTTATTGCATCTGAATCTGAATAGTTTCACCAGGGGTTCGGACTGGGGGGTGGGGGAGGGGGGAATCGTCCAGTGGAATGCTCTCACAGAGTGCGCGGTATGCTTGCCAACCCTTGATGCATTCAAGGAAAGAGTTGGTAAGCTGCACCACTCCAGGCCGTAGATCCTGACATGATGCTTTTAATTTTGTTTTTAATCCTCTTCTCATCTACTTTTAGCTCTCATCTTTGCTCACCTCACTATCTCACTCTCATCTTGCACTTTTATCTCACTCAACTTTTATTTCAGCACTGACAGCGCACACCTGTCTAGAATGCCCGCGGGGGCGTGAGACAGTATTTAAAGAAAGAAAAAGAAAGAAATTAGTCCCAAGAACCTCGAAGGAATATCATTTTCTACAGTAAATGTCTTGAGGCCTTTGATGATTGCCTACTGGAGCAAATGGTGACCTCGCCAACCCGAGGTCAAAACATTCTGGACCTTTTCTTTACTACAAATCCAACCCTCATAGACAAAACATCAGTCCTCCCTGGTCTTTCTGACCATGATATAATAATGGCGGAAGTAAATGTCAAGCCCAAAATGATTAAGCAGGTCCCCCGTAATATCTTCCTATACAAAAAGGCCAACTGGGACCAGCTAAAAGAGTCTATGAGGGAAATCCACTCAGTACTCCAGTCGGACCCTGCTACCGCAGACATCCAGATTCTGTGGGATGAGTTTGTCACCAAACTCCAGCATGGTATCGACACCTACATTCCAATACGCAAGGCAAGATCAAGAGATGGTCTCCCATGGATCAATCATGAGATCCCCCGCCTGATGCGTAAACGAGACAGACACTACAAGAAATGGATCAGGTCAAACAGACCTGTTGATCACAAGAAATTTCTTGACTACAAACACCTGGTACGCCGGGTACCTGAAACGGCCTATGAAAAATACATCGGTGGCATTCTTGGCCTACAGCAAGAAGCCGATGACCCTGACCTTGACACCCCTACCAAGGTCAATACCAAAAAATTATACTCCCTGTTGAAACACTCCAGGCAAGACAATAGTGGCATAACATCCTTGAAGGCCAATGGACAGACTTTTACCTCTGACACAGACAAGGCCAATACCCTAAACCTACAGTTTCAATCTGTTTTAGCCCAAAGTCACCCACATCACTGAAAGCCATGGCACAAAAGACCTTACAGGACCTACATGCCCTAGGTCCAAACCAGCCCTTCCAAGCCAGCCCATACACTAAAATGCCGGACATAGAAATCTCATCAAAAGGTACTGAATGCCTTTTGAAAAAGCTCAATCCCCATGAACCATCTGGTCCCGACCAACTCAAACCTTTTGTACTACAAACTCTTCATAAGGAATTAGCCCCCATTCTTGAAATAATCTTCCAGAGGTCCTTAGACCAAGGTAAACTCCCTACCATCTGGAAGGAAGCAAATGTGTCCCCTATATTCAAAAAAGGGGACAAGACTGACCCAGCCAACTACCGCCCCATATCGCTCACATGTGTTCTTTGTAAAGTACTGGAACACATCGTGGCATCCAACATATCAAAACATTTCACGGACCAGAATATCCTCTATGACTTACAGCATGGGTTCCGAGAGCGGCGGTCCTGCGAGACCCACTTGATCATGCTTATTGATGAACTCTCCAAAAACATGGAGTCCAAAGAACAGACAGACTTAATACTTTTAGATTTTAGTAAAGCTTTTGATAAAGTCGCCCATGAAAAATTGCTCCAAAAACTTCATGCCTATGGCATTCGGGGTGACACTCTAAAATGGATAAAGGACTTTTTAGACAATAGGAAACAATCTGTAGTAACCAACGGTATCAGCTCCAGCCCCATCCCTGTCTCCTCTGGTGTCCCACAGGGCCCTGTTCTCGGACCAATCCTATTCTTAGCCTACATTAATGACCTTTCAGAACAGGTAAGGTCAAGAGTCAGACTTTTCGCAGACGACACAGCAATGTATCTATGCATCAGCTCACTCTAAGAAGCAAATATCCTTCAAGAAGACCTCCTGAAACTCGAGAAATGGGAAGAAGATTGGGATATGAACTTTAACCCAGCAAAATGTCAGGTCCTACATGTGACCAGATTTAAGACTCCCATTCCATCCAAATACTTTCTACACAACACTGAACTTGAAAGTGTACCCGCTGCCAAGTACCTTGGGGTCACAATATCTGAAGACCTCAGCTGGGGAAATCACATAAATAACATCACTAAAAAAGCAAATCAAACGCTGGGCTTTCTCAAACGCAACATCAAAGTTCATAACCAAGACCTCAAATCCACAGCCTACAAAACACTTGTTAGACCACAGCTGGAATACGCCTCCTCTGTCTGGTCTCCCCACACCGACACTGACATAAAAAAGATAGAATTTGTTCAACGTAGATCGGCCAGGTGGGCTACCCATGACTACAGGTCCACCTCTAGTGTTACTGAAATGCTCAAGAAACTTTCCTGGCGTCCATTAGACCAGAGATATATACTATTCATCTTTATCTCAGATTAGACCAAAGGCGAATAGACACCCGACCAGAGATATATACTATACAGAGATTTGAAACTGCTATTGAACATCGATATTTGCCCCCGCTATGACTGTCGCTCAGGTATACAGGTAAATCGAGGGAAAAATCAATATTTTTATCGGCCGCTGAATCTGTTCTGAAAGTTTGTATATTAGCAAAAATATATTGTTAATATTTTCTTCGTTTGGTTTGCTATTATCTTGATAATAGTAGAAATATTTATTTTTGTTAAA
Organism: Rugalucina vietnamica; assembly: GCA_964017185.1. Lineage (NCBI taxonomy): Eukaryota > Metazoa > Mollusca > Bivalvia > Lucinida > Lucinidae > Rugalucina > Rugalucina vietnamica. The sequence goes on from OZ024879.1 coordinate 42,646,472, forward strand.
TAGGCCTTCGAATTTCCAACAAATAGATACTAAACACGCCCGGTATCTTTGTTAAAAAGAGTTATTTATTTACGGTTGATAATTTATATAATTATTATCCTTTGTCCTACGATTTGTAAAAGCCGTTGTTGTTGTTTTTTTCTCCCACAAATTAATACGTTTTTAATTATGCTTATTATCTACGCGACTGGACACATTTGAAACAATTATTTACGGATTATCTTTAGATTAAAGAAATCGCCGATTGATTAATCTCGCCGTAATACTAATCATATTTAACGCCGAAAAAAGAAACGATAATTAGTGAACAAGGCGCTAATTAAAATAAAATGCATATTTAAGCTTTAACTCCGACAGTTCAAGGCATTTCAAATTCGCAATTTACGTACCGCGCGTCAGAATGTCTTACGGAAAAGACGATTTTTTACATTGGGATGATGATATTGATCTTGATTCTTTGCTAGGTGATTATACGTGTAGTGAAATTGAACTCACGGACGATGATGAACCATCGACAAAAAAACAGAAAGCAAAAAAGTGACAATAGTGAAAATAGTGCTGGCTAAAACGTACAATTGTTCCGAGTGTACTAATTCGTATGCGTCGATATCTGGGTTGCGCGGTCATCTACGAAAAAAACATGGAATTACAAATGCAAAAGGTAAGGAGGCCATTCAATATTTTGATCTTGTATATTTCATTGTTCGATTTTTTTTCAATCATGTCCACGGGGGTGGTTCAAATGATGCTGTGCTATCGTCCGAGTACTTAGTATACCCAGGGAAGTGTAAGTGTATATTACACTTCCCTGGTATACCATTACATGCAAAGACTTGCTGTCGTCCAAGTATATCGACAGTCTTATCACGTCTCGGACAGCAAAATCATACTAAGCATTGTGTTTTGTACGCTCGTTTGCAAATTGCAGTCCATGTAAACATGGTAAATGCCCCTTTTTAAGGTACTGTACAGTACTTTCCATATGTACAATCACCGTGGCAGTTAAAATGGTAATTCAAGAATCAACAAAGCAAACTGACAATTTCATATTTATCAGGTGTTTTCCTACAATGTTTTCACAATGTTAAACGAACATGTGAATTAAAATTATTATACACAATTTTTATCTATCTATCTATCTTCATATACTGAGTCGATCAATTTCTGATCATCATCAGTTTTAAGCTCCTAGATGTTAGCTTCTGAACTGAATTTAGCCACAATTTAGCTAAATTCAGTTCAGAAGCTAACATCTAGGATGTCCTGAGCCTGCTGTAAGATCATTTGTCATTTTTTCTTTTTGTCATTTTTTCTTTCAAAATGTAACTTTTTCATCTTATTTGCAATGCCAAACAAGGTGTAGAAAATATCGCCATTTTAAATTCAAAAGCGCGAAAAGTTGTGAAAAACAGCTGCTTAATTCGGACGATTTGACCCTGTCAAAAATACCCAAACAGTATCAAAGGGCAATAAAACGATTTGTAAGACATTGTTCTTTACAGTCGGGGAACTCAAAGTATGGCCAACATAACACCTAAGTTCTTTCTAATGTTGCAAACAATCTATATAAATTCATTGATGAATTGTTAACTTTTTTGTGAAGTAGTGAAGAGATTACCCTATCAACTTGCCAACATAAAAATAATCTCCCTGACAATTTTCATGAGGTGATTGATTTATAAAGCAAGTTAGATTGGTACACAATTGAAATCAGCAGATTTGGCCACCTATTGTTGGTTCTCCTCAGGGTTGACCAGAGCAATTTGCAATTGATTTGGATTGTGTGAAAGTAGGAAATTTAAGTTTGGCCACCCTAACCAATTTAAAGATTAGGAAGTAATAAAAGAACCATTCAGTTACTTTGGCCATAATTTGTCTTCTTTTGGTGTAAGAATATTGATGATGTTTATCAAAAAAATGTCATTCATGGAAGCCTTATAATGAAAAATAAAACGCATCGTTTTGAGATCGGACGGAACAGATTTTCCTAAAATTACAAAAATAGTCAATATTTAAACGATCATAACCCAAACGCAGTCACGCGCTGAGTGCTAATTTACAAATAAAACGACTTTTACATCTTTCTTCTTTCATATTTTGTTGATTAAAAATTACCTAGCCTATTAATTACAACGCGTTGCAGTAAAAAAGTACCGACTATTTTACGCTTGGTCGCCATTTTGAAACCTTCAACAAGGATTGCATCGTTTTATCAAAGTAAAATACACGAGTAAAAATCCAATAAGAACACTACAAATTTCAAAATCTGGTTCATAAATGAAAGATAAAATGCTTTCCATTTCTTTAGGACTAAAATATTGCTTCATCGATGCCGTATAAAATCGCCGATGGAAGTTGATTTTTATAGCGTTGAAATTGTCTTCGTTTAGAGTAAAAAAACAAAATGGCGGAAGTAGGTGGAGCCACAGGTAGAGGCGCGTCAATCAAAAGTGACCGCTAGGTGGACTTTCTTATCTCTTCATCTTTATCTCAGACCCGACTGATCATGCTGTACAAGATCACATATGATCTTGTAGCAATCCCTCTAACTGACTATCTCACACCAAATCGCAGGCAGTCCAAATTCATCCACCCGCTGGCATACAGACAAATCAGCACTTCTACCAATTACTGCAAGTATAGCTTTTTTCCAAGAACTGCAGTACATTGGAACGCTTTACCCATCAGTATTGTCATGCTTCCCACCGTGGCACAGTTCAGTCATGCTGTTTGCCAGGTGGTGCATGTGTCTCCCTAATCACCAGATTCTGTTTTTTATCTTTTAAACTATATTATTGCATAAATACCCGTTAAACAACAGTTTATTAATGAAGATAAAGACATGCATTAATATTGCAATTCACGCGCGCACGTGCTGTTAATACATGGCTTTTACGTATGCTCGTTACCGGGCGCCACGCAAAGCACGTGCTAGTAATGAGAAACTGAAGTCTGCCCGGAACGAGCATAAAATGAAAGCTTTTACGTGTATGAAAATGTGATGAGGCTGTAAAATATAGTGCACCATAATTCTTTCGTTTCTGCACCTTATTTCTTTCTTTCTGCAGAATTTATGCAATAATAGCGATCAAAAATGATTTTGTCATTCATTAACATTCGCTAGGTCCCTCGGGGAGTGTTTAAAACCTCGGGCTACGCCCTCGTTTCAACACTCCCCTCGGGACCTAGCGAGTGTTAATGAATGGAAATCATGTTTGATCCCTATACTAACACTCTTCTTTCACTGTACAAACTCATTTCATCCACTTCACTTTTCTTTTATTTCAGCTAACCCCCTTTAGCACTTGGTATACCGGAATTCCTTCTGAAGTCCTCTGATGAGGTTAAGAAGTAGTGGAAGATAGATAGATAGATTTCCTTAGAGCTAGAACTTGGGCGGTTTCAGATTTGACGGCTTACAGATTCAGACTTGACATCAGTATGAATTAATCTGTCTAAAAGAAAGAGGGTGCATGTGACTATGCGAGAGTATCTCATGCGGGGTCGGGAGCTGAATAGCAACACAGCCATGGGTTATCTTGTTAACATAACCATGCGGGCATCAATCCGTCTGTCCGCCAGTGATTTCCATCCAAGCGCACACAACAATGTATTAGATTAGAATATCAAATGAGGAGAATTTCCTGTTACCACCTAGCTGTACTTCATTGTACCTGGAGACAAACCAATGTTTTGAAGGCCGGTTCTTTTACCTTTTTAGTTTTATTTTGGGTGATAACGGGGGATACCAGCTTAGGCCATGCGCATTATCCGATAGGTTCTGTCTTCAAAGGCATGTAAATAAGCACGGCTTTAACCTAGTCAGAATCAGAATGAAATTTAGTTATAATTTAGTCACACATTTACTGGAAGGCAAGATAACCATGTTGACTAGTATCCAAGCTCGGGGGGGGGGGGGGGGGGGTAACTACCTATATATACATAGTAGGGATGTGCCGCCCGAATAGGCTCTTTCAATTTTCAAGAAAAAATATATGAATGGCCCCATTTTTTCACACAACAGTATATGAATAGCCCTAAATCAAAGGACAGTATATGAATGGGCATAAAAAATCAAAGGACAATATATGAATGGGTCAATATTTTGATCAATCAAATATATGAATAGGTCTATTTTTTTCAATGACCAGATATATGATTAGGGTAGGTTTCAGAAATTTGGCACAATATTACCCCTTAGTTACCCCCCCCCCCCCCCCCCCCCGAGTATCCAAGTAAGATACCAATTTGCTAACTTCACGTAGGCGCTCAGAGAACTTGACAAACATACGTGGGATTATCAAAAATTACGTGGACTTTTCTTATAACTTATGATTTAATGACTCGATTCTACTCAAACTTTCAATACACATGGACCCATGTAATATGCAGCAGTGTGTAAAATTTCATCACAATCCCTTCATTCATTACAAAATTATCGTGAAATGAAAACACCCACTTACGCCACCATGGAGCACTCCGATGACGTCAGTGACGTCGACGCAAAAACACTGATTTTGAACCACAAAATGTGCTTTTTAGGACTACTGATTTTTACAGTTTTACTGCTCAAAGTATGTTAAAAGATTGTTTAACTATTGGAGCATGGTTTATATTACCAATCTGTATAAAGTTTTTAATGTATTTCCTTGATTTGAGAATGAATTTGGACTGGGTATAAGGATGCTGACTTTTAACATATTTATTTGGGTCCTATTTGTTCAAACGTGCACGCAATGTTTCATTTCTAATGCTTTATCGAAGGACCTTGAAGTTTTACCGGCAAATAAGAAATTAGGATTAGTTTCAAATGGGAATTGTACAATATTGCCGTTTGATCTGTGTTGCATGAAATTCAGACATCGCTTAAACATTATGAAAAAATCAAACATGTATGCCTAAGCAAAACAACGTAGGTGCACAACCGGTTCACCATAATTTTTGAGCAAGCATAAATTGTTTTGTTATGCATTCATTAAGACACATGGCAGGTTTGGCTGTGATCTGCAAAACCGTTTTGAAGAAAATGCAAAAGAAATGCGATACTGCAGTGTCAAACTTAACGTCATTTCTGACGTGCTCCGTGATGGGGAGGGTGGGGTAAGAAAAACCATCACCAACTGCTAATAAAACATTTTAGATTAACCAAACTTTCAGAATCTAGTGGAGTTAAGCAAGTTTATCGTCAGCTGAAATTTGAATTTGTTTGCCTAAACCGTTGTCAAGTTATGGGAAAAGTCCACGTAATTTTTGATAATCCCTCGTAGCTATTACGAAAACATGCCTATGTAATATACAGAGATTTTTAAAATTGTAAAAAATGAAATTTTTCGGTAGAAAATTCTCAATATTTTTCTTATTTTTGCTCAAAACATAGATTGTGGGTACACGTTAGAACCGCCTCGGCGAGGCGGTTCTAACGAGTACCCACAATCTATATTTTGGAGCAAAAATAAGAAAAATAGGTATACCCCTGCAAACCACAGTTTTGTTATATAAAAGTGGGGTATAAGGGGGTATACATTACACGGACATGTTTTCATGGTGTATCACTGATCTACAAACATCTTAACCCATATTTGACGAATGGATTTTCCCATCATTATCAATTGGGTGAGTCCACTTTCATTTTTAGGGGTGTAAGGAGTGATTTTTAATTTTTATCTCATTTTTCGATGAAATTCCTCTAGGCAAACAGAATTGCCCCAGATGGGACGCCGCGTTCTGCGGCGTCACATCTGGGGCTATGCTGTTTGCTTATGTCTCATAAAAGGGACGCCAGGCTGAAATGAGTTAAATCTGAAGCGGGCCCATAAGTGACTTCGATTCAATAGTAGTCAGGAGCATCTAACAGTATAATTTGTGTCCACCACTTTTAGCATGTGTATAACATCAGCGTTAATTTAATGTGAGAAAGCGTATTAATTGACTACAATGCAAATTGGTACTTTTTACAGAGAAAATTTAACATTTTAAGAAGCAATGGACTCTGTTTAGGGAATGCCTCAAAATCATTTGTGAGAACATAATTTTACACAATATTCGTTTTAGACGTCACTGTAGTGAGATAATATGAGCCGCGACGCGAGAAAACCGGTCTTCGAGGTTTCCGACCAACCGGCCCATACTCCCACAGACGAAAGCTATAATCTTCAATTTTGGGGTATAAGTAGAACAGGAATTGTGTTATCCGTGTAGCGAAAACAAAGGCGTTGATCAGCTTCGCAGTTACTGCGAATGCGAAGCTGACCTGTGCCTTTATTTTCGCAAAGGCAAAATCCCGTTTTCTCATGACGCGGCTCATATGTGAGTCCAACATAAAGGTCAAAGGTCACGTTTGGTTCCGTGTTCTGTTCACTAAACAGTTTTACGAGACAATGCAGATCATGAGGAGACGACGACAAACGCTGTGTCTACATGGACCTCTTTATAACACGATTCGTTACAGCACGGTTTTGGATATTACACGGACCATTCATGGACCCCAATAATTAATTTTGCAACATATATAAATATATTACTCTCGTTATAACACGAATTGGATAGCTAACACGGACGTTGTCTTGGACCCCAACAATGTTATAAAGAGGTTGTGTATATGTAGATCTATGCATTCACTGCACGACCTGATTGTGGCACGTGAAATTTATTATATTTTCCCGTTCATTTAATGAAGCTTTATCGAAATGAAGACCTGGGTTGGTCTGAGTGAATGATGTAGGCATATTCCACAAAGGGGTATTAAAGTTCGTTAACCAAAGATATTAGCGTCAAAACCATCGTCGCCGTCGTCATCACCATAACCAAAGATACTAATATCAAAACTATCGTCGCTGTCCTCATCATCATCTTCATCAACTTTGCTATCTTTGTTATCCTTGTTCTTTTCTTCTTCATCGACGACAGGGATTGTGTCCGCTCTCTTGTCTGGCATGATGGTCATACCTGGCACTGTCGCTAGAAGCCCAAATCCTGAAGAATTGAAGATTGTTTACAATGTTCGGTCATTTGCATGTACTAGAGTTAGCATGTTTTCGTTCTTGTTTGCTTCTTTCATCCGCGCGTTTGATAGGAGATTCATTCATTCATTCATTCATTCATTCATTCATTCATTCATTCATTCATTCATTCCAATCTTCCTTCCTTCCTTCCTTCCTTCCTTCCTTCCTTCCTTCCTTCCTTCCTTCCTTCCTTCCTTCCTTCCTTCCTTCCTTCCTTCCTTCCTTCCTTCCTTCATCCATCCATTCCAATCTTTCTTTTCTACTTTCTTCAATTCATTTCTTTATTTCTTGACAGGTTTTCATTATTTCTTTTTTATTCTTGATGCTTTCATTACGAAAACACGCCCATTACGTGCAATATAAAAAGATTTTTTTTTCAGTCGTAAAAATGAAAAATTTGATCTGAAAAAAAATAAATAAATAAATAAATAAAATAAATCAATATTTTTAATATTTTTGCTCAAAACATATTGTGGTTATACGTTAGAATGAGTATCCACAATATATGTTTTGGGGCAAAAATAAGAAAAATAGGTATACCCCTGCATACCCCTTTTTTACTATATTGTGGGGTTTGTGGAGGTATACATTTCACGGACATGTTTTCCTGATCGGTTTGCCAATCACTCACCATTTTCCTGGGCATTTTCAATATTCTTCCCTTTCAGTTTCTCAAGAAGAACATTCAGTCTGTCTTCTTCCACTTCTATGCCAACACTCTCAATGATTGGTCGGATGTCGTCTGCCGTGGGATCATCTTTCCCGCCAAGAACAGCTAACATGTAGGCGGCTACGTACCGCATATTGCGAGTCTGGAAAAATGCAATTACGAAAAACCTTGCCCATGCAATAAACAGAGGTTGCTTTTAGCTTTAAAAATTTGAAGCTGAATTTTTTTTATATTTTTCTTATTTTTGCTCCAAAACATAGATTGTGGGTACATGTTAGAACCGCCTCGACGAGGCGGTTCTAACGAGTACCCACAATCTATGTTTTGGAGCAAAAATAAGAAAAATAGGCATACCCCTGCATACCACAGTTTTACTATATAAACGTGGGATTTAAGGGGGTATTTATTGCACGGACATGTTTTCCTGATGAGATTATAAAATGAGTGTCGTAAATTTATGCAAGGGGCGAAATCTGCCGAAAAAAATTCTAGCCGGAAAAAACAATCACAAAACTATTTTAAGTTTGTCAGGAAGGAAGGCCAAACTCAGACCAAGACCGCAGAAATGGCTGGATTACATATCGCCAAAATTAGCTAGCCAGTCACTGTTAGATGCGCAAAATGCCAAAGATATCAAATGTAAAAAATATCAACATTGTTCTGATGAAATTAGCTTAGAGAGTATCTCTCTACATGGATGGACACATTTTTTCGTAGTGAAATGAAAAGTGACTCCTACACAAGTGGTCATCCCATACGAATCCCATAAAATTGACCGAACCCCCGTTTCATGAAACCAATACGCATCGAAACGACTACGCATCGAAACGACTCTGACACCGTGAAATCAACTCCACATTACGTCTGGGACTATGAAATTTTCTCCAAATAAGGGGCTACTAAGAGACATAATCCAATTTTCTCACCTAGCCGCTAAGCGCATAGAGTTATCCTGCCTGATTGATTAATACATGTATATAAGTCGCATATCATTGTGCCCACGGGCAAAGATTAAAGATTAAGGTTAGTTCGAGTGTTGCCAGAGAGATTTATCGTGTTTGTTTGCACGTATATTTTTGCAAAATCTGATCTATGTGGTCTTGCAGATGGGCTTTGTATAAGAATTTGGCGTAGTTTTGATATGGGAAGCGTCTCTAGGGCGAAAAACTATGATTTATTTATTATGTTCTTGCTTTCTCTTATTTTGTTTCTTTGATAGCAAATATTTTTTCTGTTTGTTTCTTTGATAGCAAAAAAAAAAAAAAAAAAAAAAAAAAAAAAAAAAAAAAAAAAATAGTACGTACACAATGTTGATAAACGCATTTATTTCAAATCGAAGTCTGCGTTTATTGCATGTAATGTAAATTTACATGAAATCAATCTCTAAGTTTATCAAAATGCGCGCACTCACCTCATGTTGACTGTTAAGATGAGTTTAGCATAACCCACTGACTAGCCAACACCATTGGCTTCAATGTATGTTCTGTGTTAAACAAGAACCTTGAAGCGGCCCCTGTGGCCGAGCGGTTAAAGAGCGCTGTTTCTTCACCGCTGTGTCTGTTGTGGGTTCGAGCCCCGCTCTGGCCACATGTGAGAGAAGCCAAGTTCTGCTTGTGGGTGTACCAGGTGGCTTTTCTCGGGGTTCTCCCGTTTTCGCCCACCTACTGATTGGCCCGTCTCATATGAGCTGAAATAATCTTGAAAGGGACGTAAAACTGAATAAAAAAAAGAATCTTGAAAGGCAGATTTTCTTACGTTACGGCGTTAAGTTGCGCAAACTGTCAAAGCAAGTAAAGTACAATGTTTTATCACCACTAGAGGTGTTAAACAGATTAACAGTTTCGTACTTTAATCTCCACATACAAGCCTGATGGAGATTTCTTTCCATTAGGAAAACTTGCCCATGCAATATACAGAGTTTTTTTTACCTGTAAAAATCAAAAAATTTCATCAGAAAATTTTGATATTTTCAAATTTTTGCTCAATACGTAGATTGTGGGTACTCGCCGAGGTGGTTCCAACGAGCACACACAAGCTATGTTTGGAGCAAAAATAAGAAAAATAGGTATACCCCCTGCAAAGTGGGGTTTGAGGACGTACTCGTTGCAAAGACTTGTTATCCTGATGTTTTTCTATAAACTTAAGTTTTTTTTAATTTAGGTATTGTCATTGAAGCGTATCATCAGCAAACAATTCATGTTCAGGAAAATTGATGATATGCACTCCATGATGTATAAGTATTAAGAACATGCAACGTTACATTTTTCAAAGAATTTTACATTCATCTAATACAGAATCTGCTTCTAATTGTATCTTCTAATTGTATACAACAGTCATAAATCATTGATCTGCCCCAAGGGATAAGCTTTGTGCAAATCCGGGTGCGTGTCAATCTGTTTACCTTAGACTGGTTTAGTAATTTGTATAATCCCATTATGTAAACATGTCGTGGCAAAGGTCACTTTGGTTCCGTGTTTCGTTAACTTAACAGGTAAACGGGACAAAGTTGGTCACGGGGAGGTGACAATCAACAATGCAAGGATTATAGAAAGGTTCTCATGTAAATATTGACTGGTTATCTTTATCGGTACTGTACATACATGTATGAAGTAATCAAAAGAAGTATAATTTTACAAAACTTTGAGCCTCGAAGCAAAATTATTTGTTTTGAAAGAAAAAGTTAAGAATGATGACGACGCGCCCATAAAATGCCATTCATTTTAGAGTGGACAAGTAGAAAAACATATTTGATTGTTACTACTGTACTGTAGGTCTGAATTATCACGATAGGAGTAAAATGTCATGAGATGCCTTTATTTGCATACACATAAAATTGATCACCTTTAGTCGTAGTTCTGATAAACTGCTGTCGACTTGTTCCATAGAAGCAAAATGAATCTTTATTTTTATCTTTATTTAATTTGGCAAAAACAGAATATTAATAGAATGATACTGCTGATGAATATTCATTCATTCATTTTTTTGCTTTCAATTTTCCGCTTAAAAGACCAACCGAGTCATACTATTCTTGAAATGTTTTTCCACATATTTGGTAGGTTTAGCTCTCTGGTAAATATAGGTTTACCTTAGTTCAGAACTAAAATTGTTAATCAGAGTAAATTATAATTATTCCAACAAAACTTAAGGCATTAAGAATATTTTGAAAATATTCAAGTTGCCTATTTTTTAAACAAAAATAACCGTCCCATGTCTCACTGCTTCCGATAATGTACTCGGTATTTTCCGTGATCGCCCGATAATCTCAGATGCGGGATAACGGAAGAAAATTATAGGAAAAATACATCACCAGTGTTACAAAAACGGCATTGGGGAGTAGTAAATATAAATTTATTTCAATAAAAGAAATATCAGATAACTCCAAAATACCCCCGCATTTCGTTGCCATCAGCAAAAATATTCTAGTTTTACTAAATCTATGTATTTTTGTGTTTAAATTTGCATGTTCATTGAAAAGTTAGTACTTTTTCCCTATATGTTTAATCATTTTCAACATGGTCATACAAAATCCTAATTGGGGAGTAGTAATTTTAATCCTAGAAATATGAAAAATATACCATATTGTTGGTAAAAGAATGAAGATTGTAAAGCTACCAGCAAAAATATTGTAAGTTAATTCAAGTTTCTTTAATTAGACGGTAATTAATATGTCCCTATTAAATCCTATACAAGTCGCAATTAAGTACAGGTACAGGTAAGCGAGCTTGACTATCGCTCATAGTTGGCTACGAAAACTGAAGGGAAAAGAAAAAGGGAAAAAGAAAAGAAGAAAATTAAGGTTATTGCGATATGCTAGCCAAAATGTAAGAGGTTTTTAAATGCTTTATATAAATTTCGTTCTTTCTTTCTTTCTAACATGATTTTTGTTGTGCTTTTACTGAAATGTGCTACTTACGAATCATTCCAGGTGTGTGTGAGTGGGGGGGGGGGGAGTACTCTGAACTTTAATATATATATAGGCTCGGTACCAGCATTAGCTCTGTACCGAAAATAAATACCTGGACTGATTGACCACCACCCCCAAAAATGATTTCTAGCATACCCAAAAAGTGTCAAAATTTTAAGTGACCACCCCTCCCACAAAAGAAAAAAGAAAGAAAAAAAAAAAGAAAGAAAGGAAATCCGCCAAAGTACCCAAACATATTTCCTGAACCCCCCCCCCCCCAGAAATACCGAAATACAAACTTGTGAGCCCAAAAAAATAAGCCTCACCGATATCCAGAAAATTTCAGAGTACCCCACAGGGGCGATTCACTTACTATTTTTAAATGTACAAATATCTCAAGATTGAAACGTAATTATTTGTAATGAGTACTTGATTGTACCTTTTATACGTTTTTGCACGCGTTTGCACAATCATTTTCAATAGAAAAAAAAAATCTAAAAATGTCGTCCTGTTGGGCAATGATCAATCGATTCATTGATCGGGTATGTGCTATAAACAATATATGGGCCGCTTGTATACAACAGTAGACGCTTTTTACCTTGAGTTATTGCCCTTGGACTTCGTTGCAGGGACCCAGACCCAACTGCTTAGAAATAGGGCATATTCTGCCGTGGACTATAAACCCAAGAAAATTAGATTGTTGAATATAAAACTCCAAACACCAAGGTATTAGTCAGGAAAGAGAAGGACAGAATACGACCTCACATCATAATAATTAAGGCTTTATTAAGCCGTTAATAATAAGTGAGCTGCGACGCGAGAAAACCGGTCTTCTGGGTTTCCGACCAGGTCCGACATAACCCGGTCTGTGCAGCTACAGAAGGTGACTAGAAACTTGAACTTCCGTCCGCCATTTTTTTTTTCTTGAAATTCCGCTAATGACGAGTTAAAACTACCCCCAGACCATCATTACTTGACGTTTTAATGACGAACGTTCATCAATTTTGATACAACCGAATTTAACAACGAACTTTTAATGACGAGTTTAATGACGAGTTAATTTGTCATTAAAGTTTGATACAATCGGGTCCAGTAACATCATTGGCTCGCCAATGGAACTTCGCAAACCACAACACATGTAAGACATAACCGAGGACCCATCAGTTAATGAAGAGAAGACACGAAACACCGGGACAAATGAAAACTGACAAACTTGAGACAAAAACATTTTTTTTCACATATTTTTTTTTCATAACTGGAGCTTGCAAAACGCGTGCCAAGGGAAGCACGCACGCATCAGGGACTTTATGTAAGAAAACGCGCTCGCCATTTCATAAGCCGAAAACGAATGAACAAAAATATATTTTTACAGAAAAACAGTTAAAAATTTGTGTTGAACATTAGATTATATCATTTGCATTCAATTTTGCATTGAGACATAAAAGACTTCTGTCGATGAGTTGTCGTGTCGGTGACTTGTCGTTGTCGATCAGTTGGTTTGTCTGCGAGTTTTTTTTTCTGTCGGTGAGTTTTTGTCACCCAGTTGTTATTCGGTCAGTTGTTTGTCGGTGAGTTGTCGTGTTACCAAACAAACTGCTCAACCATGATGACCTGAGCCACGTCATGAGAAAACCAACATTTAGCATATGCGAAAGCAAAGCACAGATCAGCTTCGCAGTAACTGCGAAGCTGTTTCTCTACAGTACACGGATAGTACAATTACTCTAGTTTTCTCTAGTCATCTTTTTTGCGTGTACAGCTCGATTTGTGTCGGACCTGTTCGGAAACCACATTGTCGGTTTTCTCATGACGCGGTTCACTAAACATCGTCGAGAATATAGTCAGTTCCTTTCCAAATGTAAAAGGTTACAATTAGCAATGATCAGGTAATGGTACTATCAGAATGGAAGTTCAACCCTAAAGGTCGAGGTAGGGATAAACTAAATCAACAACGATCAGATACTCATACAAAGAGAACAAATAGTACACAGAGTGAGCGGCTGTTTCCCACCACAGGTGGCCACTCAGTTACCCGCACTTAACTAAATATCCATGAAAAGTACAAACAGTACAGAAATTCAACACCAAAACATATTGAACAATCAGAACCATAACAGAAGTACCATTTTAGATCAACGTGTTTAGTAGTACGGGTAGTAAGCCCCGTTTACACATTCACGGTTTTCTCTACGATTCACCACGATTCACCCCGATTTCTCATGGTCAGAAAAATCGGGGTGGACCGGGATGAATCGTGGCGAAAAGTGGAAATATTCAATGTCACTACGATTCCAGTAAGAATGTCTACGATATTAGTACGGTGTCTGTAAGGTATCGCTACGAATCAATGACGGTTCATGACGGCAACGCTACGGTCAATGACGATTAACCACGGTGGCACAACGAATGCTCACGGTGCTTGTACGGTTTGATACGGTACTAGTACGATTCACGGCGGTAGCCGTCGTGGCCAGTCGTGGAGCTCCGTAGCGAAACCGTGGATGATTCGTAGGACAACCGTACACAATTCGTGGTGAATCGTCGGAGTTCGTGGTGTCAAAGATTCCACGGTTTCGCTACGGAGCTCCAAGATTGGCTACGATCTCTCACGAATAGCCGCGAATATAGCTACGGTGTCAGTACGAATAAGCACGATTCCGCTACGGTTGCGCTACGAATTAGGCCACGCCCAATTACCACCACGATTCGCCACGGTACGCCACGAATGTTTTAAACAGTTTAAAACTTCCGTAGCGCTGCCATAGAGTTTCCCGAATCATCACGATTCATCAAGATTCACCACGATTCACCACGGTTCTACTACGAATGACCACGGTACACCACGGTACACGACGATTTTACAAATCGTGGCGAATCGTAGCGGCACCGTAGCCAAAAATCGTGAATGTGTAAAGCCCCGTTTACACATTCACGATTTTTGGCTACGGTGCCGCTACGATTCGCCACGATTTGTAAAATCGTCGTGTACCGTGGTGATTCGTAGTAGAACCGTGGTGAATCGTGGTGAATCTTGATGAATCGTGGTAATTCGGGAAACTCCACGGTAGCACTACGGAAGTTTTAAACTGTTTAAAACATTCGTGGCGTATCGTAGCGAATCGTGGTGGTAAATGGGCGTGGCCTAATTCGTAGCGCAACCGTAGCGGAATCGTGCTTATTCGTACTGACACCGTAGCTATATTCGCGGCTATTCTTGAGAGACCGTAGCCAATCGTGGAGCTCCGTAGCGAAACCGTGGAATCTTTGACACCACGAACTCTCACGGTTCACCACGAATTGTGTACGGTTGTCCTACGAATCATCCACGGTTTCGCTACGGAGCTCCACGATAGGCCACGACGGCTACCGCCGTGAATCGTACTAAAACCGTATCGAACCGTACAAGCACCGTGAGTATTCGTTGTTCCACCGTGGTTAATCCTCATTGACCGTAGCGTTGCCGTCATGAATCATCATTGATTCGTAGCGATACATTACAGACACCGTACTAATATCGTGGGCATTCTTACTGGAATCGTAGTGACACTGAATATTTCCACTTTTCGCCACGATTCACCACGATCAACCCCGATTTTTCTGACCATGAGAAATCGGGGTGAATCGTGGTGAATCGTAGAGAAAATCGTGAATGTGTAAACGGGGCTTAAACGGGGCTTAACTGTCCATAAAGAGTCTTAGAGGTTTTCCCGGTCACATGATTAATGAAGATCCTGGTCCCGAGGTTATAAAACTTTTATCATGCTCAACTCAGCTGAGCTTGAAATTCAAACTGCTCATAAATTCAGAAATAGCTCAAATATATTAAAAATGAAGCCTTAGAATGCCAAAGCCTGTTATTTATCCTGCTAATAAATGTTAAAATGCCAACATTTATGAGCAGGATAAATTTTAGTCTCAGCTGAGTTGAGCATGAAAAAAGTTTTATAACCTCAGGGCCTGATCATTTAATATGGAAATTGCTGTCATTTCATATGAAATGACCGCTCGTGCTGTCATTTCATATGAAATGACCGCTCGTGTAAGGTACTCTGTTTTATATTGTCTTGGATAAATAAAATGACCCTCGACGTGAGAAAACCGGTATTCGGGGTTTCCGACCAGGTCCGACACAAACCGGTCTGTACAGTCTCAGAAGATGGCTAGAAGCTTGAAATTTCGGATTTAGGAAGAAGAGGAGTTATACTATCCGAGTAGCGAAAACAAAGGCGATGATCAGCTTCGCAGTTACTGCGAAGCTGATCTGCGCCTTTGTTTTCGCATAGGCAAAAATCCGGGTTTCTCATGACGCGGCTCATATGGAAATTGCTGCCATTTCATATGAAATGACCGCTCGTGTAAGGTACTCTGTTTATTATCTTGGCTAAATAAAATGTTTTAGTTATTATTTCACACCGAATGCCGAGATCGATACAATCAGGCGATATGGTTAAAACAATTAAGACATCAAAACTTTTGTTTTAACCTGTCAAAGCGAGTCTTCCAGTGAATACGCCTTTGTTTTTATAAAAGGAGAAATAGTACCACCTCACTTAAGACCTCCTTTTAGTTTAAAAGGTCAGTCAACGTTAAAAGCAAAAAAAAAAAAAAAAAAAAAAAAAAAAAAAAATGTGAAACGTAATTTTTCCATCGTGCGGGAAACCTGGCCAATTCCAAATGACCATATAAGAAAAGGAATTGGACAAATCTGTCGAAAATTAATATAGAAATGCCAGGAAAAATCGCTTTCTTTGGCGTTTTTGATTAAAAACAACGAAACAATGGAATCGGTAGCAATTTGGACAGTCGTATTGATACTTGTGATAGTGAACACTGTTTATGGTGAGTTAACATTGCAGTCGACGCCGCTTTTTATATCGCAAGCCAATTTGCATGTTTGCCAAACATCGCTTTCGACTGCACATTACGAAGAAGCCCATGCAATACAGTATATGGAGATTTTTTAGACGTAAAGAAAAATAAAAATTTCAACTTGGAAAATTGTTTGTATTTTTGATATTTTTGCTCAAAACATTGATAGTGGATACACACTAGAACCGCCTCGCCGAGGCGGTTCCAACGAATACCCACAATCAATAAGAATAATACGTATTCCCCTTTAAACCCCAATTTTACTGTTCAAGGGGGCATAGTTTTTACGGACATGTTTTCCTGATGAGCCTTTGCAAAATTAACAATGTTCCTTATTCAAATTAATTAAGATCGCTCGTCATTTATGCAAAATGCGCGCTTTTAATCTACGCTATCCCATAGCTTCTGATTGCGATCTACCACTGAGCAAACTCGCCGATCTGTTTAAAGATATTGTAAGTCACAGTCGCCACGAGAATTTCAGGTAACGAACATCATTATTAAAAAAAAAAAAAAAAAAAAAAAAAACCACGAATGACTATTTCCAAAACGTTGATATTCACATCCTAGATATTTTTAGTTGCAGGTAACAGCGCCCCAACGTTTTTAAACGGCACCTACCCGGATACAGTACATTTCAACGAGGGTACGGACACGCCGTCCGGCTCGACGTTACACGTGTTCACCGTGACCGACCCAGATGGAGGGACATACACTATGACGTATACCTACGCCCCGGCCGATAGTGAAGATATGTTTACTATAACAGGTAGGGTGTCTGTCTGTCTGTCTGTCTGTCTGTCTGTCTGTCTGTCTGTCTGTCTGTCTGTCTGTCTGTCTGTCTGTCTGTCTGTCTGTCTGTCTGTCTGTCTGTCTGTCTGTCTGTCTGTCTGTCTGTCAATCCTGTCAGTCTGTCTGTCTGACTGAATTGTCAGATACTCCATTTACCTCAGCTAATAGACCGTCTTTCCGCTTGTCTTTAATTCCGACTGGTGACATCATTCTCAGAGATCAAAGCAGAGCCATTTTAAGCCAGTGTAAAACGTAAACCGCCCCGTCCACTAGTTGCCGAGGTTGTAAAAATGTTTTTCATGATCATCTCAGCTGAGCATGAAATGAAAACTGATGTTGGCATTTTAGCATAAATTATAAGCAGGCTAAATTTCAGACTCAGCTGAATTGAGCACGAGACACGTTTAAAACTTTTGGGACCAGGGCTGATAATAGACTGCATCCCTTTCTTTGATATTTGTTTACTGCAAACATTTATACTTGCAGCGGACGTCGGCGCCGGCACCTACACTGTGACGTTAGCGCCAGGCAAAGAATTTGACTACGAGACCGTCAATTCGTACACGATAACGGCGAGAGCTTTTGACGGTGTCGACTCTGCGACGGCCAAGATTACCGTCGAGATTGACGACGTCGGGGAAGCGCCGACGTTAGTTCCCGACACGCCCGTCCAAACTTTCACTATTGATGAAGACACGGTGGGTAAACCTTACGAAAACACGCATATGTAATATACAGATATATGTATACTCGTAAAAATAAAAAAAAATCAGTACTTTTAGTGTTGCTCAAAACGTAGATTTTGGGTACACATTCTATGTATTGGACTAAAAAATAAAACTACAATGTATACCCCTGTAACCCCAAAAGTGGAGCGTATACGAGGTATTTAAGAGGGTATTATTTCATGGCCATCATATCCCGAGTCTTGACCATACAGCACCGCTTATTGTCAACGGGCTTTAAATTACAGGCCCTAAAGTTATGGCAAAAACATGCCACTGTACGAAGAAAAACTATAGAATATATTAGACCAAATAATTATTGTTTATTTTTTTTTTCTTTTTCTTTTTGCTTTTAAAGCTATGCAAGCTATGATAAGTAATTCAATTCATTAAAATACTGGCCCGTTACTGACTGATACATACCACCGTATTTCCATCAAACGGAAACTGTTTTTCATTCAATGGCAGTCATTTTGGAAGGCAGGATTTTTACATTTTTACATTTTTCTTTTATAGTAAAGCACCTACATAAGGTAGCCCCGCACGCGCTTGAATATAGGGATCAACCATGGTTTTCAATGTTCAAACATTCGATGGATCACGAGGAAGGTGTTTGAACACAAGGCCGTAGGCCTTCCAAGTGATCCATCGAATGTTTGAACACTGAAAACCATGGTTGATCCCTATATTTGAGCGCATGCTTATTGAACACAAGGCCGTAGGCCTTCCAAGTGATCCATCGAATGTTTGAACACTGAAAACCATGGTTGATCCCTATATTTGAGCGCATGCTTATTGAACACAAGGCCGTAGGCCTTCCAAGTGATCCATCGAATGTTTGAACACTGAAAACCATGGTTGATCCCTATATTTGAGCGCATGTTTATTGTTCAAAGCATTTTTATGACTTCAAGCACCCGTCACGTGGGTGGCACATGAGCGAGCTAGTGGGCAGGATTTTCACAATTTCATCATTTTATATTTACAGTTAGGCACCTACATCGGTAGCCCAAGCTTCACTATCAGCGATCTCGACGATCTAGAAACGCACACGTTCAGCATCAACGCCAGTCTAGGAAACGGCTCCGACTATATCAATATCGACCCGGGCACTGGCGGGATATCGCTGAAACAAGATTATGACCGGGATCTACCAGGGATGGGATCTGACGTATGGGTTCACGTCGATATTATAGATAAGTCTGGACTGTCAGCGACAACAACGTTTAGCCTTGTTGTAAATGATTTGAACGACAACACGCCGTACTTCAACGTAACCACAACTGACGTTACTATCGAGAGAGATATGGCAACAGGGACGACGCTTGCTGTGCTGGGAGCTAGCGACGATGACGCTGAATCGCCTAACAACGACGTTACGTTGGTGGTCGATGATTCAGAAACTGGGAGCTATTTTGAAATGGACGGATTTGAGTTGAAGTTGAAAATACAACTTGACGTTGCTGACGGTACAACGGGACTGACGTTTAACGTTTACGCCATTGATGGCGGAACAACGCGTAGAACGGGGACTGCGACGATCAACGTCATACTCCCAGCGTCAACTTCAACATCGACTACGACGTTGGTGCCTCCTGTAGGGTAAATAATTACAATATTGAAATTTGTTTGTTGTACGAAATAAAATACAAATGTATCAGAGACCTTGCGCCATAGTATAACTTTTTTTCCAGTTAAGCCAGGACGGTACCACCTTCGCTTCTTTAATTTTTAAGCAGGAGTTTGACACTCTATAAACAAAGTATTTATTGACTTTTGTAGGCTAACGCTTTGCAAGCTTCGCAAATGGTGACGCTTCATGGCCCATATTAAAGTTAATACTTAGAGATGGCACGTGTTATTTATGTTAGGAAACGTATGTTGCTCAAATGCCACATATACCGAATAATACTTGCATTGTATATTCATTTAGGTACTCTTGGCTCGACGACTCACAGAACGTCATCCTGCTGACGGTAATCTTGGTAATAGCAGCATCATTCCTCGGCTACTGCTGTCTTCTGTGCTGGCGTTTCAACACGTTTGGAAAATGTCTGCCAGAGAAATGTCCAGATAAGATAGATTGTCATGCGTACTTCGAGAGGTGCTGTGTTTGCTGCAGGAAAAAACCGTAAGTTTTTATATTTTTAGCATTAGATAATAAAGATGACAGTGCATCATACGTGTACAAAGAAAAATGAAATTCATTGCTTATATTTACATAAATTTCTCTCTATCGCTTGATGAAAAATTATCAAGGCGATCACATTTACAAACAAATAGAGAATTTACACACAGTGTGTGTTCAAACAGCGGAACGGCATCGATGGCGTCATGACGTTTACAACGTTCAATCAAATTGGTGAGTGCCATGTTTTTATGACGTCAAGTTTGGTCATGTGACGTCGCGTGAGGAACTATGAATCGCATTTCAGTTCTATAGATTCATTAAGACTTTGCATCAGAAATTTAAATATTATCACGACATAAGATTGTCTTTTACCGCGTACAGCTAGTAGAAAACTTGTGAAGCCGAAGCCTGATAAAAATATCTCATGCTTCTCTATGGTCACTAGCAGCGTCATAAATGACGCACTGGTAAAATTTGGTAGCTACAGCTACACTATATGTTGTTTTTTTTTTCTTTCTAGACCCGACGACCCACGCTCTCCCCGGGGTGCATCAGCTTCAGCTATATCATTCACAATGGCCAGCGAACGAGGGACGCCCCTGAGTTTCAATGCTGAGCCTTTTATTATCGGGAAGAAAGGTAAGCCTTTTCTGAGATCATTGAAAAGTCTAGTCGATTAATAATTACCGTAACAAAGACTATAGCACTTTCTGTACTCAACCGTTTTATCAGACGAGGCAGCCATATTGGATGACATACTTTTTCATTTGTGTACGACTCTTAACCACTTTAAATCGAACAGCAATCGCAAAAGTTTATCGTATGTATATGACAGTGCCGTCAACTCAAACATCAAGACTACGATTTATCTACAACTAAAATATCAGACTCCATTTTGAGAAATCTAAGATGGCATCAAGAGAGGCTGTCACACCAGCCCGAGTTTCCTTGCGGCGAACTTTCTTACGCGGGTTTTGCAATTGTCATCTCAACTTTGTCTGGTCGTGTGTGGTCCAAAGATCTATGACATCCTGATAACATGTCCATGAAATGTATATCCCCTTTTTATCAAGCTTTATATAGTAAAACTGGGGTGTACAGTGGTATACAATTTTTCTTATTTTTGATCCAAAGCATAGGTTGTGGGTACTCGTTTGAACTGCATCGGCAAGGCGGTTCTAATGTGTATAATTGGGCAAGTAGGTTACTGTACATGCTGTATAGGCGGCAACTTTAATATTCATATCTGGGCGTGGTCGGCTAGTCCATCTGTTCGAGTAGGGAGATTATAGAAAAGTCGAACGCAGTCATCCTGGACCGCTGTCACATATCAGCTACCTGTATTTTGCCCAATTTAGTGAATTGGACAAACTTGTGTCTCATTCTTATTTTCTAACGAAAAACATGTGAGTTGAATCTGTATACCTTTTGCTTTTACCAAAGTCAAAGGTAGACCATACCCAATAACGTAACGCTTATACAGTGACCTTTGTCGAATTATACCCACGTTATGTACGTATTTTGAGGGAAAAAAATATCAATATGAAAAAAATATCAATATTTTTTCAATCGAAAATTTTCGTTTTTTTTTTTTTTTTTTTTTTTTTTTGTTTTTTTTTTTTTTTGTTTTTTTTTTTTTTTTTTTTGTACTTTGTAAATCAATTCCGTTTACTGTATGTAGGAGCGTGTTTTCGTAACTACAACTTTTAAGTTTTTGTGTTTCTAGGGTTACCAGGCATTCCAGCACCAGCACCGGTTGCTACGTCACTACAGAAGAAACCGAAAGCTGATCTTATGTCTGGACAAGGAAAATGGGTCAACACATAATGGCATATCCGGGACTAAAATAAAAACAATACTTAAAGTATTTTATTGTAAAGTGTGAATTCAAACGTTGAAGAGACGTCCATAACGCACAAACCAACATTGTGAGATGGATGCAAACTGAATATTAGGACCAACTTATCTAAAGCTATCATTCAGTCACCATCATCACCATGGACTAATCGATTTTTCTGTTCATTCTATTCATTCTAAGTCATTTGTCATTCGGGCATTGTTGTTATTTGAGCCACCTCGTGGGAAAACCAGCAATGTGGTTTCCGACCAGGTCCGACACAAACCGGCCTGTACAGCTACAGAAGCAGGCTAGAAGCTTGAAATTTTGGAGTTAAGTAGAGGAGGAATTGTACCATCCGAGTGGCGAAAACAAAGGCGCTGATCAGCTTCGCGGTTACCGCGAAGCTGATCTGCGTCTTTGTTTTCGCATATGCAGATTGTTGGTTTTCCCATGTGGCGGCTCATTTATTTATTTTTCATTCTTTTGTTTATTTATTTCAACGTAACTTTTGGATGTACATTTGCACATTAGGTTGTTCATGTCTGTATATATCCAGCGACGATATTTGTCCAATATGGTGATTATTATCCAGAACAACTAGACAAGTTTATAAGATCATGCGCACTTTTGTAACGTTCTTTAATTATTTTTACCATTCAAATTCACGCGTTAATCTAGCATTGTCATTGTTCATATATATACGATTGTAAATTATTTATTTATGATTTCAGAAAGGTTTCGTTTGAATAGAAACAGCTACTTATTTTGTTGTGTATTTCCTTCCAACAATTATTGAAAGGCAAACAAGTTTCAACCATAAATATGTAAGACATGTTTATTCCATAGCGAAAACATAGACTGACAATTACCTATGTAACGCATTTATAGGGGGCGCACACTTGAGCCGCCTCATGGAAAAAACAACAATTTGCATATGCGAAAACAAAGACGCAGATCAGCTTCGCAGTAACCGCGAAGCTGATCAGCGCCTTTGTTTTCGCTACTCGGATAGTACAATTCCTCTTCTACTTAAATCCGAAATTTCAAGCTTCTAGCTCTTTTCTGTGCTTGTACAAGCCGGTTTGTGTCGGACCTGTTCGGAAACCACATTGTTGGTTTTCCCACGAGGCGGCTCACTTGGATGCGCCTGGATTGATCAACGTAATTTAGCATTACGCACGCCATGGACATTTTGTCGTAAATGCAGTTGGTCATGATAAGAATCTCACACGAGTGCCAGATACAGATAGGTAAATCTGTCCCAACGGTCACTATGATAGACTGTCGGACGCCAGGGACAGATTTGTCGCATGTTATACTAGAAGCACATCTGTACCCTTCTATTCGGGAGTTTTTGTTATGGCATTCCTCCTAACGTTGCAGTTTTAAATCTGTTCGAGTGGATTTGCGCATATCCCTTTGACGCACAAGGGGGATTTTTGCACCATTTTCTGCATATCCTATATTACAAATGTGTTACATTGTAAAGAACACTTGTTTAATCTATAGCTGATAATAGCATGAATTATACAATGACATGCAACGCAGGCATATAAGAAAGATCGTGTCATTTTGCAATGTTAGACAGTGTGACAAAACGTTTATGTGAAAGAGTAAATCTTCTTTTAGAATGACGTCAATATTGGTCTATCGAATTACTTTTCTGATCACTGCTTTAATCCTGCACAAAGCGTGAAAAGCGACTCTAGTCCTTTGAGACAGACAGACAGACAGACAGACAGACAGACAATATTGTTTCCACTGGCATGAGTTTCCGCCGCATGAGAAAACCAACAGTGTGGGGTTCCGACCAGGACCGACACAAACCGGCCTATGCAGTCACAGAAGCACGCTAGAAGCTTGAATTTCCGGATCTTACATTGTAATAGATATATATGAGCCGTCGCATCAGAAAACCAACAATCTTGGGGGGTCCGACACAAACCGGTCTGTAGTCACAGAAGCACGCTAGAAGCTTGAATTTTCAGATCTAGTAAGACGAGCCTGGATAGTCCATGTAGCGAAAACAGAGGCGCTGATCAGCCGTGCAGTTACTGCTTTTACATATACAGATTGTTTGTTTTCTGATGCGGTGGCTCAGTCCAGAAATAGATACATGTATTAATACCAACCTGGCGAGTGTATAAAACTTTTTTCATGCTCAACACAGCTGAGCCTAAAACTAATCCTGCTCATAGGTGTTAAAATGCCAACAATTGTCATTTTAATATTTATTATCAAGATAAATTACTGGCTTGGGTGATCTAAACCCGAAACGTCACTTGGGCTACTTCATTATTTATGAGCAATAGAAATGCCATGCTCAGCTCAGATGAGATGAGCATGAAAAAAAAAGTTTCACAACTTCGGGACCGGGGGGGGGGGGGAGGGGAGGAGAGGATAAAACAAGACATCGCATGATTCTTTTCTTTAAATCATAAGCCTGAATAGAAAGATGTCAAGCTCTTTCCCAACATAGTTACCATCCGGCTAAGTATGAGCCGAAGATGCAGTGTACAGCAGAGATACAGGCAATATATGAGCCGCCTCATGAGAAAACCAACAATCTGCATATGCGAAAACAAAGACGCAAATCAGCTTCGCGGTCACCGCGAAGCTGATCAGCGCCTTTGTTTTCGCTACACGGGATAGTACCATTTCTCTTCTTCATAAATCCGCAATTTCAAGCTTCTAGCCCTTTTCTGTGCTTGTACAGGTCGGTTTGTGTCGGACCTATTCGGAAACCACATTGTTGGTTTTCCCACGAGGCGGCTAGTATGTCTACGTAATATGGACGTAAAGGTTAATAATCAAAAACGCATTGGAACGGTGTTGTTGTTTAACGTTTTACCAACAGCAAAGACATGCAGACATATCGTATAGACTGGGTATACGGACACAGTCGAAAGACAGGGACGGTCAGGGTCCAAAACTGAAACGCAGAATTTGTTGTTCTATCTAGCGTTCTATCTTCTTAAACACGCTACGAAAATGGAGGGAAAAAACTAAATGGATACATAAATATACATGTAAATGTAAGTGTATAGCAGACAGTCGAGCTGCGCCGATACCATCAGGAGTTTCAATGAGCAAAAAGGTTCTGATGTACCTTTTCCCACAAGCACACTCCAGAAGGCTTGCTTTGACTTTGGGTATTATGAATTGTTGTAAATCCATAAGCGGGAAAACAATCTTGTATTAAAATTGTTAAAATCTGATTTACTTAAGTCACGTAATCCTTTTCAAGATCTAGCAGCTTTGCAAAAATTCTTTTTACATTTTGTGCCCGCAAACTTGCAGACTAGCCTGTTCAGCCACAAAGCATGATTAGCAACTTTAAAAGTGCTGGTTAGATAGAACTGTATCGCGCGTTTTCGGACCACAATTTGCAACAGTGAATCAAGCTACCGTTAGTGCATATTTTTAAGTCCCGCAGCTTGTAAATAAAAGCCAAAGGTGGGTATTTGCGATATAAGGCCAAACCAAAAGAAACAATTGCGTCTATGAGACGAAGGATATTTTTCTTGAAGATTAAGATTCTTTCTTAATTTTCATTTTCGCGGATCAGAACCACGAAATTGCTTAGCGCCCTCAAAATATTTTAGTCTGTGAATGCTAGAAGTGCGTAAATATTAGAAGATATATGTGATAAACGGAACTTAATATTAATCAAACAAAACTGGAATTAAAGAGGTAAAGTCAATTTAACAGTGTTTCTGATTTCTTTAAAACTTTTATAAATTAATAAAATAACATACAATATATTTCTTTTTTAAAAAATAGCTACGTTTTGCCGATCCTCAGGGCTTATAAATATTCATCGACGTAAATTACTTCCGGTTAACTTATGTTCATACTTGTCCTGCAAAATAAATAAATAAATAAATAAATAAATAAATAAATAAATAAATAAATAAATTTCTGTGTCACTACTGTCATGTCGCCGTGGTATTCTTCTAAAACATCAGTATATACTGGGTTCCTACTGTATCGCGGCCCTAATTTGCAAATGGGAAATACCAAATACACAAGATGAATGATTGGATTTTATTCTCCCTCAACAACTTCCAAATCCCTTCCCCTCGGACCCTTTTATGAAGAAAATTACAACAAATATGTTAATATTGTGTGGCTTCTGCATTAGTATGGCCATGTTGTTTTATACCCAAGTCGCAAAAAGTGTCTTCTGTATCGCGGGGTACACCTAAAAAGCGAATGTCAAAGTTTCCATATAAGGAGATGATGTGACTTAGGGATGCCATGTGATGTCTGACATCCAGTCGACAGATCCGACTCGAAGAAAATAAAAACAACGGATTTTTAACGGATTGAGGAGACATTTCATGGGCAAGGGGTAACCAGTATTTGCAGAAAAAAGTTTTCTACACGATTTTTATAAAGGTACACATTATTTTACTAGAGGTCTTTACATTTTGCTCAATTTTCGCTGGAGCTAAGCATTTGATGTTTGCCTCGAAAGATGCCGAACGTAAACAATTGCTAGGGGGCACCGGGCTCAATGCCGCGATACAGAAGATGCCGCGATACAGTGGGGTCGGAGTATACATATACATTATAATCAATGATAATCCAATAGCCTTTATAATGAGTGCGTACCCGTAGGTTGCATTTTTTTTTTACCGTATTCGTGCTAATTAGCACACATTGCGTTAAACTTTTCCAAATAACATGAAGGTAACAAAATGTTGTTCTAATTAGCCCACACTACGAACGTAATCAACACAAAAAAGTGCTGAAATAACGATGTCAAAAATATCAATGATTATGTCAATCATGTGTTTCAATCAATGCAAAATAGTGTGAGTATTTAAGGTAAGATTTTAATGCGCTTTATATGGTTTCTATGTGTAAAATTGGTGTAAAATGCTAATATGCTAGAGTCGAGCACTGTGCGTTAAGGCACAGTTCGGGAACGACTAGGGTGTGCGCTCATTCGGAGCATGTGCGTTTTTTTTTTTTTTTAAATAACACTACATTTTAACCCATTCATGACGAATGGACTTGCCCATCATTATCAACTCGGTTAGTCCACTGTCATCATTTTAGGGGCGTTAGGAGTGATTTTTAATTCTAATTCCGTTTATTGATGAAAATCTTCTAAGCAAACAGATAGCCCCATACAAAGGACACCAGGCTTAAATGAGTTAAGGGTTGTTGGCCCCTTTCTCTTGATAGTCGTCGGAGCGTCGCAGATAAAATATTAAATCCTGTCCACTTTAACTGCTCTGATATTCACCAAACTCCGGTTGACTCCCTCAGTATATGCCCTCTATCCACTCATCTATCTCTTTCCCGCTCTGACATCCTGTCTATAGTCTAAAGATGTCAGTAATTGGTTCGGGGGTGCTCCCAGGATATTTTGCTTCAACTGCGTAGACGTAAGACGTGTTTGTCGAAGACATCTCAGATCATTTTTGACCTGCATCCGGGTTTTTTCCATATGGAAGATGAAAAAGGCAACAAACTGCATCTCTTTAAAAAGTACTTTAAGACGGATGTTTTTTTGTTTTTTTTTTACTATACAAGTCATCATTGATCCTTATTGTTATTCATTTTAATCGCTTTTTGTGCAAAGAAAATTTAAAAAAAAAAAAAAATCTGTGGATTTTGAAATTTCATGATCCATGCAGGCCATCGTAGATAAGATGCATTCGGATTTTCTCCATTGAATATAGGCGTGTTAGGATCAAAGGCTCTGCTTCACAGAACGAGTTGTTTCCGCCAGTAAGGGCTCACCGCACAATAACGATATGTTAACATTTTTTTTTTTTTTTTTTTTTTTTTTTTTTTTGCATCAGATTGATATCCAGGAATTTTGGGGTAGGTATATATGCATTAAAACTGTCAACATTAAAACGAATAGGTACAGTTTTTTTTTCACTGAGAATTTAGCTGTCAGGCTAAGGTAGTGTTGTCATTTCAACAACAGAGCAAACTAGTCTTGTGTCCGTCAAAGATGGATTTCAGTCCCAAAACTATATATCTTGTGCTTATGTATCACTACTACATCACTGAGCTTCTATGCACTGTCAACAATTTATATTTTAGAATAAAGCATAAATAAAGTGTACATCATGCATCCTGTACCCTATTGCAGAACAAATATTAATCTTCGACAATTATCTTTTTAAAAAAGATGTTTCTTGTTGGTAATTAGATGACTTCCTTCTTTAATTGCATGCCGAGGGCGGGGGGGGGGGGTCGGGGGGCGGGGGGGGGGGCGGTAATAAGACTCCATAATGGCCCCGACTTAAGCTATTCCTTTTAGTTGGTTTTGGCCGGAGCTTCTTGTCTATTGCTTGGCCTGCCGGGATTCAACTGGTGTTTTTCGTTTGCTCCAGATTTTCAGTGATGTGGCTTGGCTTTCAAGGGATCGCCAACTGCCGGTAAGCATATTGGAGGTGGAGTCCCCGTGTTTGATTCATCATGGCATATATCATAATTTATTTGTTTGTCCTTGATAATTTATTGACTAGTTAGAGATTCACCATGAGGACCGAACAACCAGCTCCTTATGTAGTTACTGCAAAGCTGAGCTGCGCCTTTGGTTTCTTATATGCAAATTGTTGAACTACGCTGTCAGTATGCGAACGTTCGGGTGCTAATTCTAGATCTTTTGTCTTTGATTAGACCTTCGAGCTGGGCACTACATGTTCCACAAAAAGTTGTTGTTTCGCTTTTTGAGTCGTTTAATCGAAATGCGATTTCTTCCACTTACAACGTTTTCAAACACGGGAAACTCCCTCAAGCACGTGACGCAGTGAAGCTTCACGAGCGATTACGACACGTGACCCAGAGATGTTATGTAGGCATTTATAAGATGTTACATGCAAAGCCGCCTTAACCTAAATAAAAGTTAAAAGTCACCACTGAGTCACGGGTCACCATTTAGAAAATAGCTGCTCGCACGGTCTACCGTTCTATTTGTATGGTAATCTTTTTAGTAATTTTGTCATCTGGGTTTATTGGGTGGCATTTGGTTCTGATTACACCAGTTCCGCATCATCATTCATTACGAAAACTTGCCCATGCAATATACAGATTGTATAAGATTAAAATTTCTCCAGAAAAATCTTGATATTTTTCTTATTTTTGCTCGAAACATAGATTGTGTGTTCACGTTAGAACCGCCTCCAGCGAGGCGGTTCTAACGAGTACCCACAATCTATGTTTTGGAGCAAAAATAAGAAAAATAGGTATACCCCTGCAATCCACAGTTTTGCTATATAAAAGTGGAGTATAAGGGGGTATACATTACACGGACATGTTTTCATGATGGTTTACTCAGTTTAACTTTTCAAACACGTGACTTCCCTCAAACACGTGGCGAAGCTTTCACAAGGCTTTTGCGATACGTGATACAGAGACGTTATGTAGGCATCTATAAGATGTTACCTGCAAATTCCTTCTTAACCTTACAAAACTTTAATTTGTAGTCTGCATGCAGTCACAGTGTCTCTGCTTGACTTTGATCCATTGAATGCTTCACCTTATTTGTGCCAACAGGTCAAATAATGTCCTCTCAAAGTCCTGTGAAATAAAAGATGTTTTATAATAGTTATGATGCTATACATATACACGATTTTTCTTACATTGTTTATACTAATCTTAATCCGTTAATCGTTCAGGATATATGGCACTGAACTTATGGTAATCTTAATCAGTGTTTGACCAGTATCAGGATAAATGCGATCTTGACCCGATGTTACATTAAGAAAACATAAGGTCAAATACATTGATAAAACAAAATATGAGCCTGTGTGTGAGAAAACCAACAATTTGGATTCTGACCAGGTCTTACACAAACCGACCTGTACAGTCACAGAAGATGGTTAGAGGCTGAAAATATTGGATTTAGAAAGTAGAGGAATTGTACTATCTGTATAGCGAAAACAAAGACGCTGATTAGCTTCGCAGTTACTGCGAAGCTGATCTGCGCCTGCAGATTATTGGTTTTCCCATGCGGCGTCTCATATTATATAACCCACCACAGAAACAGAAAGAATGAATATATACAATATACGAGGGGAGATCAATCTGTCTATTGCCTGGTCACATGATAAGTCACATGACTACAATGTAATATTAGGTTAAAACAGTTATTTCTACAGCTGAAACAGGCAATAGTGCAAAACATTTTTTTTTCAACGGTGCAGATACCGACTTGACAGAATATTTTGTACTATTGCCTGCTGAAGCATGAAATAACCGTATAATGATAACCTAACCCCTCTTCACCCATGCAACAAACAGCAGAAAACGCAATACAAATATTAAAATGCATAGTATCTTAAAGGAATAGGCTCACGAACTATTTTATGTGTCTTTTATGAAAGCCTTTAGGCTGCTTAACAGTTTGCTACAAAGTTCATGAAAATCAACAAAGGTATAAGAAAGTCATAGCGATTGGAAAAGTTTTGATAGCCAAAATCAAGAACGAGGCTGTCAGGGTATGACGTCACTCCCTCAAAATAATGGAATTATAAATATGTGTCATTTCCATGCAAATTGAAGTAAGACAGTTGTTGAAATACTTTTAATCCACTTAATAGAATGATACTGATATGTTTTCGAAAGTAAAAACTAAGCCTACTACTGTAAACAATCGTACATGTATATTGCCCCGGGGTGGGGGCAGACAGACCCCTGGGGTCCAAATTTTTTCAGAATCATCAACATGATCTTAAGTCCATTTGCCCGTTTCCTGCAAGTTTTTCCCTACAAATGACATTTTACACGGCTAACAAACCTTTAAATGCGTAACCGCGGTTAAGAAAAGAAATCCGATTCATGTCCTTCCGGTTTCGCATCAGATGAACCAACAAAAGCTTTGTTTTCGCCTATGCAGATTGTTGGTTTTCCCATGCGGCGTCTCATTTTTATTTGAGTGGCGAAAGATTCAACCCAACGCACCATGATGCCAATAAACATTCTGCTGTAATTAGCTTGCTTTACAACCATGCAGAATATCTCGTTTCAGAATCGAAGCGTAGAAACAAACGCATGCTAAAATGTCAACTTAAAACAGACGTAGCTGAATACACGAACATTCCAGAATGACTAATTGGAAAGAGGGGGCCCCTAAACACCCAAAAGGAGGACGGGGAAGGAAGACATCCGACAAGAAAGACAAACAATCATCAGAAAAGCGGGAAAAGTCTTCTGATGGAATAGAAAAACAGACTACAGAAAAGAGAGAAAAGTCCTCGGAGGGTAGAGAAAAATCGCCTGGGGAGAAAAGACGTAAATCTGTGACGAAGGAGCGCGAAGAATCGCCGACGACGGGGGCGGGAACTAGGTCGAGAAGAGCGTCGATTTTAAAGAAAAAGACCGCACATGCCGAGAAGAGATGGTCGAAAGTCGGCCACGTTCAGCGAGCGGTGTCGGATTTACACGATAGATTGGAGAAAGTAGAGGGGAAAACGTCTGATGAAGCTCAAGACGAGGGTAACGGGCAAGAGCCGCCACCGACAGAGCCGCAGGCGGGAGAGTCAGAGCCGCAAGCGACAGAAACGGGGCCGAACGAAGCTGAAGCGGGAACAAAGGAGGCTGAGTCGGAACCGCAGCAGAAAGAAGCCGAAAAGACCGGGGACAAAAAGGGTGCGAAAGCTCAGACACCCGCTTCCGGGGGACAAGCGAAAAAGGTAAGACATAATGGTCAATGGACATCTGTGGCATAAACAAACTAGCAGGAAAAGAACTTCAGTCTTAAATCTTTTTAAATCATTAACCTCTCTCGGCAGCAAACAAAATGTTGCGCTGATCAGCTTGTGTGATTTGTCATATACAGAAAACGATTTCGAAGCTACCGTTGATGGTAACTACGCACTAGATTTAAAGATTTGGAAATAGCTGAATGAAAGATCTATGGAGTTTAGCGATGGGTATTTAGGTCCAAACCGGGAAACTGTAGTCCAAGATCTAGGAATGTATAGCCGGATTATTGGCTTGTTACAATATGAGCCGCCACATGGAAAACCCAACAATCTGCCTAGGCGAAAACAAAGGCGCAGATCAGCTTCGCAGTAACTGCGAAGCTGATCAGCGCCTTTGTTTTCCCCACATGGATAGTACAATTCCTCTACTTTCTAAATTCAAAAATTCCAGTCTCTAGCCATCTTCTGTGCTTGTACAGCCCGGTTTGTGTCGGACCTGTTCGGAAACCACATTGTTGGTTTTTCCACGAGGCGGATCAGTAACCAATACTTAACTTCTATTAACACCTTAATGATAAAGTAAGCTTTGTTTCGAACATCAATATATTGACTTTGTGTATCATCCTAAAGTTAATAAAACCGGTATCAAAATGTGTCCAAAGCATCAAATACCCAAACATTAGTCTACTTTAGAATGCGTCCTATGTTCTCCGACAAAAGTGGAAAGATTTTGTGTAAGGTATGTTGATTTTGCATATACATCAGGAAAACATGTCCGTGGAATGAATACCCCCTTATACCCCACTCTTATATAACAAAACTGGGGTTTGCAGGGGTACACCTATTTTTCTTATTTTTTGCACCAAAACATAGATAAACATAGATTGTGGGTACTCGTTAGAACCCCCTCGGCGAGGCGGCTCTAACGTGTACCCACAATCTATGTTTTGATCAAAAATAAGAAAAATATCAAGGTTTTTCTGATGAAATTTTCATTTTTACAATTGAAAAAAAATCTCTGTATATTGCATGGGCAAGTTTTTGTAATATATGTGAGTGTGCCATGTAGGAGATTTCTCAACGCCACCAATTATTGGAAGCGCGCAAAATTTTATATCGAGCGTTAAGAGAACCCTTATTAAATCATTAATGAAGACGCACTTTGATGGAAATAATTATGTTTTAGGAACACTTTTGCAGTAAAAAGTTGACGATTCCGTTTTCCTTGGACAAAATGATCAGGAATAGAGTTTGTTGGTTTTACTTAGAATTCATAAGAAGACCGGCTTAATGTTTTTTGTTGTTGTTTTTTTTTTTGTCATTCAAAATGGCGTGATTGATTCTTAGTTGCGTAAAATTATCGTCTGCAAAGGCGCTGATCAGCTTCGCAGTTACTGCGAAGCTGATCTGCGTCTTTGTTTTCGCTATGCAGATTGTTGGTTCCCCATGGGGCGGCTCATTTACCTGGAATAAATGACAATGCACTTTTAAGACAGGCATCAAGACGTCTCATGCCCGACCAAAAAAGCTTGCGCTTCCAGGCAAAGCTTATAAGCTACTAACTGACAGTCTGATTACTGATTTGCCGCTCAGAAGGTCTGAGCCTGCCCAGGAAAAGTGATTCAAGTCAAATCATCCTTACAGATGAGCCTTCGTTGTTTACTTGGGTGGTTTTATTTTAAAGCACATTTTGGGTGCCATGACATCCTAATGTTGGGTAGAAGTCCTATAAAGTGGAGGCAACGTCCCGACATGACCATAGTTGTTGATTGGGACGCTTAATATTATAAACCAGAAATAAAGCAAACAAACAAACTTGACGCCTTACGTAGTCAGTGCCAATATGTCAATCATTATTTTCGTTCATGCGTCATACATCAGGATTTAAATATTCCAAATACAAAATAATGACAACTAATTGTAAGTCATACTTTTGCCCTCATTTTTGTGAATTGTAATATAATAGGACTTTTTGCTTTTTCATCATAATTTAATCAAAATTACATCTACGGTGACGTTTAACCAACACTCATGGCCATGATTTTAATATAAGGAACGTACCTAAAGGCAAAAATTGGAATAAAAAGGTATTTATTAGCTTTTGATCTTGCAAAAAGTTGCAGTCACTCGAAAACGTAAATTAGAGGTCCACTACATTGAAGGAAAGGGTATGCTACGTCCCATTCTCTCACATGATACGGCACGAAAATTGCCACTGACTGGTATAATGTATGCGCACAATAGCGTTGAAACCCACCCACGCAAAAACTATAAATAAGCATTACATATACCTAACGATGCAGTTTTGTTAAGCATATGCAGTTAATTAAAACTTTCGTCCTTCTAATACAGGTAAGCAAACATTTGCTTTCATTATACTGTACCCGCGATCTTTTTGAGCCGCGTTATCAGAAAAACAGAACTTTTGTATATGCGAAAACCAAGTGCGCAGATCAGCTGTTAAGTAACTGCACAGCTGATCAGCATCTTTGTTTTCGCTACACAGATAGTACGATCCCTCTTCAAGTTATATCGAAAGTTTCAATCTCCTAGCCTGCTTTTAAGACTATAAAGGCCGGTTTGTGTCAATCCTTGTCGGAAACCCCGAAGACCGTTTTTCTCGCGATGCGGCTCTTTTGTTAGGGTATTGGTATAATGACTTATCCGACATTTAAAAGCCCATAAAATAAATAGAATTCGACAAATATGACAATATTTCCTTTGTTAAATATAGTTACGTCTTCTTTAAAGCAAGTGTTCCTCATTGTACTGCCTAGAGAAGACATTATCGTTTCAATACATTTTGTTGTTCGTGTAGTAGCGATAAAAAACACGGATTCAAACCCTGTTTGCAATTGTCTTGAATTCGTAACAGGCCAAGATGGTTACCGCGCAAACATTGAATTAGATTCATATTTCTCTCTCGCGTGGCTTAGTACTGTGACTGTAGAATTCAGGGTTCGATCTTATCGCCACCGTGCAGACGCTTAAATTTCCAATCATTATACTGGCTGTGTACCCAGGAAACGGCCTAGCACACTTAGTACAAAAGTAAATTTTTTCCACAGACTATCAGGGACTCATCAGGAAAACATGTCCGTGTATTAAGCGGTTAGGCGGTTCTAACGTTTGCCCACAATCTATGTTTTGAGCAAAAATATTTAAGAAAAATATCAAACATTTTCTACTGAAAAATTTTCAATTTTTAAAGCCCAAAAATTCTCTGTTTATTGCATGGGCAAGTTTTCGTAATGCTGGAATGACCTCCCTAATAATTCTCTGATTTCCTCTGCTGAAATGTCCGATGACTGTGTGTCCAAGTTCGCATCTCTTGTGAGAGCCAGGGACTAATTTCCCTCCTGGCGTACCCCCTGGTGAAGTATTGTCAATTAGGCGTATCACCAGTTAACCATTCAGATTCAGCAGGGTTCCGAGTACCAATATTGCTAAACTTAACGGTTAGGACCAGGGTCTCTGTAGAGACGTACGTACTAAATCAGTTTCATAAGGCACCTTTAAAACCGGGCCAGGTCACGGAACTCATTAATATTGTGCCCTAAACTTTTAATAATTTCAATATCTACTTGAAAAATTGATCAGAAACGATAACAAAGAATCCTGCAATTTGTCAAAGTTTACGTAGCTATATTTTCATCACATGGCCTGCAACATGATCGGTTTTCGGGGTCAATTATCTTTGACTTTTTTTTCTCGAATGTTATCTTTTTTTTTTTAGCTCACCTGAGCCGAAGGCTCACAGGTGAGCTTATAGTATACCCATGCTCCGGCGTCCGTCCGTCGTCCGTCGTCGTCCGTCCGTCCGTCGTCCACAATTTCAAAGATCCTCTCCTCTGAAACCGCTTGGCCAATCAAAGCCAAACTTCATGTGGAGCATCCTTAGGAAGGGGGAACGAAAGTTTATATAAATGGTCCAGGTCACATGACCAAGATGGCCGCCATGGCTATAAATAGCAAAAACCTTTAAAAATCTTCTTCTCCAGAACCAGTGGGTTGATTTCCACGCAACTTGGTATGTAGCATTGGGAACGCGGGCCCATCATAGTTTATATAAATCATGACCCTAGGATGACCTTGACCTATTTTACGGCAAGGTCAACTTAGGTCGCCAATGCATTTGAATGGGAAAAAATGTTAAAATGCTATTTAATGGGTAAAACTTACTGGGAATAGGCAAATGGACAGAAGATTAATGTTAATGGAAATTTTAGCCCCTGGGGGGTTGTCTGCCCCTGCCCCGGGGCTATATATATGTATATGACCATAATATTCAAACATCTACTTCTCTGAAACCACTGGGCCAATCAAAGCCAAACTTCGTGTGGAGCATCCTTAGGAAGAGGGAATGACAGTTTATATAAATGGTCAAGGTCACATGACCAAGATGGCCGCCATGGCTATAAATAGCAAAAACGTTTAAAAATCTTCTTCTTCAAAACCAGAAGGCCTATGATTTTGAAACTTGGTATGAAGCATCTGGGTATGGGGTTCTACAAAGTTTATATCAATCATGACCCTGGGATGACCTTGACCTATTTTACGGCAAGGTCAATTTAGGTCTCCCATTCATTGGAATAGGGAAAAATAGGAAAATGTAATTAAATGGGCAGAAGATTTATGTTTAAGAAAATATTTTGGGCCCAGGGGGTTGTCTGCCCCTGCCCCGGGACTATATACATGTATATGACCATAATATTGAAACATCTTCTTCTCTAAAACCGCTAGCCCAATCAAAGCCAAACTTTAGGTGGAGCGTCCTTAGGAAGAGGGAATGAAAGTTTGTATAAATGGTCAAGGTCACATGACCAAGATGGCCGCCATGGCTATAAATAGCAAAAACGTTTAAAAATCTTCTTCTTCAGAACCAGAAGGCCTATGATTTTGAAACTTGGTATGAAGCATCTGGAAATGGAGCTCTAAAAAAGTTTATATAAATCATGACCCTGGGATGACCTTGACCTATTTTACGGCAAGGTCAACTTAGGTCGCCCATGCATTTGAATGGGAATAAATAGTCATGTAATGGCAGAAAACTTGCTAGGAATGAGCAAATGGACAGAAGATTTATGCTTATGAAAATAGTTTAGGCCCAGGGGTTGTCTGTCCCTGCCCCGGAGCTATATACATGTAGATGATCATACTATTCAAACAGCTTTTTCTCAGAAACTGCTTAGCCAATCAAAGCCAAACTTTATGTGGAGCATCCTTAGGAAGAGGAAATGAAAGTTTGTATAAATGGTCAAGGTCACATGACCAAGATGGCCACCATGGCTATAAATAGCAGAAAAAAATAAAATATCCTTCTTCAGAACCAGAAGGCCTATGATTTTTGAAACTTGGCATGAAGCATTAAGGAACCGAGGTCTACAAAATGTGTATAAATTATGACACTGGGATGACCTTGACCTATTTCACGGCAAGGTCAACTTAGATCGCCCATGCATTTGAATGGAGAAAATTATTAAAATGTCATTTGAAGGACAAAACTTGCAGTTAATTGGCAAATGGACTGAATTTTTATGATTTGAAAAAGACATTGACTCCAGGAGTTATTCTGACCCTGCCCTAGTGTTATATACATGCATTGTACCATTCTAGTCTAACAAGGGTACATGTATATATCTCAGGTCTCAGGTGAGCATTTACAGGACCATTGGTCCTCTGGTATCTTATTTATATCTATGTGTGACCCAGTGGGTATTGAAAATTCAAGCGATCCCTGAGTGTTAACTACAATGGGCGGTTCGTCTTTTAGGGTGAACTTACGTCATACGTCACCTACATGAGAGGCATGAACCGGTTGGAGATCGAACTCGCAACCTCTTAATGCATATATCTATTTTTCACGACGGTCGTTAAAAAACAGCACCTGTTTATCTGTTCTGAAGTCATGAAACCGGTTATTGAGGGTCTCCTTTGGCAAAATTATTTTTAACAAAATGAGCGGCGTCATGAGAAAACCGGATCTTTGCCTATGCGAAAACAAAGGCGCAGATCAGCTTCGCAGTAACTGCGACGCTGATCAGCGCCTTTGTTTTCGCTACACGGATAGTACAATTCCTCTACTTTTTAAATCCGGAATTTCCAGCCTCTAGCAATCTCCTGTGCTTGTGCAGCTTGGTTTGTGTCGAACATGGTCGGAAACCCCGAAGATCGTTTTTCTCGCGTCGCGACTCAAATAAAGTCAGATACTGTGGAAGTCAGTGTGTATTTTCCACATCGTGTGATGGACAGCAGCAACGTCTATTCGAAAAAAAAACGCATATTCACAAGAAAGCCCTAAATGACCACTTATACCGAATATGTCCCAACCCCTGAATTATTTTTTTAAAAATTTACAAAGAGTATAATTATCCCCATCATATCCGTGTATAAAACACGAAAACCACAAC
Organism: Rugalucina vietnamica; assembly: GCA_964017185.1. Lineage (NCBI taxonomy): Eukaryota > Metazoa > Mollusca > Bivalvia > Lucinida > Lucinidae > Rugalucina > Rugalucina vietnamica. Next base: position 42,684,491 of record OZ024879.1, read on the forward strand.
AGACTGTTCGTTTAGATGGTTGAGGATCTTATTTGGCATAATGTTGGAGAAACTTGTATATTTGTATGGACACTGGCAAATTATTCAATATGAGGTAATGATTTTGTTTCAGATTTAAACGGAAGATATGATTTTAATCAAATACATGCATTTCTGTATTTAAAATGATGCTTTCAGTGCCAGGCAATGTCTTGCTTTCAGTGCCAGGCAACCCCGTGGCCGATCGGTTAAGAGCGCTGTTTCTAAATCACTCGATCATCATACCGCTGTGTCTGGTGCGGGTTCGAGCCCCGCTCTGGCCACATGCCAAGTCAAACCAAGTTCTGCTTGCGGGTGTGCCAGGTGTTTTTTCTCGGGGTTCTCCCGTTTTCGCCCACATACTGATATTGGCTCGTCTCATATGAGCTGAAATAAACTTGAAAGGGACGTAAAACTGAATTAAAAAAAATGTATACCATTCCAGCCATAGTGGTAAACTTGTACAGTCTCAAAATTACTGTAATGATAAGATAAGATAAGATAAGATAAGATAAGATAAGATAAGATAAGATAAGATAAGATAAGATAAGATAAGATAAGATAAGATAAGATAAAGATAAGATAAGATAACAGAGAGGTGGCCAAGTCAAGCAATTATAGATTATACTCGCTTCTGAAACATTTCGAACAAATGGCATGCATATACCTAGATTCATCTCCTCCTTTTTTCTCCCAATAGCAATAGGTATGTGATTCTTGATGATAAAAGAAAAATGAAACATCATACCCGAAAAAATATACATGAAATCATACACGATTATCAGGACAATAACTATTAATATGCTATATTGATATGTTTCTTCTAAAAACAGGCTTAACAACATGGCGCCAAAGTTTCTATTTAATGAAAAACATTGTGAGATCAGAATCCAGTATGTTTACTTTCAATTTGTTGAAATCGATCAGCCTTTCTGTAAAACTTAGATTAAACAAATGTATTAAGAATCATTATTTTTGTAATTGATATTTGGTTATATTCTAATTGTTTTGATAAATTGTTCATAACGATATGTGGACTTTGCATTGGACGGTATGGAAAAGTTTCCCTATGTTTTATACATTTTTTTTTATTATTGATCATTATTAGTTTTCCCGAATTATTTTCAGCGGATTATTATATTTTTGTATCATGCCCATGCAATATACGGAGATTTTTAAAGTTGTAAAAAATGAAAATTTTCAGTAAATCTAGAATTTTTGCTTTTTTTTTTTTTTTTTTTTTTTTTTTTTTTTTTTTTTTTTTTTTTTTTTTTTTTTTTGCTCAAAACATAGATTGTAGATTGTGGGTACACGTTAGAACCTCGCCGAGGCGGTCCTAACGAGTACCCACAATCTATGTTTTGGAGAAAAAAAAAAACAAGAAAAGTAGGTATACCCCTTTAAATGGGGTTAAAGGGGTATTCATTGCATGGACATGTTTTCCTGATGGTATCATGCAAGTGTGAGATCATCAATATGTTTGCCCCCTAGCATTATCAATGAACATCAAATCTGAAAGTAGGTTTCGGACATTTGACCTCTCACTCCGGAGTACGAACCTCCATACCTAGTAATCGAATGCCGTTTAGACGACCTGTATACAAAATTGCTTTAGACGAAATGTCCTCCACCCGTCCACCCAGTCAAATTGGCTCAGCACGCTTAGGGCTTCAGGCAAATTCTGTCCTGCCCGAAATTGTCTCTTATTTTACATAAGTAAAATCATTATGTCATTACGAAAACGTGCCCATGCAATAAACAGATGTTTTTAGCTTTAAAAATTGAAAATTTTAACTCCGAAAAATTTTGATTTTTTTTCTTATTTTTGCTCACAACATAGATTGTGGGTACACGTTAGAACCGCCTCGCCAAGGCGGTTCTAACGAGCACCCACAATCTATGTTTCGGAGCAAAAATAAGAAAAATAGGTATACCCCTGAAAACCCCAGTAATACCATATAAAAGTGGGGTTCATGGGGGGGGGGGTGTAAACATTACACGGACATGTTTTTATGATAAAAAGTGCAAACATTTAGTCTACTGTTTTAAAAGTTAGGTGGACCAGTCAGCTGGTGGTACTGAAGAGATCTATTAGAATGGTCGGGAACCATCAGGAAAACAAGTCCATGAAATATATACCCCATAAAACCCCACTTTTCTATAGAAAAAAACTGGGGTTTGCAGGGGTATAGCTATTTGTCTTATTTCTGATCCAAAACATAGATTGTGGGTACTCGTTAGAACCGCCTCACCGAGGCGGTGCGTTGTACCCATAATCAATGTTTTGAACACAAATATTAAAAATATCATTTTTTTCCAATGAAATTTTCAATTATTACAGCTGAAAAAATCTCTATATATTGCATGGGCGCGTTTTCGTAATGTTTAAAAGTCAGCTGATGGTACTGAAGAGTTCTGTTAGACTGGCCGGGAACTATATAGCCCGAAATGTAAAATTGCCCGTCGAAAAATCCAGGGCAAATAACTTTGTTTGGCAAGCTCAAAGTTTGCTTTTCAATGCATTCAATCAGTAATTTGCAAGTCTTTGGTATAGATATAATTTTTAAGTCAAAGTTTAAAGGAATAATTGCGTTATAACCTAATCAAAACAATCATGGCCTTGCAAAAGCAAAACAAGACATGTCGTGAGAAAACGTAAAATCATCTTCCTGACAACAAAGCCGTAGATCACCACCCACCCCCTCATCTGCACTGTTAAACGTTTGTGGGATTGTGGTTTTATGAATTTGTCTTGTTCGTGAGTGCTAAGTAGCGATTCGCTATAATTCTGGACTGAACAGTTTTCTGTTCTTGCAGCCCGAATATTATAAGTTTCTCGTGAAATGGCTTTGAAATTTTGAACAAAAATATTGTACCAACAGTTTAAAATTCAAATTTTAACATTTTCATGTTAAGTTTTGGAGCATCGTAAAATGTGGAAGATATGTATTAATAAATCTGCAGAAATTGTTAAAACAATTAAATTGAAAGCATTGATAGTTCTCTTGATTTAAAAAATCCAAAGGAAAATGGACTTGATTTTTCACGTTTTGTCACAGAACACAGAGACCTGTGTAAACAGTAATGGTGTCAAAAAATTATCCGTATTTTCGAACAGCACGCGCAATCAATTCTATACGGTTTGATCGTAGGATTAAAGGGGACTTAAAGCATTAAAGAGTTTACGTTTTATCGATGCCATATTTTTATTGCGATATCATTGCAACATCGATTATTCTGATCGGACCAAAGTTCCCTAGTCTTGGTAACATGAGCATCTTTATTAGAGGATCGTGTCCTAGGTCATATTTTAGTATCTTCGTAAAATGAGCCGCCTCGTGGGAAAACCAACAATGTGGTTTCCGAACAGGTCGGACACAAACCGACCTGTACAAGCGCAGAAAATAGATAGAAGCTTGAAATTTCGGATTTAAGTAGAAGAGGAATTGTACTATCCGTGTAGCGAAAACAAAGGCGCTGATCAGCTTCGCGGTTTGTTTTCGCCTATGCAGATTGTTGGTTTTTCCATGGGGTGGCTCAAATAATAAAACCATTTATAACAGCAGAGGACGTTTTCTTAAGATGCTCATTAAAACAAAATTGCAACTCTCGCCCAATCGTCTGGACTCTGTTGGCATTTTCTGATTTAAAATGTAGGACTCGGTTTAGTGCTAGCAATTCCGTCCTGTACATAGTTGTTCAGGATTTTGATTGTCAACTGGCATGTAAGGAATTACACTGTTTTAACTAAATAATACTCACCAGACTATTCTGGAATTATGTCAAAAAGTGCCAAGTCGGCGTTTAAAGCCGTGCGAAATGCCGTACGACTTGGGGTGATAGGTTCCGACGGATTTTATTTCTGGAGTCAAAAGGTGGAACACTTTGATCAGGTAATTGTATTGTAGACGGCATCCCATGAGCTGACCTATCCATCCTCATTTAATAACATATGTACCCGTTGAAAGATGTCAGACAAAAATTTGAACTGCAAAATAATCTAGGATGCCTGGCAAGAATTTGCCCCTACCCAGTGTATTATGATGGGAAAGAGCTTTTCGGATCTCTAAAAATGTCACAAAACGCTATGGAAATGTCGTTCAGCTGGTCAATTCTGTTGCGAATATTCAGAAAAAAATGTAAACTTGTGCAATTGTTCTGTGTTTGCAGTCCGAAATCATTAGGTGATAGAGATTTGTCCGGAATCTGACACTTCCAACTGTCCAAATAAACAACATTTAGGGGAGCGCGTTGCCGTTATAGTAGAGCACCGGACTCCGAATCGAGAGATCTTGAGTTCGATCTCTACTGGCGACAGTGTTGTGCAATTGAGCAAGACATAAAATATACTATTTTCCCAGCCTGAGCACTGGTTAATACCCAAGAAATGGTAGCTCCGTCCCGACATGACTGAAAAAATGTTGACTGTAACGTTAAAACCTTATACAAACAAACAATTGTAAACAACATTTCTATTTCCAGGAAGAGGCGATAGTTGAGGAAGAAGATCCACACATCGTTCTGAGAAATAAGATCCTTGAAAGTAAGTACAACCCCCCACCCGTGTCTCCGGCTCCGGTTCTTCCGACCAAGTCTGGCACAAATGAGTTTAAGAATTTGTTTGTGTATAGTGAGTTGAGGCTTCACTTGATTTCTGGTGTTCTATAACGGATGCAACGAAAAATCCATATGCTTAAAAAGCCATCTTAAGTCCAGTTCGCATGCGCAAAAATACACGCGTGTAAATACCAGTATACTCCGGTGTGTAAATATACTCCGGTGTGCAAATCAACCTATGAGTAAATTTAAATTGCGTTCGCATGGGTTTTATCACCAGGAGTATTTTTGTATGTAAATAAATCAGTTCCGGATTAAAACCTGTTCATTTAAGTTTTCTGCATTTGCAAAACAAGAAGAGGCTGCTACAAGGTGTTCTTGTAAGACTTTGGCAGCGTAAGAGAATCATTAATGGTCAGCGTTAGCCTTAGCAGTTATACAGTTCCCTACTATCATCCTTTCACAAGGAATTACTGTTAAAATGCCCCAATAATCCTCACCAAGAATGATGAAGAAATAGTGTGGCTGTTTGCACTCGAAATGATCTAAAATGTGTTGAATGGCAATTAACTCTTATTTAGCAACAATGTCCACATTTTCAGCAACTGTCATATAATCATGTAAGAACAAAAATTTGAAAATCCATCTAAAAGCAGAGTATTGACTTGAAATAAAAATACTCATGGGTAAATTTTACTTTGCGTTCGCATGGGACATAGTAGTAAATTTACACGTGTGTATTTGTAAAATGGTCAGACCCAGGAGTAAAAATTTACCCGTATGTGTAAATATACTCCGGTGTGTATTTGCGTTCGCATGCGCCATTTGCTTACGCCGAGTAAAATTTGCACTGTGACTGGAGTATATTCACACGCGTGTATTTTGGCGCATGCGAATTGGACTTTTGTGTCTCGAGGTAGAAAGATAGAATTGCAAAAGCATTGGGTCAAAAAGGAAGAGCTAAAATCCCCAGTCTGTTTTCGTTTAATTTAAAAGTATCAATAGAAAAATGGTAATTTTCGTTGGTTTAAGAATTTAAAATTGTGACATTTAACAGACAGTCACATAATAGAATAAACGCTATTCTTTTGAAATTATATGGAATGGTATAATAGAATTAGGGACTGCAAATCCTTTATGAAAATACAAGTAATAGAGATTATTGCTTGATTTAAGGTGTCGATTTAAAAAAAAATATCTTCGAACTTCGGTGTTTGCAAATCAGAAGCGGGTATTTATACTCAAGATGTCCCGTTCACTTGGCATTGCTGAAAATATTCAATATTTCTCCATATTCAGTAGTTTAGAATGTTTTCCATGGAAACGTCTGTCATATTGCACGGGTCCAAGGAACGTTCTGTTCTGTCATATTGCACGGGTCCAAGGAAGCACGTTCCCGGCGGGACTACTTTCTTAAGTTGGTCGCCATTGAAAAAAAAAAATATCTGGCAGCCATTTTGCTTTCACACTTCAACTGAACAAGCTCGTGCGTCCTCGATATTCAAATATTGGTTCCATGAGAAAGCTGTGTCCAGCCTACTTGTTTGATTTGTTACATACATATGAGCCGCGTCATGTGAAAACCAACAATGTGATTTCCGACCAGGTCCGACACAAACTGAGCTGTAAAAGCACAGAAGATGGATAGAGGCTAAAAATTTCAGATTTAGAAAGTAGAAGAAAAGTGCTATGTGTAGCGAAAACAAAGGTGCTGATCAGCTTCGCAGCTACTGCGAAGCTGATCTGCGCCTTTGTTTTCGCATATGCAAATTGTAAAATTACGATGCACACAAAATCGCAATTCGTCTGGCTGAATTCTGTGGCTAAGTGCACACATTTGTCAAACTGGTAACAATATCAAGGCAGGGCTTTTCATTCAAAGAAAAAGTTTGAAACCCACTGATTTGAATTTCTGCAGCAACCATAGAGTTTAGCCTTAGACAAAACACTACAGAAGCCTCAAGCGACGCTGGTGATGTTAGAAAATACGCTGCTAAATGTTAACAGAAACACTATTATTCATGCGCGGATCCAGAGGGCGGACCGGGGCTCCGGACCCCCCCCCCCCCTGGAATTTGAAAATTTTACCTAAAAAAGGTAATTTCGGGATTTTTTGGGGGGTTGGACCCCCCCTCGTCTGTGACCAAAAATTACCATTTTCGTTGGACCCCCTCTCATGAAAATTTCTGGATCCGCGCATGTTATTATTATCCATATATAGCTCGGCAAATAGGTCACTGTATGGGCGTTACCTTATGAATACGTTATTGGGTATGATCTACTTTTGACCTAGGTAAAAGCTAAAGGTATACAGTTGAAAGACTCAACTCACATGTTGTCCGTCAGAATGAAAATCCGAGTTTGTCTAGTTTACTGGATTGGACAAAATAGGTAGCTGATCTTTAACGGTAAAATATGTGACAGCGCTCTAGGCTGACTGAATTCGACTTTTCTATTATCTCCCTACTTGAACAGATGGACTAGCCGACCACGCTCAGATATGAATATTAAAGTTGCCGCCCATACAGTGACCCATTCGCCGAACTATACCATGTATACTCCACTTTACTCTATTCAGATTCATTATACTCGGCTCTCAATACTGTTCCGGCCGCGGAGAAAGGGTTCGGTATAGCAAGGGAAGCGGCACCCGTGGCCGAGTTGTTAAGAGCGTTGTTTCTTAATCACTCGATCATCTCACCGCTGTTCTAGTTCCGCACTGGCCACATGTGAGACAAGCCAAGTTCTGCTTGCGAGTGTGCCAGGTGTTATTTTTATTTATTTATTATTATTATTTGTTTTTTTCGAGTTCTCCCGTTTTCGCCTACCTACTGATTGGCCCGTCTCATATGAGCTAAAACAGTCTTAAAAGGGACGTAAAACTGAACTAAAAAGTCGGGAAAAGCCATCTGAGTGATCTGGGTGTTGGCAATGTCTACCCTTCACACAATCGCACACTACGCCACACCACTTAAACTTAAAAATGCCACTATAATATTAATTCCCTTTTTTTGGTTTTCCAGCTGTGAAGAACGGGTTCAGTATAGCCAAGGGTGAGGACGGAGAGATACAACTGAGTGTTGACAATGTGTATCCTCTACTCAAGGCCCTCGGGCTCAACCCACAGAATGAGAGCGTCATGGATATGGTCAGAGATGCATGCATGGAATGTAAGTTTATTCCATACAATTTGTCTTAATTAAAAATAGTTAGACACCATAGGGACCTGGTGATTGGAACGGGTGTGTGTCCATAGACTTATGGGCCTAGAGTGGGATGAAAATGTAGAATGTATTATGTGAATGATTAAGGTCCATCTTTGGAATACTGGGTTCGATCCCATTGGTGGCTCAGTGTCGTGTCCTTGAGCAAGACACATTAACTCCCCAGAGGTTTATACCCAGGAAGCGGTGGCTCCGTTTCGACATGAATATATAAGAGTTGACTGGGACGTTAAATCTCACAAACAAATCTTTGGTATACAGTCACAAAAGGTAGGTGTCCGTCTTTCGTAATCCGTATTCATCGGCCGATAACCATACCCATTAATCCGACTAGGAATAACTGCTCATCAAATATGAGCCACCTCGTGGAAAAAACAACAATGTGGTTTCCGAACAGGTCCGACATAAACCGACCTGTACATTCACAGAAAAGAGCTACAAGCTTGACATTTAGGATTTAAGTAGAAGAAAAACTGTACTATCCGAGCAGCGAAAACAAAGGCGCTGATCAGCTTCGCAGTTACTGCAAAGCTGATCTTCGCCTTTGTTTGCCCATGAGGCGGCTCATATGTTTCCTGTCATGGAGTCAGCCTACGGCGATATGCAACCGGCCCTGTTCGAAGAGGTGGTCCTGTCGCTAGTTTAAGTTCATTCGTATAATCAAATATACATGTATTTCGTTTTTCAGCCTACGGCGACATTCCACCGGCCCAGTTCGAAGAGGTGGTTCTATCCCTGGTCAAGGTACAAGATGACGAGCTATGGGGAGAGAGGCTGGCCGAGAAGAAGCGTGACGCTCTGAAGGAAAGTTCGGAGAAAGCAAAAGCGGAGGCAGAACGATTAAAGAAAATAGGTAAAGCAAAAGAATAAAACTTAAAACAAATGAGCCTATGCATGAGAAAACCAACAATCTGGGTTCTGACCAGGTCTGACATAAACCAGGCTGTATAGTCACAGAAGATGTTTAGAGGCTGGAAATTTCGGAATTAGAAAGTAGAGGAATTGTACTATCCGTGCAGCAAAAACAAAAGGCGCTGATCAGCTTCGCAATTACTGCGAGCTGATCTGCCCCTTTGTTTTTGCCTATGCAGACTGTTGGTTTTCCCATGCGCCGGCACAATTCTTTAAATTAATCGGTTTTCTTTTCGCTGCTCCGGTGGCACATTGTTGCTATTGCTGAACACACATTTTTCCAAAACGCAGTTTGTTTTAATATCATGACTTGTTTCTTATTATTTGAGCCTGTGCGTGAGAAAACCATCAATCTTGGTTCCGACCAGGTCCGACACAAACCGGGCTGTACAGTCACAGAATAAAGCTAGAAGCTTGAAACTTTGGATATAAGTACGAGGGGTGATCGGAAAGTACGTATAAAAATGCTGTAAAATGAGTTTGCGTCAACCGATTGATATGAAATTTTGTATGAATAAACATTGATCCTTTTGTACTTAAATGCGATTGTCATTTTAAAGCTATGACGTCAAACATTCATGTACGAGACAGCGTAATGACGTCACTTCACGTGACCCGGCGCACCTGTACCCCTGGTGTTAATGTATTTCGGGGGGTTGGGAAAGTTGGTCGACATTTCTTAATGGAAAATAATTTTCTAAGATTAATTGACCATTTGCATTCTAATGCTTTATCTACTAATACGGCGAAATTGAATTCAACAGGTTAGCGTAAAATATGCAAGAACGTCGATTTCATTTTGTAAACTTTTAGTTCAATACCTTGTTTTCTGGCCGATGTTTAACGAAATGATAAAAGACTGGCATAAACTATAACTAGTAGAGACAATGTCAAGAATAGATATGTTTCGAGCTTGCAGTAAATATATACTTTAAAAAAATGACTTCCCGAAAGTGCAACATTTTTCAAAAATCTTAATAGTTTTATCTATTTGACAGTCGGTATTTGCAAAACTCTACAGACAAATCCATTCGATAAAAAACCTCGTAACTTTACAGACGTAAGCCGTGTACGTTGCAGTTAATAAGTAAATATAAAATGTGGGCATACGCAATCAAAAGAGAAGGGTCTACTTGCAACATCATTGCTGAGTACGTCCGTACCCAGTACGTTTTTATATCTCTGCCCAGTACGTTATAAGAGTTATCGTTATTTCTTAAAAAAGCTATTTTAAGCTAAATATAAATATACTTATATATGTTTTTAACATATTATGACAATTAGTCCTTTTTGTGGTCTAATTCATAATAAGAGTAATTCATAATAAGAATATTTTTATAGCTTAATTTTATTTGATGATGTTCATGTGGAACATTCACGGTCTATATATAATATTAAATCTACATGTAGTCTTCGACTTTAAACCCTCCTGAATATAATAAAATTTGAAATTGAAGGGTATATAAATTACGTGTTGTAAATTTTCAAAAGCGATTTTACATTAGTCCGGCAGATTAATTTATACATATATAACAGTCAGATAGTTTTTGTTTATTTACGTCCCAGTAAACGATGTTTCAGTCATTATCCTGGCGGGCGAAAGCTAATCTAGTTGTTAGATATGGGCATGAAAGGGCACGTACATGCGACCCATTTCCTACCGAATTTCTTTCTGATTGCATCATTTTTTTATAACCTCTCTATTATCATGATTCCAGAAACATGATCCCTGAACAACAATTTAATTAAAATGTCTTTACGAATGCAAAACTAACACTTATGATGGATATAAGTGTTGTTGTGATCATAAAAGTTCAATCGACGTTTTGGATTTACCCCCCCCCCCCCCACACACACACACACTTTTTTGAATCAGTTTTACGTCCCTTTCAATATTATTTCAGCTCATATGAGAACGGCCAATCAGAAGGTGGGGCGATAACGGGAGAACCCCTAGAAAAAAACCCACCTGGCACACCCGCAAGCAGAACTTGGCTTGTCTCACATGTGGCCAGAGCGGAGCTCGAACCCACACCAGGGCGGGCGCCGTGGCCGAGCGGTTAAGAGCGCTGTTTCTTAATCATTCGATCACCTCACCGCTGTAAATGGTGTGGGTTCGAGTCCCGATCTGGCCACATGTGAGACAAGCCAAGTTCTGCTTGCGGGTGTGCCAGGGACGTGAAAGGGACGTAAAACTGAATTAAAACACACACACACACACACACACACACACACACACACACACACACACACACAACAGAGACAGAGATGACATGATCGAATTATTAAGAAACAGCGCTCTTAATCGCTCGGCCACTGGAGCCGTCATTGTATGTATCGAGTCAACAATTATTAGCTTTCTGAGCCGAAGGCTCACAAAGTGAGATGGTCATGCTCCGGCGTCCGTCCGTCGTCCGTCCGTCCACATTTTCAAAGATCTTCTCCTCTCAAACCGCTTAGCCAATCAAAACCAAACTTCATGTGAAGCATCCCTAGGAAGGGGGAACCAATGTTTATATAAATTGTCCAGGTCACATGACCAAGATGGCCGCCATGGCTATAAATCGCAAAAACCTTAAAAATATTCTTCTCCAGAACCAGAAGGCCTATGATTTTGAAACCTGGCATGAAGCATCAGGGAGAGGAGCTCTACAAAGTTTATATAAATCATGACCTTGGGATGACCTTGACCTATTTTACAGCAAGGTCAACATAGGTCCTGTATTTGAACATGTATTTGAATGGGGAAAATTGTCAAAATGTCATTTGAAGGGAAAAACTTGAAGGGAAAGGGTAAATGGACTGAACATTTATGATTCTGAAAAAATGCACCCCAGGGGCTGGTCTACCCCCACTCCGGGGCAATATACATGTATATTACCATAATATTCAAAGATCTTCTTCTCTGAAACTACTTGGTCAATCAAAGCCAAACTTCATGTGGAGCATCCTAAGGAAGTTGGAACAAAAGTTTATATAAATGGTCCAGATCACATGACCAAGATGGCCGCCATGGCTATAAATAGAAAAAATATCTTTCTCCAGAACAATAAGGTCTATGATTTTGAAACTTGGCATGAAGCACCAGGGAAAGGAGCTCTACATAGTTTATATAAATCATGACCCAGGAATGACCTTGACATATTTTACGACAAGGTCAACATAGGTGGCCCATGCATTTGAAGGGGAAATTTGTCAAAAAGTCATTTGAAGAGAAAAACATTAAGGAAATGGGCAAATGGACTGAAGATATATGATTCTTAAAAATGGACCCAATGGGCCGGTCTGCTCCAACCCTGGGGCAATATAAATGAATATCAACATAATATTCAAAGATCTTCTTCTCTGAAACCGCTTGGCCAATCAAAGCCCGGCAAATTTGATATGAAGCACATGTAGGAAGGAGAAACCAATGTATACATAAATTATCCAGGTCACATGACCAAGATGGCCGCCATGTCCATATATGGTAAAAATCATTCTAAAATCTTTTTCTATGGAACGGGTGGACCAATTTCAACAAAACTAGGCATGTAGCATTGTAGACTAGAGTACTATATGCGTGCATAAAATTATGACCCTGTGATGACCTTGACCTATTTTACGACAAGGTCAATATAGTTCGTTCATGACCATACTAGTCAAACAGGTTTATTGGTATATATCCCTGATCTGAGGTGAGCGTTTACAGGACCATTGGTCCTCTAGTACAGGTTTTCAGCTATGTCTGGACAAAGCCAGCGCTTTTTTAGTTTTAACCATTACTGTTGTGAGTTAATGTTGTCTTGCTCAAGGACACGGCCCGGAAACCCCTAGTGGGAATCAAACCCAATACCTCTCGATTCGGAGGCCGGTGCTCTACCACAAGGCTATCGTGCTCCATAAAATTCTTATAAACAGCCAAGAAACAGGCATGTTTATGAAAGTTTTTTACGATATATTCGTTTATCCAGATACATTAGAAAAAAAGAAAGATTATTTCTCAATCCAGGTATCACAAGCGCGGAAATGTTTCCAAACGCGGATGTGAACCAGTACATCGCGGAAATACACAAGGTACGAAAACATGCGGCTATAGCATTTAAGTGCTGGTTCAGATAAATAAATGTTTAATTATTATAAAACACGTATTATATTACAAGTTTCAATAATAAAACGCTTTGCAATTTAATATGCATGGTTGCCATAGCAACAAACCGAACACCACTGGAGGAAAAATCTAAGATTTCCTTGTTTTAGGGGTTTTCAGATACCTTTATGTCAGAAGCTCTGCGTATCTCGGACGGTCTTACGCATAACGAATAAGTTCTACATGCGTTAAATACGCTTTGAACGCTTTCGACGTCTTTGTATGGTCCTCGCCCATTTGTGGCCTAAATAAATAGAAGGGCTGCTTGTGCCTCCAGGCAAAGCTTCTACGCTACCGACTGACCGTCTGATCATGTCTGAGACTGCCCAGGGAAAGGGGTCAAAGTCAATCATCCATACAAAGTTTATATGGGTCATTATCAAAAAATGGAGCAATCCAGAAAACTGTAAGGCAAAACGAAAAAAAAAAAAAAAAAAAAAAAAAAAAAAAAAAAAAATCGTTGTCCAGTTTTTCTTTTTTAATGAGATAGTTTTATTAACAATAGCATTTAGAATATAGAAATAAAATATGCCGAGTTTAACTGAACAAATTGTGCACCAGCATTAATCAATTGTATGGTATCCTTGAAAAAATATCAGTGCTGTCACGAACAAATTTTCTTGCGTACAACGCTTATTTGATAAGACTTTCCAAATCTGTAAGTGGGGGTATATATAGATTGTCACAAACCTTAAATACTTTCAATGAATTAACGAGGGAGAGAGCTTAAATGAAAATGCACATACTGTGATTTGTTCTGTTTCTGAAGCGCTTTTTTCTGTAGACATAATCTTGAAGGATTAAACCAAAATTAAGTTCTTCAAAACGTTTACTATTTTAGTATAGTATCATTACATACCAAAAGCAACTACTTTTATATGATGCGTTTTGAGTATTTTAAATAATTATGACCGTGACAGCACTGATATCGTGACAGCACTGATGCTGTCGTGACAGCACTGTTAATTATCCGATCTCGCTTTTTTTATTCCAATGTGTGCGGAGTTGATTAACTGATTAATTTCTGACAATTAACCGATGAGCTTAGGGACAGTGACTGCCTTACGGTCGCAACCAACGAACCAGGGACACCTTTGGGTAGATAACACAACACGTTCGGTACACGCAAACCAAACGCGGTATAACACGACAAGCACAATTAGCGCTATTCAGCTTAACACTTTAAGCAGCTGCAGCATGAGAAAATGTTTTTTTTGGGCTTTCGACCAGGTCTGAAACAACCAGGATTGTTCACGACAAAAGAGTGCAATTAATTTGGGACCCTATCACGGGTTTTCTGTGTAGAAGGGCCAATTATAATAACAATAATAATCTCTATATTTATAGAGGATAACGTATTTAGCACAACGGCCAGTCTTCCATACGGTCCAACCCCATTGCTTACATGTTCATGTAGATATATGGCAATTAAGAATGTTTAAACTAAACTAGTGAATACAGACACTGATTATTTTCGGACCTCTTTTGTTATTATTCGGACATTTTCATATTAGACATGCGATGTTAGTGATGCTATATTTTGTTTTGGGAGAAGAGAAGCCAGTGCTTGCCTAATAATGCTGAGCGCCAAGCAAGGTAGCCACTGGTACCATTTTTAAAGTCTTTGGCATGACCCGGCCCGGGATCGAACCCACGACCTCCCGCTCCCGAAGCGGACGCTCTCACCATTACACTATCGGAATCGGCAATTCGTTATCAAGAAGCTTGGGAGAACTGGAAAACATTTGAAGGGAGTTGGGGATTACTAGAAGAGAACATTTTTAGTTTTAGGAAGCTGGGAGCAAGTAAAAAAAAATAGGGAGCTGGGGTCATTTTTCTTTTAAGTGAGCTTGGAGCTAATACCCCCTTGAAAGGTTACACTGCAGCTGAGCTGCACTTTTGCAAAATCATGTCTTCTCATGACGCGTCTGATATTTATTTTTTATGTACCCGAGTCAATAACTTTCAGTAATGTCGGGACGAAACTACCACTTTTTTTATCTTCGTAGTAACCAGCCTCATTGGGTATACCCTGGTCGACGAAGAATTTTGAATTTGCAGTTTTGTATCACCCCCCCCCCCCCACACACACACACACCTCAAATGGTTTGACCTCTTCTGACTGCTACTGGTGTTAGTAGCTGAGACCCTCTCGTGAAAGGCGACCTAACTCTTTTCAGTGTAGGAAATTGCCTGAATCCACACCTGCTGACAGAAGTCAACTCAGTGCTGTCACACATCAGTACTGCCACGACCGTGACAGCACTGACCGTGATAGTACTGAGTTTCACACATAAATTTAATTATTATGACTAACAGCAGAATGCAGGCTGAAAACTTTGCATACCTATTCAAACCGGCCCTAAGCTGAAATTCAGTCATGGCCTTAAAATGTACGTCACGGATATTTGCAAGAAGCGGCAAAATGCGCGTGATAGTACTGATGGCTAAAAATGGAATATGAACGGAGTAATTTTCTCAAAAAGTTGTTTACCATGACTTCATCAGCTTGCTGTCGTCTACAAAAATGCGATTGTTTTGATCTGAGAAAATGATTCATAACTCAGGTCAAAATAGATGTTTTAAAACTGTGACAGCACTGATATGTTTTCCAGGGACAGCACTATAATGTGCCGCCGCTCTTAAATTGCACTTAATATACCATATGATTTTTGAATTTGACTTCAATAACGTTATATGCAATAGAGGGTTACAGAAAATGTAATTTCTGTCAAGCTTCTTTTGCAATGGAAACAAATAGAACTTCTTACCCAGACCCGGGGACACGATAAAAATCTTGCATTTTTTCTTTTAAATAACATACTCGTAAACGTGAAATCCGTGTGGTTCTTGTAAAGCACGGCTGATAATAATATTATAGAAGGAGGAAGCAAACCTCGGACATCGCGCTTGCGAGAAAATCATCAGGGACAAGGATTGCTCCATTTTTTTGATAATGACCCATATATAGAATGCGTGTCTGCAGCGTAGAAGCGAAAATGGGCTATTTTGAAAATTGTACGGCATCATACCAAATATGTGATACCGGAACGTTCCAAGTAGAGATCTACAGCGCCATACTCTACCACAACGTTCCAAGTTGAGCTCTAGAGCGCTGTATTCTACCGTAACCTCCCTAATAAAGAGCTACAGTGCCATGCGCTACCGCAACGTCCCCAGTAGCATTCTACAATACCATACTCAACCGCAACCTCTCCAATAGGGATATACAGTATCGTACTCTACCACAACGTACACATTAGGATTTACAGCACCATTGTTTACCGCAACGTCCCCAGTATCGATCTACAGTATCATATTCTACTGCAACGTCCCCAGTAACGATCTACGGTTAGATACTCTACCATAACGTACTCAGTAGAGATATATAGCGCCACAGTTTACCACAAGGTCCCCAGTAGGAATCTACAGTGCCATACTCTACTGCAACGTCCTCAGTAGAGATATACAGCCATATATTTTACCGCAACGCTACACTCTACCACAACGTACCCATTGGGGATTTACCGCAACGTCCCTAGTAGGTATCTACAGCGTCATAGTCTACCGCTGCGTTCCAAGTAGGGTTCTACAGTGTCATATTCTACCGCAACCTCCCCTACAGCCCCATACTCTGTCACAACGTACCCAGTAGAGATATACAGCGCCTTAGTTTACGAAAACGTCCCAAGTAGGTATCTTCAGAGCCATACCCTACCATAACGTCTACAGTATGGATCTTCAGCGTCCCTAGTAAAGATATACAGCACCAAACTGTTATGCAACGTCTTCAGTATGGAAATACAGTGCAATAATCTACAACAACGTACCTGTAGGCATCTATAGTGCAATACTCTACTACAACATCTCCAGTTCGCAACTACCGTGCCATAGTCTACCGCAACGTATCCAATTTGGTATCTGCAGTGTCATACTCTGCCTAAAAGTACCGAGTAGAGATATACAGAGCAATATTTTACCACAAGGTCCCAATTAAGGATTTACAGTTTTTATCTATACCGCAACGTTCCCAGTAAAGACCAATAGCGCCATACTCTATCACGCAGTCTCTAGTTGAGATCTATAGCCAAATACTCTACAGAAACGTCCCCAGTAGATATCTACTTTCAACCACAACATCTGCTGATTGGATCTTCAGCCACATACTCTATAACGTCCCATTATGGATCAACAGTGCCCTACTATACCGCAAATTTCCCAGTAGGGATCTACATGTCCATAGTCTACCGTCACGTCCCCAGTAGGGATCTACTGTGCAATTCTCTACCGCAACGTCCCAGGTTGTGATATACAGCGCTATTTTCTACCACAACGAAACCAGTA
The DNA here is from genome assembly GCA_964017185.1 of Rugalucina vietnamica. Taxonomy (NCBI): domain Eukaryota; kingdom Metazoa; phylum Mollusca; class Bivalvia; order Lucinida; family Lucinidae; genus Rugalucina; species Rugalucina vietnamica. The sequence goes on from OZ024879.1 coordinate 42,701,675, forward strand.
GGGATCTTCAGCGCCATGCTGTACCATATTGTTCCAAGTACAGACATATAGCGCCACACTCATCTGCAACGTACCCAGTAGAGATCTACAGCACCATACTCTACTGCGACGTTTCCAATAGGTATCTACAACGACATACTCAGTTTTCACTGACGAGGCTTGAATAGCCGAAACCGCGGTATGGCCCATCACCTTTCTGGAAAATATGCTCACTGCTCTTAAAGGATCTCAGTTAGTTTTATTTTTATTTGCTATTACTGCAGCTGGTGTTGTGCCGTGTGGCGGCCCTAAAAAGTCTCCCCGTACATCATCCGTAGTGCAGATTATATTTTCCTTTTGGTCCTTTGAGATCAGAGAGGATATTTTGAGAAATCAGAAAATTATCATCAGTTTAGATTCATATTCTAACCAACGTTCAATATATTTGGCCACAATTTGATTATACTAGTCTTTGTATCGACTAGCCTGCTGAAAGTTGAAAAAATACTGTAACTCTCTTTGGCTCCATGTTGCCAAATCTAAAGGGTCACTGACGAGGCTTGAATAGCCGAAACCGTGGTATGGCCCATCACCTTTCTGGAAAATATGCTCAGGGCTCTTAAAGGATCTCAGTTTTATTTTTATTATCTACTGCAACGTCCCCAGTAGAAATCTACAGACATAAACACTACCGCAACGCCCCAACTAGGTATCTACAGTGCCATTCTGTAGCGCAACGTCCCCAGTAGATATCAACAGTGCCATACTCTAGTGCAACGTCTTCAGTAAGAATGTACAGTGCCGAACTCTACCACAACGTACCCAGTAGGGATATACCGCACAATTCTCTACCGCAATGTCCCCCATAGTGATAAACAGTGCCATATTCTAGCACAACGTCCCCTTGTGGATATTCAATGCCAAAATCTATCGCAAACTCCCTGTTATGAATATACAGCGCCATACTCTACTGCTACGTCTACAGCATCTATAACGCCTTTCTCTACCGCAACCTCCCCAGTAGGGATCTACAGTGCCATACTCTACCACATCGACCCCAGTTAATATCTACAGAGCCATACTCTACCACAACGTACCCAATAGAGATCAACAGCGCCATAATGTACCACAACGTCTCCAGTAGGTATCTACAGCGCCATACTCTATCGCAATGTCCCCAATAGGGATCTACAATGCCGTATTCCACCACAACGTCCCCAGTAGGGATGTACTTGCAGTGCCAAATTCTACAAAACGTGGCTGTTAGGGATCTACAGAGCCATACCCTACAGCAACGACCAAGTATGGTTCTACAGTGTCATACTGTACCATAACGTAGACAGTAGACAGTAGCAAAACTAATCGATTGATTATTCGATTACTTTTGCAAATCAATTGTAATTGTAATCGAATAAAGCCAGGAAAAAAATACTTTTAATCGTAATCGTTAATCGTTGAAAGTAATTGTAATCGTTAGTGATTAACTTTGAAAGTAATCGATAACAGGTCTGCCAGGCTCTACCGCAAAGGTCCAATAGGGATCTACAGTGCCATATTCTAATACAACATCCCCGATATGGATCTACAGTGCCAAAATCTACCCAACGCCCCTAACCACATACAAAGCAGCTATGTCCCCAGTAGTGTAGCCTGGGTTCCAGTCTGATCCTTTTTTTTTTTTTTTTTTTTTTTTTAATTTTTCATTTTTTCAGCCTAGCCTGGGTTCCAGTCTGATCTTTTTTTCTTTTTTTTTTAATTTTTCAGTTTTTCAGCCTTGGCAACTTTGATTGCATTACTATACTGCAACGACTACCCTACCCTACCGCAACGTCCCCAGTAGGGATCAACAGTGCCATACTCTACCGCAAAGACCCCAGTACGAATCTACAGCGCCATACTCTACATCAAGTAGAGACAAACAGCGCCATACTCTAGCGCAACGTCCCAAGAAGGAATCTACAGGCCATACTCTACCGCAACGTCCTCAGTAGAGATAATCTGTCACATATTCTACCGCAACGTCCCCAGTAGATATCTACAGCACCAAACTCTATCGCAACGTCCCCAGTAGCCTAGCGATCTCTGTAGCGTCATACTCTACTCACCCGTCCCCAGTAGAGATAAACAGCCACAGATTCTACCGCAACGTCCCCAGTAGATATCTACAGCGCCTTACTGTATCCCAACGTCCGCAGAAGCGATCTCTACAGCGCCATATTCTACCATAACGTCCCCAGTAGGAATTTACAGCCACATCTGAACCGGAACGTCCCCAGTAGAGATCTACAGCACAATACTCTATCGCAACGTCTCCAGTAAGGAACTACAGTGCCATACTCTACCACAACGTACCCAGTAAGGATATAGAGCTGAACAGCGCCATAATGTATCACAACGGATTCAGTAGGGATATACAGCCACATACTCTACCGTAACGTATCTAGTAATGATCTAGCGTGACATACTCTTCCACAAGATCCCCAGTAGAGATCTTTAGCGCCATACTCTACCGCAACGTCCGCAGTTTGGATCAACAGTGCCATACTATATTGCAATGTCCCCGATAGGGATCTACACTGCCATAATTCACCACAACGTCTCCAGTAGGGTTATACGACACTATTCTCTACAACAATCTACCAAATGATATAAACAGCTCAATTATTTCCACAAGGTCCGTAGTGGATTTTCAGTGACATACTCTTCCACATTGTTTTCAAATTAAACCTTTAATCTACAACAATGTACCCAGTGGAGTCTACAGCGCCATAATCTGCTACAAAGTCACCAGTAGGGATATAAAGCGCCATACTCTATCGCAACCTACCAAGTAGAGATCAACATCGCCATAATCTACCGCAAGGTCCCCAGTATGTATCTTTATTCCATACTCTACCACAACGTACCAAGTTGGGATCTACAGCGACATACTCTGCCGCAACGTCCCCAGTAGGATTATAAAGTGCCACAACTTCCACAATACGTATCTACAGTGTCATGCTCTACCACAACGTCCCAAATAGGGATCTTCAGTGTTATATTCTACCACAACGCCCCAAAGGAATCTACGGTGCCATACTCTACCGCAACGTTTCCATAACCTCAATTCTAAGTTAAATTCGTTTTGCGCAAGAAATCATGACTGCCTTCTTGAATGACATCTTGAATACGATAATCACTGCATCTTGATAAGGCAATCTAGCTTGAGTAATGGTTCTGAAAGTTAAAGTGCTTATTGTATGAATAAAAAAGTTAAACCAAAATTACGAAAAACCTTGAATTATTTCATCTATACAGTGTTTTTTTTTTTATCCTGTCTTGAAAAGAAACTATGATAGAATGTAAATACTTATACAAAACTGATACCTGTTCATCATTTTGTACTGAAATAACCACAGTTTTGCCAGATAAAAACAATCAGAGACCCCTGTTAAATAGTATTATATATTCTGGCCGCCATCTTAAACGCCATCTTGAAAATACAAAATTGCTCAATGATGCCAAAGTGGCATCACTCAGATTCTTGTAAGGCAATGCTAACTGAACATAATTCAGTAAAGAAAAAAACTTTAGAACACAATTCCAGGTCAAATTTGTTTTCTGCCGGACTAAGGGGACGGTGTGGTAGATTATGGTGCTGTAGACCTCTACTGGAGACGGTGTGGTAGGATATGGCGCTGTAGATCATTCTGGGGACGGTGTGGTAGGGAATGTCGCTGTAGATCTCTACTGGGGACGTTTGGGTAGGGAATTGGGCGACAGATCTCTACTGGGGACAGAATGGTAGGGCATGGTGTTGTAGATCCCTACTGGGGAAGATGCGGAAGAGAATGACACTGTATATCTCTACTGGGGACGGAGTGGTAGAATATGGCGCTGTTTATCTTTAATGGAGACGGTGTGGTAGACTTCCGCACTGTATATCTCTACTGGAGACGGTCCAGTAGAGTAAGGTGCTGTAGATCTCTACTGGGGACGTTGGGTAGGGAATGGGGTGATAGATCTCTACTGGGGACGGTGTGGTAGATTATGGTGTTGTAGATCTCTACTGGGGACGGTGTGGTAGGATATGGCGCTGTGGATCTTTACTGGGGACGGTATGGTAGGATATGTCGCTGTAGATCTCTACCGGGGACGTTGTGGTAGGGAATGGGGCGATAGACCTCTACTGGGGACGGAATGGTAGGGTATGTCACTGTAGATCACTACCGGGGACGTTATGGTAAGGAAAATGTCGATAGATCTCTACCGTGGACGGAGTGATAAGGTATGGCGCTGTAGATCTCTACTGGGGACGTTGTGCCACGGAATTGGGCGATTGATCTCTACTGGGGACGGAATGGTCGGGTATGTTGTTGTAGATCCCTACTGGGGATGATGCTGAAGAAAATGACACTGAATATCTCTACTGGGGACGGATTGGTAGGGTATGGCGCTGTATATCTCTACTGGTGACGGTGTGGTAGACTACCGCATTGTAGATCTCTACTGGGTATGGTCCAGTAGATAATGGTTATGTAGATCTCTACTGGGGACGGTGTGGTAGGGTATGTCGCTGGAGATCTCTACTGGGGACGTATTGGTAGACAAGTACAAGTAGGCAAAGATCAGGAAAAGGCGCAATCAGAAAAAGACTCCCACTCCAAAAACCAAGGTGGGAAAAAACCAAACTAACAATCAGTAGTTCGTTTTAGATGTCTATTTGGGACTGTGTGATAGGGTATGTAGCTGTAGATCTCTACTGGGGAAGTTGTGGTAGGGAATGGGTCGATATATCTCTACTGGGGACGGTGTGGTAGATTAATGTGCTGTAGATCTCTACTTGAGACGGAATGATAGGGTATGGTGTTGTAGATCCCTACTGGGGACGATGCTAAAGAGAATGACACTGTATATCTCTACTTGGGACGGAGTGGTAGGGTATGGCGCTATATATCTCTACTTGAGACGGTGTGGTAGACTACCGCACTGTAGATCTCTACTGGGGACGCCCCAGTAGAATATGGTGCTGTAAATCTCTACTGGGGACGGTGTGGTATGGTATAACGCTGTAGATCTCTACTGGGGACGTATTGGTGGAGTAGTTCGCTTAAGATGTTTACTGGGGACGGTGTGATAGGGAATGTAGCTTAAGATCTCCACTAGGGACGTTGCGTTAGGGAATTGAACGATAGATCTTTACTGGGGACGGTGTGGTAGGGTATGTCTATGTAGATCTCTACTTGGGACGTTGTGGTAGGGAATGGGTTGATATATCTCTACTTGGGACGGTGTGGTAGATTATGGTGCTGTAAATCTCTACTGGGGACGCTGTGGTAGGTTATGGCGCTGTAGATCTTTACTGGGGACGGTGTGGTAGGGTATATCACTGTATATCTCTACTGGGGACGTATTGGTGGAGTAGTTCGCTTAAGATGTTTACTTGGGTCGGTGAGATAGGGAATGTAGCTGTAGGTCTTCACTGGGGACGTTGTGGTAGGGAATTGAACGATATTATTTTTACAGGCGACGGTGTGGTAGGGTATGTCTCTGTAGATCTCTTCTTGGGACGTTGTGGTAGGGTATGGGTCGATATATCTCTACTGGGGACGGTGTGGTAGATTATGGTGCTGTAAATCTCTACTTGGTACGCTGTGGTAGATTATGGCGCTGTAGATCTTTACTGGGGACGGTGTGGTAGGGTATGTCGCTGCAGATCTCTACTGGGGACGTTATGGTAGAAATGGGTCCATTTATCGCTACATGGGACGGTGTGGTAGATTAAGGTGCTGTAGATCTCTACTGGGGACGTTGTGGTAGGGAAAGGGGCGATATATCTCTACTGCAGAGGGAAAGGTGGGGTATGGTGTTGTAGATCCCTACTGGGGACGATGCTGAAGAGAATGACACTGTATATCCCTACTTGGGACAGAGTGGTAGGGTATGGCGCTGTATATATCTACTGGAGACGGTGCGGTAGACTACCGCACTGTAGAATTCTACTGGGTATAGAGTAGAGTATCCAGTAGAGTATAGTGTTGAACATCTCTACTGAGGACGGTGTGGTAGGGTATGTCGCTGAAGATCTCTACTGGGGACGTATTGGTAGAGTAGTTCGCTTTAAATGTCTACTTAGGACTGTGTGGTAGGGTATGTTGCTGTAGATCTCTACTTGGGACGTTGTGGTAGGGAATGGGGCGATAGATTTCTACTTGGGACGGTGTGGTAGGGTATGTCGCTGTAAATCTCTGCTGGGGACGTTGTGGTAGGGAATGGGTCGATAGATATTTACTAGGGACGGTGTGGTAGATTATGTAGATCTCTTCTGGGGACGGTGTGGTACGGCATGGCGCTGTAAATCTTTACTGGGGACGGTGTGGTAGAGTATGTAGCTGTAGATCTCTACTGGGGACGTTGTGGTAGGGAATGGGACGATAGATCTCTACTGGGGACGGAATGGTAGGATATGGTGCTGTAGATCCTTACTTGGGACGATGTCGGAGAGAATGACACTGTATATCTCTACAAGGGACGGAGTGGTACCGTATGGCGCTGTATATCTCTACTGGGGAGGGTGTGATAGACTACCGCACTGTAGATCTCTACTGAGGAAGGTCCAGTAGAAAATGGTGCTGTAGATCTCTACTGGGGATGGTGTGGTAGGTTATGGCTTTGTATATCTCTACTGGGGACGGTGTGGTAGGGTATGTCGCTGTAGATCTCTACTGGGGGCATTGTGGTAGAGAATAGGGCGAAATCTCTATAGGGGACGGAATGGTAGGGTATGGTGTTGTAGATCTCTACTGGGGACGATGCTGAAGAGAATGACACTGTATATATCTACTGAGGACGGAATGGTAGGTTATGGCGCTGTATGTATCACTGGAGACGGTGTGGTAGACTACCGCAATGCAGATCTCTACTGGGGACGTTGTGGTTGGGAATGGGGCAATAGATCTCTACTGCGGACGCAGTGGTGGGGTATGGTGTTGTAGAACCCTACTGGAGACAATGCTGAAGAGAATGACACTGCATATCTCTACTGGGGACGCTGTGGTAGGGTTTGGCGCTGTATATCTCTACTGGAGACGGTGTGGTAGAATACCAAACTGGAGATCTCTACTGGGGACGGTCCAATAGAATATGGTGCTGTTGATCTCTACTGGGAACGGAATGGTAGGGTATGTCGCTTTAGATCTCTATTGGGGACGTTGTGGTAGGAAATTGGGCGATAGATCTCTACTGGGGACGGAATTGTAGGGCATGGTGTTGTTGATCCCTACTGGGGACGATGCTGAAGAGAATGACACAGAATATTGGAGCGGTGTTGAAGGATATGGCGTTGTATATCTCTACTGGATACGGTGTAGTAGAAACCGCACTGTAGATCTCTACTGGGGACGGTCCAGTAAAATATGGTGCCGTAGATATCTACTTGGGACGGTGCGGTAGGTTATGGCGCTGTTGATCTTTACTGGGGACGGTGTGGTAGGGTATGTCGCTGTAGATCTCTTCTAGGGACGTTGTGGTAGGGAATGGGGCGACAGATTTTACTTGGGACGAAATGGTAGGGTATGGTGTTGTAGATCCCTACTGGGGTTGATGCTGAAGAGAATGACACTGTATTATCTTTCTCGGGACGGAGTGGTAGGGTATTGCGCTGTATATCTCTACTGGAGACGGTGTGGTACACTACTGCATTGTAGATCTCTACTGGGGACGGTCCAGTAGAATATGGTGCTGTAGATCTCTACTGGGGACGGTGTGGTAGGGTATGTCGCTGTAGATCTCTCCTGGGGACGGTGTGGTAGGAAATGGGGCGATAGATCTCTACTGTGGACGGAATGGAAGGGTATGGTGTTGTTGATCCCTACTGGGGACGATGATGAAGAGAATGACACTGTTAATCTCTACTGGGGACGGTGTGGTAGGGTATGGCGCTGTATTTCTCTACTGGAGACGGTGTGGTAGACTACCGCAATGTAGATCATTGCTGGGGACGTTGTGGTAGGGAATGGGGCAATAGATCTCTACTGGGGACGCAATTGTGGGGTATGGTGTTGTAGATCCCTACTGGGGACGATGCTGAAGAGAATGACACTGCATATCTCTACTGGGGACGGTGTGGTAGGATATGTTGCTGTATATCTCTACTGGAGACGGTGTGGTAGAATACCGTACTGTAGATCTCTACTTGGGACGGTCCAGTAGAATATGGTGCTGTAGATTATACTGGGGACGGTGTGGTAGGGTATGTCGCCTTAGATCTGGGGACGTTGTGGTAGGAAATGGGGCGACAGATCTCTACTGGGGACGTTGTGGTAGGGTATGGTGTTGTTGATCCCTACTGGGGACGATGCTGAAGAGAATGACACAGTATATCTCTACTGTGGACGGTGTGGTAGGATATGGCGTTGTATATCACTACTGGAGACGGTGTGGTATGAAACCATACTGTAGGTCTCTACTGGGGACGGTCCAGTAAAATACGGTGCTGTAGAACTTTACTGGGGGCGGTGTGGTAGGTTATGGCGCTGTTGATCTTTACTGGGGACGGTGTGGTAGGGTATGTCGCTGTAGATCTCTACTGGGGACGTTGTGGTAGGGAATGGGGCGATAGATCTCTACTGGGGACGAAATGGTAGGGTATTGTGTTGTAGATCCCTACTGGGGACGATGCTGAAGAAAATGGCACTGTATATCTCTACGGGGGACGGAGTGGTAGGGTATGGCGCTGTATACCTCTGGAGACGGTGTGGTACACTACCGCATTGTAGATCTCTACTGGGGACGGTCCAGTAGAATATGGTGCTGTAGATCTCTACTTGGGACTGTGCGGTAGGGTATGTCGCTGTAGATCATTCCTGGAGACGTTGTGGTAGGAAATGGGGCGATAGATCTCTACTGTGGACGGAATTGAAGGGTATGGTGTTGTTGATCCCTACTGGGGACGATGATGAAGAGAATGACACTGTTAATCTCTACTGGGGACGGTGTGGTAGGGTATGGCGCTGTATGTCTCTACTGGAGACGGTGTGGTAGACTACCGCAATGTAGATCTCTACTGGGGACGTTGTGGTAGGGAATGGGGCAATAGATCTCTACTGAGGACGCAATGGTGGGGTATGGTGTTGTAGATCCCTACTGGGGACGATGGTGAAGAGAATGACACTGCATATCTCTACTGGGGACGGTGTGGTAGGATATGGTAGTGTATATCTCTACTGGAGACGGTGTGGTAGAATACCGTAGTGTAGATCTCTACTGGGAACGGTCCAGTAGAATATGGTGCTGTAGATCTCTACTGGGGACGGTGTGGTAGGGTATGTCGCTTTAGATCTCTACTGGGGACGTTGTGGTAGGAAATGGGGCGATAGATCTCTACTGGGGACGGAATGGTAGGGTATGTTGTTGTTGATCCCTACTGGGGACGATGCTGAAGAGAATGACACAGTATATCTCTATTGGGGACGGTGTGGTAGGATATGGCGTTGTATATCTCTACTGGAGACGGTGTGGTAGTAAACCGTACTGTAGATCTCTACTGGGGACGGTCCAGTAGAATATGGTGCTGTAGATCTCTACTGGGGACGGTGTGGTAGGTTATTGCGCTGTGGATCTTTACTGGGGATGTTGTGGAAGGTTATGGCGCTGTGAATCTTTACTGGGGACGGTGTGGTAGGGTATGTCGCTGTAGATCTCTACTGGGGACGTTGTGGTAGGGAATGTGGCGATAGATCTCTACTGGGGACGGAATGGTAGGGTATGGTGTTGTAGATCCCTACTGGGGACGATGCTGAAGAGAATAACACTGTATATCTCTACTGGAGACGGAGTGGTAGGGTATGGCGCTGTATATCTCTACTGGAGACGGTGTGGTACACTACCGCATTGTAGATCTCTACTGGGGACGGTCCAGTAGAATATGGTGCTGTAGATCTCTCCTGGGGACGTTGTGGTAGGAAATGGGGCGATAGATCTCTACTGGGGACGGAATTGAAGGGTATGGTGTTGTTGATCCCTACTGGGGACGATGATGAAGAGAATAACACTGTTAATCTCTACTGGGGACAGTGTGGTAGGGTATGGCGCTGTATGTCTCTACTGGAGACGGTGTGGTAGACTACCGCAATGTAGATCTCTACTGGGGACGTTGTGTTAGGGAATGGGGCAATAGATCTCTACTGAGGACGCAATGGTGGGGTATGGTGTTGTAGATCCCTACAGGGTACGATGCTGAAGAGAATGACACTGTATATCTCTACTGGGGACGGAGTGGTAGGGTATGGCGCTGTATATCTCTACTGGAGACGGTGTGGTACAGTACCCCGCATTGTAGATCACTACTGGGGACGGTCCAGTAGAATATGGTGCTGTAGATCTCTACTGGGGACGGTGTGGTAGGGTATGTCGCTGTAGATCTCTACTGGGGACGTTGTGGTAGGAAATGGGGCTATAGATCTCTACTGGGGACGGAATGGAAGGGTATGGTGTTGTTGATCCCTACTGGGGACGATGATGAAGAAAATGACACTGTTAATCCCTACTGGGGACGCTGTGGTAGGGTTTGGCGCTGTATGTCTCTACTAGAGACGGTGTGGTAGACTACCCCAATGTAGATCTCTACTGGGGACGTTGTGGTAGGGAACGGGGCAATAGATCTCTACTCGGGACGCAATGGTGGGGTATGGTGTTGTAGATCCCTACTGGGGACGACGCTGAAGAGAATGACAGTACATATCTCTACTGGGGACGGTGTGGTAGGATATGGCGCTGTATATCTTTACTGGGGACGGTGTGGTAGAATATCCGACTGTAGATATCTACTGGGGACGGTCCAGTAGAATAAGGTGCTTTAGATCTCTACTGAGGACGGTGTGGTAGGGTATGTCGCTTTAGATCTCTACTGGGGACGTTGTAGTAGGAAATGGGGCGATAGATCTCTACTGGGGACGGAATGGTAGGGTGTGGTGTTGTTGATCCCTACTGGGGACGATGCTGAAGAGACTGACACATTATATCTCTACTGGGGACGGTGTGGTAGGATATGGCGTTGTATATCTCTACTGGAGACGGTGTGGTAGAATGCCGTACTGTAGATCTCTACTGGGGACGGTCCAGTAGAATATGGTGCTGTAGATCTCTACTGGGGACGGTGTTGTAGGCTATGTCGCTTTAGATCTCTACTGGAGACGGTGTGGTAGGGTATGGCGCTGTATATCTCTACTGGAGACGGTGTGGTAGAATACCGTACTGTAGATCTCTACTGGGGACGGTCCAGTAGAATATGGTGCTGTGGATCTCTACTGGGGATGGTGTGGTAGGTTATGGCGCTGTGGATCCTTACTGGGGACGGTGTGGTAGGGTATGTCGCTGTAGATCTCTAGTGGGGACGTTGTGGTAGGGAATGGGGCGATAGATCTCTACTGGGGACGGAATGGTAGGGAATGGTGTTGTAGATCCCTACTGGGGACGATGCTGAAGAGAATGACACTGTATATGTCTATTGGGGACATTGTTACGACATCACCCTTAAACCACTGATAGTTCTCCATTGTAGAATATAAATATAAAACTTAGATCCTTTAAGAGCAGTGAAAATCGGTGTTTAGGCTACTTTAGGCTCTTCAGATAGCCTATATGGCATACTACTAGTATACTATATGCCAACAATGAAAATCGCGGTGTTTAGGACAAACACGTTGTCTTTCGCTGTTCAATAGATCTGCAGTACTAAATTACAATCTAAAGCCGTGTTCATATGTTGTATTTGCAACCGGGTGTAATTTTTCATCCGCTTGTGTAGCGGCCATATGCAGCGAGATAATGTTCATATTCGCCTGGTTTTGACATTAAATTTTGACTAAAATGCTCATTATTAGCAGAGGTCATTTGATGTAGATGGGCTGTTTGTGCCTCAGGCAAAGCATGTTCGCTACTGACTGGTAATCTGACTACTGGTAAACCGCTGCGGCTTGAGCCTGCCCAGGAAAAATGGTTTCAAGTCAAACTGGTCATACCTATAAGCATTATTGGCTTAGCTGTGTGGTTATAGCTTTAGCATTTTTGGATGTCATGACATCCTAACTTTGAGTGAAAGGCCCATAAAGTGGATACAATCTCCAGATATGACCTAAGCTATTGTCTGAGACGTAAAGTATCAATGCAAACAAACAAAAAAGTGTAACGATTAAGCGTTTTGCGTTCATATACACACAATACAAACGGGTGCAAAAATACACCCGGCTGCAATTCAATTTGCTCCACCTGGAAAGTAGGAGAAAATTTGCACCAGAGTGTAGTTTTGCAGGGTGTAGTTTTCATGGCATACCATACACCCGGGGTTCAAATTTACATCCAGTGTGCAAAAATACACCCGAGTTCAAATGTTGCACATGAACATGGCTTTAGAAATAGACTCCACGTCACTCAGGATAGCACGGCCTAGCGGTAGACCAACTAACTTCAAATCGAGAGGGCCTGTGTTCGATCCCCACTTGGGCTGCCGTGTCGTGTCATTGAGCAAGACACATTGGCCCATAACTGTCTTATACCCATGGAACATTGCCGCTTTGCCGACATGACTGAAAATTTGTTGACTCCCTCGTTAACCCTTGATACAAACAAACAAACAAAAAACAAACAAACAAACAAACAAACAAACAATCAAAACACTTAATGGGCACCCAAATCTTTAATCATTAAATTTTGCATGTTGGAAAAACATTTTATTTAAATTGTTCGTTCAGGGTAGCGCGGTCGCCTATCGGTCGATGATCGGACTCAGAACGAAAAGGTCTTTGGGTGAGAACCCAAATGGATAGCAGGTATGAGACCTTTCACGAAGCACGTTGAATCTTTAACACTGTTAAAAACTTGAGCTCTTGCTAGACATGACAGTGACTGAAACATCGTTGACTGGGGCGTTAATCCACAAAAACGCCAAACTCACTGTCACGACTGTATAAAAATGCATATCTGCTATACTATCTCTTGTCGGCCAAAAAAAAAATAAAATATATATACCCTTCAATTTTAAGTTTTACTTTATACAAGTGGGTTTAAGGGTCTGCAGAATACAATAATATTTAATCTTCTTGACAATGAATTTTAAACTTGAACGTAATTAAATGAAAACAAAAATAAAAAATCTACATACATGTAAAATTGGACCATCAAAGGTACTCATTATGTAAGTTACACTGTCAATATATCTAAACGATTTTATTTATAAATAGCTTTTTAACGATTCTATTTATAATTAGCTTAAAATAGCTTTTACCGTACTGGGCAATGATATTAAACCGTACCCAGCAACGACGTACTCGGCAAGGATGTTGCAAGTAGATACTACTGAATCAAAACGGGTGTTGCAGTACTTTGAACTAAGAAGTATTTTGAAATAAGAATAAAACTTTGACGTTACGTTGCGCCGCATAACGTTAGGCCGTGTTTCCATAACGACAGCTGCAACGCACGTGTGCGTATAATGCATGGGTTATTGCAATGGAATAATTGCATATATATTGCTGTATTATTTGGTGAAACTTCATCTCGAAATAACAAAAGATAAAGAAATGACAACATTTTATACGTACTTTCCGATCACCCCACGTAGAAGAGGAATTGTAATATCATTGTGGCGAAAACAAAGACGCTGATCAGCTGTGCAGTTACTGCACAGCTGATCTGCGTCTTTGTTTTCGCATATGCAAATTGTTGGTTTTCTCATGCGGCGGCTCATGTTACATTCCTTATTTCAGAGCAAGGAGAGATAGCAGAGGAGGAGGAAGAAGAGAGTTGGGAGGAGATAGAGAGAAAGATGGAACAGAAGAAACAAGAACAAGAATTGGAGAGAAAGACGGACGAACTATACGACAACATGAAAATGGCTTTTAGGTAAGTGTTTTTTTTTTTTTTTTTTTTTTTTTTTCACATACAATGGCCTATTCACACCGGCGACTTTCTCCACCAATCTTCACCAATTTTGGGGTTCTCAAATTCCACTGATTTTCATGTTATCTCAACAGCTCTTGCAATTAAATTAGCTTCAGTTTAAACCTACTTATAAGACAGGTAAACCACAAAAGTCCTTGAACACCAGCATCTGTTTTTATCTTTTAACTATACTAACACTCTTGATCGCACTGTACAAAGTCTTGTCACCCACTTTTCATTGCTTTTATTTCAACTAACCCCCTTCAGCTCTTGGTATACCGGAACACCATCTGAAGTCCTCCTCGGAGGTTAAGATGTAAAGGAAGATAGATAGATAGGTAGTATTTCAGCACTCTGCTGCTTTTAACATCACGTAGTTACATATATACAAAGCACTGCAGATTTCATGATACAAAACAACCTTGCAGAGAAGTGTAGAGCTCTAGATTAAGTCAAATACTTCTGAAAGTCGAGAAAGTCGACTGTCAGTATTAACATTCATTATACCTGGGAGGGTTCGTTTTCAGTACCTTGCATAATTTTATACGTGCACGAGCACACGGTGCGTTAAATAAAGCGTATTTACGGTATTTCAGGTTTATAGATTCTGACGAGGACGGTGTTATCTCTACCAAGGACGTGTATAACCTGATGATGGGTCTCGGTGAAATGTTGGATGATGATGAACTTTATGGGATGGTCACTATGGCTGACTTAGATTGTGACGGAAAACTTACTTTCAAGGGTACGTAAGGTGCCTCACATTTTTTTCTAACAACGGAACAGCTATAATAATAATGGTGACGACGACGATAGGCTGATGATGATGATGATGATGATGATGATGATGATGATGATGATGATGATGATGATGATTATGATGTTGACGATAATTATGATGATGACGACGACGATGATTATGATGATGACGATGATGATGATGACGACGATGATGTTGACGATAATTATGATGATGACGACGATGATTATGATGATGATGATGATGACGATCAAGACGACGGCAATGATGATGATCATAATAATGATGATGATGATGATGATGATGATATTTGATGATGATGATATTTGAACAGCGATATTTGAAATAATAAGAAACCTCACTTATATTAACATGATAAATTGGCATAGTTAATGTTTCTTACCCCGCCCACCTCTTCATACCTTTTAGTAATAAACTGGTCATTTTACAAATGATTATAGATACCCATTCAATGTGACTTCTGAATTCCTTTCTAATGAAAGGTTACCGACAATGTTGAGCATACATTTCTTTGACAAAAATATAATAGCATGATAGGGCCTTTTATTTCCCTTTTTATATGGGCATTCGATATCTAGGGTTCAAATCAATAATTTTGTAATTAGCTTATTGCCTTATCACTTTGGTACATAGAAATCTGACAGTTGAACCAATAATAAAGTATAGACAAAATTCCTATGCGAATATCGTTGCATGAATTAGCGCATTTTGTTGTTAAGAGAAATATCGTAAAGTTGTGAGTTAGGCATGTCTTTGGATGTATTAGAAAACTCGGTTTATCTGTATACAACTTAACAACTGGAATAAGTAAATATAGTACACGTATTAATGTCTGTATATGTATATTTGTCTGTCTGTCT
This sequence comes from Rugalucina vietnamica, assembly GCA_964017185.1. Taxonomy (NCBI): domain Eukaryota; kingdom Metazoa; phylum Mollusca; class Bivalvia; order Lucinida; family Lucinidae; genus Rugalucina; species Rugalucina vietnamica. The sequence continues at coordinate 42,717,212 of OZ024879.1, forward strand.
GTCTGTCTGTATATCTGTCTGTCTGTCTCTACGTCCGCCCGTCTGTCTGTCCGTCCGTTCGCCCGTCTGCGTATGTCCGTCTGTTATGTCTGTCTGTCTGTCTGTTGTTCTGTCCGGGTGTTAGTCTGTATCTAATATGTATGACTGTTTGTGTTTCATTTTTATTTCCCATGAGTTACACGTATAAATACTTATTGGCCTAAATTCAGGATTTTGAGACTATAAGAAAACGTGCAAACGTTAATATGTGTTGTTTTTAAACGTGGAGCGGTTATTACATAAATGCATCTTGCTTTCGTCTTGAGGGATTCCATTTATGTGAAGCAAAAGAATGCAACAGTCAATACCAGAGGTCGCAACTTCGGCTATTTGTCTGATACCGTAATTAAAGCCTTTATATATTTGAGTCGCGTCATGCAATGGCGCCTTTGTTTTCTCTACAATGATAGTAAAATCCCTGTTCTACTTAAATCCAGAATTTCAAGCTTCTAGCCTGCTTCCGTGACTATACAGGCCGGTTTGTGTCGCACCTTGTCGGAAACACCGAAGACCGGCTTTCTCACGTCGCGGCTCATTTATCTTGATTCCTCTCCAGATTTCAAGAGATTCCTCCTGAAAGGCACGCCAAATGAAATAGGGAGCGACGACGACGAGGACGCTCCTCCTAAAACAAAACCTCCTGTCATAGACGAAACACCTACGGACGAACCCCCTGAGGCCGAAACTGAGGAGGCAAAAACTGACGAGGTCGAAGATAGTGCGGAAAAGGCGGAAGAAGAAAAAGAAGGGCCGCGCCGGAGATTTGCGGTAGCGGAGGTGAAGGAGGACGCTAGCGAGAGGGCAAAACGGAGGAAGAGTATGCTGTTTGGATATAAGTCGGTTGTTTCTGCCGTGAGTATAGATTGATTTAGTCGAAATGGAATGATAAAGTACGCAAGGGTAACATTTTGTTTCAGTAGGCCTACAGCACTAATTAATGTAGCATGAAAAGAAATCTGAGAAACCGATTCTGATTTAAAAAATTTAAACCAGACATCGGGAAAGAAAACCTGGAGTCCCAGTATATGATGTGGCAGTACAGGGCATAGTAAAAACAAAACTTAAATCATTTTCGTCCATTTGAACTCGGACGCATAAAATATTTTTTGGGAACAAGAAACTTGATTTAAAATGAATCATGTCTATTTTCGTACATTGATTTCAGATGGACGATAAACCGAAAGACAAAATCGAAAAAGAAGATGAAAACGATCAGAAAGACAAAACCGAAGAAGAAAAGACAGAATCTCCCACACCAAAGACGGATCTAGACGCAATCGCTGAGGCCGCAAAACAAACGGAAGAGGCTATTAACATTCTAAATGCAATCCGAGAAGAAGATGAACACTCAAACTACGATGGTAGTGAAGATAACGCAGTAAATATTGAAAACGAACAAAATGAACAAAAATCATCGATTCGTGCAGAAAGCAGGAGGAGACAACTTCCACGGCAAGGGTCCTCGGCCTCTCTGAGAAACAAACCAAATTCAGTCATAGCGAACTCGGAAAGTACAATGGGAGATTCACGTTTCGAAACATTAGACACAAATATCGATTGCTCTGAAATACGCGAGGTACCGGATGTTTTCGACATTTCGGACGATGAAAGTGAACTACAAAATCTCGCGTCTTCTCGTGGATCGAAATCTCGCGAGACCGGTGTAGAGGATGAGGATAAAATTGACGACGAATGTGTTCGTGAATCTTTGTCAAGATTTTCTAATTTACCAGAAGACAGTAGTGAATCAAGCGATGATGAATCTGCGAAGAAAACTGACGCTAAAACTAGGTCTTATTCTCGTGCAGGGGAGTTCTCAAACGAGTACATGTACTATGAATTAGATGAATCACCCACGGAAGAACAGAAACAGCAACGTATAAGCGAGGAAATTAAAACCAAGATTAGATTCACTAGAGCTCAAATGTTACAAAACGCTATTTTCAAAAGAGCTAATACAGTGCCGGAGCTGATTCGATACGTGCCAAAGCCGCCCAGTGCTAAAAACACAAATGTCAATGGAATTACATGTTCACATATTGATATTGACTTAAGGTGTGAAATTCCACCAAAAGCAGATATTAAATCTCTAAGGCAATTCACTGACAGGGTTCAAAGTGCTCGGACAAGACCAAAAAGTGCTTATTTCGATAAAGCTTTCCTCGAACGAAAAATGAGTATTGTCGATATGACGGACACGCTTGCGGAAAATTTAGATTCTGAAGTGGAAACAAAATGGTTATCTTGGCCCCGAACAGCTAGATCACCCCGCCCACCAAGGCATGCACATGGTGAGACGGAAAGGAAAACGCCCCGCCAGAGACGTACACAGTCTGCCGTCCCGCGCATGCACGGAAGTGACCGCTCCTTGTCACCGGTATCACGTGATCGACAGACGCCACGCCCACAAACTGCAAATATGACGTACACTGCACCAAGGAGAACTATACCCGACTTAAACTGTGCTAAATTACAGAAAATGGGCGAATTTACTGTAGTCACTTCCGAACCGTTTGCCAAGTCCGATCAACTCTATCCTAGGAAATCTTTGCTTACGTCATACCATCATGGGTTTAGATCAATTTGGCCAATCGGAAGGAAAATAAACGTTTTACAAGACAAACGACCGTTTGAATCATTTGAAATGAATTCTTACTCAAGATCAATCGAAAGACAAGAAATTCCTCCTTTAAAAGTGGACGGTGGTTTTGAAAATAAAGAGAACTTTAGTCCACGAGCTACACCTTGGGCAACCAAAACTATTCAGTTAGAATTAGACACTAAGCATATAGCTAAGCCCAAATTGAAACGGCTTCCATCCCTGTTACCCTGTACATTTACACCACGGACTGTTCGGTGATTATGTCTGGTAAATTCTCGGTTATTGTAAAGACCTGGCACCAGATCAATGCACCATTACTCTATTGACGTCATAAGGACGTGAACTCATTTAATGCTTGCGTAAAAGTCCTATCTTGTTTGAAAAAACGAGTACGATAATCTGTATCAATGCATGCAAAAATGTGTTTAATGTAAAGTTTTGTTGCTACATGAACAACTTGCCTATATTCATTGATTGTTAAGCTTTGTTAGTTTTAATCAATCTTATGCCAAAATATGAGATTCAGCGGTTCTATTTTGTTAAATAATGTCTTTAAAACATTTTGTGGGTTACACAGATAAGAACATTTTACCTTAAATTTCATAATTAGACGATTTGCCACATCATTCAGTGGCAATGAATGAGCCACCGCACAAGAAAACAATCTGCATATGCCAAACAAATACGCAGTTTGTTCAGTAACCTTCACAGCTGATCAGCGTCTTCGTTTTCGCAACACGGATAGTACAACTCCTCTTCTTAAATCTGAAATGTTAAGCCTCTAGCCTGCTTCTGTGACTGTATAGCCTGGTTTGTGTCAGACCTGGTAAGAAACCCAGATTTTTGGTTTTGTCATGCAAATGCTTATCTGTCCGTAAAAGTCTGAACCATGCAGACCAAGCGTTAGCGAGGTTAACTATTGGTGGTTTCATATGTAGTGGCAGTCATTTAATGTTAGAATGGCAAGCTTTACTAACTTTTAACAATATAACAACAAACTTATGCATGAACAGAATATGCCATTCATCATCTTAAAAGTTGCATGGATACATTTTGCAATCAGTCCACTATAATTTAACGTTTTTTACTAAAACGAAATTGCCCTTGTTTAATTATTCATAGATCTACAATCTTACAAGGAGTCTACGTTTTTTTGTTGTTTTTTTTTTTTTGTTGATATCTGATTTCTACCTTGTAAATATTTCCTCTTTTGACCGAGATGCAAACCTTTCTTATTCCGCACGGGAAGAAACGCTAAATACTTATTAGAAACAAGCATCAATTAATGAGCAAACACATGTCATGAACAAGTAATATTTTGACATTATTTTACGCTTTTATACATCAAAACATTACTGTTCATTACACATTCATTGAACTGAGGTGGGGTATCTGAACAGGTCAGACACAAACCAGGCTGTACGAGCACAGATGGCTAGAGGCTGGAAATTTTGGATTTAGAAACTAGATGAATTGTTCTATCCGTGTAGCGAAAACAAAGGCGCTGATCAGCTACGCAGTTACTGGGAAGCTGATTTGCACCTTTGTTTTCGCACATGCATATTGTTGTTTTCCCATGAAGCAGCTCATTTATTAATGTTTTCATGTTAAATATTTATTTCGTTAAGTTTCATTCATTTAAACCATAAAATGTAAAAACTATTCAAAATGTTCATGTTGTCATTTTAACCCTGAGCCTGTAATGAAAATCTTCTTACCTGTAAACCCATGGATCTCACAGTGCAGATAAGCAGCCCCCGTGGCCGAGTGCGCTGTCTCTTAATCACTCGATCATCTATCTCACCGCTGTGTCTGGTGTGGGTTCGAGCCCCGCTCTGGCCACGTGAGACGAGCCAAGTTCTGCTTGCAGGTGTGCCAAGTCGTTTTTATCAGATTATTTCAGCTCATATGAGACGGGCCAATCAGTAGGTGGGGCGAAAACGGAGAACCCCGAGAAAAAACACCTGGCACACCCGCATGTCTCACATGTGGCCAGAGCGGGGCTAGAACCCACACCAGACACAGCTGTGAGATGATAGAGTGATTAAGAAACAGCGCTCTTAACCGCTCGGCCACGGGGGCCGCCCGGAAAGAAATATGCACTAAGTACTGGTAACCTGCCTCTGGATGCCTATCTCAAGAAGAGTAGGCGCAGGAATAAATAAATGAAGAAATTTTCCTATTGCAAGAATATTGGTTGAAGACTTCTGATTATTTCAATGAAGTCAGGCAGTGCATTTCTCTTCTGACATACCAAGGAAGCTTATTGGTGAAGCAGTTGAAATGACCATTGAAATGTTTTCATAACCAAATCTTTATGTGAATCAACGTTTCTGCATCAACTTGGACAAAGCTACAGTGACCATTATGTTGAAATAATTAATTTTAGCAGTTACCTATTGGGGACGTCGTCAACAATTTTACAGGATTCAAAATCAACCATCATTTTATTTCGACTGCTGCTTTCAGCCCTAAAATACGTACATACATGTATTTTGTATCTCATTATTGCCATGACCATATTGTTTGGTTTTGATTGAGATTTAATGTCCCAGTCAATAATTTAACAGTCATGATGGAGCCAACACTTTCTGGGTATTAACCAGTACTCTAGGGAGCAAATGTATCTTGCTCAAGGACAGAGAACGGTGATCTTAGAGGAGGGGATCAAACATAGGTCCCGATTCTGCCACCACACACCCTAATGCACTAGTCATTAGTAATTTGTGAACACGCCCACCCCCCTCCTCGTAGGGCGGGTGATAGCCATGGAAATGAGCGGGGCTTTGACCAAAGTTTTGTCATGGCAGTGCGGGGGAAATATCAAATAGTTTGCTTTATATAGGCAAAAAGGGCCGTGAAATGAAGATAGCAGATTGCGGGGGAAAACAGCAATGGTTTTACCAACGAACAGGCCCCGCGGGGTGGGGCTTTCAGCGGGGTTACAAATGACTAGTGCATATAGTAAGGCATAAAACCAGAGGACCAATGGTCCTGTAAACGCTCACCTGAGATCTGCTTCATATACCAATAAACATATTTGAATATTATGGTATTTAACCCCAGTGCAGGGGTAGATGAAGCCCTTGGGCCATTTTCTTTTTTCAGAATAATCAATATTCTGTCCATTTGCCAATTTCCTACTGATTTTCCCCTTCAAATAACATTTACAAGAACTCCGCGGAGGTCGATATCGCACCTGCATCAGGCAAAGTCAATAGACCGTGAAATAAAGTTCAAGGGCATCGGGTCAAGGTGCGTGCTTGAAGGGCATATCAAGGACAATTACTATGCAAGGTTTCAGACTCGCAGCTATCTCTGATGTCGAGAAAACCAAACGTCGACGTAAAAATTTTCAAAGTCAGTGGACCGTGAAATATAGGTCAAGGGCACCGGGTTAAGGTGCATGCTTGAAGGGTATGTCAAGGACAATTACTATGCAAGGTTTCAGACTCGCAGCTATCTCTGATGTCGAGAAAACCAAACCGACGTAAAATTTGTCAAAGTCAGTGGACCGTGAAATATAGGTCAAGGTCAGCGGGTCAAGGTGCGTGCTTGAAGGGTATGTCAAGGACAATTACTATGCAAGGTTTGAGACTGGCAGCTATCACTGATGTCGAGAAAACCAAACTTTGACGTAAAATTTGTCAAAGTCAGTGGACCGTGAAATATGGGTCAAGGTCAGTGGGTCAAGGTGCATGCTTGAAGGGTATGTGAAGGACAATTACTATGCAAGGTTTGAGACTCGCAGCTATCAATGATGTCGAGAAAACCAAACTTCGACGTAAAATTTGTCAAAGTCAGTGGACCGTGAAATATGGGTCAAGGTCAGCGGGTCAAGGTGCGTGCTTGAAGGGTATGTCAAGGAAAATTACTATGCAAGGTTTGAGACTCGCAGCTATCACTGATGTCGAGAAAACCAAACTTCGACGTAAAATTTGTCAAAGTCAGTGGACCGTGAAATATGGGTCAAGGTCAGCGGGTCAAGGTGCGTGCTTGAAGGGTATGTCAAGGACAATTACTATGCAAGGTTTGAGACTTGCAGCTATCATTGATGTCGAGAAAACCAAACTTCGACGTAAATGTTGACGGACGAACGAACGGACGAACGTACGGACGGACAGAAATTTGGACTCCTATATCGCACCCTGCTATAAGCAGGTGCGATAAAAAAGCAGATGAGCCCCTGTGGTCCATTTGTTTTTCAGAATCATTAAATTTCAGTCCTACTGCCCATTTCCTGCAAGACTTTCACTTAAAATGAGATTTTCCCCATTCAAATGCATTGACTACCTATGTTGACCTTGCCATAAAATAGGTCAAGGTCACCACAGGGTCATGTTTTATATATACATTGTAGTACTTGAGTCATCCATACTTCATGCAAAGTTTCGTTAAAATTGATCCACCAGTTCTGGAGAAGAAGAAATTTTAAGGGTTTTTACCATATATGGGCATGGCGGCCATCTTGGTCATGTGACCTGGATTATTTATATATACATTGGTTCCCACTTCCTATAGATGCTTCATATAAAATTTGGCTTTGATTGGCCAAGTGGTTTCAGAGAAAAAAAACTTTGAAAAGTGTGTATAGACGACAGACCGGCCAAGGTCAAGAGATGACCTTGACCTAAATTAATCGTATAGCTTCATCTAACCCATTAGTTGTTTGCATCTACCACTTTTCAGATCTCAGGCTGCAGTAGTTTTCAAAAAATAGCTAATTTCCACTTTTCCCATTATAAGTCTATGGAAACTTAAAGTTACCATAGCAACCAGAGTTCTTATCCGACCAGAATAACTAGAGGACCATTGGTCCTGTAGCTCACCTGAGAGATTATCACATTGTAAGCTCATGAGATTTAAATTAATTGAGAATCGACCAATGAAAGTCTATGCATGGACACTATTGACCCCCGGGCATGGCCAAATTTGACCAAGGGGCATGACTGGCACAATTTATAATGGGGACTACCAAACATTGCTACATACAAAATATAGAAGCTCTGGGCCTTTTGGTTTCAGAGAAGAAGATTTTTGTTAGTTTTTCCCATTGTAGGTCTATGGAGACTATCTACCCCCTGGGCGTGGCCAAATTTGACCCCAGGGGCATGGCTGGCACAATTTATGTAGAGGACCATTAGCCATTGCCACATACAAAATATCAAAGCTGTGTGCCCTGTGGTTTCAGAGAAGAAGATTTTTTATTTTTTTTTCGCATAGCAAGTCTATTGAGACTATCGACCCCCGGGGCGTAGCCAAATTTGACCCCGGGGACATGATTGTCACAATTTATGTAGAGGACCATTAGCCATTGCCACATACAAAATATCAAAGCTGTGGGCCCTGTGGTTTCAGAAAAGAAGATTTTTTTATTTTTTTCCCATAGTAAGTCTATGGAGACTATCAACCCCCGGGGCGTAGCCAAATTTGACCCCGGGGACATGATTGTCACAATTTATGTAGAGGACCATTAGCCATTGCCACATACAAAATATCAAAGCTGTGGGCCCTGTGGTTTCAGAAAAGAAGATTTTTTAATTTTTTCCCATAGTAAGTCTATGGAGACTATCAACCCCCGGGGCGTGGCCAAATTTGACCCCAGGGGCATGAATGGCACAATCTATGTAAAGGACCATTAGCCATTGCTACATACCAAATATCAAAGCTGTTGGCCTAGTGGTTTCAGAGAAGAAGATTTTTTTAGTTTTTTTCCTATTGTAGGTCTATGGAGACTATCGACCCCCAGGGCGTGGCCAAATTTGACCCCAGGGGCATGATTGGCACAATTTATGTAGAGGACCATTAGCCATTGCCACCTACAAAATATCAAAGCTGTGGGCCCTGTGGTTTCAGAGAAGAAGATTTTTTATTTTTTTTCCCATAGTAAGTCTATGGAGACTATCAACCCCCGGGGCGTGGCCAAATTTGACCCCAGGGGCATGAATGGCACAATTTATGTAGAGGACCATTAGCCATTGCTACATACCAAATATCAAAGCTGTGGGCCTAGTGGTTTCAGAGAAGAAGATTTTTTTAGTTTTTCCAATTGTAAGTCTATGGAGACTATCGACCCCCGGGGCGTGGCCAAATTTGACCCCAGGGGCATGGCTGGCACAATTTATGTAGAGGACCATTAGCCATTGCCACATACCAAATATCAAAGCTGTGGGCCCTGTGGTTTCAGAGAAGAAGATTTCTTATTTTTTTTCCCATAGTAAGTCTATGAAGACTATCGACCCCCCTGGCGTGGCCAAATTTGACCCCAGGGGCACAAAAGGCACGATTTATGTAGAGGACCATTAGCCATTGCTACATACCAAATATCAAAGCTGTGGGCCTAGTGGTTTCAGAGAAGAAGATTTTTTTAGTTTTTCCCATTGTAAGTCTATGGGACCTATCTGTTGCCATGGAAACCACAATTTTGATACAATCTGCTCCAAAAACTAATGCCATCAATCCCCCAACCCAATTATGGTTCACATTAAATTTGATCAAGATCGGCCCACTAGCTTCAGAAATATTCTTCTTTGAAATTGTGGACGGACGACGGACGACGGATGCCTGCCTATCCTATAAGCTCACCTGTGAGCCTTCGGCTCAGGTGAGCTAAAAAACACAAATTATGTAGAGGCTACTGTCAGGAACATGTATACAAAGTACAGGATTCATCCACTTGACAGTTTCTGAGGAGAAGATTTTTGAATGTTTTTTTTAAAATTTTGCCCTTTATGGGGCCCCAGCAACCAATCAAAATAAAGGATTAGGACAAAACTCGCAAGAAACGTCAAACACTACTCAATAAACATTTCTGCAAAAACAAAATTCAAATGTCTGCAATTTTAGCGGAAAAATAGCCGATTTACACTTTTCCCATTATAAGTCTATGGAAACTTTAAGTTGCCATAGCAACCAGAGTTCTTATCCGCCTGGAATAAAAAACATAAATTATGTAGAGGCCACTGTCAGGAACATGTATACAAAGTATAGGCTTCATCGCCTTGACAGTTTCTGAGAAGAAGATTTTTGAATGTTTTTCAAAATTTTGCCCTATATGGGGGCCCCTGCAACCAATCAAAATGCAGGATTAGGACAAAAGTCACATGAAACGTAGAGGACTACTCAATAAACATTTCTGCAAAAACAAAATTCAAATATCTCCAACAAGACAGCAAAAACTTGCAATTTTCACTTTTTTTCCATTATAAGTCAATGGGAAGCATAAGTTGCCATAGCAACCACAGTCCTTATCCGATCAAAACAAAAAACAATTATTCTTTCCCCCTACCTGTAGATGGTGTATGTGTAATATGAGAACAATCGGCCCAACAGTTTCAGAGAAGAAGATCTTTGAAATTACGGACGACGGACGGACGCCGGAGCATGGGTATACTATAAGCTCACCTATGAGCCTTCGGCTCAGGTGAGCTAAAAAGCAGTTTCTGCTAACATGCCGAAAAAAATCAGCGTCGGTAGGTATGCAAATCTTTTTATTTTTTCTCTAATTTTTATTTGTTGAAAACAGCTAAAAATTGATATGCAACTTAATTCATCTCAAATACTAGAAAATGACAGACATTGAGGTTTAAAACATAAATAAACTTAAAGTGATTTTAAACATTATTTTGACTAATTTTAAGTCAAATGTCCATTTACCTGAAAATTTCAAGGGTCGGTAGTAATGAAATTCTTTTTGTTTTCTTTCAAAATGGCACAAAAAATCAGGGTCGGTCGGATTAGCGGAAACGCAGCTTTTTTTTATTTTTTTGCCTAGGACTATATAATAAGCTTCCAACATGGATCACAAAAGAGAACACAACACCGGTAACTCCTTGAAGCCCTTTGTATTACAAGTCTGTGTATACACATAATAACAAAGTCCTTCACTTGCCAGGAAGAATGATACCATCATACTGAAACAGACAAACAATAATACATTACTAAAACTTGCCCATGCAATATACAGAGATTTTTGAGGTTGTAAAAAATGAAAATTTCAGGTGAAAAATTTTGTTATTTTTCTTATTTTTGCTCAAAACATAGATTGTGGGTACACGTTAGAACCGCCTCGCCGAGGCGGTTCTAAAGAGTACCCACAATCTATTTTTTGGAGCAAAAATAAGAAAAATAGGTATACCCCTGCATACCCCAGTTTTGGTATATAAAAGTGGGGTTTAAGGGGGTATATATTGCACGAACATGTTTTTCTGATGAGATAACTTCATGAGCCCCTAAAACATAAATAATTGCCGTATTTAAGTAGTTGGTGATTTGATGTTTTACGTCCCACTTAACAGCTTAGATTATATTGAGACGGTACCTCAATTTAAAATCTCATCCTAGACTGGAGAAGCCCGAAATCTAAACCCACAAACCTTGATTTACAAGGTGAGTGGCTTAACCACTATGCCTTAGGGACTTCTTTGTATACAAGTACCCTCACACTTTTTTTTTCTGAACTGTGTGTGTGATGCGAGATGCCAATCCTTTAAATTTGTCTTAAAAAACTTGCAGTAACTTTTTTGTCATTTTTTTCAACTGAAAGCTTTCAATTTTTATAAAAAAAATCTGAATATTTGATGGGCGAGTTTTCATAAAGAAAGAAGTGTTGATACCTTTTGTTGGAACCATTTCATGGCAGCCTCCTTGCTCACTTTGTGCTTAGGTCCTATCTTACTGGTTCTACGCCGTCTCTGGCTGATGTTGAAGCCTGCAAAATAATATGAGACCCTAGTCAGTTTTTTTTTTTTTTTTTGTTGTGTAATGTTCCATTCAACAATATTTCAGTCCGGATGTAGCCAACGCTTCCAAGCCTTCCAGGGTACTAACCAGTACTATGGAGAAAGTGTCTTTCTTGCACACCAGATAGAGAAATCGTACGTTTTACCCCATGTGAGAAATTCTTATCTCACCCTTGTTATCTCACCCCAGGTTCATTCTGCTTTCAAGTGTTCTTTTTTAACATTGGTTGTATAGGACGTCACGTATTTTCGTCGTTCAGCGCACGCGTCACAATGATGTCAAAACGTTTTAAATCAAAATGGCGGACGCCGCGATTGTAGCGTTTTTCTAGGTAAAGAGTATGAAAATCAAGCTTCGCCGCATTAAAGCGTGCAAAGAAAAAGAATCCATCATTCGTGTAAGGTATGGATAGACAAATCTGTCCCTCGGGTAACAATTTGGCATCACTCGGCGAGCCTCGTGATGCCAAAATGTGAGCCTTGGGATAGATTTGTCTATCCATACCTGACACTCATGTAAGATTCTTATATGCTCAAAGACATAATTTGGCAAGCCAACATCTTGATTTGATGTCCAAAACACTAACCACTAGACGGCTAGGCCACTAGGTTCCTCTACTTAGGAGCGTATCGGTGATAAGACTTGTCTTGTGTGTTTTCAATGTTTTCTAGTGGACCACGCAAACAGTTTGGATCCAGACCAAGCCCAAAATGTACATGTAGTAATCATCAGACAAAACTGGCAGCCAAAAAAAAAACCCCAACTAATAACTTACCTGGTCTACCTAGCACCACATAGAAGTCCATGCCGTAGATTCCAATGCCAGGGTCGTACTTGATCCCCAGATCAATGTGTTCCTGGATACCAAACCCAAAGTTACCAGCCTCAGAGAAGTTGTTCTTTCTCAACTCGTATTCTCGTACCTTGAGAAGAAAAAGTTAAAATTCATTAGTAAGTTACTAAGTGGTATATTTTTATAGCACTTTGCATACCGGTATAGGATGTTGTGTTACTTCCACATTAAGAGCATACATGTGTCGTTTAAGATGTTAACATTTATTTTCAAAATGGCATGCATGACTGCAGCTTGGCTGAGACTGATAATGACGGGGACCAGGATTTTATCCAGGTATCTCCATGGGCAGAAAAAAGGCCCCTTTCTCAGTTGAAAATTTTCTTAAAATCATGCAAAATTCCGGAATTTGGCAACTTACACCTGTAATTTTCATTCCAAAATAGCAAATTATTTTCCCAATTAGATAAAGATACCATTCCCAAAATACCTGGTGACCCATGAGACAGACTTGCCTATATGTGAGCCGCCTCATGGGAAAACCAACAATCTGTATATGCGAAAACAAAGGCGCAGATCAGCTTCGCGGTAACCGCGAAGCTGATCAGCGCCTTTGTTTTCGCTACTCGGATAGTACAGTTCCTCTTCTACTTAAATCCGAAATTTCAAGATTCTAGCTCTTTTCTGTGACTGTACAGGTCGGTTTATGTCAGACCTGTTCGGAAACCACATTGTTGGATTTCCCACGACTCATCTTTTCTCCAGGTTTACCGTTAATGTATACATACAGTGCATTACAGACAAAATTGTTGGGATAAAAGTATTTAATGCTTTAACTTCTCAATGACCAATCTCTTGAGCGTTTTAACTGCTTCTATTCCAGGGATTTTTCTCTGTATTATCCTATAGACATAGTACAGAGCCTATGGGGACAAAACTATGGTTAAATGAGTTAACGAAAATTAAACAATATGAGTTAATTTTTTGTTTACTTTTGTTTAAACAACACTTTTTAGACCAATCAATGAGCATCTCATTTAAATATTAAAATGGGCTAGTTTCCAGCCTATATATACTTAAGGAATTAAAATACGCAACACACTAAATTTCAATTTTTACGTATGTATTTGACGTTTTGATAAAATCCTTTTATGAAATGACCTACTGACTGCTTTTTGCACGTGATGAAATGAGAAAACATCATTTTATTGACAAAATTGACGAACAAACGTCAAAAACTATGAAAAACACAAATTGTGACGTAAACGTCGGGGCGAAGGGAATGATAACAAGTTCTTTGCATGTGGGTTATGTGACGTCGACTTGATAATGTGCAATAAAGACTAGAATCATTGTATACTTAGGTGCCGTCCCATGTTGCGTTAAATCTTGTTAACGGAATGCTGAAGTTTACAATAAAGAAAAATGAGTAATTAACGTCATTTAAATTATTCATTTTTGGCTATTTGTACCTACACGGTATATTTCGAACCAACATATGACACGAAGTGTTTTTTAATCAACAGTGACGTCACAGGTGCCGTAGACATGGATCATCAGAGCGTTTAATTTGACGTTCTTTAGACAGAATATCACGTTATGTAAACGAGTGAAACGGATTATATGCTTTGAGTAAACACTCGATTTACACACTGTAATCAAACTTTTGGTAATTGATCATATTTTAAATCAAAAAATTTGAAAAACACATTGAGGGTCTTTAAAATGCAGGATGTTGGATTTTGACGTTATAATGGACGTTTTATGGACGTCTAAAGTACAAAGGTCATAATGTTTACGTAAATAATCATTTTATTGAATATAACGCATGCCGAAGGAATTTTTCTGGCTTTTGACTCATTTTTTCGATTGACGTTGGTGACGTTAAACGTCCTATTACATACCCAAATGTTACCAACTGATCAACGGCTACATCTGCATTCGATTTCAGGGGTTTTGGAAACAAAATATTGGTTTTGGTTTCAAATTTGACATTTACTGATCATGGTTACAGGGTTTGCTACTGTAGGGCAGTGTGGTTACGCGTACGCCATTAAGCATACGTAACCGACATTGTGGCTCAACCAGTTGCAATTTGACGTTTAGATGTTGTTTTCATATAAGACACTCAGTTATACCACAGACTTGCATTACAAAGCATGTTTATAGTAACCCAAAGTATTTGTTGCGTTTCTTTATTCCTTAAGTATATATAATCAATGTTAGAAATACTGGTAACCAAAACCATCCTGACCTTCAGGTCTTTAGTACACTTGTTCTCTATTCATATGTGCCATGGCAAAACAAAGTCTATCTTTAGTGGCTGTACTTTCCATACCATCATAATGAAGGTACTGATAAGCTGCTCTGTTGTCAAACAGCTGATCTCACAGCTGATCTCAATCTTTATTTTGTACTAAATGTCATGTTCCTGCTAGTTTATTTGCACTGGCTGATCACATGTAGATTTACAAAGGTACCTTTTTCATGGCCAATACAGGAGGTGTCACAATGTCACAGTACAAAGCTGTGTCACAACAAAACTTATCTTAATGAACATTACTTTTTGTACAGTTATGGTAAGACAAAGACACTGATCACCTTCTCAGTTGTAACAAGATGGTCTGGATCTTACAGTCTATAGGATAAAACAAATAATCAACTGATTTTTTCTTCAAGTGCTGTGTTTTGGAAATTAATTCATAGTTTGAGTGATCTTTCATCAGGACCCTTTTACTCGCCTTCGGCTCGTAAAAGGTCCTGATGAAAGGTCATTGAACTATGAATAAATTTCCAAAACACAGCACTTGAAGAAAAATCAGTGGATTATCTATAACTAAAACTGGGTCCGGTTTGGGTACCAAATGTTTTCCCAATTGGCTGAAAAATTTCCCAATTAACCTGACAAATTCCCAATTGCTAAAAGTTACAGTATTTTTCCCAATTTAGCAAAAAAATCAAGCTTTCTTCCACTTTAATTGCTAAAAATCACGCTATTTTTTCCCAATTTAGCAAATAAACATGCTAATTTTCCCCAATATCTCCGGTACCAAAATTTCCCAAAAAGGGGAGAAAAAGCCCTGTATTCACCCTGACATGCGTCATGAATTGAGCATTTTATAAAGCGATAATCCTGTACCAGCATATAGTAACCAGTATCATCATAAAGATGAAGTGGAGTTGCAAAGTGGAGATTACTCTAGCACAAAGTTTAGTCAGGATAACAGCAACAGCAGCTGGTATCCCGTGCCAATGTGCAATTCAGTTAGGTATTCATTTAAATTAAGACACTAAATTCCCTTTTTTATGTGATAATACACTTCAGACCCGTTACAACGCGCTGGTCGGGGTCCACAAGTCGCATGCGCGTTATAAGTGAGTTGCGTTATACAAATCTACCGAATCGGACCAGCTGGTCGCAGTTTCAGTAGTTTTTGGTGGGTGGGGAAAAGCGCCTATACGGCTTGTTTATTGGCTTAACCGAGCAAATTGGCGGTTTTCCGCGGAGTCCTTTTAAAATGGAATAAACAAAAGTGAAACCTTGCGTGTTCCGACATTTTAATCAGTTAAAAACGATCTACAACAATAAAATTAGTTTATTTACAACGTATGATTGAATGTGAAAAGCGTCCATGACACAGCGCTTATGTTGCTGTTGTTGTTGTATCGTATAGAGTTCCGCCTTTGACTTATTGGCGCACCCGGATATTTAACGCGGACAAGTTTGTTGTTTTTTTTATTCAGTTTTACGTCCCTTTCAAGCTTTCTATCTCATATCGAGGCGAATCAATCGGTAGGTGGGGCGAAAACCGGAGTACCCGGGGAAAAACCACCTGACACACCCGCAAGCAGAACATGGCTTGTCTCACATATGAATTCGTGCCCCGTGCGAGGCGCGCGCCACATCGGTGAGATGATCGAATGATCAAGAGCACTGAAGTCAGTGACCTTAACCACTCGGCCACGGGGGCCGCCTACGCGGATAAGTTTTTGCCGATACCATATTTATAATTATTTTAATTCGCCGTTCTTGATCGAGAAAGAAGAAATGCATTTTCTGGTCGGATAAAATTATACAAGATTTAGGTGTCCCAATGCTTAGACAATCTTTGGTTTGCGTCGCCGTCAAAAGCAACGTTGCGTAACAGGTGTCATCAATAGCCTACAGCAACCTGTGTTTACGGTCTCGTTATGTTCTATTGATAATCCCCTAGCGCGTTTGGCTTACTTTCACAACTTTTATTGCTAATCTTAAGAAAACAATGTTTCATTCACGCTTCGCGAGCGGTGGATTATGTCAGTCTAAAAATTACTGAAATGGCAATACTCACTAGTGAATATACACGCAGCTGCCACGGTCCGTAAGCACATTATGCTTTCTATTAGAAAACACGATCTTTCAGTTTTAAATGTGCAAAAGATAATTTACATTGATTGTTCTCACTGTACCATAAAGAAAAACGTAAGAAAATCGCACCTTGGCAAACGCATATGTCTTTTTTTTTTCTTTTTTTTTCTCTCGAGTACCACATAAAGAAACTGAAAGAAAACTGAACCTTGCCGAATTCCCTGCAAACGATCTTTTTAACAGAGAATTCATCCGCACATAAATGCCTTTACAATAAAGGAATATATAAGGGTAAAACGGTGCCTTCGCGTCGCTGCGATTTTTTTTTTTTTTCAAAAGTGGGTGGGCGAAATTTTGGGATCCAATGTGCCCTCGCGTTATATCCATTACCGCGTTAATTCAAGGCGCGGTATAGCGGGTCTGTCCTGTACCTATACACGAACAATAATGAGTATTCTTTATTTCCTAACCAATGCAATCACATTTAAGCTCTATCAAACTTGTTTGAACTTGAAGCCAAATTAAACGGTAAAACCATAAAGATAGAGAGCAGACTTGAAATTTCCTAGTTTGAAAGAAGCCTGACTATACAATGCTGTGTTCTTATAGTGTTTGCTTGTTTGTATTCAGGCTTAAAACATCAAGAGTTAATTTTCCAGTCATGTACACACCAAGCCAATGCTGGACATAACTGCTGCCACGGTGAGTAAATGAGCCGCCTCGTGGGAAAACCAACACAGGTCCGACCGACCTGTACAGTCACAGCAGGCTGGAAGCTGGAAATTTTGGATTTAAGAAGAAGAGGAAGTGTACTATCCGAGTTGCGAAAACAAAGGCGCTGATCAGCTTCGCGGTTACCGAGAAGCTGATCTGCGTCTTTGTTTTCGCCTATGCAGACAGCTGGTTTTCCCATGAGGCGGCTCAATGTTTTGCTCAAATTCAAGTACTCAACTGAATGTAAATTTGAAGCCAAGACCTAGATAGTACTGGATGTATATTTGAACCAAAGACCTCTAGATAGTGTCTGTCCTACACTCTACCACTACTACAGTCCACTAGGCCACCACACACCTCTCCTTACAACACCTGGCAGCCCTACACTCTACCACTACTACAGTCCACTAGGCCACCACACACCTCTCCTTACAACACCTTACAGTCCTACACTCTACCACTACTACAGTCCACTAGGCCACCACACTCCTCTCCTTACAACACCTTACAGTCCTACACTCTACCACTACTACAGTCCACTAGGCCACCACACACCTCTCCTTACAACACCTGGCAGCCCTACACTCTACCACTACTACAGTCCACTAGGCCACCACACTCCTCTCCTTACAACACCTTACAGTCCTACACTCTACCACTACTACAGTCCACTAGGCCACACACTCCTCTCCTTACAACACCTGGCAGCTTATTAGTACATTGTTTGTTTATCAAAAAAAGGTAACCCCAGATGAATTTCAACCTTCAAAGGGAGACAACCTACCTTGAGCCCTCTCTCCAGGATTTCCTCAGCCTTGGCTCCCCTGACTGTACAGTGGACAGCAATCTTTTCATTTCTTCTGATACCGAAGGATCTCACAGTGTAACGGGCTGAAATCAGTGAAAATGATACATGTACTTTCAAGCAGTCACGCCAGAAAACCTATCTTCAGGGTCTACAAGCAGGTTCAACACAAACTGCCCTGTGCAGTCTCAGAAAAAGGCTAGAAGCTTGAAATTTTAACTTAAGAGAAACTGTTCTAAATATGTGTAGTGAAAACAGAGATGCTGATCTGCTGTGCAGTAATGCACAGCTGGTCTGCACCTTTCGTTATGCCTTTGCATGTGGGTTATTTATGGGTCAGCTCACATTCATATAGGTCATTAAGACTGGATTGAATTATGGCTTAACGACCCTGTCAACAATATTTCACACATGTCAGCACTAAGCCAACACTTCCATCAGGCACTAACTAGTAATGTGGGAAGATTAAAATTTCTTGCTCTACACTACAGAGCAAAATATCCCTTAATTATGAATATTGGATACTCCCTTTATACAGAGTGGATTCTAGGATTTTGTCAAGATGGGCCAACTCCCCCCTCACACTCTCAAAAAGGGGCCAAGGTTAAATCAAGTAGGGGGGCATACGACTAGAGTTCCTCCCGTAGGTATCTATACCAGAAGTGTTCCTCCTACGAAGCCAGCCGATAATGCAAAATTGGATAAAATACGAGTCAACATTTTCTCAGGAAGATCTAACTGAATGGTCACCTCCTGTGATAAACCAACAGCAGTTTAATAGACTTCACAAATCATCAAGAGGCCAGATAGTTGAACATGCATATAGAATCCACCAAGATGATGGTCAATTCAATATCCGTTATAAAAAATGAATATGTAGATTTTAAAATTTCAAGCCATTTGGGTGTAAGTCATAAGAAAGTTCAATGTCTGCTACTCTGAGTCTGCACTGTTTTCTCTGGACTACCTGTTGGGACCTTTTGATTAATATGTTATATTGTTTTCCTTTCCCTTGTGAGTTATATTATCGAATACGCACTAATAAAAAAAAGCTTTAATCTTCGTAAACTATTAAAGTGA
Organism: Rugalucina vietnamica; assembly: GCA_964017185.1. Classification (NCBI taxonomy): domain Eukaryota; kingdom Metazoa; phylum Mollusca; class Bivalvia; order Lucinida; family Lucinidae; genus Rugalucina; species Rugalucina vietnamica. Next base: position 42,736,335 of record OZ024879.1, read on the forward strand.
AAACAAGGGAAACAACTCAAAAATAATAAAACAGGAAGCAAACGTCACGAAAATTTGTGCCTTCAATAAATGTTTTGACATCGTTTTCTCCCGAGTAATTCAATAACTGATATATTATTACTTTTGAGGTAGTTAGTACATTCCTCTGTCAGAGCATTTCGATTCTTCTAGCTATTGTTAACTCTTCCGTCGGACAAAATGTATTTCAAAGAAATGGCATATTTTCAAGACATTTCTTCCAAACCAAGAAGTCAAACTTTCGTTTCCTTTTCGGTGGGTCTTGGGCATGTTCAGGGAAACATTCGGGGGCTGTGGCGCCGGCGGTCTCAGCCTCATCAACGCCGATTCCCTGTCTTTTAGTTATCACAAGCCAAGAAAGAACAAATCTCTGCTCCATCTTGTGTCATAGACTGCATGTGTCGGATTTTAAGATCCAATGACACAAGCGGACAGCTGCACGCCAATGTTTACATCCAAGGATTCGTGGATGTACTTGTATGAACTCAGAGTGCATTGACTGACTCGTGAACATAAACAATTTTCTATTGGCTGGAACCATGACAACAAAGAATAAACAAGTTGGTGGCTGGCTGGCGTGTGATTGATAATGAACTCGCCAGAACGAAGCAGGCTACTTGTGTCAACGAAAGTGAAAGAAGAAAAACATATGCGCATGCGTCAACAGTCTCGGCCAATAAAACTGAAGTCTCGGTCAAATCTCGGACCACGAGATCGACGGAAATTGGCGGAAAAGAACGGAAATAAACTACCAAAATGGTACTGAAAAGAACCACAATACGCACATAACTAACAAAAATGCGCCACTTCTTGGTACTTTGCGGGATCATCGGCTCACCAAGATCACAATTGTGCGCCAAAATTACTAAATAAGCGGGATTTTCACACTCTCGCGCCCTAGAATCCACTCTGCTTTATACATTCTACTGTGGAATAAAATTCTGTACCATCAAAAAGTAACCAGTATCATCATACAGATGAAGTGGAGTTGCAAAGTGGAGCTACTCTAGCACAAAGTTTAGTCAGAATAACAGCAATAAACAGCCGATATCCCGTGCCAATGTGCGAAATGTACATCAGGAAAACATGTCCGTGAAATGTATACCCACTTACCCAACTTTTATAAAGAAAAACTGGGGTTTGCAGGGGTAACCCTATTTTTGTTATAGAACATAGATTGTGGGTACTCGTTATAACCGCCTCGGCACATGTACACACCATTTCTCAACTTAACAAGAGCTATCAAACTGATTTATTCTGAACCAAATCTTCATTAACTCTATGACTCTTTACTCAGGTTTACATATATATAAATGATCTAATAAACGAATAGAACAAACAAGCTCCAACACCTGAATATGTATACATGTATAAAAAAAGAGACGTGACAATTTCGGATTTCAAATGCCTCATTTAACATACCTTTGGAGAAGACAGGTGTCTGGCCAGTCAACTGTTCGAGCACCTTAGCGGCTCTGGTCAGTCTGTCACCTGACTCCCCAACACATATGTTCAGACATAGCTTGATGATCCGCAGCTCGCGCATAACATTGTTCTTGTCTTTGTCTGCGGTCTGGAAATACAATTTTCAATAAAAAGAATTGGTAAGCAAATAAACAAAGTTCAATATAAATTTACAACTGGAACTGCCTATACCAATCCTAGATCAGACACGGATGCATATACTGTGTAGGATTATTTACAACATTTTAGCATTTTATAAGGTCAACAGGCCAACCCCACCCTTCCCAGACTCCCAAATGAGAGTCTCAAGATTCCCAAAAGCATGTCAGACAGGGACACTCAAAATCAAATAGCAAGAGTCTCTTGGGACCCCCAATATATCTACTAGTGGTTGGGTCTGTTTGGAGGGATTGTAAAGTTTCAATCTGGGTTTCAAAATCTTATTAATGGTAATATTTAAGGTTTCTTTGCATTTGGACAGCTTGCAAGCTGAAATCCCTATTCCCTACTGCTTGCTAGAAGTGCTGTCATTGTTTTTGAAAGACTCTTACTACTTTCTCCAAGACTATTAAAAATCAAAGGCAAAGAGTTTCTGTGAAACGAGACTAGAGGGAAAATGCTGGGCCAAGTACTGAAACTTGTTGACAAACGAAAATCATTGAAATCATAATAGTGAGTAAAGACTTTATTACAACAGGCATAAACCAACAGTCAACCTTTACAAAATGCTTCAGTAACTGAATCTGAATCTGAATATTTTACTTGTGACATGCCAAATGACATTATTTCACCAGGGGGTTCGGATGGGTGAGAAATTAGTCCCTTGAACGCACGAGTGAAGCGAACTTGGGCACACAGTCATCAGACATTTCAGCAGAGGAGACAAGTGAATCAGTAGGAATCAGGGAGGTCATTCCAGTCCCTGATAGTCTGTGGAAAGAAACTACTTTTGTACGCTTCTTTGCTAGCTGAAGGTATCTGAAAAGCCAAAGAGTGTTGATTTCTACAACGCCTATTCTTTGGGATAAGGTCATCTGTGGGTATTCTGGCTTTACCCTTTAGACCTTTGTATAGCAATATAAGTCTACTATCCTTCCTCCTTTTCTTAAGAGATTCCCATTTCAGTTGACCTAAAATGCCAGTCATGCTCCCAGTTTCAAAAACATAATTTCCCGTCACAAACCTTGCCGCACGATTTTGGACCTTTTCCAGTTCTTCCTGGAGGCCATGAGTGTGAGGGTCCCAAACTGAGCTTCCATATTCCAAGACCGGCCGCACCAGTCCTTTATAAGCTGCTTCTTTCACATCTGGGGGACAAGAATACAAATTTCTCCTCAAGAATCTGAGAGTTCTGTTAGCCTTTGTAAAAACATTGGAAATATGAGTATTCCATTTCAAATCATTGGTGATAGTTACACTCTGGCAGGTATTTTATGCTTTCAACGTTTTCCAGTAGAGTGCCCTCAAGGGTGTAGTTAGCCTGTATCTTACTAGACCGTTTATTTGTCAGCTGCATCATGTTGCATTTGACGGGTTGAAATCTCATTCCCCATTTTCTAGCCCAACTGCCTAAGCGATCAATGTCACTTTGAAGATTCAATGTATCCTCTTCATTCTTGATTTCACGATAGCAAACACAATCATCAGCTTATTTCAGACTCGATGTCTGCTGAGATGTCATTTATATACAAGGAAAACAGCAAGGGGCCGAGAACGGTGCCCTGAGGGACACCCGACACAACTGGAGCCCAATCCGATTTAATACCATTAACCACTACCCTTTGTTGTCTGAAACAAAGGAAAGCATTTATCCAATTCAGTGTTGTTCCACCTATTCCATAGCTGAACAATTTGCTTTTAAGGAGTTCATGGGGAGGAGTATCGAAAGCCTTTTCAAAATCGAGTATAAAAGTGTCGACCTGGCCTTTTTTGTCTAAGATTTTGGCCCAGTCATTTATCACTGTAGTCAACTGAGTTTCACAGCTATGCCATTTCCTAAATGTGTGTTGCCTGTCCGACAGGAGTGAATGTTCATCAAGATGGGCCATAATATTAGAGCATACAATATGTTCAAGAAGCTTACAAGGAATGCATGTCAAAGAAACAGGGCGGTAAGTGCGGGCAAGTGACCTGTCGCCCTTCTTAAACAGGGGGCAAATATTAGCAAGAGACCATTCTTTAGGAATTTCACCTGTATCTATTGACTGCTGGAAGAGATGGGCGAATACCAGCCCTAATTCCATAGCCAGGTCCTTTAGGACTCTGGGATGAAGCTCATCAGGCCCTAAGGCTTTAGACGGGTTTAGACCTTTGAGAAGTTTGGTCACCCCTTCCTTTGTAACTGCATGACAGATTGTAACCATTAAATTTGATGCATTTAAATTCATTTATTTGGATTATCGTTGCGGCCGTCACATGGACAGGACTCATTTGCATGAAGTAGCGAGTCCAATGTTAAGCATCCGAGGCCTGACCTTGATTGGGCGAGGAGTTCCAAATGTCAACAGCATTTCAATGAGACAGCCACATCCACACTTACACAGAAAGGGAGCCTGCAGAGCGTCACTCCGAATCGAGCCGGCCCGAGTTCGATCCCCACAGGCGTCGTGTTGTGTCCTTGAGCAAGACACATTTACTCCCTACAGTACTGGTAAACCTCAGGAAGTGTGGGCTCTTTCATGAATGAAAAATTGTTGACTGGGATGTTAAGCCTCAATACCAACAATGATCCAGAAGTTAAAGATTCAATCTGACTGATGTTTTTTTGTTTTTTTTTTCGAGTTCTGGTGGTTCACTGGTGAATAATCAAACTTTTCCTTGACAAGCCCAGCTGCACATAATCTTTGCGAGAAGGAGAAGCAGTACCTACTGAAAACTTAAAAGAAGGACATTGCCAACATCACGAAAAGTGTTAAACCAAAAATGAGCCAGATAACACAGACCATAGCGCATTAACTACGTATCAATAATTCATAAAGATATATCTGAATATCTAAAACATCTTAATGTTTGTAGAAAATATGCTATTGAAACTTGTTAGGCCCAAAACACACAGATTGAAGCAGATTTTGTGGAATTCTTAATATTTTCTCTCACCGCCATGTTTGGCAGTTCACCGGAAAAGGAAGTAGTTTGATTTTTCGGTGAATCGTGTGACCAATAAAGAAGACAGTTCCCCGTAGGTAGTACTAAAATGCGAAATCATACATCTTCTCTCCCCAGTCCCCACTCCCGCCTATTCGAACCTTTATCTTTTTTCACATTTATTGCTTTACCTCATGTTTTGTCGAGAAATAGCTATCACAGCTAATGTTATTTGTTATATGTATCAAGATTCTTGTATCTTGTGTCTTGTATCTTGTATCTTCTTCCTAATTTTGAAAGTTTCAAAGGATATTGTGACGGGATAGCCTCTCTAAATAGAATACGTTGGTGCAACATATGAGCGGCATCTGGAGTGCTAGTAAAATGCATTAACATCGATTTCAAACAACATTAGCTACATGAGCTTTTTTCCGACAAACAAAAGTATAAAAATAACAAATTATGTAAAACAGCTGTGGAAAAATCACAGTTAATTATGTCACGAGCACATCAGTATTAACAGTTTTATAAAGAAAAGTTAATATAAACTTAAATCAATGCTTAGCAGATTTTTGAGTGGTAACTGATTGACCGCCTATTGGGAAATAGCTTGTCACTTGGCTTACAATATGTTTTCTTGGTATAAGTACCATTTAAATTTTTCCCACCCCTCGGTTTGTGGAGTGGGAATTTCTTTTTGTATGTTTCCTTTATCATTGCCTACTTGTACCTTTGCCTAAGAACCCAGATTATTGCACTTGAACTAAATTGAACAATGATTGAAAAATTACAAGAAACACACAGATATAGCTAAGCGTTGACTATATAGTACAGTAAACCATCCTTGGTGGATGAGCATGTTTTTTTCTCCACCGACGGGGTTTGATGTGGCTTGGCTCGGCTGTTCGTTACATTTGGTGGCAGCAGTGGTATGATGACAACTGCCAGAACGGAGTTGCCATACCCATGTGTTTCCCAGGCCAAGCCTCGGAGCGAAACTTCTCGGAGTGGGAAGTAATGTGACGGAATAGGCTCCCTTTGTAAAATACGTTGGTGCTGGAGAGGGATAGCCTTCCTTGATAGAATACATTGGTGCAACGTATTAGCGGCATTTGGAGTGCTAGTAATATGCAAATTAGAAACTTGAAACTTTTTGAAGCGAGTAAGTGTTGACTTTATAGCGCAGTAAACCACCCTTGGTGGATGAGCATGCTTTTCCACCGACGGGGTTTACTGAGCATAGAACATTCATTGGAAATATACATTGTGTTAGAAGAGTATGATTAACATTGTTCATAATAATCATTCAATATGTTTAGTAAGATATCCCTAGGTTTTGCTTCATAAAGCCTCGGGTCCATAGGCACTAAAACTGTAAGATTATTCTCTATTGATCCACTTGGAGACACCAGGCAGATTTCTGTGCATAATTTTAATCATTTTCGCTACCTTAGTTCTCCACAATTAATAGTAATATGGACTTAAGGACTCATAGCAATTTTCCTAGGGCGTATGAAAATCACAAGAGAGAAGAAAGAGTGCTCAAAGTACATTAAATTTGTGTAGAAAATCAGCCTGTGTGTCTCCAGCAAGATAGATAGTGTGTGATGTCATCTGCAACCTCTCTACTGAACAATATTTTAGATCCGAGATAAAGTAATAATTTACATTAATTTCTCTCTATCACTTGTTGAAAAATTATCAAGGCGATCACATTTATAAGCAAAAAAGAAAATTTACACACATTGTGTGTTGAAACAGCGGAACGGCGTCGACGACGTCATGACGTTTACTAAGTCCAATCACATTGGTGGGAGCTATGGTTTTTCATGACGTCAAATTTGGATCATGTGACGTCGCGTGACACGATGTTGTTCATGGAAGTATGAATCGCATTGCAATTCTATAGGTTCATAAATGTAAGTATAAAATAATAAAATCAGTCACCAAGAAACATATGTATAGTTACTTATTTAAGCCAGATGTACGTAATTGGCCTAATGGTAGATTTTTTTTACTTATTTATTTACTTATTTGTTTATTTATTTATTTATTTATTTATTTATTTATTTATTTATTTGTGCGAGTGTATTTTGATGTTATTAATACATGTATACGAAATTGAAAAGAAGTCGATATCTTTCAAACTGGCCGGCCTCGGCGCCCTTTTATCGGGCTATCTGCCTTCAAAACAGTGAAATTTTATAGCAAAAATACATTGAGAACAGAGGTAGTAGTTGTCAAATTCCTGAGTGCGTTTTACGCGCGACGTCAATATTGTGTCAAAACTTCCGACGTTATTTTGCAAAATATTCTAACACACCTCGCCTATATAGCCAATGGTAAAAAACGTGTTATATTGTGCAACAATTTCACTTGGCGAATAAGCGTGGCGTTACTTTGCGGCATTTGTGACGTCAGCTATCCCACAAAGCAGCGTTAGACGGTGAAACGTCGTTTAAGCGCACAACAAACGTAATAAGTGTGTGTAAATACCAGCATTATAGTCAAATATTTGGCGGGATATCTGCAATGCAATGGCGGAAAGCTGAATGATATCGACGGTTTCAGCAACATTTATTCCGTTTATTGTGTGTTAGAATAGAAATAGATCAGCTCAAGAGCGTGAATTGTTGAGTAATAATTCACTGTTTGTCGGTCAGTTGTAAGAAGATAAATCACTCGCGCTACGCGCTCGTGATTTGATCTTCTTTACAACTGACCTCCAAACAGTAAATTATTGCTCAACAATTCACTGCTAGAGCTGATCTATTTCTTAAATATTGCCAACTGTCGCAAAAATGATGCTTTTCTCAGGATAACATGTCCGAGTAAAGTAAAGCCCCTTAAACTCTACGTCACGGAGGCTTAGATACGCACGTTCTTCTGTGTGCCTTCAGTTACGTACATCTGGCTCTACAGAGAAAAGTTCTGCACGGGCAAAATTTATACGCCTTAAACCCACGAAAGAGTGATATCTCAACGCAAAATCTATACAACATAAAACTTATATTTCTTCATTAAAGCATAGTACAGTTAGAAATCAATAAAATTAGCATTACGAGTCGGATGGCTTTTCATTAATCATGGTTTAACATACGGACGTCGACACAGTGTCCCAGACTAACTTTGATGCCAGGGCCGTTTTATTGCTTTGTCTTCGTCTTCGCTAAAGTGATGCATAGTTTGTCATTCCCGATTTCCAGGGGGGGGGGGGGGGGGGCTTGTTACATTGTAATCTCAATTTAGACGTTAAATAGCCAAACAAGTGAGTATGTGAAAACTGGTACGGTGGATTTTCGAGTTTCCAACTCCCCCTGTCGATTTCGCAAACTTGACATTTGTCCTGTCAACGTGTACAAGCGCCTTATCTGTCATGACGTGTGTTGTCGACGGTATTGACAAACGTGGCCGACACGTTGATGTTGCATTACCGTGCTAATTAAAACATAAAAACGTATTTTAGGCTTTCCAATTATTTCTAGCTACGTCTATTACTCCAAGGAAAACTAGATAGTGGCATTTTATTTCAGAACTTTTAAAATATTTTGCACCTAGACGAAAACTGCGTCTACAACTCCATGGAAAACTAGATAGTGGCATTTTATTTCAGAACTTTTAAAATATTTTGCACCTAGACGAAAACTGAACTTCGATTTGACAACAAAACATGTACTGAATCATTTACATAAAACAGAAGTGAGACCAGCGTGAAATGTGGCGTCATGAATGAAACGAGTCAGTACAAGAAAAATTGTGTCCAGCGTTCTTGCATAGGTATTGGTGTATAATACAAAGGAAACGTAATTTCACCATAACTTCTATTTTCCGTAAAGGCCACGTCACACAAATGCGAAAATCTCTCAACGCAGACTTGCGTTTAATTGCAAAAAATAGTTTGTTCGAGTTGTTGCTATACGTCCCTGTCAACAGTTATGGTCATGTCGGGACATTAGCTGTCGTCAGGCGGACGCAAAGCAATAAATCAAACAAATCCCTTTTCGCAATTAAACGCAAGTCTACGCAAGTCTGGGCTTATGTGTGACGAGGCCTTATATAGAGTGCCTTCGACCGGTGCTGAACATTTTGCCTTACGTATATTTGTTTTCGCAGTTTTCAGCATTTATAAAAGTTTTAACTGCCGGTATGGGTTGTTGGTTGACTTTGTGTTTTACAGACCATGGCTTACGGAATCGAATCTGCAAGCTGTGGTTTATTATGCGAGCGGCTTAACCTCTACGCCACGGAGGCTTTATAAGCACCGGTATGGACGTTGGCGCCTATTACGGGTGCCTGGGTGTCAAAATCATCGAAGATATGGGCGGACAGAAGCAGGGCCATTACCCAGCTAGAAATGCCTCTAAACTGCATGATTATGATTCTTACGGCCCAGCCTGCGCGACTGCATTGGTCAAAGATGACAGGTAACCAACATGGCCGTGGTACAGCGTTCCCTATGCATTCTGTAATTAAGATTCATTTACTAAGGAGGATATAGAGACCTTTGATTATGTACAATCAGTGGCTTTTAATTTGAATATTAAAATTCACTGGTACAGTGGAGAGGCGCATTATTTGTGTCTAACAGTTACACTGGCAGACCCCCTGGTTGTGTCACGGCTTTGATACAGCGCCCACAGATTGACAAAGGCCGAGTGAACATAGTGCGTCCCAGTGATGTTAAATAGATTTGTATTGCTTTACAAAGGACTAAAAGGGCAAGCCAAAATTCTCACTGATGACCCTATCTCTAAGAATAGACGTTGTAGAAATCAGTTACCCTCACCAAAATACCTATATAGTTTTCCCCAGATATGTACTTTTACTTCCCGACGACAATTTCCCACTCCAAGAACCGAGGTGGGAAAGAACTAAATTAACAATCAGGTACTTATACATGAAAACATATCGTAAGCCGAATGAGCAGCTATTTTCCCAATAGGTGGCCACACAGTTACCTAAACTTAACTAAAAATATGAAACCATACATAAGACGCCAACAGCACAAAAATTTAAATAACAAGACATAAAACAATAAGAACCACCACAGAAGTATCGCCTTGAAAAGATCAGTAATATAAAATTACTGGCGGGCTTATATCGATTTTACAGGTACATAACCTCACCCTCAACTTCTGCAGTGGTTCACAACATTTAGTTAGTTGTTCGGTCCTCGTGGTGAAACTCTAACTAGTCAAAAAGAAGACTTCTGGAGTGTGGCTTTACCATACATTCTTGGTGAACGAAGTACACTCCAGACGGAATTTTGACAACTAATAGGAAGAAAAGGGAGTTGTAGAAGAAGAAGGTGTAGAAAACAAAGAAAATGAAGAAGGATAAGCTGAAACAGTAGTAGTAGTAGTAGTAGTAGTAGTAGTAGTAGTTGTAGTAGAAGTAGCAGCAGCAGCAGCAGTGGAAGAATTTGAGTCTGATTGATTTACATGTGGCACGCCAAATTGACAATAGATCAGTGATATTCTTACTTACTGGAGATTGATGAATACATAGTTATGCAATTCTGCTTCTTAGACACCGACTGTCTAATGGTGGGGGAAAAGCCAGGATAGTTCTCGATGTTCGGCCCGGAAACACCCTTACTGGAGATTGATGACTACTTAGCTAAGCAATTCTGCTTCTTAGACGCCGACTGTCTAATGGTGGGGGAAAAGCCAGGGAAAGCCATGACAGTTCTCGACGTTCGGTCGGGAAACACCCTGTGAAACCACCGCGCCCGGAAGGTGACAGTCAAACCATTGTTATGTAGTAGTGCTAGAAGTGCTAGGTATAATACCTTTCGGTACAAGCCGGCTTTTACAGCGACGCTGTAGAGTTTGGATCAGCACGCAGGAGATCCTGGTTAGATCCTCTACCGGGGGCAAAATGTGTTAGCATAATACCTGTTACAATTTGGCGCCCAACGTAAAATGACCCATCCAATGGTTCGGAGTACACCCGTGTCGAATTTAGGTTCGTGAATCTCTAATTGAGATTCGGGGACGAATCTAACATGGAGGTGGAAATATGTAGTGCTAGGTACAATACGCACTTGTACCGCCTTGCGGTACAAGTTGGCCTTTACTGTGACATGGTAGAGTGTTGGATTAGAACGCAAGAGATCCTGGTTCGATCCTCGGCTGGGGCAAAAGGTGATCAGTATTTTTTCAGCTATTACACATACCGATGCAGGAACCATTGATAGTTTTTTTTTTTTCAATAGTCGATATTTTTACTGGCTTCGCCCGTGGGATTCGATCCTCACGGCAGAGGGACATAGCTAGTCAGACTGGGCCATACGAGACTGTTTGAAGGTACATGTACATGTACCACTAAACACAAACGGGAAAATCTTGTCTAGCTGAAGGTATCTGAAATGTCAATGGGAGTTGATTTCTACAACGCCTATTCTTCGGGATAAAGTATTCTGGCTTAGCCCTTCAGACCTTGGTATACTTTACTATCATTCCTCCTCCAGAGATTGAAGTCTACACTGAGCTATGTACAAAACTTTTTTTTTAATCAACACTGTTTTAAACCGTCAGTTGTTTGTGCCTCATCAACGGCCTTGTACATGGTACAAGTGCGACAATTCTCTTTACTGGAAGAATAGTCTTCCTTCTTCAGTGGTCGCATCTAAGACCACGGAAGAATTTAAAGCTCTCATTTAAACCGTGGGTCCAGAGGTATACGTTTTAGTATGCCTCTGTCTAGCTTCTTGTAAATAATTTTAATGGCCCATCCCGAATGTTTCCCCCTAATTTGCTAAATTCAAAATTTAGCCACCCACCCACACCTGAGGTGATGATCAGAAATTGATCGACTCAGTATCTGAAGACTTCTGCTTCTGCTTTGTACAATGTAGGGCTAGTTACAGCGTTATACACCGACAGACAGTTGAATCTAGAGTCTAACAACCCAAATTAAGACACAGACGGAAGAAGAAGAAGGTTCCCACTTCAGTTGTCCTAAAATGTCAATACTCCCAGTTTTAAAAACAATAATTTCCAGTCACAACAGAAGAAGAAGAAGAAGAAGAAGAAGAAGAAGAAGAAGAAGAAGAAGAAGAAGAAGAAGAAGAAGAAGAAATGGAGGAGAAGCTTAACAAAATTAGGGATAAACATAAAGGAAATAAACCTCCCTCAGTTCATGTTCTAGGGGATTTCAACTTTGGAGATATTGTTTGGCCGGACAGACACAATAAATGTGGGTCACCATTGAGTAGGATTGAAGGTCAAATTTTGGTCGACATTATTAATGATCATGGATTTGATCAATTAGTCCACTTCCCTACCAGAGAAAGAAATACTTTGGACTTGATTATCTCTTCTCTCCCCAATCAGTTTGTAGACATTCACTCCCCAGAATGTCTCAGTGATCATGATATTGTTTCTGGAACGCTGAAGATTGTTATTCCCCCATTAAGAAACCTCGGAGGACGATGTATCGGTACCAGAAAGGTGATTATGAATCTATGAGGGCAGAAACATTAAAATTTGCAAAGGAAAAAATATTTCAATGGCTACTCGGATACCAGTTCGGTTCAGGAAAATTTCAATCTTATTACATCTTTCATTCAGGACTCGGCAGATAAGCATATCCCATCAAAAACAAGTCGCTCTGTTTCTTCTGTCCCATGGATAACTCCTGAGATAAGGAGGAAGATTCGCAGGAAAAATATAACTCATGCAAAAGCTAAGAAAACTGGAAGTGCAAAAATTAGATCTAAATTTGAAAACTTAAGAAGGGAAATCAAAGCTGATATAAGGAAGCAGCATGACCTTTATGTCAATAACTTGGTAGGGGACGTTAAGGCTAATCCCAGGGATTTTTATAGGTATATCAATAGTCAGAGGAAAGATACCCAAGGCATTCCCCCTTTGACAAAGAAAAATGGAAGTGGTATTGCTCAATCAGATTTCGAAAAAGCAGAAGAATTTAATGGACAGTTCACAGATGTATTCACCAAAACGGTACACACCCAAGTCCCACTTCTGGATAGGTCGGCCCCATTCATGGATGAAATTGTTGTTACAAAGGAAGGAGTAACAAAACTCCTTAAAGGTCTGAACCCATCTAAAGCCTTAGGACCTGATGAACTCCATCCTAGAGTCCTAAAAGAATTGGCAAAAGAATTAGGACCTGTATTTGCACATCTCTTCCAGCAGTCAATCAATACGGGTGAAATCCCCAAGGAATGGTCACTTGCTAGTATTAGTCCACTTTTCAAGAAAGGTGACAGGTCCCTTGCTTGTAATTACCGCCCAGTTTCTTTGACTTGTATTCCTTGCAAACTTCTAGAACATATTGTCTGCTCAAATATCATGGGTCATCTTGACCAGCATAATCTTTTGTCGGACAAACAGCATGCATTCAGGAAATGGCATAGTTGTGAAACTCAGTTGATTACAGTAATAAATGATAGGGCAAAATATTGGACAAAAAGGGTCTGGTTGACACTTTTATTTTGGACTTTGAAAAAGCTCGGTCTTTGGAGTGGGAATCTTTTTCTGATTGCGCCTTTTCCTGATCTTTGCCTACTTGTACCTTTTGACACCCCTCCACATGAACTTCTTAAAAGCAAATTGTTTAGTTATGGTATAGGTGGAAAGACATTGGAATGGATAAATGCTTTTTTGTGCTTCAGGCAGCAAAGGGTAGTAGTTAATGGTGTTAAATCTGACTGGGCCCCTGTTGTGTCCGGTGTCCCTCAGGGCACCGTTCTCGGTCCATTGTTGTTCTCCTTGTACATAAATGACATACCCATTGGCATTGACTCTCAAATCAGGCTTTTTGCTGATGACTGTGTTTGTTACCGTGAAATTAGAACAGTAGAAGATACATTGAAACTTCAGAAAGACATTGACCTTTTAGGAAGCTGGGCCCGAAAATGGGGCATGAGATTTCAACCTGTCAAATGCAACATGATGCAGCTGACAAATAAGCGGATAAATAAAATTGAGGCCTCGTACACCCTCGAGGGAACGGTATTGGAAAATGTTGATAGCATTAAATATCTAGGTGTAACAATTACAAATGACCTCAAGTGGAATACCCATATCAATAATATCTGTACTAAAGCAAACAGAACACTTGGATTCTTGAGGAGAAACTTATTTTCTTGCCCCCAAGATGTTAAAGAAGCAGCTTATAAAGGACTGGTGCGCCCAGTCCTGGAATATGGAAGTTCTGTTTGGGATCCTCATACTAAATGCCTCCAGGAGGAATTGGAGAAGGTACAGAATCGTGCCGCTAGATTTGTAACTAGGAATTATACTTTCGAGGAAGGTAGTATGACTGGCATTCTTGAACAACTCAAATGGGAATCTCTCAAGAAAAGGAGGACGGATAATCGACTTATATTTACTATACAAAGGTCTGAAGGGTAAAGCCAGAATACCTACAGATGACCTTATCCCAAAGACTAGGCGTTGTAGAAATAGCCACTCCAAGGCATTTCAGCTTCCATCTGCTAGTATAGAGGCCTATAAATGTAGTTTCTTTCCCAAGACTATCAGGGACTGGAATGACCTCCCTGACTCTCTGTTTTCTACTGCTGAAATGTCAGATGATTGTGTGTCTAAGTTCGCTTCACTCGTGCGTTCAAAGGACTAATTTCTCCCCCCATCCGAACCCCCTGGTGAAAGAATGTCACTTAGCGTGTCACCAGTAAACTATTCAGATTCAGATTCAGAGGAAGAGCAAGAAAAAAAGTCGATCAAGCTCTTTATCGGAAGAATTAGAAGTCTAACGAAACTCCGACACTTATTTCGCATTTTAGTGTTATCCAGAATCGAAACGACCAGGATCCTTGACGTCAGATAGCAATACCAACAAATGGCGGACAGGGCCTAGCAACTTAAAGAAAATATTTGGTTCACATTTTAACGCGTGACTGAAGCAAAATGAGTTCTAGTGGTGAGGAAGAAGAAGTAGGACCTTCTGTAGAGTCTAACAACCCAGAAGAAAGAATCGCTGCTCGACGAATTAGAATACAGAGACGCGTCGAAGCTGCAAAGAGGTATTGATATTTAGTGGGTGGGGTATTCTGGACAACAGCAGCAGCTAATATCTATGTCAACTCTTATCACAAGTTCTTCTTGGCATATACCGTCATCGTCCCCGCTAGGGAATAAACTGCATTCAAAGTTGTTCCCCATTACAATTTAATGAGCAAATAATATGGAAATTAGGTTTTAGGCTCAGACCTTCAGTTGTTATTTACAGTCTCCATGCATGTTTACACAAAAGCATTCCGAATGTGTCATACAGCCTCAGTGCCAAGCGTGTACTAACCGGTCAAAAATAGTTTTACTTTACACATCAAATTTTGAAACCCGAAATTCACTGTGAAAAACGAAATCCTGCTCACCCTCACTTCGCATACTGTTCACAGAGATATTAAATTTTCTCTCCAGGTGATGTTCCATAAAAAAAGTCTCTGATTTCCTGCTTAAAATCCATAATTTCTGTGAGATTTACACATTCAGCTAGCTCGTTTGCTGTCATTTTTTTACGCAACGCTTAGCCAATCAGAAAGAAGCTCTCCATGCTCACGTGACAAAGCGCGCATCGTGACGTCAAGGCACACACGTGACGTCACGAAGGTCAAGTTCGGATGCACTTTCCACGTGTCAACCATGTGTAATCCTGTTTTATTCAATCGCAAATTGTTTTGATCAAATAGAACCATCAAGGTCCGCAACGGAACGTAGTGGAGTGAGGTTCCGCAACTAATTAGGTTTATTCCGTATTTATCGTCGCGTAATACATTCTCGATAGTCATATGTTCTCGATAGCTTTCGTTCTGTCGCGATTGACGTCATACATTGCCTTGACCCCTTGTTTTGCAGGACAATTAAAGTCCTCAAAGTTTTATCATAACTCAACAATCAAAATGCTCAAATTAAAAGAAAATTTTTGTGATTCTACAACATTACATTCAACTTAGCCTTTTTCCGCTATTTCCAAATTTCTTATGCATTTGAACCCTAAAATTCAAGTAAACTGACTCTTGGAACAGCCATCCACTTTTCGTCTGTTTTATTAATACCATGATGCTATATAATTAGATAAGAGAAATGCGCATGTCTTCCTTGCATTTTAAAAATACGGGAGCAAAACGTGTAATGGGATCTTAGTTGCAGTTTATAGGAAAACATTCAGGAATGGTAAAAACAGTATGAATTTGTCTCCAAAAAGCAAATTTTGTGCATTATCCTTAAGATTTTTGAAAGAGCTTATACGATTATAATATAAGTAAGGTTTTCTTGTGTAAATGGCAGCTTGAGAAGGTGCAGTTCCGATGATTTTGTTGAGGGACATGATGGACATGAGACTATCTATATATGGCACAAAGCCATTTCTCGGTGCATTAGTGGTCTAGCTAAAATTCGAATTTCTTGTTTAAAGTCACATTTTACAATCTTCACTGCCTTTATTCTGCGGTTTTGCATAGTTAATATTGAAGGCATATGTCGCCATGATGTGCTCCCGTATAGTTGAAGCTTTTCCACTTAACCTGCGCGTGACTAATACAATATGTAAATGACTATCGAGATCATATGACAGGTCATTTTGATTGGTCAATTTCAACATCCTTAGGTCAAGGTCATATCTGTAAACACCCGGCATGGAGATCGGCATAGAATGGCCACTAAAACATTTAGAGAAAGAGTACCTGTCTGCACAATGAGAATGATTGGAGTGAGTTCAAAGTATTATCAACATTGGCCAATGATTTTGTACGCTATCAAGAACATACATGTATGACACCAGGATAATATTTCATATCTATAAGTCTGAGAAATCTGGAGGCTGGGTGGGTATGGCGGGAGGTGGTGGAAATATAGCGCGGGGAGGTGACGGTATATTGCCTTCTTCTTTTGCCTCTAGGTTTTCTGATGCACTTGAACGTGACAGGCCTACTTCAATAATGACTGATTGACATGTATGTTACCCGGTCTGGAACTCTGGATCATATTGGGATTGGGAAATTGTGATTGAAATTACATTGTACATGTGCAACAACTCCATGTATCGACTGGCAGTACAAGAGGTTTCATATCAATAGAAGTGCCGCAATTTTGCCATATTTCTGCGCGATAAAAAGCCTGTACGATTTCTATCATGCAGCCTCGTTTTCGATGATATGGTTCGACTTTTTTCGGATGTGATCGGACAACGCGTTGCAATGTGGATGGAAACTACAGAGGAAAATAGGGCTGAATAATAGGTGCTAAAATGATAGTTTTTCATCGCTTGACCAAATGAAATATGCATTTTATTTGAACAAAACTGTACTCTAAATGTATAAAGTAGGATGTAGTGTCTGATCAGTTTATGCTGCTAGCTCGAGTAGCTTCAACAATTTATTAAAATAATTATTATTTAATTTTATTTATGATTTTTTTCCTTTTCAGGGCTGCTTTAGGTGAAGACCCAAATGAAAAGAAAGAAGTCAAAGAGGAGCTAAGTAAGAGTAGGAAACAGATTGAGGAGAGTCGACTGAGGTTGACAAAGCTCAAACAGGATGGTTTTGAGTTGGTCACAAACATACGGGTGGCAGGGGATTCCCGGGAGGCATCAAGGAGAACGGAGGAAGAAGAGGCTAAGCGTATCAGGTAAAAAAATCATGAGTTAAAACAACTTCTGTCAATCTGTCAGGTGTATACTTTTAAGTACCTTATTGTGAATTTAGTTTTTTCCCACCTTGGTTTTTTGAATGGGAATTTCTGATTGCACCATTTCCTGATAATTGCCTACTTTGGGTCTGTAGAACACAAATAAGCTGAATTTTCCAACAATCCAGATAAATAGCTCACCAGTCAGTCCCTCTCTGAATTCTCTAATGCTCAGGGTTCCCACGGGCACTGGAAAACCTGGAACACATGGAAAATGGCAAAAAAAAATTCCATGCATGGAAAATTCATGGAATTTGAAAAATGATGAAATATCATGGAAAAATCATGGAATTTTGTTATGAAATGCCAATTTGGATGTCTTTGGGATTCATTTTTTTCCTCGCTCGCTTCGCTCGCTCGATAAGTATTGATAAATAAAGTTTTATTTTTCAAAACGGCATTCAAACTGATTTGTCTTCATCAGAAAGCAAGATATTACTTTTATAATACAATTATCTGTTCTTGCCTTTTAAAAAGTGTTATATGATAAATAAATAAACAGAAAAAATAGTCCTGGAAATTTAATGCCGATCATGGAGTTATCATGGAAAAGTCATGGAATTTTGGTTTATACTTTCCGTGGGAACCCTGAATGCTGTTTGGTCTGAAAATGTCCTCCTTTTATTTTCTGCTTTTTGTTTCTAATAATTTACTGTATTAAAGATGCTATTTTTTTTTTTACAGGAAAGAGAGGTTAGAGCAAGAGGCCAAGTCTGGAGCTGAAAGATTTGAGGAGGTAATTACGAAATTATGAAAACATGCCCATGCAGTATAATGAGGTTTTTTACAGCTGTAAAAATTGATGTTTTCATTACAAAAAATTGTTGATATTTTTCTTATTTCTGCTCAAAACATAGATTGTGGGTACACATTAGAACCTTCTGGGCAGAACCGCCCTGAGGCGATTGTCATGAGTACCCACAATCTATATTTTGGAGCAAATGTAAGAAAAGTAGGTATACCGCTACATACCCCAGTTTCACTATATCAAATTGGGTTTTAAGAGGGTACTTATTGCATGGACATGTTATCCTGATGGAGTTGTCAAATAAAATACCAACACTTTTGGTTTTTTTATCATGGCAGACACCAAATATCTGGCCGTGATATATGCAGCCAGCCAGCCACAGGAGCTAGTCAAATGCTTGGAACATTCAAATGTTGAATATATAGTCACAGAAATGAGAGATCTATGAAATTATGATATCTAAACAACACTGTATGACTATGGATAAACAGCTTAGTTAATTCATGACATTAACCAAACCATAATACTTGTATGTACTAAATTACTTTATTCAACAGATCACAAAGAAATGGGAGTCAGCTTTACAGAAAGAAATTCCCCAATCTCTTCATGAGGTGAGTGGAAAAAGCCAATTTTCCTTTTTTAGACAAAGGTAAAGTTTTCTACAGTCTCTCTAAAACTGGAATGGAAATTTGAGCCGCATCGTGAGAAAACGGGATTATTGCCTATGCGAAAACAAAGGCGCAGATCAGCTTTGCAGGAATGTGGTTACCGCGAAGCTGATCTGCGCCTTTGTTTTCGCATATGCAGATTGTTGGTTTTCCCATGAGGCGGCTCATATATTGACTTCAAAAGCAAATACACTGTTATTTTTTGTTGATAAAATGTGAGAATCCATTGCATTGGAAAGGATTCTCACATTTTATCAACAAAAAACAAAAAAAAGTTAACAGTGTATGTGTAATATTGCCATTTGAAATTTTAACAAACCGTTAACTAACAACATCATTAACTTTGAACAACTGGGCCCAGAAATAGAACTTTGCAAACAGTTCAACCCCTGATTGGCATACATCTGTCTGCCCTAATGTGTCTGCTCAAAAACTTAAGAACCTATCATGAAATTCAAGGGCCTGTTTCAACCGAACTCAAGATAATTGATTTATAGGGCAATGATAAATGAGCCACCTCGTGGAAAAACCAACAATGTGGTTTCCGAACAGGTTCGACACAAACCGAGCTGTACAAGCACAAAAAAGAGCTAAAAGCTTGAAATTTCGGATTTAAGTAGAAGAGGAACTGTACTATCCGAGTAGCGAAAACAAAGGCGCTGATCAGCTTCGCAGTTACTGCGAAGCTGATCCGCGCCTTTGTTTTCGCCTAGGCAGATTGTTGGTTTTCCCATGTGGCGGCTCAAATGCTGCTAATTGTAGGACAAACACTGCAAACCCATCAGGCTAGGAGCAGAGTTGTGCATTTCCAGCTGACAACCATGGAAAATCTTAGATTTTACGTGTACATCTGCAATAATTCTTAACATAATAATATTTTCTTTAAAAATGTTTATTTAGACTTCAACATATGAGCCGCCAAAAGGGAAAACCAACAATCTGCACAGGCGAAAACAAAGGCGCAGATCAGCTTCCCAGTAACTGCAAAGCTTATCAGCGCCTTTGTTTTCGCTACACAGATAGTATAATTCCTCTACTTTCTAAATCCAAAATTTCCAGCCTCTAGCCATCTTCTGTGACTGTGTCAGAACTGGTCGAAACAAATATTATTGGTTTTCTCAAGCACAGGCTCATATGTATGTAGGCGCGGGTAGTAATCATAATGAGACAGATTCTATATGAGCCTGTGCGTGAGAAAACCAACAATTTGCATATGCGAAAACAAAGGCGCAGATCAGCTTCGCAGTAACAGCGAAGCTGATCAGCACCTTTGTTTTCGCCACACGGATAGTACAATTACTCATCTACTTATATCCAAAGTTTCAAGCATCTAGCTTTATTCTGTGACTGTACAGGCTGGTTTGTGTCGAACCTGGTCGGAAACCCAAATTATTGGTTTTCTCAAGCACAGGCTGATATGTATGTAGGCGCGGGGAGTAATCATAATGAGACAGATTCTATATGCATTTTGTTATTTTTCTAGATGCTGATGCAACAGAAGACATCGTGTGATGCTATGATAGATGAAAAGAATAAACTCATCAATGATTTTCAACAGGTATGATGATGTGTGTACATGTTAATATCATTAGAGCCACTATGCAAGAAAACAGTTTTCAGGATATCCGACCAGGTCCGGCACAAACCGGCATGTACAGTCACAGTAGCAGGCTAGAAGTTTGAAATTTCGGATTTAAGAAGAAGAAGAATTGCACTATTAGTACTATGTAACGAAAACAAAGGCCATGATCAGCTGTGCGGCAACTGCACAACTGATCTGCATCTTTGTTTTCGCATTGGCAAAAATCCTGTTTTCACATGACAAGTCTCATTTGTGAAGTATGAATGAGCTGAAATTATACCTTCAAATCCTTAGGAGGTCTGCTGCTCACCATTTGTTTGAACTTGGGTATGAGTCCTTTGATAAAGTACTGAAAACACATATACTTCAGAAACATTGCAACATTTCTTTTACAAAAGCTGAAGGGACTTATTTACTGTAAATTTCCAATGAGCATGGACTATCACAGTACCTTAATTAATTTTTTAGACCATTGGGTAATTACCCACCCCTTTTTTATTCAATTGGGTATCTGAAATTTTAATTGGGTATGTTCATATTTTTTACCCCCTCTGTTTTCAATCAATTGGGTAAAATTGAAAATCAATTGGGTAAATGGTCACGAAAACAGATTATTTGGGTATTTAGTGTTTATTTTTTTATCATTTATTTAATTAAGTTTATTTTTAAGAATTGCCTGCATCACTGTTGTATTGAACTGAAGGGACAAGTAAGAAAGGGCACCACTCATTGTCAATGGTATTTAGCTGATTTGCATGTGCTACAAGGTACAAACCTGGATCATTACTGATTTGCCAACTTTCTTAATGATTTGATTATAGCAGCCAAGGTACTTTGAAAAGCCAAAGTTCCAACTCGCTACTTTCGTTTTTCATTACGTCATGTTTACCCTCCATTGAACGTGATTTCAAGCGTATATTCCCTACCAGACACATGTCAAAACGTTCGTTTACAATTCCAGTGATGAAAGAATGAGTGTAGATATCAAATCGCCATAGACTACATGTTATTTTATCGTAATTTAATTGCTTTGTGGAAGATTGACGCCATATTTGTCATTTTTGAGATTTTCCCCCAATACTGTATCTCGTCATTATCGGATATTGTAATGAAATACTTTGGCGTGCGCTGGAAACCATTCTCGCCACCAGGTCGCTTACGCACTGGCAAACCGGAAACGTTATAAACGCCGGTACTGATAAAAACCGGTACGCATTGAATTTTCCCGGGATTGCGTATCGCCGATTTCTTTTGCGTTTTTGTACGCAATCGGGTCGTCTTGTATTGGGTTTTTTACTAATTGAATTGCGTAATTACGCAAATACGCTGACTAATTAAGCTACTGCTATCATTGTAAAAAGTTTCATTGATAAGACTTCACTTGTAAGATACTGACCAATCAATTTACACAAAGTGTCTTAAATTAGAACATTTACCCTTTGTGATTCAGCATGGTCAAGGCAAAGAAAAAAAAGAAGTAAACAACATGAAATTATTATATCAATTTTATTTGCATAGTTTCACTTTCTTTAGGTATGTATAAAGTTTATTTGAGGAAGTTTGTTTTGATTTGGATTTCTAGTGTTCGCTGGTTATCATATTTCCATGTATAGAGTTATAATTATGAAGACAAACAATAGATTTTTCTGTGCACTGATACTGTAAGTATCCAAGTGACAGTATTGATTTTTCTTCTACACTGACTGACTGACTGACTACAGTTTGAAATAACAGGTAAATTCGTTTGTCCACGCTCATTGGAAATTAACAGTACATGTTCCTAAGGAACAGATTTGCTGTTCAGTAGTTTTGCAAGATGTGAGAAACTCTTACTGGAGAAATGTGTGAAAGTACAGATATAGGTTGGGCCTATACCAGGAGTTTGAACCTGGCCCTGAGATCATAAAACTGTCTTCTTGCTCAACTCAGCTGAGCAAGAAATTTAAGCTGCTCATAAATAAAGAAATAGCACCAAATACATTGAAATTTTAGGTTTAAATCACAAAAGCTTGTATTTTTTTCTGCCATCCTTGAAAAGTGCCAGTCTGTCAGTCATAACCAGCAAAATTTCATTCTGTCAGACAAAATATTTTATAATTCTGTCAGACAAAATATTTTATTCTGTCAGACAAATGTCCAGCAGAAATTACTAAAATTACAATGATAACATATAGAACTGTCCTACAAAATTGGGTTTTGTCCTACAAAAAATTGCAGTCTACCAAACAGCTCTCCTGCAGCTGAAAGAAGATTTCACGAAGACTGTCCTGCTATTAATCATTGTTAAAATGCCAACAGTTTTGCTGCTTAATAAGAATTAAAAGGCAAAAATGACTGGTATGGAAGATCTTGACCTGATGATAGAAAGAATGAAAAAAAAAACAGATAAAGAATCTGTGTTCTGAGGGAAATCTATTGAACTTTATCCGTTTACAAGACTAGAAAGAATTGAATTAAAGGGGAAAGAAAGACTCTATATGTAAAATCATTGAATTTTATTTTTACAGGAATTGAATTTTATTTTTACAGGAATTGAAAGGCAAAGACGACCAGTATGTGAAAGATTTGAAGAAGCAGGCAGAAGATGTAGATCTGATGATAGAGAGAATGGAAGAACAGATAAAGAATCTGACCAAAGCTCTTAGAGAGGAAATGAAGGAAATTGAGGTAAATTTTGTTCCTTTACATTCAGAAATATACTTAGCATCATTTCCAATGCTACAGGTATGGTTTCTGTAATAATTTCAAAACTATACAAGATATGGATGAAAATTGCATGTATGAGGCGTGTTCTAAAGGTAAAAATAGGCCAGCAAACCTTTATTGAGAAAAGCCTTGGGTGTTTGAATGTGCCAAACCTCGTTTTCAGAGGTCGCAAAACTTGAGTGACAGTGATGAAAAAAAAAAGACAAAAGTATAGATACAATTCTAAGAAGTAACAAATTGCAGAGCTTTACAAAAAAAAAAAAAAAAGATTTGGGTGTTCTAAATGATTATAAAAGCTGTTTTAAGAATTTTAGTACCAGTTTTCCTGTCTGCAAATCTTTCAGATGGCATTTGTGGCCGAAAGAAACGAGTTGCTAGAACAACATAAGAACAAATGGGAGAAAGAAATGAAACACCGCCGGGACAAGGAGGTTGATTATATGAAGAATCGGGAGAAGCGGGTGGAAGACTATGAGAATCAGCTACAACACCTGAGGGTACAGGATGCTGAAGAGTATAATATGGTGAAGATAAGACTGGAGACCGATGTTCAGGTATTAAGCCGCTGCATCAGCACCTTTGTTTTCGCTACAGGGATAGTACAATTATTCTTGCACACCAGATAGAGAAATCCTAGAGAAATCCTACGTTTTACCCCATGTGAGAAATTCTTATCTCACCCTCGTTATATCACCCTGGTCGCACCCTGCCTTCAAGTGTTCTTTTTTAACATTGGTTGTATTGGACGTCATGTTATTTCGTCGCTAAGCGCACATGTCACGATGACGTCAAAACGTTTTAATTCAAAATGGCGGACGCCGCGATTGTAGCATTTTTCTAAGTAAATAGTATAAAAATCAAGCTTCGCTGCGTTATGGCGTGCAAGAAAAAGAATCCATCATTCGTGTAAGGTATGGATAGACAAATCTGTCCTTCGGGTCACAGTTTGGCATCAAAAGAAATAGATGGGCTGCTTGTTCCTCCAGGCAAAGCTTCTTCGCTACTGACTGTCCATGATCCATCTGATTACTGGTTTACCGCTCAGGTCTGAGTCTGCCCAGGAAAAACCATACATATAAGCCTTGTTGGTTTAGTTGGGTGGTTATATTCGAAGCACTTTTTGGATGTCATGACGTCCTAACTTTGGGTAAAAGTCCCATGAAATGGAGGCAGGATCCCGACATGACAATTAGCTGTTGACTGGGATGTTAAGCATAAATTCAGTCAAGGAATCAATATACAGATTTGCCTAAGTTGTAAAAATTGAAAATTTTAATTTTTTTTTGTTTTTGCTCAAAACTTAGATTGTGGATATATGTGAGAACCGCCTCGCCAAGGCAGTTCTAATGAGTACCCACTAGTGTTGGGTATCGGTCGCGAAAATCACTATCGATTATCGGAGCACATTAGTCGATTGATTATCGATTGTACAATCGAAATGTATGTTCCCCTTACATTAACCAGTGAAGTGATTAAAAATGCTCAGTATTTGACAATGTACATGTAGTGACAAGTCACTGCATCATGCCCCTTCTCTGTATTTAAATTGAACATAGCCAATATATTAAGGCCACATTTTCTACAAATGATAAAGTGACCATGTGATAGAATATTGCTGTAGCACATAGCATAGAAAAAACCTAACTATAAACAGTGAAGATTTAATAAGTGAATATTAACAATGCATTCAAGTCTAAATGAAGGCAGACATAAGGAGGCATTATTGTGTGTGACAAATGAATTGAATTTGTAACAACATTTTATGTTAGTAAATGTTTTTACTATACACTCATGTATTTAATTTCGATTAATCGATAGTGGAAAATTCCAATCGATAGCTACCGATAGAAGCTAGATTCCAATAGTTATCGATTATTTCGATTAATCGGCACAACACTAGTACCCACAGTCTATGTTTTGGAATGAAATAAGAAAAACTGTAAACTCCAGTGTAGCTATATGAGCCGCTTCATGAGAAATCGGATTTTTGCCTATGTGAAAACAAAGGCGCAGATCAGCTTCACAGTTACTGCGAAGCTGATCAGCACCTTTAATTTCACTACTGGGATAGTACAATTCCTCTTCTACTTATAGCCAAAATTTCAAGCCTCTAGCCTGCTTCTGTGACTGTACAGGCCGGTTTATGTCGGTCCTGGTCGGAAAAAACGAAGCCTGGTTTCCTCACGTCGTAGCTCATATGGAAGTGGGTTGTGAGGGGGGTATTTATTTCACAGACACATTTTTTTCTGATGTTCAGTTACTAGAGCAACAGCTCCAGCAGATGCGAGCCACTTACCAACTAAACCAGGAAAAATTAGAATATAATTTCCAAGTTCTGAAGAAAAGAGATGAAGAGAATACCATCACTAAGTCACAACAGAAGAGAAAAATCACGAGGTACCGCACTAGGGCTTTCTGGATAAGATATTAGCATGATTGTGGCATGAAAAGTGCCTTTTTAGATTCAGACTAGGCCAGAAACAAAATAGACCACACAAAGAGTAAACCACAGAAGATTGTGGAATCTTAACATTCCAGATTAAGAAATAAAAAAGGGAGATTAAACTGGCTGATTTGCCTGCCGATTATTGTACCATTTGATTCTTGCATGTATACAAAATACTGGTGATCTGGCTTGTTTCATTTCACAAGAGAAATAATTTGAACCATGCCTGATTATGATTATATTATTATTATTATTATCATTATTATTATTGTTGCTTTAAAAGCATCTGGACTTTGATCTAGTATAAATTAACTTTGAAATTTTTACATAAATATTGATAATGATAATTCCAGGTTACAAGATGTTCTGAATGGTCTGCGTATCAAGTGTGCTAAGCAGGAAAAACAATATAAAGACGAAAACCAGCAGCTGACAGAGGATTATAAGAGAATTACAGAACAGTTTAGGGATCTACAGAGAAAATCCAGGTTGAGTAGACAAATACAGAATTATTTCTAATAAGCTCAAATACTCCAATAAGCGCACACGGAGCAAGCTGTTTATAAGCACACACTAGCCTGCTAGCAAATTGCAATTTTACATCAGTTTTGTAACTTTAATATCCTAGTAGTACTAAAACTTAGTGTTAATTATACTAAGAATATTTGAAAGAGCTTTGAATATGTTAAATGTAACATCTTTCCAATTTTTGTTCTGCTTCCTTCAGAAATTTATGCTTTTGTTGTAGTGAGCTCTAAATTAGAACAAAATGTTAAATTTGATGCAGTTTTGAAAAATCAAACACACAGTGTGCTTAATACATTGAATACAGTAATTTGATTTTAACCAGAAAGATAATTATAAGTCTGATTGAAAGATACAGACTTGGAAAGATATATCGAATTCATAAAATTACTGGCTCTTATATACATTGAAAGATTTCTGAAACAGTATTCACACACATTATATGCAATCATTTTGAAAAAAAAAGGTAATTGAAAAATGATTTTTGTTTATTTCTCATTAGAATAAAATATAATTATTAGATCCTTTGGAAGCAGTAAAAACATTCAAAGAGAAAAGGTGGGCCATATTGTACAATTTCTGGTAGAAATCTGTATGGGTGCCTCTTAGAAATGGGCAATTCTTGATATTGAATATTTTCATTGTTAATTTAATATTTCCAACATTTTGTTTGTAGACATTTCATTCAGGCCGACTAGCAAATTACACAATGTTCTGTGTATGAATGATGATTCTTTGTTACTTAATGATATGAAATCATGGGTGTTTGTAAAGGTCACTTTTGGGCTTTCTTAGACTATAGCTAGATGGACAAAATGCATTTTTTTTTTTTTCAAAATATTGCTCAGAACACCACTTTTGACATTCTTTGTATTGCTTTCTCCAAACATTTCATGCACGCTGACTCCAACAAGTTACACAATGTTTGGCATATGAATGAGAGCTTTATCTGTTTAATATCAAGGGTGTAAGGCACTAAACAAACAAGCAAATTCATGTATACCTTTAATAAGCATTAGATTGTACTGATTTTTCTCACTTTTTAGTAGACTTTCACCTTTTTTTTCCAGGCATTTCATGCAGGCCGACTCCAACAAGTTACATGATGTTTGGTGTATGAATGAGGAGGAGTGTAAGGAACTGGTTACCGCGGTGATGGAGGGTGACAGGATCATACACACACAGCAACTAGGACTGGAATGGCAACAGCCTGACCTGTAAGTGAATCAACATTGCGAAAATACCATTTAAAAACGGAAATTTTCATTAGAAAAATTTTGATATTTTGCTGACAACATAGAATGTGGGTACAAGTTAGAACCGCCTCAGCGAGGCGGTTCTAATGAGTACCCACAATTTATGTTTTGATGCAAAAATAAGAAAGTACACATGTATACCCCTGGTTTACTTTAGTGGGTATACTTTACATACTACATAGGCATGTAATTGTGTATGAATGAAGAGGAGTGTGAAGAGCTGGTTACTACAGTGGTTAACACCCTCTCTTGTCACCTCTTGATCTGGATTTGAATTCTTGTGGAGGCATTTGACATGGAAGTGGACACCCATCCAATGTCAACGGGTTTCTCTGGGTACTATGGTTTCCTCCACCACATATGATCATATGAGCCGCGAGACAAGAAAACAGGTCTTCGGGGTTTCCGACTAGTTCTGACACAAACCAACCTGTACAGTCACAGAAGCAGGCTAGAAGCTTGAAATTTCGGATTTAAGAAGAGGAGAAATTGTACTATCCATGTAGCGAAAACAAAGGCGCTGATCAGCTTCACAGTTACTGCGAAGCTGATCTGTGTCTTTGTTTTCGCATAGGCAAAAGTCCAGTTTTCTCATGATGCGGCTCATATAAAGCCAACATCTGTGTCTTCAAGCACGTGTAAATATGTTCCATGAGTTTTCTATGTAATGGAAATAAAATGTAAAAATATCAAGAATAAAATAATTGGTAATAGACTTGTTAGATTTGCCAAGTTTTGGAAAAGTATACTTGTTAAATCTGAATCTTTCAACTGTTTTTGTAGAATGTTTATGGAGAATGTAGGACCTATAATGGATGAGGAGGCCAAGAAATCTGGTGTAACAGCTCAACAAGTCGTACAGGAGGTTCTGTCTCAGACTGCCGGCGGACAAACCGGTAAGGATAGAATTCCATTTAGGGTGTAGGCTCATATAAGACTGTTTATAAGACATTAATTTGATCGGGATCTTAGCTGATAGGTCATTCAACTAAAATCCAAGCGAAGAAATATAGAGTAATTTGTCAACAGGTTGTACAGGAGATCTTTTCACAGACTGCAGGGGGACAGACAGGTTTGACAAATTTACTTTTTGAGAATTACAAAGAGCCATGTAAGGCTGCTTTTAGAGGAGGCTTTTGATACATATATGAACTGTGTTTTGAACTGTAAGGTACATAATAAGGAGTTCTATAAGCAGATTATTTTCAGCATTCTGCATTAGGTTACAGAGAATGAAGCAAAGGGCTTTCTCGAATTAAGAAAACATTCCCATGCCGTGTACAGTTTTTTCTACAGCTGCAAAAAATGAAAATTTTCTGTTACAAGAACTTTTATTTATTTTTATCATTTTTGCTCAAATCAAAGATATAGGTAAACGTTAGATTAGTAGAATGACCTTGGTGAGGCCATTCTAATGAATAACCACAATCTAGACTTTGAAGCAAAAATAAGACAAATGCACACCCATGTTTTAATATATAAAAAGGGATAAAAGGCTTCACTGGACATATTGTTCTGATGTTAAATTATCTTTAAAAGCCTCTGTGACGCAGTGGTTATGTCACTCTTGTCTTAAAACGGGTCACAGGTTTGATCCCGGGCTTCTCCAGTCTGATGTACTAGACTATAGGACTATAAGTCCATTCTCCAGGTGACCTTGTTGGTTGGACATTAAACACCAAATCAACCAACCAAAATTTTCTTCAAAATTTTAATGTTTCACTGTAGCTGCCAGTCATATGGAAGAGGAACAGTCGGAGTCTGGAGACAGCAATATACCAGCGGACAGGAAACCTAAGAAGACGAGCATACTGGATAAGATTACTGCTCAAACTGTGAAACAAATCCTAGAGCTACTCTGTGATGAGTCTGTAAGTACTAGTTGTCTGCCCTTGTTTGATTGTATACATACAATTTGAAAACATTTAATGTACTATATATTTGTAACCACGCCCCCAGGCCCGGGGAATAGCGGGGACATTGACTTTTGGTCCAGCAAATTCCCACTAAAAGCCCCACCCTGCGGGGGACTGCTTGCTGGTAAAACTACTGCTGTTTTCCCCGGCAGCCTGCTATCTTTACATACATAGAGCAAACCCCAGGTATTTCCCCTGCACTGCCGTAGCAAAACTTTGGTCAAAGCCCCGCTCATTTCCATGGCTATCCCCCACCCCCCTCCTCCGGGCGGGGGGGTGGGGGGGGGGTGGGGGTGGTGTCGTGGTTACAAATGACTAGTGCATAATAGGTACTATATGAGTAATCAAAGAGCACATGTTGGTTCTGGTGTGCAAATTTGTGTTTGGCATAATAGAGGTTATCTCTTGATGAGTCTAAAATTTGGGGACAAAAATTAAGTTCCAATGTTATTTTTCTTTTTAAATTGAAGCTATGAAATACCTCTGTTTCATACTCTTTGCTGATGCCATCCTTAAAAACTCTTTGTTTGCTGTGCTCCTACATCAATTTTAGGTAAGCCGTTTTATGGCTTTTAATACTATATCAAAGAATCAAAAAGCTATGTATCAAAATAATACAGTATTAAAACATTATCAGCAGCAGAATAGATTGAGAGAATCTTGTTATGGTGTATTTGAATTAAAATTTCAACTTCAAATTAAAAAAAACTCAAAATGTCAAAATGTTTTTGTTAGGACCCACTTTGGTAAGAAGGAACAAGCACAACAAAGCAACAATTTTTTTAGGATGGGCCTGAAATAGGATAAGGTTTCTGAATATCTTTTTCATACCATTGTCTGAAGAGTATATGCTTGATTTAGCATCGATTATTCAAAGTTAGGAAGGTCATCGATTATTCAAAGTTAGGAAGGTATGTATATCAACTGTTGTTAAACATGTTCATTGTATTACTTCTCTACAATGTACCCTTTTCCCCATCCCTCAATTTCCCCATCCCTCCAAACACACAAGATATGCTTTCAATTATATGATTCTGTCTTGTCTATTGTATATGAAGTTGAAACATCTGTTTATACATTTAACACCAAATAGTTCACTGGGTATTTGAAGGAATTTATGAGCCTTGTTGTGAGAAAATCTGTCTTCGGGGTTTCCGACCATGGCCGGCACCAACCTGTACAGTTACAGAAGATGGCTAGAAGTAGCAGAAACACCGGCTCTGATCAGATGTGCAGTTACTGCACAGCTGATCTGCTTCTTTGTGTGCAATTCCTGTAAGAAAATGTACAGCAATACTTCAACAATACTTTAGTTGTAAAGTAAAGCAAGATTCTTGGCAGGAAATTGTCTTTTTCAAGCTATAATGACAACAATACTACAGCTATAATCTTAGGTAAAATATTTAAATTAGTTAGAATCTTGTCAAAAAGTATTGCAATAATTCTAGCCGAAATATTTCCAGGATTCTTGCTATAAATTATATGGAAAATTATAGCCATAATTAATGCTCAAATTATTGCAATATTTTTTCAAAAAGTATGGCAATATTTTTATGCCCCCAACTTCGAAGAAGTTGAGGAGGCATATTGGTTTGGGTCTGTCAGTCAGTCCGTCCGTCAGTCTGTCAGTCAGTCTGTGATGCCTGAGCACTCGGTCAGGAACCATTAGAGCTAGGATCTTGAAATTTGGTATGTACATGTAGTTTGTATTTGAAAATTAAGAGGACCCGTATTTTTTCTTTCAGGTAAATTCAAGGGCTAGGGGCCAATTCTGTGAGAGTTATTTCCCTTTTCAATTCTTGATAAAGTGACCAGATAGTGGATACCTTGTGTGCGCAACTCCTCCTACAGTTTTTAGCTCACCTGAGCCGTTAGGCTCACAAGGTGAGCTTATAGGATGGCCATGATCCGTCGTCCGTCGTCCACCATTTTCAAAGATTCTTTTTCTCTGAAACCGCTTGGCCAATTAAAGCCAAATTTTATATGAAGCATCTATGGGAAGGGGGAACCAATGTGTTTATAAATAATCCAGGTCACATGACCAAGATGGCCGCCATGCCCATATATGGTAAATACCCTTCAAAAATCTTCTTCTCTGGAACCGGTGGACCGATTTCAACGAAACTTGGCATGAAGCATCAGGGACTAGAGTACTACAATGTGTTTATAAATTATGACCTTTGGATGACCTTGACCTATTTTACGGCAAGGTCAACATAGGTCGCCCATGCATTTGAATGGGGAAAATTGTTAAAATGTCATTTGAAAGGCAAATCTTGCAGGAAATGGGCAAATGGACTGAAGGTAGGTAATTCTGAAAAAAATTTGGACCCCAGGGTTGGTCTGCCCCCACCCCGGGGCAATATACATGTATATTACAAAAATATTCAAAGATCTTCTTCTCTGAAACCACTTGGTCAATCAAAGCCAAATTTTATATGAAGCATCTATAGGAAGGGGGAATCAATGTGTTTATAAATAATCCAGGTCACATGACCAAGATGGCCGCCATGCCCATATATGGTAAAAACCCTTCAAAATTCTTCTTCTCCGGAACCACTGGACCCATTTCATCGAAACTTGGCATGAAGCATCGGGGACTAGAGTACTACAATATGTTTATAAATTATGACCTTTGGATGACCTTGACCTATTTTATGGCAAGGTCAACATGGGTCGCCCATGCATTTGATTGGGAAAAATTGTTAAAATGTCATTTGAAAGGCAAATCTTGCAGGAAATGGGCAAATGGACTGAAGATAGGTAATTCTGAAAAAAAATTGGACCCTAGGGGTGGGTCTGCCCCCACCCTAGGGCAAAATACATGTATATTAAAAAATATTCAAAGACCTTCTCTGAAACCACTTGGCCAATCAAAGCCAAATTTTATATGAAGCATCTATAGGAAGGGGGAATCAATGTATTTATAAATAACCCAGGTCACATGACCAAGATGGCCGCCATGCCCATATATGGTAAAAACCCTTCAAAATTCTTCTTCTCCGGAACCACTGGACCGATTTCAACGAAACTTGGCATGAAGCATTGGGGACTAGAGTACTACAATGTGTTTATAAATTATGACCTTTGGATGACCTTGACCTATTTTACAGCAAGGTCAACATAGGTCGCCCATGCATTTGAATGGGGAAAATTGTTAAAATGTCATTTGAAAGGCAAATCTTGCAGGAAATAGGCAAATGGACTGAAGGTAGGTAATTCTGAAAAAAATTTGGACCCTAGGGGTTGGTCTGCCCCCACCCTGGGGCAATATACATGTATATTACAAAAATATTCAAAGATCTTCTTCTCTGAAACCACTTGGCCAATCAAAGCCAAATTTTATATGAAGCTTCTATAGGAAGGGGGAACCAATTTGTTTCTTAATAATCCAGGTCACATGACCAAGATGGCCACCATGCCCTTATATGGTAAAAACCCTTCAAAATTCTTCTTCTCCGAACCACTGGACTGATTTTAACCAAACTTGGCATGAAGCATCGAAGACTAGAGTACTACAATGTATTTATAAATTATGACCTTTGGATGACCTTGACATATTTTACGGCAAGGTCAACATAGGTCGCCAATGCATTTGAATGGGGAAAACTTTTAAAATGTCATTTTAAGTGAAAGTCTTGCAGGAAATGGGCAGTAGGACTGAATATTAATGATTCTGAAAAAAATTGGACCCCAGGGACTCATTTGCCCCAGCCCCGGGGCATTATACATGTATATTACCATAATATTCAAACATCCTTTCCTCTGAAACCGCTTGGCCAATCAAAGCCAAATTTCATATGAAGCATCTATAGAATGGGGGAATCAATGTGTATATAAATAATCCAGGTCACATGACAAAGATGGCCGCTATGCCCATATATGGTATAAACCCTTCAAAAATTTTCTTCTCCAGAACCGGTGGACCGATTTCGAAGAAACTTGGCATGAAGCATCGATGACTCAAGTACTACAATGTATATATAAATCATGACCCTGTGATGACCTTGACCTATTTTAAGGCAAGGTCAACATGGGTTGCCTATGTATTTGAATGGGTAAACTGTTAAAATGTCATTTGAAGGGAAAAACTTGTATGGACAGTATATTGATTATTCTGAAAAAAAAAATGGCCCAAGGGCTTCATCTGCCCCTATACTGGAACTATTTTCTTTATCATTCGTATATACAGCAGATCTCAGGTGAGCGTTTACAGGACCATTGGTCCTCTTGTATTCCGATTCTCTTGAAACTTTACAGATGTTGTGACCATGCTTTGAAGATATGCATGTGGTTTGGATATAATCCTCAGATTAATTTTTGTCACTTTTTTCGCAATTTGAACTTAGCCATTTTTCGAGCATTTTGACAATGAAAGTGGGTACCTTGTGTGCGCAACTCCTCCTACAGTTTCATGCCAATTTATTTAAAACTTAACATGGGCATGGTCTGAAGATATGCATGTGGTTTGGATATAATCCTTGGATTATTTTTTGTCATTTTTTTCACAATTTGAACTTAGTTTAAACTTTTATTTCTTTCTTGTATATAACAAACATAATATAACACGTACAATAATATTGAATTGAATATACAAAGAAGAGGGATACAGGAGGAAGTCTGTTGACTTATATATATCTGTATCCCTTGCACTCAATAATGTTTGCAATGATATGAAGTGACTTGAAGAAAATACACAATTTACAAAATGTGAGTTTAAACTTAACATAATTTTCTAATTATGCAAAAATTTTTACAGCTCTCTGTCTTCTCCACGGGGGTAGGAGAATATAGTTGAATAATCATACAAAAGAAGTTCGCTTTGCTTCGTACACTTAACAAGCAAAATGGACGTCAGCATTGCTGGTTAAAAACAAAACTACAATAAGCAAATATATTTCATCAGCATTTTATTCAAATGTTAGCCTGAGAGGAAAAAATTACCGTTCAAAGCGTTTAGTTTTAATGATAAAGTCTTGTACAGCTGAAAATATGTGTTTGTTTTGATCAAATGAAAGTGATGGATCTCCATAAAGGAGTACATTAAGATTTGGGTGACAAATTGTAGAGACCGTATTTAACAGCTCCCTTCTCGAATCAGTATATCGGTGGCATACAAAAAGGTAATGATTAGTATCTTCTATGGATCCGCAAACACAGCGTGGACTGTCAATTATTTTTTTAGAATGAAGATGCTGATTTAAGCTACTGCATTTGGTTCTTAATCTAGCGTGAAGTACTTGTCCAAGGCGCTTACCTACATTGTAATATCGAGGTGGTACATTAATATTGTGGTTAAGTTTATTCTTGAAGATGTTTAAGCTTGGAGAATCACGAGTTTGTTGTGGGAGTTCATTCCAGTCGCGGATAACAGAAGGTAAAAAAGAGTTGTAATATTGCTCAGAATTTGTACGTATTGTTTGTAAATTAGATGCATTTCGTAAAGGATAGGACGAGGTACTACCAACAGTGGGGGGCACTAGAGAACTAAGATAGTTAGGAGAAAGATTGTTTTGCATTTTATAAAATAATATCAGCTTATGTTTTTTCCTCCTCGACTCTAATGTCTCCCAACCTGTTTCTAGTAAAAGGTTTTCGATAGAGGCCAATTTGGTCGCACCTGTGACTATTCGTGCGGCTTCATTGTGAATTTTTTCTATATCTTCCGATTCGTACTGCGTACAGTTGTTCCAGACAACATCGGCATATTCTAAGAGCGGACGAATAAATGAAAAATATATTGTTTGAAGGGATTTCCTATCTAACTGAAATTTCAATTTCCGCATTATATTGATTCTCTTCCATGATTTCGATTTGATTGATTCGATGTGACTATGCCAAGTACAATTATTTGAGAAGATAACTCCTAAGTGTTTGTGATATACAACTTCATTTATTTGGTTTTGACTCATCATAACTGGAGGATGAAATAGTTTAATTTGTTTTCTAGAAATAAGAAGAGATTCCGACTTTGCAGGATTAAATGACACTAACCACTGAGTTGCCCATCTGTGGATTTTTTGTAGATCTGTGTTCAGTTTTTCTGCAGCTAGAATAGGGTTATCAACAATAATGTATAAGCTCGTGTCATCTGCAAAAAGTCTAATAGATGAGTCAATATCTTCAACAATGTCATTAATATATAAAAGGAATAACAGTGGTCCAAGAATGGAACCCTGAGGGACACCAGCACCAACTGATGTCCATGAAGAACTGGCACCTGGTAGTACAACATGTTGTTTTCTATTATGTAAATAGTCAGTAAACCAACTCAAGAGAGATCCAGATATACCTGCAGAACGAAGTTTAAAAAGAAGGCCCTTGTGCCATACTCTATCAAAGGCTTTACTTATGTCACAGAATATGGCACGAACTTCTTTTCCCTCGTCGAGGGCTTTACAATTTGAACTTAGTCATTTTTTCGGGCATTTTAGTGGATGGATAGAGGGTACCTTGTGTGCGCAACTCCTCCTACAATTTAATACCGATACTTTTGAAACTTTGCAGACATTGTGACCATGCTTTGAAGATGTGCATGTGGTTGGGATATACTCCTCAGCTTAATTGTTGTCACTTTTTTTACAATTTGAACTTAGTCATTTTTTGAACATTTTTACATCTTGAAAGTGGCTTACCAGTTGGGGGCATAGTGTTTCATAAACACATTTTCTAGTTTAAAAAATATTGCAATAATTTGCTCATATATGTATATTGATATTTACACAAAGTCCTTGACATTTTATTTCAAATTTTCAACACACTTCATGGCATATAGAAGAAGGCATGTAACAGAACATGAAGCATGCTAATTTAGTGTCCAAAGTGTCCAAAGCAACATCTTAACTAAAGATTACCAGTCTTTACCACTTTGTTGAATAAAATTGGTGCCCAACTCCAAACGCTAAACAATTTTAAATTTGTTTGCCAGGGAAGGTGGGTGGGGTATTTTAAACATTAAATTAATATAAAACTTGAAGTTGTTAATTGAAATTGCTTTTTAAAAACATGCATAAAACACACTAACCTTTATATATCCATTTCATGCAAAATGTTGTTTACTTTTTCTTCAAATGATAGAAGAAAGCTTATTTAGTTAATTTGAAGCACATTTCTGCAGTCCTTAGATTTAACAGCATGTGTAGTTACTGTGTGTTAAACTCAAGTTAACCTCCAAAACTATGATGCAACAGGACGTTATTATTCAGCACTTTTTACTCTGTTTTATGGCAATATTTTCAGTGGTAGTTTTTCTCACAATTTCTAGCTATACTTTTATTCAAATTATTACAATATTTTTACTCGTTATATTGCAATATATTAGTATTGTTGTAATACTGCTATAAAATCAAATTTTAGCAAGAATCTTGTTGACGTATTGCAATAGTATAGCTGTAGTATTGTAGTATTTTTCGTACGGGATAGGCCAAAATCCAGTTTTCTTATGACACAGCTCATATGGTATTGTTTTGATCCCTCAGACTGGCAGCTATGTTTGGAGCCCAGATTATTTTCATAATGTTGGCTCCTAGCCACACTTTTAGTTTCTCCTATGTGAAATTGTACCGTAGAAAATCTCCAAAGATTTTTATTGATTTACATGTACATTTATCTTTAATATTCTTTAGTATTTAGCAATAGACCTTGATGTCTAGTAATGTTTAATAGCTGTATGGTTGATTTAACATTACGAAAACTTGCCTATGCAATAAACAGGGATTTTTTCACTTGTAAAATTTGAAAATTTCATTAGAAAAAATTGGATATTTTTCTTATTTTTGCTCAAAACATAGATTGTGGATACATGTTAGAACCGCCTCGACGAGGCGGTTCTAACGAGTACCCACAATCTATGTTTTGGAGCAAAAATAAGAAAAAATAGGTATACCCCTGCATACCCCAATTTTACTATATAAAAGTGGGGTTTGAGGGGGTAAACATTACACGGACATGTTTTCCTGATGATCTAGATTTCCTTAGGACATCAACCTTGTTGGAGCATTCAGATGACAACTTTGTACATTAAGAGGTCTGAGAATTACTGTGAAATTGGTTTTCTCTGTCGAAAGCCTTACTGCTCTTCTTCTTTGGTTCACATTTGTGTTTTCCATCATTTTCAGGGGTTCTTGGTTGAGTCGAAGCTGAACAAACTACTGGCGCCACTGGAGAAGGATGAAAGGTCACTTATGAAACTGGATGCTATCTTCAGTGTGAGTATTATATTTGCCGCTGCATTAGAAAACCAACGATCTGCATATGCGAAAACAAAGCTGCAGATCAGCTGTGCAGTAACTGTTCAGCTGATCAGCGCCTTTGTTTTCGCTCAAAAGTTAGTGCAATACCTCTTCTTCTTAAATCCAAAATTTCAAGGTTATAGCCTGCTCCTGAGATTATACAGGCCGGTTTGTGTTGGACCTGGTCGAAACCCCATATTGTTGGTTTTCTCACGCGCAGGCTCATATTTGTTTAATTTTGCATCTCAGAATTGCTAGAATATATACTGTACTGTGGAAATTCTAGCATAAGCCAATAAATTGATTGCTTTAATATGAACAAAGCAAAACTGTAAATTTGGAAATTTTCAAGTGACTTGTATTTCGCAAATTTTCTAAATTATGGGCAAATTCTTGAATTCGCGTACGAGTGTTTGTATAGTCTTATGATTTGAGCCGCCTCATGGGAAAACCAACAATCAGCATAGGCGAAAACAAAGACGCAGACCGCTGAAGCTGATCAGCGCCTTTGTTTTCGCTACTCGGATAGTACAATTCCTCTTCTACTTTAATCCGAAATTTCAAGCTTCTAGCTCTTTTCTGTGCTTGTACAGGCCGGTTTGTGTCGGACCTGTTCGGAAACCACATTGTTGGTTTTCCCACAAGGCGGCTCATTTATAGAGATTAGTTAATAGTGAGAACCATGAATTTGCAAGTCATCAAATACGTAAATATTTGCGATAAATGAGTTCTCGAGAGCATTTTCTAACTTCCAGTATTTGATATCTGAAGCTAGGTGCAGTTTGAACGTAATAGCAAACACAGATTTTGTTTCCTGACACTGAAAATGTACACATTCTGGTTTCATTTTCTGAAATGAAAAAAAAAAAAAAAAAAAAAAAAAAACCTATCCGTACAGAGTAAGCCACTTACAGCACTTTATCACAGTTACTACTATATTTTTATTTTCTGGTTTCAGGCCTTGAGTATTGAGACAGAAGAAGACATACACCTCCTTGCTAGTTACTTCATGCACCTGAAGGGGAAACCAGACCCAGGAGAAGAGGAAAAGGTTAGTGTATTCTATTACAAAAACCAGAGGACCAATGGTCCTGTAAACGCTCACCTGAGATCAGCTGCATATACCAATAAACATGTTTGAATATTATGGTATTTAACTCCAGTGCAGGGGCAGATAAGCCCTTGGGCCATTTTCTTTTTTCAGAATCTTCAATATTCTGTCCATTTGCCAATTTCCTGTTGGCTTTTTCCTTCAAATGACATTTTAAAAGTTTTCCCAATTCAGATGCACAGGCAACCCATGTTGACCTTGCCATAAACTTGGTCAAGGTCATCACAGGGTCATGATTTATATATACATTGGAGTACTTTAGCCATCGATGCCTCACGCCAAGTTTCCTTGAAATCAGTCTATTGGTTTCAGAGAAGATGATTTTTGATGGGTTTTTACCATATATGGGCATGGCGGCCATCTTGGTCATGTGACCTAGATTATTTATATACACATTGATTCCCCCATTCTATAGATGCTTCACTTAAAATTTGGCTTTGTTTGGCCAAGCGGTTTCAGAGAAGACGTTTGAATATTATGGAAATATACATGTATATTGCCCCGGGGTGGGGGCACATGAGCCCCTGGGGTCCAATTTTTTTCAGAGTCATTAATATCCAGTCCTACTGCCCATTTCCTGCAAGACTTTCACTTTAAATGACATTTTAAAAGTTTTCCCCATTCAAATGCATTGGTGACCTATGTTGACCTTCCCGTAAAATAGGTCAAGGTCATCACAGGGTCATGATTTATATACATATTGTAGTGCTTGAGCCATCGATGCTTCGTGCCAAGTTTCGTTGAAATCGGTCAACCGGTTCTGGAGAAGAAGATTTTTGAACGGTTTTTACCATATATGGGCATGGCGGCCATCTTGGTCATGTGACCTGGATTTTTTATATACATATTTGTTACCCCTTCCTATTGATGCTTCACATAAAATTTCGCTTTGATTGGCCAAGTGGTTTCAGAGGAGAAGATGTTTGAATATTATGGAGATATACATGTATATTGCCCCGGTGTGGGGGCGGATGAGCCCCTGGTGCCCAATTTTTTTCAGAATCATTAATATTCAGTCCTACTGCTTATTTTCTGCAAGATTTTTCCTTTAAATGACAATTTAACAATTTTCCCATTCAAATGCATTCACAACCTATGTTGACCTTGCCGTAAAATAGGAAGGTCATCATAGGGTCATGATTTATTAGCTCACCTGAGCCGTCAGGCTCACAAGGTGAGCTTATAGTATACCCATGCTCCGTCGTCCGTCCGTCCGTCCGTCGTCCGTCCGTCCGTCGTCCACCATTTTCAAAGATCTTCTTCTCTGAAACAGCTTGGCCAATCAAAGCCAAATTTTACATGAAGCATCTATGGGAAGGGGGAACCAATGTGTATATAAATAATCCAGGTCACATGACCAAGATGGCCGCCATGCCCATATATGGTAAAGACCCTTCAAAAATCTTCTTCTCCGGAACCACTGGACCGATTTCAACCAAACTTGGCATGAAGCATCAATGACTCAAGTACTACAATGTGTATATAAATCATGACCTTGCGGTGACCTTGACCTATTTTACGGCAAGGTCAACATAGGTCGCCTTTGCATTTGAATGGGAAAAATTGTTAAATTGTCATTTAAAGGAAAAATCTTGCAGAAAATGAGCAGTAGGACTGAATATTAATGATTCTGAAAAAAATTGGGCACCAGGGGCTCATCCGCCCCCACCCCGGGGCAATATACATGTATATTATTAGCTCACCTGAGCCGTCAGGCTCACAAGGTGAGCTTATAGTATACCCATGCTCCGTCGTCCGTCCGTCCGTCCGTCGTCCGTCCGTCCGTCGTCCACCATTTTCAAAGATCTTCTTCTCTGAAACAGCTTGGCCAATCAAAGCCAAATTTTACATGAAGCATCTATGGGAAGGGGGAACCAATGTGTATATAAATAATCCAGGTCACATGACCAAGATGGCCCCCATGCCCATATATGGTAAAAACCCTTCAAAAATCTTCTTCTCCGGAACCGGTGGACCGATTTCAACGAAACTTGGCATGAAGCATTGATGGCTCAGGCACTTCAATGTGTATATAAATCATGGCCCTGTGATGACCTTGACCTATTTTACAGCAAGGTCAACATAGGTCGTCAATGCATTTGAATGGGGAAAACTTTTAAAATGTTTTAAGTAAAAGTCTTGCAGGAAATGGGCAGTAGGACTGAATATTAATGATTCTGAAAAAATTTGCACCCCAGGGGCTCATATGCCCCCACCCCGGGGCAATATACATGTATATTATCATAATATTCAAACATCATCTCCTCTGAAACCGCTTGGCCAATTAAAGCCAAATTTTATGTGAAGCATCAATAGGAAGGGGTAACCAATGTGTATATAAATGATCAAGGTCACATAACCAAGATGGCCGCCATGCCTATATATGGTAAAAACCCTTCCAAAATCTTCTTCTCCGGAACCGGTACACTGATTTCAAAGAAACTTGGCATGGAGCATTGTTGGCTCAAGTACTACAACGTGTATATAAATCATGACCCTGTGATGACCTTGACCTTTTTTATGGCAAGGTCAACATAGGTCGCCTATGCATTTGAATGGGGAAAACTTTTAAAAAGTAATTTGAGGTGAAAATCTTGCAGGAATGGGTAATTTGACTGAATATTAATGATTCTGAAAAAAAAATGGACCCAAGGGGCTCATATGCCCCCACCCCGGGGCAGTATACATGTATATTACCAAAATATTCAAACATCTTCTTCTCTGAAACCGCTTGGCCAATCAAAGCCAAATTTTATGTGAAGCATTTATAGAATGAGGGAACCAATGTGTATATAAATGATCCAGGTCACATGACCAAGATGGCTGCCATGCCCATAATTATATGGTAAAAAGCCTTCCAAAATCTTCTCTGGAACCGGTGGACCGATTTCAACAAAACTTGGCATGAGTACTACAATGTATATATAAATCATGACCCTGTGATGACCTTGACCTATTTTACGACAAGGTCAACATATGTTGCCTATGCCTTTGAATGGGGATAACTGTTATTTGTCGGTTATTTGTCGGTTGAAGGGAAAGACTTGCAGGAAATTGGCAAATGGACAGGATATTGATTATTATGAAGAAAAATAATGGACACCAGGGAATCATCTGCCCCTTTACTGGGGCTTTTTTCCATAATATGCAAACATGTTTATTGGTATATACGTACAACAGATCTCAGGTGAGCGTTTACAGGACCATTGGTCCTCTGGTATATACGAGGGTGGGTCAGAAAGTTCTGTCAAAGGTATTATAACTTTGTTAATAAACATGATAGGTTGCTGTATTATACCTTGACTGAAAGGGCTACATTTCTTCTTTATAGTGATGTCAAAATAATACCCGTATGAAATAAATACCTAGAAATAGACACCTTGAAAGACACCTTGGGTAAAACCAATGGCACGTTTTCTTGAATTTGTGAATATTATTGCGTGCGTTTCATGCGTCATATCGTCATAACTACCGATCAGATTTTCTCCAACTTTGCAGTGATAAATAATAGTATATTTAGAAAAGCAATGTGAAAAAAATTACCGGTATCGATGCTATGTTGACTTTATTATAAAGCGATATATATGACGTCATTAAAATACGTACCCCTATAGCATTTCTGGCACCGCTGAACCATTATATTAGCTCGCATTTTTACGAGTTTACGACAGGACACACTAGGATGAAACAATAAAGTGGTAAAATGTATTTAAGGTCCCTGGTCAACGTGTAGATGTCAATAAATGCCCTTTGAATTTGAACTGTAATTTTAATGTATGTACAACAAGCAAATTTCACTATTTCATTTTGCAATAACTCAATTAATTTTAATTGAATTATTTTGATTTTTGCAGGATATATTCATCTATGATTGAAAAATATATTGCAGGGGTTATATTTTTTCGAAATCGTTTTTCTTAAAAGATATTCACAAATTCAAGAAAAAGTGCTATTGGTTTTACCCCAGGTGTCTTTCAAGGCGTCTAGTTTGAAGTATTTATTTCTTTCATGCATTCTTTTGGCATCATTATAAAGTAGAAATGTAGCCCTTTCAATCAAGGTATAATACAGGAACCTATCATGTCTATTAACAAAGTTATAACACCTATGACAGAACTTTCTGACCCACCCTCGTACATTGTAGTGCTTGAGCCATTAATGCTTCATGCCAAGTTTGGTTGAAATCGGTCCAGTGGTTCCGGAGAAGAAGATTTTTGAAGGGTTTTTACCATATATGGGCATGGCGGCCATCTTGGTCATGTGACCTGGATTATTTATATACACATTGGTTCCCCCTTCCCATAGATGCTTCATGTAAAATTTGGCTTTGATTGGCCAAGCGGTTTCAGAGGAGAAGATCTTTGAAAATGGTGGACGACGGACGGACGGACGACGGACG
Organism: Rugalucina vietnamica; assembly: GCA_964017185.1. Taxonomy (NCBI): domain Eukaryota; kingdom Metazoa; phylum Mollusca; class Bivalvia; order Lucinida; family Lucinidae; genus Rugalucina; species Rugalucina vietnamica. Next base: position 42,779,169 of record OZ024879.1, read on the forward strand.
GACGACGGAGCATGGGTATACTATAAGCTCACCTTGTGAGCCTGACGGCTCAGGTGAGCTAAAAATGCCTATAGATGCAATGAACTGTGATTTTTTCGATAGTAAAAATGAAAATTTTCAGATAAAGAATTTTGATTTTTTCTATTTTTAATCAAAATATAGTTTGTGGGGGGTTTGCACTAAATAGAACAAATATAGTGATATGAGTGTTGCAGAAAACATAGATGTGATTGGGTAAAAATACTTTTAATGAAAGCTTACGCATATGAATTAATAATCCAACCTAACAAGAAACAAGGGTGGAAAGAAACGGACATAAGTATAAAATAACATTGTCTCAAGAAACAAAATTAAATATGCATTTGATCTGCACCTTTATTGTTTCACTAAATGAGCCACAGCATGAGAAAACCAGTCTTCAAGGATTCCGACCAGGACACACACCAGCCTGTACAGTCACTCATAAAAGCTAGAATTTTGAACTTTCAGATTTATGTAGAAGAGGAATTGTACTGTTTAGTGAAAACAGAAGCGCTGATCAGCTGTGCAGTTGATCAGCGCCTTTGTTTTCGCTTAGGCAAAAGTCAGTTTTTGGAGTTGTTATTTTGTTGACCTTTTTTTTTCAGAAAGAAACTGAGGAGGAGTCCAAGACATATTCAGAAAGTGGTGACGTAAGTTACATAGTATATGAAGTTTCTTTTGAAGATTTTGTAACATTAAATGCAATACATGTATGAAGGCAAATAGGGGTTAAAATGCTGATTTTTTTTTTTTTTTTTGCACCAGGGAAAACCCTGGGGCCTACATATTAATACTCAGGAAGGAGGCAGAACAAAATTAGTTCTGTAACTTCCTGATATTGGAAGTATAATAAAATGATTATAACTTAATTATAAAATGATTTGAATATGACAGATTAAAGGGCCATTTAAGATGGATTTTATTTTGATTAACACATTTTAAGTTGGTAAATTTTTTAAGAGATAGCCTACATTTGAGCCTGTGCATGAGAAAAACAACAATTTGCATAGGCGAAAACAAAGCCGCAGATCAGCTTCGCGGTAACCGCGAAGCTGATCAGCGCCTTTGTTTTCGCTACATGGATAGTAAAATCCCTCTTCTACTTAAATACAAAATTTCCAGCCTCTAACAATGTTCTGTGACTGTACAGCCCGGTTTGTGTCAGACCTGGTCGGAATCCCAAATTGTTGGTTTTCTCAGGCACAGGCTCATTTAGATTTATATGCATTTAGCCAACGATAGTTTTGAAAAAAAAAAAAAAAAATGATGTATGATAATGATAAAGCACATGAAAAAAGGTGTCAAAAGGCACATCCTACTCAGATTCAATTACAGCCAGCTGTTTTTGTTGATCAAGTAAGATACAATTATCAAAGTTGAAGTTTATTGTTTTTCATTTGTCGAACAGTTGAAATTAGTTGAGTCACGACGCGAGAAAACTGGTCTTCGGGGTTTCCGACCTGATTCGACACAAGCACAGAAGATGGCTAGAGACTGGAAATTCGGGACTCAGAAAGGCGGTGATCAGCTTTGCAGTTATTGCGAGGCTGATCTTTTGTCTTTTTTCGCATAGTGAAAAATCCGGTTTTCTCATGACTTGGCTCATTTTGGTTTAAACACTATTTTATTTTATTTCCATGTATGTTTTGTTAGATATTTCTATTGTTTCTTGATCATTTTGGATGGGCGTTTGTTGGGTTTTGGTTTTTGATTGTGATTTATAGGTTAAGAAAACTTTTGTGTCCACCCATTAACTTGTTACACATCGCAGAACAAAAATAAATGAGGTTCTAGCCTATTAGTTTGTTGTTTTTTTTTCATGCAAAGACTCAAATGCCCAAATGTAAACAAACAAACAAACAAAAAAAAAAAAAAAAGAAAAAAAAAAAAATCATGTAAAATCTGAAGTCTATTTAACTTGCTTGACAAATTTCAACGTTTTGTGAGAAATCAGATAGATATATATGAGCCAAAAGTGCAAATAAGAGATACTTTTCATTCAAACTCAACTGAGGCAACACCATTACAATTTACATTATAACACAGTTCATTAAAGCATGGTTTTGGAGATAGCACTGATAAGTGTTAGACCCCAATTGGACTATTTTTGCTATATGTCTGTACATTTTACTCTCGTTATAACGCAGATTGGATAGCTAACACAGAAATTGGCTTGGACCCCAGAAATAATGTTATAAAGAGGTTGAGGTCAATGAGATGTACATGTTGTTCTCAAATATTAGAATTCTGAAATGGAATAATCCCAGATTAGATGGTACTTAAAGAATACACAAGTTAATACTTGTTCCAGGTTGACGACATTGATGCTGAAATCTACAAGTTGACAGGGAAAGAAGGCGATGCTGAGTCAACTAAAAGTGAAACTGTAGAACTCATACATCCTAACGAAGTTCTTAAAGCTCTAAGGTCCTTTGTTGATGACCACAGAAAACCACAAAGGTGATTACATTATGAATTAAAATATAAAGGTTTGAAATATAAAACTTGCCCATGCAATATACAGAGATTTTTTCAGTTATTAAAATTGAAAATTTTGTCAAAAAAAAATTTAATAGTATTGCTCAAAACATAAATTGTGGGTATATGTTAAAACCGCCTCGGTTGTTAGAACCGCCTTAAAATTCAAATTTCCATATTTATCTGGCAATATGTGGTCTATAATATTTGAGGTTAGCATGTACCTTATGATAAATAGCTACTCCCTCTGCCCATAATCATATCTGACATTTATGCTGCTTTAGTTATTTCTCTTTTTGTTTCATGACAGTTTTGCCTGTTTTTCACTTTCTATTTCTGTTAATAGAGAGAAGGGAAAACAATCCCAGTTCAAGATTAAGGCCCTTGAAGAGAGAGACGACTCTGGAGACTCAGAATACTGGGCCAAGTATGCTCAGCTCCTCAATCAGAAGAAAGAAAGGCTCTGGGACGCTTTGCTTGAGTCGATGGAAAAATATAGGTAAGAGAGTGTTTCTGTAATCATATTTGAGCCACGTCGTTAGGAAACCGGATTTTTGCCTATGCGAAAACAAAGGCACAGATCAGCTTCGCAGTAACTGCGAAGCTGATCAGCGCCTTTGTTTTCACAACATGGATAGTGCAATTCCTCTTCTTCCTAAATCCAAAATTTCAAGCATCTACGTATCTTTTGTGGCTGTACAGACTGGTTTGTGTCAGACCAGGTCGGAAAACCCCAAGACCGGTTTTCTCACCTCGCGGCTCATTTAAGGCAATTTGATTCTTGGTACTCTGAGTACTTTATAGATGATCTCTATGCATGGCTTGTTTCCATTATGAAAAACCACCCATGTAATACACATCATTCCTTTTGGTTATAAAAACTGAAAAAAAAATGCTGGAAAAATTTTGATAAATTTGCTTATTTTGGTTAAAAACATAAGCTGAGACAGATCTAAGGAGTACATAAGTAAGAAAACTTGTTTGCCCCTTGTTTTGTAGTTTCACTACATAAAAATGGAGTTTGAGGGGGTATTTATTTCATTGACATGTTTTCCTGATGGGTTTTGTTTTGTCTCATGCACCAGTCATTGTTAGAGAAGGCCCCGCAGCCCAGGATGTGGGTGGGGAACCTAGCTTGGTTTTCACCTTTGAACAGACCCTGCTGTGCATGGGAAATACCCAGGGTTTATATTTCATAGGCACATTAAGGAGTGTTATGCAAATATAGCAAACACTAGTGCATAATTTGAGCCGCATCAGGAGATAACAGGATTTTTGCCTATGCAATAGCAAAGGCACAGATCAGCTTTGCAGCTATGATAGTTTGTGTTGGGGCCAGTTTTCTCACTGCAAGCTCATTAAACTCTTGGCTTCTTTTTCTTTTCTAGTGAGACATTGTCAGGGAGAGCTAATTTGATCACAGAGACTGATGCACTAAGACAACAAAATGCTGAGCTCAGAATGTTACTACATCAATATGTTAATTCTAAGGTAAGAACAAGCAAATCCACTAATTCAAGAATAGCATTTGTCAGTTAGTGGTGAAAAAATGTGCACAAAGTACTGGTAGCTTGCATATTGGAGGCTTGTTCGGCAGCAGTGTAGTTAGGATAACTGATTTTCCTGACATAACCTTAGCTGATGACCCTAAACGTAAAGCACCAACTCGGGTTTTACACCAAATACAGGTATAACTTGCTACAAGCAACTAAATACATCATGTTCTTTTGAAAACAAAGATGCTGAAAATAATACAAATAGCAACAAACAGCTCACTTCCTCTTTGATCCTCATGTAGGGGGACTGACATGTGCCCCCTTAGACATTTGTCCCCTGCCCAAAAATGGCATGTCAGGACATTTGCCCCCTAACTCATCAAAGGGGGTGGGCATTTACCTCCTCATCAAATGTATAAAGATAGACATTTGCCCACTAGGGGATGGACACAAGGACAAAAACATTCTCAGACCTCATGTTAGTTCTAAAACAGAATAATGGGGCAGTTCCCCTTGAAACACAGAATAATTTTGACATTCCCCCTTCAAATACAGAATAATTTTGACATTACCTTTCAAACACAGGATAATTTTGACATTACCTTTCAAACACAGAATAATTTTGGCATTCTCTTTAAAGATATAGGCACAATATAATTTGGACATTTCCCCTTAAAGCACATTATAATTTTGACATTTCCCCTTTTTATTTTTCCAGGTGAATGCAGAGCTAGAAGTACCACCTACTCGGGTCCTACAGTTAGAAATGAACCCACCCCGCTGAGACGACCCCTCATCCACCAAACACAGTCTATTTATAGTTAAAAAACAAATTCAGCCCCTGGCTAGAATATTGTAGTTTCTAAAACTGTTATTATTATGTTCTTTAGAATTTATGTAGAATTTGAGATTTTTCATACGTTAACTGGTTGGAATAAAAGTAACATTTGGGATAGGTCTTTTTGGACAATGTTTCAGCCCAATAGCGTGATGTCTAAAATATTTTTGTAAATGATTCAAACATTGCATGACAAAAATGATGTTTTAGTTCTTTATGAGTCATTTCTTGTGAAAATCTGTTGAAAATGTAGTATGCAAGTAAGAATATACAATCTGCATGGGTTTGGGCGCTGAATGCCTACACAGAAACACATGTTGCTCTAATTCATGACTCATGTAGAAAGCAATATTTTAGTCAGGGGCTGTTTCAAAGTTATAAATATATTGTGATGGGTGGATGAGTGGGAATGAATTGTGTAAAGAACTTTCAGAATATTGTGTCAGATAAAAATGACATTTTATTTGCCAGAAAATTTAAAATTGGTGAGAAAATAGGCGTATTTAAGTTACAGTAACTAACTTTATCAGAGCAATGTGATGAAATTGACATACATGTCGTTGGCTCGTTGACAAAACCTCGTAACTGCAAAAAAACAAATTTTTCAGGAGAAGCAAAAAACTAAAACTTGTATATAAATAATATATAAATATGCATGTTTACAAATTGTCGTATATACAAAACTTGATAAAAGAAAGCTAGAAGCAGATTCTAATGATGAATTAAAGAATGCATTTATGAGAAATCATTCATATGCAACTTTTGCATATCTAAAAGATAAAGATTTTCTTGTATTTAAATTTTTTGAAATTGCATTTACGAGGTTTTGTCACCTTTTTTTCAAGTCTGTTTATCATTTGTAGTTACGAGGTTTTGTAACGTCATCGAAAAACTAACTTCCCATTGGACATAACCTACAAGGCTTTGTCACAAGCTGCATTTGAATGTTTTGAATTGCGCCATGTGAAAAAACGATTTTTTGAAAAAAAAAGCAGTTACGAGGTTTTGTAAACGAGCCAACGATGTAGTTGAAATAGAGAAATAGGTGAAAAAATTGACATAATTAACTAAGTAAGAGGTACCCTAGCATTCCATAGTGAAACATTTTCAAGCTGATCGAAATTTCACACCACACTAAATTTAGCATTTGAGCCGCCTCATGGGAAAACCAACAATTTTTTTGCATAGGCGAAAACAAAGACACAGATCAGCTTCGCGGTAACCGCGAAGCTGATCAGCGCCTTTGTTTTCGCTACCTGGATAGTATAATTCCTCCTCTACTCGACTCCAAAATTTCAAGCTTCTAGCCTGCTTCTGTAGCTGTACAGGCCGGTTTGTGTCAGACCTGTTCGGAAACTACATTGTTGGTTTTCCCACGAGACGGCTCATTTCATGAGTTTTGTATCCTAGTGAGAAGGACATGTCTTACACATAGCCTTATATGTATTTCTTTTGTGAAGAAAGCATGCCATGTCATAAGACCTGAAATAAAGTATTGTAAAGGTAAGTTATGTGAATGCCATATTTCTTGCTGAGTCTAGGGGTCTTTTCATTTGCTTGGTTCTTCGTTGGCTATTTTCGTTTTATGTGATGAGTTTAGTATACAAAGAATCTAATTCTATGGAATTATGTTTAAATCAGATGATATATACCAACAATACAATCTTCTTTAACTATAATGACAGAACAAATACAGACATTTGAAGTTGTATTAGCATTATTTTGTGAACAGCTCTATCGTCATGATTTTTGGTCCTTATTATACATTCCTAGGTTGAAAGAATTCCAAATAGGCATATTTTTCAGAGGAAATACCTTCAAAGAGTTGACTGTTTCTTGTGATTGAATAAGTTGTACGAAAATGAAGGCTTATTTACCTTATTAACTATCCGTCCATATAAAACACTCAACTTGTGATATTTATTTATTTTGTTGATAATACAGAGAAGAAAAAAAAAACATAATAAAATTTGAAGAAGAGTCATGCCGTTTCCTTGTTGTTTTTAAATAACAGTTCACGTTCTGCTTCATCGATACATATATTCTGTAATATTCAGGATTAAGAATTAGGATAGTTTACTGGTGAAACTATGGGCCAGAGGGGATTAGCCCTGTGCTCTCAAAAGATACCACACACATCAGGACATGTCTGTGAAATCAATACTCTTCAAACCCCACTTTTATATGAGCCGCGTCATGAGAAAACTGGATTTTTGCATATGAGAAAACAAAGGCGCAGAGTAACTGCACAGCTGATCAGCGTGTTTGTTTTCGTTACTCAGATAGTACAATTCCTCTTCTACTTATAGCCAAAATTTCAAGCATCTAGCATGCTTCTGTGACTGTACAGGCCGGTTTGTGTCATACCTAGTTGGAAACCCCAAAGACTTGTTTTCTCGCATTGAGGCTCATAAAGTGAAACTGCAGTTTCCATGGTTTTACTTTTTTCTTCTTATTTTTATTCTAAAATACATGTTGTCGGTACTTGCCGAGATGGTTCTAATGGGTACCCACAATCTTTGTTTTGAGCAAAACTAAGAAAAATATCGAAATTTTTCTTCTGAAAATTTCTAATTTTTGAAGCAGTAAGAAAATTGGGTGTGTTTTTGTAATGTTATCATGTGGCATTTTATAAGAGGAGATCAGGGCCGAGTTGTTCAAAACTAACGACGTCGTTAGATAACGTTTCGTTAAACTTTCAAACATTAATATTACAAATACACTGTTATTTTTTGTTGAAAAAATGTGAGAATCCTTTGCAATACACTGTTATTTTTTGTTGAAAAAATGTGAGAATCCTTTGCACTGCAAAGGATTCTCACATTTTTTCAACAAAAAATAACAGTGTATTTGTTATTTTAGCTGATATTTGCTTAACAAATTTGTGTCTTAACCGGATATCGTTACGCTAACGATGCTTTGAACAACTGGGTCCAGGGAATCTGGGAGGTCATCCCAGTCCCTAATGGTTTGACGGAAAAAAATACGAGTCAACAAATTTGATTTCTGACCAGGTCAGATATAAACCGGCCTGCACAGCCACAGAAAAGAGATAGAAGCTTGAAAATTTGGATGCAAGTAGAAGAGCAATTGTATTATTCTTGTAACAAATACAAAGGTGATGTACAGCTGATCTGCATCCTTGTTTTAGCATATGCAGATTATTGGTTTTCTGGTCTGGCAGAATAAACTTTCATGTATACTATAAGACTTAAGTTTAGCAATTTTTTCATCCATCATTATTTTCAAAGTCAAATGTTTGAAAACTTTATATATGCTTTTAATATGTCAAGTGATGCTCAAATTCATGTTTCGAGACGAGTTGTGTGCTTTTCTCACGTCAACGAGTTGCTACGTTACGTTTAAAAAATCATGCAAATCAAGTGCCCAGCATTTCACGTGCATCACATGTTATCAATTTTTGCTTTGTTTGATTGGTAAAAGTGTCATAACGAATAAACCGGAATGACATTTGAAACATTCCATGAGGGACGCCGTCATGGCCTGACGTTAAACCAGGGTTAAACGAATATCATTATGCTCAGTGCAGACATGAATAAAAAGGAAGCCAATTGAAATTTCTAAGTTTGCTAGAGTACGATACAGTCTCCTAGAACCATATTCCATCAGCTCATAGCATCAAAAACCGGCATCATGACGCCAGACAACGTAAGGCTATCATGATATAGGGCAATGCCAATTTGACGTCATAGTGACGTAATCGATTTTTAGGCAACCACGAATATCAGGTTTGATAATTCACGGCATGGAAAGATGGGTTTGTATCGAAACAGCTGACAGGAAACAACCTGCGTGGTGCGAACACCGTGAATATCGCCGTTACGTTTTTGGTCCTGTAAACGTTAAACGTAAACGTGCAAGACTAGACTTGACATCACATCAAAACTTATAGGGCTACTAAGCGAAATTTTACTCGTAAAAGCGAAGTCGCACGTCATTTCAGCAATTAAACACATACGGGTTCACCTCGGGAGAAAGGCCAGGGAACAAAATGCCGTCAATTACGTCATACACCAGGGGCGTTATCTGGTACAATAATGGAACCAAATCTCTACGATCATGGTACTGTACTCTTTTTGAGCACAAGAAGATGTTAAATGGCTGCTTTGGGAATAAAAGGTTAACTTTTCGTTTGCCGAGAAACAATGTGAATTTTGAGGTGACACCCCTGTTAACTTTGACGTAGCGTAATTGCGTCAGGAAAAGATGGCTTTTCGGCGAAAAGTGGAAATTGTGGTTCCTTAAGGATTAAATATTGATGGGTTAAAAAGTTTAGTTCAGTTCATCTTTATACCAATTTGCAATTTCGAAATCAAATAAAAATTGCTAAACTTAAGTCTTATAACTATGTTTTATCAGGTGACTGAAAAAGTGAACACGTTTCCTAAACAAAACATGTCATCAGGATAGCATTTCAATGTAATATATCCCCCCCCTCCTTATACACCACTTTTATATAGCAAAACGGGTATGCAGGGGTAAACCTATTTTTCTTATTTTTGCTCCAAAACAAAGAATGTGGGTACTCGTTAGAACCGCCTCGGCGAGGCAGTTTTAACGAGTCGGAGAGGCAGTTCTAACCAGTACCCACAATCTATGTTTTGAGAAAAAATGAGAAAAATGTTCTGCCGAAAATTTTCAATTTTTTTACAAGCCTTAATCTGTATATTACATGGGCAAGTTTTCGTAATGTAACTTGGTACTTCTCAGTAGAAATGGTTAATAAAAAACATAATACATGAAAACCAGAGGACCAATGGTCCTGAGAACGCTCACCTGAAGCCTGATCTTGGAGTATTAAGTCATCATGAAATGACCTTGACCTTGAATACTCACACACCTTTATTGACTTCATAAGTTGTCTGCATCTGCAAAGTTTCAGGTCTCAGGCTGCAATAGTTTCCAAACCCAGTGATTTCTGAGAAAACCATAATTTTAATTTTGATATTTAAATGACCTTGGGTCAAGGTCAAGACATGACCTTGGCCTTCATTAATTACTTACCTTCACTGACTCCATTAGTTGTCTGCATCTAGCAACTTTCAGGTCTCAGGCTGCAACAGTTTCCAAAATATCCATTGTTTTCGCCTTTTCCTATGTAAAAGCCTATGTTTCCAAAATTGACCATGCCGTAAAATAGGTCAAGGTCATCCTAGGGTCATCATTTCAACAAACTATAATTGGCTGGAGTCACAAATGCTACATACCAAGTTTTTTGAGTGGTTTTTACCATAGTTGGGCATGGCGGCCATCTTGGTCATGTGACCCAAATTTCACGATCAAACTTTCGTTCCCCCTACCCATGGACGCTCCACATAAAATTTCACTTTGATTGGCCAAGCAGTTTCAGAGAAGAAGATCTTTGAAAAGTGTGTATGGACGACAGACTGGTCAAGGTCAAGAGATGACCTTGACCTAAATTAATCACATACCTTCATCTACTCCCTTAGTTGTTTGCATTTACCACTTTTCAGGTCTCACAGACTGCAAGAGTTTTCGAAAAATCCATAGTTTCACTTTTCCCACGTAAAAGCCTATGTTTCCGAAATTGAAATTGCCGTAAAATATGTCAAGGTCATCCTATGGTCATCTGATGGGCTGGAGTCCCAAATGCTACATACCAAGTTTCATGAAAATCGGCCTGCCAGTTCTGGAGAAGAAGATTTTTGAGTGGTTTTTACCATATATGGGCGTGGCGGCCATCTTGGTCATGTGACCTAGATTTTGCGATCAAACTTTCGTCTCCCCTACCCATGGATGCTCCACATAAAATTTCACTTTGATTGGCCAAGCAGTTTCAGAGAAGAAGATCTTTGAAAAGTGTGTATGGACAACAGACTGGCCAAGGTCAAGAGATGACCTTGACCTAAATTAATCACATACCTTCATTTACTCCATTAGTTGTTTGCATCTACCACTTTTCAGGCCTCAGGCTGCAATAGTTTTTAAAAAAATCCATAGTTTTCACTTTTTCCCATGTAAAAGCCTATGTTTCCGAATTTGACCTTGCCGTAAAATAGGTCAAGGTCATCCAAGGGTCATCATTTTATCAAACTATGATGGGCTGAAGTACCCAATGCTACATACCAAGTTTCGTGGAAATCGGCCTGCCGGTTCTGGAGAAGAAGATTTTTGAGTGGTTTTTACCATATATGGGCGTGGCGGCCATCTTGGTCATGTGACCTAGATTTCGCGATCAAACTTTCGTCTCCCCTACCCATGGATGCTCCACATAAATTCCACTTTGATTGGCAAAGCAGTTTCAGAGAAGAAGATCTTTGAAAAGTGTGTATGGACAACAGACTGGCCAAGGTCAAGAGATGACCTTGACCTAAATTAATCACATAACTTCATTTACTCCATTAGTTGTTTGCATATACCACTTTTCAGGCCTCAGGCTGCAATAGTTTTCAAAAAATCCATAGTTTTCACTTTTCCCATGTAAAAGCCTATGTTTCCGAATTTGACCTTGCCGTAAAATAGGTCAAGGTCATCCAAGGGTCATCATTATATCAAACTATGATGGGCTGAAGGCCCCGATGCTACATACCAAGTTTCGTGGAAATCGGCCCATCGGTTCTGGAGAAGAAGATTTTTGAGTGGTTTTTACCATATATGGGCGTTGCGGCCATCTTGGTCATGTGACCAAAATATCGCGAACAATATTTCAATGCCACTACCCAAGGAGGCTCCACATAAAATTTCAACTTGATTGGCAAAGCGGTTTCAGAGAAGATCTTTGAAATTGTGGACGACGGACGGACGGACGGACGCCGGATCATGGTCATCCTATAAGCTCACCTTGTGAGCCTTCGGCTCAGGTGAGCTAAAAAGGACTTGTGCTCCGGATGATTGGTCAAGGGGTTTAAGAGGAGAAATGTTTGAACATTGTGGTCAACAGCGATAGACGCCAGAGCATGCCTGTCCTATAAGCTCACCTTTTAGCCTTCAGCTTAGGTAATTTAAACTCAAATTTCAGAAAAATAGTCCTGTAAAATCTACCATTTATTTATTATTCTCTTATTAATTGCTATGATACCATTAATCCTGATTTTTTTTTCTAGTAGATTTTTTCTAAAACTAGAATAAGATGGGATGTCATTTCTTTGTACCTGCAATATCCTAGAAACGTTCAATTTTATACATATGTGGAGCATGTCTTGCATTTTTACTGTGAAATGTGCTTTCCGTCGTCAAGAAATTTCGAGTTTAGGTTTCTGATCTGCATTACTAAATTGATACGTTTGTGAAGATTGATAAACATTAGATTTTATTCACCGTTTGTAAGGTTTCCTTCCAGTATGTCAAAGCATTAAACGCATATGAACCAGTCCGCATAAGAACAACTAGCTTAATCGGCATATGTGAAAACAAATGCGCAGATCAGCTGTGCAGTAACCACACAGCTGATCAGCGCCTTTGTTTTCGCTACACGGATAGTTAAATTCCTCTTCTACTTTAATATAGACGAAAGTTCAAGCTTTCAGCCTGCTTCTGTGACTGTACAGACCATGTTTTGTCGGACCTGGCCCCTAAATTGTTTTTCTCATGCTAAGACTCCTACGGTTGTCCGTTGGCTAGTTTTAAGAGTTACTTCGTGCTTCAGACGCGATACATGCAAAATGAAGATTGCCACTGCAAAACAAAAATCCGTGTCGAAGTATTTTAGATAATTAAGAGGATTCCGTTTGCGCTTTTAAATAGAAAACAACTCTACAGGAAACCAATGTAAATAAAAATAAAACTGAGATTTACACCATGATATTGCAAAACCATGAGTTAAAGTGTTCTGAGGACTTGAAGACTGAATATTTTGTCTGATGATTTGATCTAGTTTTGCGAATCAACTAAGACTAGTTTGTCAACTCCAAGTTATATTCCCGCAACTACAACCCAACAAGTTGCAGTTAAGTATTTTATATAGATTGGTAGTCCATACAAAAATTTAGCAACTCCCCAGTGTACTGGTTAAAACCCGGGAAGCGGAGGCTCCGTCACGACGTGACTGAAAAATTATTGACTGGGATGTTTTGCCTTAATACACAAAGAAACAAACAAAATTTAGTTTCCTATCCAACACAATGGTAGAAGAACACCATGAAAACATGTCCGTGAAATGTATACCCCATGGAACCCATTAGAATGCTGGGGTTTGCGGGGGTATACTGCCTAATTTTCTTATTTTTGATCCAAAACATACAGTGTGGGTACTTGTTAGAACCGCCTCGCCGAGGCGGTGTTAACAATGTATGTTTTGAGCAAAAATAAGAAAGATATCAAAAAATTTCTACAGAAAATTTTCAATTTTTACAACTTAAGAAAAATCTGTATATTGCATGGGCGTGTTTTAGTAGTGATCAGTTCAATATTCAAACGCGCGCGTCCTTACCACGAATCAGACATGCTCCTACTAAATAAGACTCGAACAAATTTGCCGCTAAGATTAGTTTTCTCTCTGATCTAGACTTCATTGTACAGACTCTGTCCCAAAGACCGAGCCACGCCTTACCTTATATTTGACCAGTCACAGTTTGGTCAAAACACATTTGGTCCCGATTACACACGCAGACAGCTGGGCCTGCACGTCGCACACACCGGATACCTCGAACCTGCTCGGATCGAAACTAATATGATGAGCATTTGTCGCAGACAGTAATTGACATTAAATTTAACAACATTCACTAGTCTTCCCTGCGCATACGTGATATTCTATGCTATAATGCACCCAGAATATTGCAAAACACGCTGCTCATTTACTTTTTTTGCTATGTGCTGGCTGTGATATTGAGTTAGAGCCGCATCGCTGGAAATTCGCCAGTGAGCGGCGCAGCAAACACAGGATTCGCCCGAAGATCGGCAAGGGTATGGCATACTGTACAATCTGATTAGGCTCAGCTCTGAATACAGCAAGCTCTAGCAGTGTCGACTCTCGTAGGACTGGAGAGCTCTGTAGGCCACTAGGCTGGTCCAGGTCATCTTTGCGCACATGTCATATTGCTAGTTTTCCAGTAATAGACTGTCCAAGAAGCACACCTGCAGCACTTGTTTAGGGGAGACTGGGGCTGACTGGGGCTTGTTTATTGTGTAATTTTGCAATGGTAATTGTTTTTGCAGACGATTTGTCCCTAGTATTTGACATAATATGTTTAAATTCTTTAAAGCGCAGTTTAGCCATTCAAATACAAGTAGCCTAACATCAGGAAAATTGGTCCGTGAAATATACGTTGTATACCCCCTCATACCCCACTTTTATACAGTAAAACTGAGGTTTACAAAAGTATATATAATTTTCTTAATTTTGACGGCGGTATTCCGTGCTGTAACGTTACTCGCTTGTATATTAACTTCGATATTCCTCTCTACGCCGCGATGTGGCTCGAGGTAGGATAACTGAGCGCAGTTTAGCCATTCAAATACAAGTAACACCAGGAAAAACTTGTCCGTGAAATATATACCCCCTCATACCCCACTTTGAGGTTTACAAGAGTATACCTAATTCCCTTAATTTTGATCCAAAACATACATTGCGGGTACTCATTAGAACCACCTCGCAATGTTATGAGCGATGATATTAAATAAATGACCTTTTAAATCATTTTTTTCCCATTGAAATTAAAAAATAAATAAATAAATAAATAAATAAAAATAAAAAATCTCTGTATAGGCCTATTGCATGGCTAAAATCGCAAATAAAAGGATCAATATATTTTGAGGGTCAGTAAATTTTTAGAATTTGATGAGCCGCTGCACCGGGCCGCTGCATAAGAAATCAAACAAATTGGGTGTCCGGCTAGGTCCGATACATACCAGCCTGTACAGTGACAGAAGAAGGCTAGGAAAAGAAGAGAGATTTTACTATTTGTGTACCGAAACGTTGTTTTCGCATAATTATGCACACTGTCTAATAAGTTCTTTTCCGTTATTGTATCGGAGGTAACCGAGTCTATTTATAGACATGCTTCCTGTTTCCGATTTTGTCCCGGAAACTACCGAGCGCAAAATTGCGCGGGAAAATAAGATATCATTTTGTTTTATATTATTTTATCGTGTTTTTCAGAGGCATCTGATGTTGGCAAATATCTTATAAGAGGGTTAGAATGAACGTAACGTTAAGAGGTAGCATAATATGCAACTAAAAAGGCGATATAAAACTTGGAAAACTATGTCACAAAAAACTGGTTTAACCTATATTATTTATCGGTAATTTTCGTAAAAATATTACGGAAAACAACGTCAAGAAAATGTATAAATAGGTCATATACTTTGTAGGGAAATAACATATATATCGCCTCGGTAGCGCAGTAGGCAGCGCGTCAGTCTCATAATCAAATAGACAGAGCAATCTGAAGGTCGTGAGTTCGATCCTCACCCGGGGCAATGTTTTTGCATTTTTTTCGAAGATTATTTAGGAATATTAATGTAGCAACAAATATTTCCTTAATTTTAGGTAAAGGACTGGATGTGGATCAGAATACCGTGGTCCCCCGGATCAAATAGATACCTCGCTTCCACCATATAGGCATATTTTACAGAGAATTAAGTTTTGCCACTTCAAAAGTCCTTTAAAATTTTGAAAATATGTTCACAAATTCATATATAACGCCATACCAGAACTAGAAAACATACTTGTATTAAAGTGAAAGAAAACGCAAAAATGGAGTGATCGGTCAAAGACGGAGTGTGCAAAAAAAAAAAATAAATAAATAAAAAAATAAAAAAAAATAAATCAATAAAAAAAATATGTCGCATCAAGTTCAACCCATATGTCGCCTGGATATGGATCGCATAATTGCTCAAACTAGCAACATGCTTTTCATTTCGACGGCCTGGATTCGAATCCGGGTATAGCATGTGGCAGGACAGTGATTCATGATTGTCCCCAAGTGCCCCGGTGTCCCCTAATTGTACGAAAAACAAAGAGCTCCGAGCCTTGCCAGGAGACAACCTCCTTAAAGCATACGCAAGATCAAACGCATGCAGTTTTATTTGTAGCTGCCGGTGTTTTCGTTTTTTCATACGTAGTTGTGTTTCTTCGAAATTTCATTTCGCTAGCCATCTTCTGTGGCTTTTCAATCTGGGTTTTGTCGGAGCTGAAAGGCACATCTAAATCCACGTTTTTAGATGACGCGGCTTATATGAGCCGCGGGATTATTGCCTGTGCGAAAACAAAGGCGCAGATCAGCTTCGCAGTAACTGCGAAGCTGATCAGCGCATTTGTTTTCGCTACTCGGATAGTACAAGTATAGCCAAAATTTCAAGACTGTAGCCTTCTTTTGTGACTGTACAGGCCGAATGGTGTCGCACCTTGTCGGAAACCCGAAGACCGGGTTTTTCGCGTCACGGCTCATATTTTTACAGCGCGAACACCGTAAAAGATCTGCTATGTCGTAATCTGATGCGCCAAATTCTGGTTAAGACCTTCACCTACTGCTCGCGTATAAATACCGAATATGATTTCTAATTCATGTCTAAACAAGTGAAACAATTCTGACTTTGCTGCGATCATGTCTGTGTGACTGATTTGGGTTTTCATTAGTCACAAAATTCCCTTGCTTCCTTTTCTCTTGCTGCGTCTCAGTGACTTGGAATCGAGCCATAAAAGGCACTGGGTTAATTTGTGGAGTGGGTCCATGAAGCGGACATATGAAAGGGAGTCATGGAGTATTAAAATGCAATGGAAATTGTAGTTTATGTGTTTTAGCGTCTGACTCGATGTCGGGAAGCATCTCTTTCCAATCAATGTTTTGAGCGAACACATTAAAAATTATACTAAAAGACTTAAGTTTAGCCATTTTTTCATTCATCATTATTTTCAAAATCAAATGTTTGAACACTTTAAATACGCTTTTAACATGTCAAGTGATGCTCAAATTCATGTTGCAAGACGAGTTTGTGTGCTTTCCTCACGTCCACGAGTTGCTACGTTACGTTTAAAAAATCATGCAAATCACGTGCCCAGCATTCCACGTGCATCACATGTTATCAATTTTTGCCTTGTTTGATTGGTAAAAGTGTCATAACGAATAATCCGGAATGACATTTGAAAAATTCAGTGAGGGGACGCCGTCATGGCCTGACGTTAAACCAGCGTAACATGAAGATCAATATGATTAGTGCAGACATGAAGAAAAAGGAAGCCAATTGAAACTTCTAAGCTTACTAGAGTACGATACAGTCTCCTAGAACCATATTCCATCAGCTGATACCATCAAAAACCGGCATCATGACGCCAGACAACGTAATTTAAAAGCTATCATGATATAGAGCAATGCCAATTTGACGTCATAGTGACGTAATCGATTTTTAGGCAACCTTCGAACATCAGGTTTGATAATTTGCGGCATGGAAAGATGGATTTGTATTGGAACAGCTGACAGGAAACAACCTGCGTTTTGCGAACACCGCGAATATCATTAAGTCATTTAGTCAAACTATTTATGCAAATACGCTGTACATGTTTACTCTGGCTATTGTATTTGAGCCTGTGCGTGAGAAAACCAACAATTTGGGGTTCCGACCAGGTCTGACACAAACCGGGCTGTACAACCACAGAAGATGGTTAGAGGCTGGAAATTTTGTATTTAAGTAGAAGAGGGATTGTACTATCCGAGTAGCGAAAACAAAGGCGCTGATCAGCTTCGCGGTTACCGCGAAGCTGATCTGCGGCTTTGTTTTCGCCTATGCAAATTGTTGTTTTTCTCATGCACAGGCTCATTTATTTTAAAGACCATTTTGGGTGGCATGACACACTGGTGTTAGGTAAAAGTCCCATAAGATTTATGGGACATGACCATAGTTGTTAACTTGGACGTAAATCACAAATTTAACAAGCAATCAGTGCTGACATAGATCGTTGTCATCGTTTAAAGGAGTATGCGAAATCAAATACCCTGAATCCATGAAGGATCAAGCTCCAACAGCAACAATTTATTCACATCTTGTGGAAAAGGATGGTGTTACATTTCTCTCCAATACTTCACTTTACTCAAGTACAAGGGCAAATGGCTGTGGCTAATATAAAATACTAGTATTGCGACTTATTTGTTTATACAGACAAGGGACAACATTTGGAGAGAATAACCTTCGATAGTGTTTTTGGGAAAAGGAGAAACTTTTGTCAGAGTTCTGGACTAATTATCTTTCACATGAACTAATTTTCGGCTTTTTTGCTCATTCAGTTACAGCGAGTGCAGAAAATTTTATGCGTATGCGGATTATACCTACAAAAGCAGTGCAATTTCAAGAGGGCTTTATAATCAAACATCACTTCAGGAGTTCCAAAACCAAAACGTGGACCACTATAAAAGACGAAATTGCCTGAAGTATACATGTGTGGTAAATGTGGTGGCGACCTCATTGATAAACCTGATTAATGTTAAGGATGAAAGTGTAGAGTGCTCAACATGCCAAATGTGGTATCATATGCAAGGTGCACATTTAACAAACGTGGATCAGGTCTCGGGTGCCATACAATGGCTTTGTTACCAGTGTGTGGATATGCAAAAGTAAAATGTAAGCAATGACCAAGACTTGTCCCAATCATAAAGAAACACCCTTCCCTGAAACCCAAACAGGACTTCATATTCACTCACGGAAGTACCAAAAGATAGAGGACTCAAATCAACACTCACCAAACTGGAACGAAAGCTGGAAGAAAGAAGACAAAAAGAGGTGAAGAGGGACAACCAAGAAGAAGGAAGAAAAACCGAAGAAGAAAGAAGGAAGAAGATAGAAGGAAAGCGCATAAAGAAGAAGAGTTGAAGAAGCTAGATTGCATTGGGAGAGTTGAAGAAGCTAGACTGCATTGAAGAAAACGGCCAAGTTGCACCTCAACACAGCTCAGTTCGAGTTCTACATCAACCTGTTCGCATATATCGTTATATCGAAGCTGTGGGCCTTGTGGTGTCAGAGAAGACATTTTTTTATTTTTTTTTCTTTAAAACGTATGTTGCCATGGCAGTCACAGTTCCAGTCCGATCTGCCCAAAAGCAACATGCAACTTTCCTACTGCCATGTGATGCGGTGTGTGTAATTTGATCAAAATTCGCATAGTGGCTTTGGATATATTGCTGTTTGAAGGTTTTCCTGTAGTAAATATATGGAGAATATCGACCTCCGAGGCGTGGCCAATTTTGACATCAGGGACATGAATGGCACAATTTATGTAGAGAACCATGAACAATTGCAACATATCAAATATCAAAGCTGTGGGCTTTGTGGTTTCAGGGAAGATTTTTTTCAGAGATGAAGATTGTTTTCAAGTTTTACCCATTGAAAGTCTAAGGGAGCTATCTGTTGCCATAAAACCACAATTTTGATACAACCTGCTACAAAACCTAATGCAGACAATCCATCTTCCGAGTGATGGTTGACATTTTAATGTGATCAAGATCAGGACCCGGTAGTATCAAACATTAATTTTAAATTAAATGGCAGTTAGTTAAAACTTAAAAATCCCTCAACGTCAGGTTGTACGAAACTTTAAATGACGAATGTTCGCCATTAAATCGCCTAATTTGAAGTTAACTTTAATGATGATGATGGTCCTTGGGTAGTTGTAACCAATCAGTATAGAATAAAAATGGCGACTAACATTTTGTATCATCATTTTGGACGGCAGAGAAATGGGCGTATCTTCCATGAAAGAAGAGATCCATTGACAGAAATGTGAAATGAAGAAGTTAGATCCAGATACCGGTTTAGCAAAGAGAACATTCGGTTCATCGCAGATCTCATCAGAGCAAGAATTGAGCCCTCAACACGACGGTCACAAGCCATCAGTTCCGATTTACAGGTATAAAACACAAACCTGATTTTTTCTGCATCAAATTCGGCTGTAGACTTTTATCGCGCATGTACGTAGACATAGTCAATATTGCAAAGTGCAGGCTGCAAACTAATAATAATTTAATTTACAAATGATGACTGTACAACTTGAATAAATTTTCCTTTTTATTTTTCATTGTGTTGAATACATTGTGCCGCTTATTAAAGATATTTATTCAATTCTATCGCCCACTAGCTTCAGAGATATTTTTTGGCATTGTGAACGGACAACGGATTCCTGCCTACCCTATAAGCTAACCTGTGAGCCTTCGGCTCAGGTGAGCTAAAATGACACATCTGGGTTTGACAG
This sequence comes from Rugalucina vietnamica, assembly GCA_964017185.1. Classification (NCBI taxonomy): domain Eukaryota; kingdom Metazoa; phylum Mollusca; class Bivalvia; order Lucinida; family Lucinidae; genus Rugalucina; species Rugalucina vietnamica. The sequence goes on from OZ024879.1 coordinate 42,799,159, forward strand.
GCCACCTTTAAAACGGCGATGTCTTAAACATAACTATGGTGTATTGCTTCCTTTCGAAGGATAGTGATTGTTATGTTAACAGCAATTTTCTTTTTTATATTATAGCCATGAACCTATCAGCATTTGACGGAAGCTTTGTCAACATGTCTGTCATTAACAACCAATCCACACCACAATAATCCTTTGTTTGTTTGTTGTTTAACGACGCATCAACCCTGATGGATCATTAGCGTCTAACAAGGTAAAATGATAAAATATATTGAAATCGTATTAAGATATAAATGTCGTTGTAAAGAAACGATATATGAAATACTAACATTGATGGCTGAAAATTTATATTTTATAAAACAGATTCACTTGTCTAAGAAATGATAAAATGTTTCCAACGGGTACATCTTTAAACAATTCTCTGCTGCAAAGTCAGTGCATTCTAAAAGAAAGTGTTTAACTGTAAATGGTGTATCACAGCCAATGCATTTGGGTTGATCTTCTCGCTTTGATAAGTGGGAATGTGCAATTCTTGTATGGCCAATTCGGAGACGAGCAAGAACGATTTCTTCTCGTCTAGAAAGTTTATGAATTACTTTTGGTCGTTTAACGATCGGTTCAACTTCCCTCAATTTATCAAACTTAGCTCCGTTCCAGATTGTTTGCTGTGTGTGACGTGACGCTGACGTTTTAAATAAAAGCGATTCATGCTTTTTGATAAAAAGAAAAGAATTCAAATAATCATTTAATTAATGGGTATATCATTTTTTGTTATCAAATGAAATGTCTGTATGCAAAATTGGGACCTCATTATCCGACGTTGACGTGACGCTCTCAATAAAAAGATAAACCTTTAAAACACCGGAAACAGATTTAGAATCTCAATGCCGATAAGAAAAATGCTTCTTTTGAGTTACCATAAACATGAACTTCAATCATTTATCGTGAAAACCTTTTCACAGCGTTAGAAAACATCGAAAATGCACTTGCACGTTTGACGTTAAAAACTAAACGTTACGTTTTTCAGGATAAAATCCCAAGTTATCAATGTTTTGAGGGTATTCTAACAAGGTTGATCACTGACGCCTATGCTCAGCATCTTACAAAGCGAAACCGGCTCTAATCATGGTCTTGCATGCAAATTGGGGTAAAAACATCTGAATGACGTAACTCTATTTCGTTTGACGAAATGTATTTTTAAAATGCAAAATGTGAAGCAAAAATTACACATTGTCACAATCAGAATATAACAACTGGTTACATTTTAAATTGGTTTGAAAATAAGTGAACAATAAGTAATGATGAAAACTTAAGTTTCTAATTCCTCTCAGTATATATTTCCCGGTCCATTGACTTTGTTAATTTTTACATCGAAGTTTGGTTTTCTCGAAGTTTGGTTTGCATAGTAATTGTCCTTGACATACCCTTCAAGCACGCACCTTGACCCGCTGCCCTTAATCTATATTTCACGGTCCATTGACTTTGTTAATTTTTACGTCGAAGTTTCGTTTTCTCTGTATCATTGACAGCTATGAGTGTGAAACCTTGCATAGTAATTGTCCTTGACATACCCTTCAAGCACGCACCTTGACCCGCTGACCTTGACCTATATTTCACGGTCCATTGACTTTGTTAATTTTTACGTCGAGGTTTGGTTTTCTCTGCATCAGTGATAGCTGCGAGTGTGAAACCTTGCATAATAGTTGTCCTTGACATACCCTTCAAGCATGCACCTTGATCCGCTGACCTTGTCCTATATTTCATGGTCCATTGACTTTGTTAATTTTTACGTCGAAGTTTCGATTTCTCTGTATCAGTGATAGCTGTGAGTGTGAAACCTTGCATAGTAATTGTCCTTGACATACCCTTCAAGCACCCACCTTGACCCGCTGACCTTGACCTATACTTCACAGTCCATTGACTTTGTTAATTTTTACTTCGAAGTTTGGTTTTCTCTGCATCAGTGATAGCTGCGAGTGTGAAACCTTGCATAGTTATTGTCCTTGACATACCCTTTAAGCATGCACCTTCACCGACTGACCTTGACCTATATTTCATGGTCCATTGACTTTGTTAATTTTTACGTCAAAGTTTGTTTTTGCATCAGTGATAGCTGCAAGTGTGAAACCTTGCATAGTAAATGTCCTTCAAATACCCTTTCAGAACACACCTTAACCAGGTGCCCTTGACCTGTATTTCACATTTTTTTAGTAATTTTGCCCGATGCAGGTGCGATATCGACCTCCGAGGAGTTCTTGTTATTGTTTCTTTGATGCTTGAATCCATATTCCTGCGATTTTCAATCTACGGAAATAGTCTCTTTTCTTTGTCATGGAAAAATAAAAAAGAAGACTGTTGTCCATGGGCATATTCACTAGACTATAGATCAGCTAAACACCCTTCCCCCAGCTTTTACCTGAACCATGCGCAATATATATGAACAGTTTGACTTGAACCACTTTTCCTGGGCAGGCTCAGATCCGAGCTGATAACCAGTAGTCAGATGGTCAGTCAGTAGCATATAAGCTTTGCCTGGTACACGTAGCCCATCTATTTCGAAAGGCCCAATGCGATATTTTCAACTTAAGATCTTAACTCAGCCTATTTCAAAGTAAACCTGTATGAAAGGTTTGACTTGATCCACTTTTTCTTGGCAGGCTCAGACCTTCTGAGTATTAAATCAGATGTGTATCAGTAATGAGTCGCTTCGTCAATATATTAGCTTTGCCAGGAGGCACAAGCAGTCCATCCATTTGTATGGGTCCAAATGGGCGGGGCACAAATTCCCACCTTTAAGAGAGGTTTGTTTTACTTGCACCGTTTGTTTCAGATAATTTCCAATTTAAATCACACTAGATACACATACACAGATGCACCAACGTATTGTATGCAATATACGGGAAAATATCTCATGAGAACATATGCAAAACGTACATAGAGAAAATGCACAAAAACATTGTTAGAGGTTGCAACAAATTATTCTCGGGGCAGCAATTCATGCAGTCTCACCTAAATATGCATATAGAGAGAAATCAATAAACTTGTGCAAGGTGTTTGCATGGAGTTTACCATTCATAAGCATGAAAAGAATTGTGGCAAAATATCGACATTAAGTTGAGAGGCATGCCCTACCTCATTTGCCCAAATCGTATTCTTCCATAGTTTTTACCTGTATATAATGTTTTGTTTGTGTGTTTGAGTTTATGCTTAACGACCTAGTCAACAATTATGGTCATGTCGGGACGTTGCCTTCACTTTGTGGGACCTGAACCCAACAATAGGATGCCATGACATCCAAAATGTGCTTCAAATACAACTATGGCTTGTTTGTATGTATGTTTTTCCTATTGTCATGGGAATATTTCCCAGCGGGCACATGACGTCATAATGACGTCATATCAACGTCTATGCGACGTCATGACGTCGCATCGACGTCACTCTGACATCATGTGCCTGCTTGGTTCACTTAAACCTGTAGACGTTCACAAAGTAAGGTGAAGAAGAGAAAGAAACTGTAGCTGGTGTAAGAACTTGATGATAAGAACATGTTCATTATTGGATTCGCCATGGTGATTCTAATATCCGCCCGCAACTTATGACCAGCCCTTAGTATTGTACTTGTAAGGTAATTAGACTATTAGATTGGCCAGTTAATAATTTTGTGTATTTCAAGGGTAAAATATAAAAAAAACAACAACATTTTTTACCTGAAATAGAAAATTCACAATGTCCAGCCATTTATTTATATACTGCACTTCTTACTTCATGTAATAATCAGACTCAGACTTTAGCAGCCCACAGTATGCTGTGTAGTTTATAAATGGTTTTGTATCAACAGGTTAGATATCTGGCATTTCATGCAACGGTTCAGCAGTGCTTGTGCAACAGATGCCCACCCGCTCTACGGTACATTTATGGCTGGACTTAGCAAGTGTATTTTTCAATGGGAGGAGGAAGACTTGAAGCTGCTGATAAATGCTAAACGGACTGAGCTTTTACAACAGCACATCACCAGCCTCAATGATGCTGACATCATTCGCTGCATCAAAAAAGACGAGTTGTCTCTACATTGTCGACGATGACCAGGACACCGTCCAAACTACAACACTGGTCAGTCAGCTGATTCAGTCACTAGAGGGAGACAAAGGTTTTGACATCCTTGGTGTACCTCTCTTTGAAGGCACCAAGATCCAAGACATCTGGGCGAAGCAGAGCCAGCATGTAGCCTGTCTTCAAGACCCACAGGATGTCAGGCTGTATACACAAGTCAAGACTGTCTGGAAGGGTGGTGTAGAACTGCCAGTGGTGTATCGCTGTGCTAGAGGCTCTACATCACTTGAGAGCTTCCATCTACATATGAACAGATTCATCCCAGGTAAATAATTGAGCCATGTAACGAGAGAACCAACACTGCATATGCAAAACAAAGGCGGAAATCAGCTGCACAGTAATTGAACCTTTCTAAACCTGAAGTTTCAACCCTCTATCCATCCTCCAATCTGTGGCTGTACAGCCCAGTGTGTAATGGATTTGGTCAGAAACCAGATTTTGGTTTTCTCAAGAGGCGGCTCAAATATAAATAGAGTTCATTTGTAAAATTTCAAAATTAAATGAAAAAAGACATAACTTCACCTAAAATTATTAGTATACAAGATAGTTATCATAGCATCAAGAGTGAAATTTCACTGTTATATGACTTGCAGTGATGCTAACAAAACAGTGTCAACAACCAAAAGATTGAAAAAAAAAAGCAAGATTTGATGTCACAGAATGTGCGATGACACCTGAACACTTGTCATATTCCGATGCAAAGTAGTTTGAAAAAGGTTGACTGTTCTTAATATATTATGTTAAAATTAGAACAGTTAACTGTGTTTCACCAACATAAAAATTGCAATTGAAGATTGACATTGTTCTAGTTTAATTATAGTTTTTATTAAAACGCCTACTTTATTGTCTATGTTTCCTTATTTTCCTAATTTCTTTTGCTATGAATTATACTATACTAATGGCATAAAGTTAAGCATATTTTGATATGTGTGTATATATTTTTCAGACTGTAAAATTTACCAAAATTGTTTATTGCCTTTTTGAAAGCACTGTTATTCAATATTCCAAAATTCAAAACCATGACCTTCTACTTATCTATGTGACGTCATGACAGACCAATTCAGGTGCCTAATTAGACACCCCCTATAGCCAAACCTGTGTATTTCTCCAAAAATCGGGAATTTTTTCACTGATTTTCTATCAAAGTTTCAAGATCTGCATCTCTAGTTTATGGAACTGGCATAGTTGAATAGTCATGTCAATAAATACAGCGATAAAACAGTAATGAAATTTTGTTCATTTGATTAAAGGTGTATTCATGATAATGGCTTGCAAAAACCTTTGACGGTTTTCTTTGTCTTTAAATGTGACTGAGCCTCTTTTTCCATCTTCAAACAATACTTTCAACCAAGTTTGGGCAGCAAAACCAGTCAAACAACAAATTTATAGATAAAACTTTGAAACCATAGCACTTTTTGTGATAAAAATTTGTAATTTTTACTTTCATTTTTCTGCCTACATGATCAAACTTGACTGTCAAGTCTTAGACTGAACAATTTCCCTTAAATTCTGAAACAATTAGACCCACTTTATGTCGTTATCTTAGAACAACTTTTGGCATTTCGCCTACTGGTAGTACATGCCGAAATGCCGTTCATTCAAGTTGATAATTGTCATTTTGAAGACCAAAAATTTGCCCCCAACCTTCAAATAAGTTTCTTTGACTGGTGTATGAAGGATATTATTTTCGGACATCTGATTTCATCATATTTGCTGATGAAAGTGGAATATGCTTAACTTTATGCCAATAGTATATTTTGCTTATTTTCTATATTATACTCACTTTCAGTTTATTCCTTTTTGACACACTGACACAATTAGTCATTTTACTTATACCATCTATATGGTTGGTATATTTTTAGTTAGACCACTATTTTTTTCACTCGTACATACAATAATACTGAGACAGAATATATTTTCTTGGTGCTTTTAGCAAAAATTTAAGGTCAATATGAGTGTTAAGATCCTGAATGCTGGACTTTAATAGTACTTTTTGTTTGTCGAAGATTTTATGTATAGTACTTTTTGTTTTTTGAAGATTTTATGTAAAGACCAATACTGCATGAAATCCAATTCGTGCAAGTTCTGCTCTTCGATTGTGTTGTCGGCAAATGTTTTGTTGTGTTTTATGTATTTTAAATTTAATTGCATCGATTCCTGGTCCCTCTATTCTTATTTTACATCAGGAACAGCTTAATTAAAAGCTAATTTATGGTCGCAACTTTTCGACTGGGGAATTCTGAACTCACCCCAATAAAAGACTTTCTATAAGCTCTAAAGAAAACAGGATCAAAATCGCAAATTCAAGAAATCCCAAATGATGCTCAGTTGCTGTATGAAAACAGTATATTATTATCGTCTTGACCCAGTAAACTCGATATAGCCATGAAGCTCTGAATCTACTATGGCCAAAAAGATGCTTGTAGGCTGAAAAATCATTACGAAAACACGCCCATATGATATAGTTATTTTTTCAGGTCAAAAATCGATAATTTTCAGGATTTTTTTTTTATATTTTTCGTACTTTTGCTCAAAACAAAAATTGTGGGTACACGTTAGAACCGCCTCGCCGAGGCAGTTCTAACGAGTACCCTCAATCTATGTTTTGGGGCTAAAATAAGAAAAATAGGTATACCACTGCATACCCCAGTTTTGCTATATAAAACAGGGGTTCAAGGGAGTATACATTATACGGACATGTTTTCCTGATGTGATGCCTTTGTTGTGGGGTATACAAGTGGCCGATAATATGACATTGTATTCGTTTGTAGGAACTCTTGCCGGAGATGTTAATTTCCAGGTGTATCTTTTAGATGGACTCCATAGATTGAACCAGGACAGAGAACGAGGTGCCTTAGAGACGGAAAGAAAAAAAGAACCCTTGTCATATGATGGAGTCCTACGCCATTCAGTAAACAAACTATCACAGGATTTGTTGAAAAGGGATTTCTGTCAAGACTTCTCCACTCCAAGAAAATACACAGGTACATTTATATTGATGATTAAGCTGCCAAGTATTTAAACAATTTAAGGTACTTCAAAATATTCACTTTACATCTGCTTTCATCACAGTGAGTAGCTTTGATTTTTTTATTTTACAAAAAAAAAGTGTTTCAAAATTACTTCATTCTCAAAGGAATAAATAATCTCATCAGATTATTTTGTTGACTACAACAAATTTATATGAAAAGTTCCACATTACGAAAACTTGCCCATGCAATATACAAAGATTTTTAAAGTTTTAAACAATGAAAATTTTCAGAAGAAAAATTTATACATTTCTTATTTTTGCGCAAAACATAGATTGTGGGTACTCTTGCTGGAGATGTTAATAACGAGTACACACAATCTAGGTTTTGGAGCAAAAATAAGAAAAATAGGTATACTCCTGCATACCCCAGTTTTTACTATATAAAAGTGGGGTATAAGGGGGTATTTGTTTCACGGACATGTTTTCCTGATGATCACTCTTTCCCCCTTCTCCAAGGCAACTGCCCACAGTATCACTGCAGCAGCTTTTGAAAATAAGGGCATAACTTACTATAATGGTAAGGGTGTCAAGACTATGGCGCAAGAGGTCAGGGTAAGATCGGGTTGATACCTGCCATGTTGTGTCCTTGAGCAAGGCACAATTACTCCTCATAGTGCTGATTAAATGGTTAAATACTCAGGAATTGTTTTCAATATCATGTTCTGTTACTGCTCATGAAAAGTATAATGCTGTCATCCTGTCGCCTGTGTTATAGGGCTTTTTTCCATTGTAAAAATGTGAGCTTTTTCTCCTATGAAAAAAATCATATTTTTTGAATCTTAAATGCTGCAAACCAACATTAACTGGTAAAGTATGTAAATGAGGTCCAAACACTGAAACAACTAGAAATTAAATTTAAAGGTTTGGGAACTGCAAATGCAAAAACCCTTTTCAGTTAAGGATTGAAAGCACAATTTTGATGTTGTATCGAGTGACGAAAAACATTAGCTGAGTTTATGTTTGTGGAGCCTGAAGGGCAATAAAATGTAAATATTATTATATCTTACAGGGTCCAAAACTGTCAAAAATGGTAGGGAAGAGCGCAAGACCCTGTAAGATATAATAATATTTACATTTTATTGCCCTTCAGGCTCCACAAACATAAACTCAGCTAATGTTTTTCGTTGAGCCCCGGTGGACCAAGCAACAGACAAGAATCTCCGGCCCCAACCAACTAAAATAAATAGCTTTAAGTCGGACCATTTTAGAGTCTGACGCCAGACCTACCGGCGTGCAATCAAAGAAGCTTACTATTTAAACGTTTTCGTAAACCAATGGTCACATCCGCAATCAGATGGTCGGTCATTAGTGTATATTAAGCTTTTTTTAAAATTCAATTTAACGTCCCTTTCAAGATTATTTCAGCTCATATGAGACGGGCCAATCAGTAGATAATAATAGATTCTGTAGAAGATGCAGCAATACCGTCTCCAACATCACCTCTTCCAGATCTGTCCCTTGTCAGGGCACTAGGGCCAGAACTTACTCCAACTCTGAATCGCGAGTAACCCATTGTCACCCAGTCACCTATAGAGTCTGAAGAGACAGAAGCAGACCTGTCACTAAGACTGGATGACACGGATGGTGATAGTGTTATGGGCCTATGGCAGGTGTGTATAGGTGCTTTAGATTTTTTTGTTCACAAAAAAGCAGTTGACTGTTGTTTATTTGAAGGTGTTATTGGCGGCAATGTAATAGTGCAGTCACAGAGTGAATTAAAGTTCGATAGAAATCGATTAAATAAAAAAAATGAAATTTTCTATTGAATATCAATTTGAAATATTATGTTAATTGGTGACTATTAATTATGCGAACTCGTGTTATTTTTTTTTTTTTTATCTATATTGCATTTTGTGTCTAACGATGCGCGTCAAATTTGTAAGCCGGTCGCTGATTAGTTTATCTAATAAACCTGTTTAGCGTTGCAACGGTATACAACGTGTGAGAAGTCTATGGACAAACTTGTTGTCAATCAAGGTGTGAGGTTTCCAAACCACCAGTGACTACCTCTCAGGGCACCCCAGCTGCAATATCAGAACCAGAAAATCTCCCAACTGGATGCCCACGGTTTCCAGTTGCGAGCAAATACAGCTGGCTTGGCAAACTTCAAGGGAAGAAGAGGCCTGCTCAACCGACATTTTTTTTTGTCGGTAAGTAGTGTATAAGCTTTGTTTGGAGGCACAAGCAGCCCATTTATTTCTTTAGCCCCCCTATATTTGCATGTTGGATTTCAATATATTTAGATGGTCAGGAACTCCCTAGTATTGTTGTTACCAGAGAACAGCTGGAGAACGGTGACGATGCTGAGAATGAGGATGGAAGGTTCTTTGAAGCTGTCCTACATAAGCTGTACCATGTCATTCCATCCGAAGATTATCACGTAACACCCCATTCTCTGCCACGGTTCATCCTTAAAATTTTAGTTAGTTGGGTCAATGTTCTAGACTATGATAAAGTTATGAACCTTGCTGAATTCCTAGTTGGGCTACGGGATGAGAATGCTCTCAGTTTATCAGCTTGTGGGTGCAATTATCAAATTCTGACAAAAAGGAGAACACCCAAGAGGTTCTCAAAGAAATTGTGGCAAGCATCACAAAGTAAGTACAACTTCATCCAACAAGAAAGCAAATATTGTTGATGGTTAATATGATTTTACCGAAGATTCTTACTGTTGATTTATAAAATATCGAGTATACACAGTGGCAGAAACAATAAGATTTACAGCACTGAGGGACTGCATGTTAGGACCAGTGTAGAATGTAAATTACAAGATTCTGCATTACTCAAACTTGAATCACTTTTCCTGGGCAGGCTCAGACCTGTCTGAGCGGTTAACACTGCCCTATCTGTCATCTCCTCTGCGAAAAGAGAAATTCTCTAAACCGTCACATTCGGGACAGGCATGAGAAGCGCCTGCGCTGCTTTTTCTGCCCAAAGACTTTCACGGCGGATAGGAACTCTCGCAGAAGTGTTCATATATTGAAGGTGCATAGTTACCCGATACCCGAGACTTGTTTAACAGGACCATTGTTTCCGGATTTAGATATGAATAGTGCCCACAATGTTGTGCCTGTGGCCCCGGCCTGCATCCCTGCTTTTAGGGCAAAAGTAATATAAAATATAGAGGACTACTAAATAAACATTTCTGCAACATCTCCAACGAGACTGCAGAAATAGCAAATTTTCACTTTTCCCCATTATAAGTCTATGGAAACTGAAAGTAGCCATAGCAACCAGAGTTCTTATCTGACTGGAACAAAAAAACATTTTTTGTAGGGGCTAATGCCAGGAACATGTATGCAAAGTATCAGCTTCATAAAGCAAACAGTTTCTGAGAAGAAGATTTTTAAAGATTTTTTCGAAAATTTGCCCTTTTTGGGGCCCCAGCAACCAATCAAAATAAGCGATCAGGATGAAGGTAATCTGAAACGTAGTGCATAACTCAATAAACATTTCTCTAAATTTTTTTTTGATTCAGTTTTATGTCCCTTTCAAGCTTTTTCACTCATATTTAGACGAATCAATCGGTAGGTGGGGCGAAAACCGGAGTACCCGGGGAAAAACCGCAAGCAGAACATGGCTTGTCTCACATATGAATTCGTGCCCCGTGCGAGGCGCGAACCCACATCGGTGAGATGATCGAATGATCAAGAGCACAGTGAAGTCAGCGACCTTAACCACTCGGCCACGGGGGCCGCCTTTCTCTAAAAATAAAAATGAGACTGCAGAAATAGCAAATTTTCACTTTTCCCATGATAAGTCTATGGAAACTGAAAGTTGCCGTAGCAACCAGAGTTCTTATCTGACTGGAACAAAAAAAACCAACAACTTTTTTGTAGAGGCTAAAGCCAGGAACATGTACGCAAAGTATCAGCTTCATAAAGCAAACAGTTTCTGAGAAGATTTTTTTCGAAAACTTGCCCTTTTTGGGGCCCCAGCAACCAATCAAAATAAGCGATCAGGATGAAGGTCATCTGAAACGTAATGCATTACTCAATGAACATTTCTCTAAAAATAAAATTGGAATATCTCCAATGAGACTGCAGAAATAGCAAATTTTCACTTTTCCCATTATAAGTCTATGGAAACTGAAAGTTGCCATATCAACCAGAGTTCTTATCTGACTGGAACAAAAAACAACTTTTTGTAGAGGCTACTAAACACGTATGCAAAGTATCAGCTTCCTAAAGCAAACAGTTTCTGAGAAGAAGATTTTTCAAGATTTTTTTTCGAAAATTTGCCCTTTTTGGGGCCCCAGCAACCGATCAAAATAAGCGATCAGAATGAAGGTCATCTGAAACATAGTGCATTACTCAATAAACATTTCTCTAAAAATAAAATTCAAATATCTCCGATGAGACTGCAGAAATAGCAAATTTTCACTTTTCCCATTATAAGTCTATGGAAACTGAAAGTTGCCATATCAACCAGAGTTCTTATCTGACTGGAACAAAAAACAACTTTTTGTAGAGGCTACTAAACACGTATGCAAAGTATCAGCTTCCTAAAGCAAACAGTTTCTGAGAAGAAGATTTTTCAAGATTTTTTTTCGAAAATTTGCCCTTTTTGGGGCCCCAGCAACCGATCAAAATAAGCGATCAGAATGAAGGTCATCTGAAACATAGTGCATTACTCAATAAACATTTCTCTAAAAATAAAATTCAAATATCTCCGATGAGACTGCAGAAATAGCAAATTTTCACTCCATTATAAGTCTATGGAAACTGAAAGTTGCCATAGCAACCAGAGTTCTTATCTGACTGGAACAAAAAATAACTTTTTTGTAGAGGCTACTGCCAGGAACATGTATGCAAAGTATCAGCTTCATAATAAAGCAAACAGTTTCTGAGAAGATTTTGTAAAGATGTTTTCGAAAATTTGTCCTTTTTGGGGCCCCAGCAACCAATCAAAATAAGCGATCAGGATGAAGGTCATCTGAAACGTAGAACACTACTCAATAAACATTTCTCTAAAAATAAAACTCAAATATCTCCAATGAGAGAGCAAAAATTTGCAATTTCGACTTTTTCCATTATAAGTCTATGGGACGTATAAGTTGCCTTGGCAACCAGAGTTCTTATCCCTCCTGTGGATGCTTTATGCCAAATGTCAAAGTTTTGGCCACATAGCTTCAGAGATGTCATTTGAAATTGTGGACGACGACGGATGGACGACGACGGATATCTACCTATCCTATATGCCCACCTTTGAGCCTTCTCTGGTGAGCTAAAAAGCTCTCCAAATTTTAACACCATATAGGCTTATTGACTTGAAACCACATTTCCTGGATAGGCACAGACTACCAGTAATCAGATGGTTTGTCAATAGTGAATAAGCTTTGCTTGCCTGGAGGCACAAGCAACCAAACTTTTTCTTAAGACCCACGATGGCCATTCTTTTCATACTAAACCAAGTATGTATCTAGAAGGTTCACACACGTAACGGCTATTGTGATATTTATTATTGATTTAACATCTATTTGTCACATGTATCACAGGTATAACAATGGGGGGGGGGGCAAATAAAAGGAGCAGGAGATTCTCTTGCAGAGACCCAACATGCCGAAGTCCGCCAGCACTCAAAGTGGAATTCCTGAGACAAAGACCAAGCCAAAAGGAGCCCTCAACCAGTAACGCTCCTATGTTTCACTTTGAAGATGTTCCAAGTACGTCTGGTATGACAAAGAAAAGAAGATTCCAACATTGCACGCCCATCGCACCAGCTACAGCAGTTATGGTCACCAGCTACCCATGTGGAATTAGAGGAAGTTAGTTGATTAGTTGTAATAATCTGTGGCCATCAACAAGCGTGCTAAAACCAACATTTGTGAAATGCAGCAAGTGCCAACAAAATAAACTGGGCATAGAAACACATATATCATACATGTTTGATGTGTTTTGTTCGCTTATAGAGATCATTCCTTAAGGCGAATATACAGAAAATGATTGATTAATTGGGGTTTAACGTCCCACCAACAGCTAAGGACCTCGGTTTACAGTCCCATCCGACGGACTGGAGAAGCCCGGGATCAAACCTGCGACTCTCGGTTTACAAGGCGAGTGACATAGCCACTGCACCACGGAGGCTTCTAACAGAAAATATGAAGAGACAAATGTCAGACTACATTGTCACCATTCTCCCCCATGTACTTGTATTTGAATGAAGTGGCTCTTCCTCCGGATCAGTCCGAAATATTTCGACCGGATTGCTGCTAGTTTAGATCCCCCATCAGACTGTTCCTTGTTTTTCAGGTCAATGCGACATTGATTCACTCATTAAGGAGACAACATAATTGGATTGTATGCATATACTTGAAAAATCATTTTAACTTTTAAGCCGAATGAGGGTATTTTGTTCCGTCCAATTTATTCGACATTTCCCCAAATTAGAATGTCATGGCATCCAAAATGTGTTTCAAATATAACCACACAAGTTAGCAACAAATTCTTATACCTATTGATGGTTTTCCTTATTTGTTTTTGTTTGTTTGAATTGATGCTTAACGTCCCAGTCAATAGCTATGGTCATGTCGGGTCGTTGCCTCCATTTTATGGGACTTTTACCCAAAACAAGAACAGTCATGACATCCAAACAGTGATAAAAATATAACCACCCAACTGTACTGTATGGCTGATTCGACTTGAAACCACTTTTCCCGGGCAGGCTCAGAGCAGAGTGGTTAAACAGTAATCTGATGAAGTCAGTAGCGTCAAAGATTTGCCCGGAGGCTATTTCTTTAGGCCTCAGTCTGCGGAACCCGTTTATTTGTTTGAGTTAATATTAAATATCCTATTCTAGATAAAGTGCTGAGTCCATGACAACGCCTTCAAAAGGTAAGACTGCGCAAAAGCGAATTAGTCATTTTGTAGACATGCTCTTATGACGGAATCTTACAATTACATTTATAGCACTTTGTACATTTTATACATGTTCCTGGCATATGCTTCACCATAAATTCGAGTCGGATAAGAATTCTGGTAGCTATGGTAACTTGTGCTTCTCAATGACTAGTAGTACACAGATTGCGCCCTCATACCTTGTTTATTTTTCAGGTGCTTGCTACCACTAAAGTGATGCCTCCAGCTCCAGTCACTAAAACCATTACAATTGTTGAACCTGTGGTTTCTGATCTACAAACAATACAACAGTGGCTTTAGTCCCGATAGATGGTGCAGTGGTACTACCCTTCAACGGTACTAACCAGCCTACAGACACTCTGACAGATGTAATAGTAGATTCTGTTAGCAGATGCAGCATAACCGTCTACACCAGCACCTCTTCCAGATCTGTCCCTTGTCCGGTTACTAGGGCCACAACTTACTCTAACTCTTAATCACGAGTGACCAGTTGTCCCCCAGTCACCTACAGAGTCTGATCAGACATAAACAGACATGTCACTACGACTGGATGACACCGATTACATAGATGGTGATAGTGTTATGGCAGGTGTTTATATGTGCTTTAGATTTTTGTCACAAACAAGCATGCTACAAATACATAAAAATTTAGATGTACTAACGAGTTGACTTCTAATTTATTACAAGGTGTTGTTATCTTTGAATATGGCGGCAACATAATAGGCCAGTCACGGGGTGAATTAGATAAAAATAAAACTGTGATCCTTTAAAAGCAGCGTGCATATTTATGAGAAAGGCGATGGGCCAAACCGCGGTTTCGGCTATTCAAGCCTCTTCAGTGACCCTTTAGATTTGGCAACATGGAGCCAAAGAGAATTACTGTAAAGTTCGATAGAAATCGATTCAATAAAAATGATAATTTTATTAAATATCAAAAATAATATTGTAATATAATATCAAAAATAATATTGTAATATAAATCGAAAATATTATGTTCATTGGTGAATATTTTAAATATCTAATTATGCGTAAATATTTTGTGTCTAACAATGCGCGTCGAATTTGTAATTCGGTAGCTGATTGGTTACTCACATAAACCTATTTAAGCGTTTGAACGTCAAATTTACCCTTCTAGCCATAAACTGACAGCGTTCGATCGCCAACAAATACAGCCGGTTTGACAAACTTCAAGGGACAGAAGAGGCGAACAAACACACATAGTACCACCCAGCCCACTCCTTCACCTGCAGCCCCCGTATCAACGAAGTCCCTTGATGCCCCCATTCTGACAGCTCCCGACAAATTTTGTTGTCTCCAAATTTTCCCGGACCTACTCAACCAAAAATTCTTCCCAGGCCTACACAACCGACAATCTTTCCCCGGCCTATTCAACCAGCGATTCTTCCTGGGCCTACTCGACCGATAATTCTTCCCGGTCCTATTCTTCAAGGTCATACTCAACAGTCTGTCCTTTCTGTTAGAAACACACCAGAATTGCCTTTGCTGTTGCCCTCAAATGTCGACTTCTATTCCCAATACAACTAAAAATACAGAAAGAGGAAGCCTGAGAATGAGAAGCAAGGGATACCAAGGAGTTTCTATACCTGGAGTTCGTGCTTCATTATCAGCTTATTTAGCACATTTAGTCACAAGTCAACGGAAAACATCTAATCTGAAGGGTTATTATCATCTAATAAACAATTCCTTTGAACACCATGTCCGGCACCGCCTCCAACAGTGAAAATGGATAAAATCGCCACTTCAGTTTTATAACAGAAACTTACAGACGTAAATGCGCACTTGTCACAGCACAATGACACTTGCAATAAATTATGCGCACTTGATTATCATTGAAAGTAGATATATAGCTCTACACGATAATTAAGAAATTATTACCAAACAGGTGCCAGTAATCTTGAAATCGCTGAAATAAGTAAGTTGTTTATTTTATTTAATTCCTAATTTACCAAATGTTCCGAAGGTTTCCTAAATTTTAAAACCATGTGTTAAAAAGGGAAATTTTCTCAACTTTCGTGTAAGCTAAGCAGCAATATGTCCAAAATTATCCGAAAGTGTGTTTTGAAAGGTCAAAAAGAAGCACTAGGGTATGCTTGGTGTTTTCCTATGAGAGTAATTCTAAAGCGCATTACAATATTAAAGTCTACATTTCAAAGTCCCGTGAGTACATTTCCTTGCGTCTTCATTGTTTTACACATCAGCAACTTACGTAAATGGGGATAGATCTACTGTGTTCATTTTAACATTAAATAAGTTTTTATTTTGAAACCAATGGAATTTAAAATTCCAGTATCAGAGATATTTTTGCTGTGCCAAGACAACAATTAAAGCTCATTACAGCTTGCCCATGCTCATCGATGCATATGCTTCAGTATTTCGTACATGTTTACCCCAGTAACAGGCAAACAAGTAAAAGTAGGCAATGATCAGGAAATGGCACATTCAGAAAGAAATTCCTACTCCAAAAACCGAGGAGGGAAAAGAACTAAATCAAAAATTATACGGAGAAAACATATCGTAAGCCGGAGAAAAACATATCGTAAGCAGAGTGAAGGAATACATTGTCAGCAATTTTTGTTACATAGTCAAATCTTAAATAATCTCATTTCGTTCTTTTCGGGTTCTTAATAAACACAAAGCATGCAAACATATAATATAACTAAAACCTGTGAAGTGGTTCTAATGTGTACCCACAATCTATGTTTTGATAAAAAAAATGCTTAAAATTTTAAAATATCATTTTTTCGCATGAAATTTTCATTTCTTACAGATGAAAAAATCTCAGTGTATTGCATGGTTTCGTAATGAAAAGTTGTTTGTTCCACTTCTCCTCCCCCACCCCCACATATAAAAAAATAGCATTGATATTCATGAATCGTGTGTCGAGGTGAACGTAGGTTTATGTTTAGATCTTCCGTACAAGATTTTAGCCTTTCATGATTTCTTACATGGACGAGGTATAGTCGGAAAGTTCCCAATCCAAAATACGATGAAATTTTTGAAATAACAAAGCCCACCCATTTTCTTTAGTTTGCGGATAAATTTAGTAAAATTTTGCAAGAATTGTTTAAAAATGTCGATTGACATAGGACATATAGAAAGGTATGGGGCACTTTGAAAAATCTCTCATTCAGATGTGTTTGATGTTTTGAAACTTTGTCAGTTCCATCATTAAACGGCGCCACAACGGCGTGAATTTTTGCATGATGTCATATTAACATTTTTTTTTGATGCAAGTACAAAGAATCAGCTTCGTAACATGAAATTTACAATTTTGACATCTCATGGATAATTTTTCGAGCGTTAAAACGCCGACGTTGTTGAAACGTACGGAGCAGCGCGCGGTAGTGTCAAGCATCATATAAGAGCAGGTGAGACCTCTACAAACACTTAGAAATTTGTGAACCATATGGATAGTGTATAGAAAACGTTTAATTAATTTACACGAAAAAAAAAAAACATTCTTATGCGCACATTGAAAGATAACCTGTAGTTATTTTCATGCTGATATCTGCTTGCATTGAGGCCGTGTTCATCCTGAGTACATAATTAGGTGTTAATTTATTATGGTACTTGACTTATTAAAAGGTGTCGCGGTGCCGGACATGGAACCTTTGATGTGGTGAAGCACGATCTCCATGTCTTGAAACTCCTTGGGGATACGAAGGAGGAAGTATACTCGGAACAAACAGATAACACGTAATTAGTGTGGGTAGGAGCGTAAGCCACCAGTTCATGTGCAGTATTGTTGTGCAGTATTGTTCAAACTGGTTCTGCGCAGCCACTTCTTCCATTTCATTAGAGGAGTGGTACGCCAATTTAGTCACAAAAGGTTATGGCAGGAAAAACAAGAATTGATATAAGACAGTGTAGTACTTTAACTAACCGTGAAAGAAACCACTGAGGGCACAAAATTTATCAGTTTATCAGAAAAGGCAGAGTCCTAAATCCGCAAAAACAATATTGATATTAGAGGAACGTCGGTCTGTCACTATTAAGTTGATCTTTGACCTCACTGTGACCTTAAAACGCAAATTCACGCTTGGCATTCGGTCCTGTTGTTTGTAATAACCTAACGGGTTGTCGTAGGAATCAAGTACGACCGATGAAAAAACATTGCACCATACTCATCCACAATTTCCTCCCTAGATCATGATATGACAAACCAGAGGACCAATGGTCCTGTAAACGATCGATCAACCGGTTCTGGAGAAGAAGATTTTTGAAGGTTTTTTACCATATATGGGCATTGCGGCCATCTTGGTCATGTGACCTGGATTATTTATATACACATTGATTACCCCTTCCTATTGATGCTTCACATAAAATTGGGCTTTGATTGGCCATGCGGTTTCAGAGGAGATGTTTGAATATTATGGTAATATACATGTATATTGCCCCGGGGTGGGGGCATATGAGCCCCTGGCGTCCATTTTTTTTTTCAGAATCATTAATATTCAGTCCTACTGCCCATTTCCTGCAAGACTTTCACTTTAAATGACTTTAAATGACATTTTAAAAGTTATCCCCATTCAAATGCATTGGCGACCTATGTTGATCTTGCCGTAAAATAGGTCAAGGTCATCACAGGGTCATGACTTATATACACATTGAAGTGCTTGAGCCATCGATGCTTCATGCCAAGTTTCGTTGAAATCAGTCCACCGGTTCTGGAGAAGATTTTTGAAGGGTTTTTACCATATATGGGCATGGCAGCCATCTTGGTCATGTGACCTGGATTTCTTATATACACATTGGTTCCCCCTTCCTATAGATGCTTCATACAAAATTTGGCTTTGGTTGGCCAAGTGGTTTCAGAGAAGATCTTTGAAATTGTGGACGGACGACAGACGGACGACGGTCGGACGGACGCCGGATCATGGCCATCCTATAAGCTCACCTTGTGAGCCTAACGGCTCAGGTGAGCTAAAAAGTTCAATAACTCCATCTGTTATACTAGAATGTAAGGTGCCGGATACAGTGTCTGAGTCTAGAATGTAAGGTGCCGGATACAGTGTCTGAGTCTTTTGTGCGAGGAAGAGTCTTACCAGTTGTCAACGATTCCATTTTCCAGGCGTCATCACCTTTTCGACATGCTACAGCACTGGTTAAGATCATGCGCAGCAATGATGCAAAAATTCTTAAGTTTACAGATGGTGTGGTCGATCAGCGTAATACTCTTGAATCTGCCATGTGTGCATCGATTTGTCTTTTCTTAGAACTCAATCTTGAAATGATGATCCTCGCCAGGACACAGACAAATCCAGCTGAAAGGGTCATGCCAATATTTAACACAGGACTCCAGAATTGTGTGTGCGCTGGAACGCAATGCAACCACAGAAGCTGACATGAAACAATGTGGCAGCATGGCGGATGTGAGGACAATGGGATTGAAGAAGCCCGAGTTGAAGGGAAAATGGCAAGAAAGAATACTTATAGAACCTGATCAGAGTACAGTGAGCGAGGGATTTTCCAAACTGTCACTAAAAGAACATAAAATAAAATACTTTAATTCTATGGTGAATATTTCTTGTTTTTGAATGACAATAATGTGTAACATTTTCAGGGCCATGTGTTGGGGGACTGGTATTGTACCTGTAACCTGACTAAATGCTAATCGCTTTTCCTCCGCCTGTTGTCGATTCTACCAAGAAACAAATTCCGGCTCGACAATGTAATAGGAAATGTCATGACAGAAACGAACATAAAGTTGAGGTTGGGCATCAGTATTCAGTAGGCATTTTCAGTAAGACCGAACAACTAACTAAATATGAACCACAACAGAAGATGAGGGTGATGTTAGGGCGCCTGTAAAATCGATTAAAACTTCCAGTAATTTTATATTACTGATCCTTCCAAGGCGATACTTATCATATGGTTCGGTTTGTTTTGTGTTTTGGAGTCAAATTTTTGAGCTGTTTGAACCTTGTGTTCGTTTTCATAATTTCATTGAAGTTACGGTAACTGAGTGGCCGCCTTTTTGGCTTACGATATGTTTTCTAAGTATAAGTTCCTAATTGTCAATTTAGTTTTTCCCACCTCGGATTTTGGAAAAAGGTACAAGTAGGCAAAGATCAGGAAAAGGCGCAATCAGAAAAAGATTCCCACTCCAAAAACCGAGGTGGAGTATCTTTTCTTGATGATTGCCTACTTGTACCTTTTTATGTGATAGGCTACCAAACAGGGCTAACTAATATACAGCACCAGCTTCCAATTCCAAAGACGGTATGCAAACTAAAAGACCCCTTAAAGTGCAGGTTATATTCGAAGACAGCAAACGACAATGTGAGAGTTCGATCACCAAGCGGCAAAATAGAGGTGTCGAAGCAGTGATCAGTGATAATTCAGACATTAAGTAATTGTATTGTTACAATCCGACAGCGTTTTTTAACTTAAATAAAACTGGAAAGCCAGTTATGTTACTAAATGTACTAAATAAACTAAAAGACAATGTCGGATTTAGAAGGGGTTCAAAAGGTTTGCTCGAACCACCCTCTGGACCTAAATTATTTCATTTTCATGGGGGAATTTCAAGAGATATGTGCGAAATAAGGCAAGCGAACCCCCCTTTTCTTCATTTGAGCCCCCTTTTCTGAAATCCTGGATATGCCCCTGAAAGTAGTTGTGTGGGTAGAATCAAAAATTCTTCTGATACCAACTATTTCTCTAGAAGTACAACAAAGCGAAACAAGCAAAATGTTGAAAACCCAAACAGATTGTCCGTCGGTAACTGTGTAAATGGCTAACAGCTCTTACCTGGGAGTCTTCAACATCACAGGTACATTTTCTACATTACTATCCCCCACTGATAATAATCAATAATTTATAGTCATTATTGTGACAGATGAAGGGAATGACACATGTAGCATATTCTACGACAGTTTAGATTGTTAGACTCCTACCAAAAGGGTTGTGGGTTGGAGACCTACATCTATGGTGTTGTATCATTGAGCAAAGACACATTTACGTGCACTCCTAAAAATTCTGGTTAGGAAGTGGTGGCTTCGTCCCGACATAACTAAAATTGTTGACTTGGACATACAAAGGTGCAGCAGTATAAATTTAGATAAAGCCTAAATAAATTCAAACAAATGATTATGTGACAGTCATCAGGAAATTCTAAATCAAGTATCATTTTAGTCAGGTCATCTCAATGAGTACGCACAGACATGCCTCGTACAAATAGAACGCTGTCAAGAATTTTTTTTTATGATTTCAACTACTGGACACTATACATACGTACATAATTCACTTTTACATGTACTGTAATGAAATAAAACTGACAAAACGGATAGAAAATTCTAATTTGGCCTCGGTTGGATGAGAATCGACAAATACAATGAGGGACTTTTAAAAGATTCGATATCATATGATATCTTTCAGCCCAGACGTAGTGTTGCTCAGTATTTCTAGAAATGACATACATAGTAAATCTGAACCAAAAGGCATAGCCGAGAAAGTGTTAGCTCTTGCGGGTAAATTAAAATCAAAGGGTGTTAAAACTGTATATTTCGCCGAGATTTGTGAAAGAGGAAGATTTCCGAAAGACAAAAATTATCAAAGAAATCTTTAATGCACAAAGAAGAAAAATGAACAAACTTTTGAAGAATAGTGGTGCCGTGCAATTCGTAAAACTTGGGATGAGATTCCCGAAGGACTATGATAAGGACAAAATTCATTTTAGCAAACCAGAGGGACAGCGGAAACTTATGTGCTCTTGTCGAAGGGTGTTGTTGTCTCATCGGACTATATGAGCCTCGACACGAGAAAACCGGTCTTCGGGTTTTCCGACCAGGTCCGACACAAACCGGCATGTACAAGCTCAGAAAAGAGCTAGAAGCTTGAAATTTCGGATTTAAGTAGAAGAGGAATTGTACTATCCGAGTAGCGAAAACAAAGGCGCTGATCAGCTTCGCGGTTACCGCGAAGCTGATCTGCGCCTTTGTTTTCGCCTAGGCAAAAATCCGGTTTTCTCACGATGCGGCTCATATGATGTAGAATGTAAAGAACAGAAGACAATTTGTTAATGAAAAACAAAATTCAATAATTTGGTCAAGTATTGTTCCTTAATTGTTGGATTATTCATCATTAACGCTTATTAATTAATGCATAATACGTTGTCACTGTATAACCCGTGTTGTTATTAACACCCACCCCATCAACACCTAACCATGTATCCCCGACTGTCTGTAATCTGATTAGCGTATTCGGTGTTAATTATTGATAATCCAATTAAATAAGTCGGTTAACAGCTAATTAAAGAAATGCGGTGTTAGCATCGGTGAGCCTGTCCCTTTGCCAAAAGAAAAACGTTTTTGATAAACTCAAATATTGTTTCTCACTCATAGTGAAAACATATATAAACACCTTATTTCTTAGCAACTCTATCCTTACTCGTCACTCAGGATGGCGGAGTATCTATGCTCCATATGTTCAGACCCTTGTCTGGATGATATTCATGACACAATTCAATGTTGTAATTGTCTAATCTGGGTTCATAGCACTTGTTCGAATTTAAATAAGGATGATCTTAAACAGTGGTCTGTGGATTACCACCTCCAGCTCCTGTGCAAATGCGGTACCTTTGATGGACCTACATACAACTCATCGGCTGCTCTAGACAGGGGTCAGTTGTTCAAAACTTTGTTAGCTTAACGTCATTGTTAAGACCTCAACTCGTTAAGTAAATTCTGACTTCATAATCAAATACACTGTTATTTTTAGATAAAATGTGAGAATCCTTTGCATTGCAAATGATTCTCACATTTTATCAACAAAAATTATCAGTGTATTTGTAATATTCATGTTTGAAATTTAAACAAATCGTTAACAAACAATGTCGTTAATTTTGAACAACTGGGCCCAGGTAATTAATTCTTTTAAAAACGATTTTTATTTTGTTGATTTTTATGACGTCGCATTTATATGTCAATCTATAGTCAATAGACATAGATCTAATTGTTCGTCACTTTTGAAAACTCCACAGGCTTCAATGTATTTTTTGTGTTTGCAATAAAAATATCCTGCCACTACTGGCCAACATATTTTTATGATGTTGGTGTCATTTGAAAGTAAAATAAATAAAGCAATAAACAAAGGTCATTTGATGAAATTACGACATTGCATTTTTGAAATACAAGAGTTTGAGTTTATTGAAATTTTGAAAAAAAAAAAAACAAAAAAAAAAAAAATAACAAAAAAACAAACAAAAAAACATTGACGTCAATGTTGACGTTGCCCAAAACTGTCAAAAACAAATAAAATATCAATAATAATAATAAAACAAATGAAATACCGTTGTTAATTGCGTTATTCATTTATCTTTCGGGCATTTTGTTTTCATTAACTATCCGTATTCTTAGACTTATTCTAGGCATAAGCAATATATCCTGCGGAATCGGCTCTTGAAATGCCGTTTAAGACCAAGAGTAGCATTGTTTTGTCATTACGAAAACATGCCCATATGATATACAGTAATTTTTTCAGGTCAAAAATTGATAATTTCTAGAGGAAAATTTTTGGTATTTTTTTCGTTAGAACCGCCTCGGCGAGCCGGTTCAAACGTGCACCCACAATCTATGTTTTGAGCAAATATAAGAAAATAGGTATACCCCTGCATACCCCAGTTTTACTATATAAAAGTGGGGTTTAAGGGGGTATTTATTTCACGGACATGTTTTCCTGATGTTGTTGATTTATGCTTTTATAAATAAATAAATTAACAATGTTTCAGGCCAAGAGTAGCTTATTGTTTTGTTGTTGCTGTATGACTTATATAACTGAATAAATTAAAACAAGTTTCAGACAGAGAGTAGCATTGTTATGATGTTGTTGTATGACTTTTATAAATGAATAAATTAAAAACAAGTTGAAGCATAAATTTAACTGTTCTTATCATTTTGTTCCATCATTCTTTCTTTGTCGTTTCTTTAAAAGAGGCGATGCCGGAAAACAGAATCATAACCAAATAGCTTTCTGATGAAACGCTGAAAAATCCTTAAATTGTAGATGATATCAAAAATATTATTACATTAAGAACGTCCTCATCTATCATATACTGAACAAAAAAGAAACGCAACAATAGTTCACCGAGGAATGTTAATTTAAGGGTAAACCTTTGATAATTTCAGGTCTGTTGCTGTATTATTTCCATTCATGGGATATTAGGGTATATCATGCAAAAACAAAACTGATTTTCATTTCGATAAAAAGAGAATGAGGGAATTTTTTTGTCGTCTTAAATAATGCAAATCGGATTTGTTCTGCGCATGCGCACACTTTTGAACCTCCAAATCATCAAGGATCAATGTCAGCTGCCCCCTTATTAAAATTCATGCAAAAAGAAATAAAGTTCAATGACACGCAAGCTCGTTATTTAAACCATCAATTTCCCAGTATGTTTAATTGAAAGAGGGATAATTTCAATTTTATTCATTTTATTTCTTTAAAGTGTGAATCATCTGCTAAGTGGTACATGGTGATTTTGAATGGGGGTTTATAGCACATTTAAATTGTACCATTAATTTAATACTTGTGCATGCACACTATGTGGCTTACTACTTTCAGCATGCCCATGGTCGGCATCTCCGTAAATACTCATCAAAATGAAAATCAGTTTCTTGCATTCAGAAGCCTGATATCTGATTCAGAAGAAGAAACTGCGATGATTTCTGATTGTATAATAGTTTGCTCATAATTTAGTGAAATATTATTGTTGTGTTTCTTTTCTTGCCCGCACATGAAAATGATCTGGCCTTGCTCGCGCCGTATAAAGTCAAATATAATTTTCAAGGTCAATGACATTGGAAATGCTATATCTATGATGCGTCAGACTCTATGATGGCCCCGACTTAAAGCTAATACAGCTATTCATTTTAGTTGGTTGGCGCCGGAGCTTCTTGTCTGTTGCTTGGCCCACCGGGGTCCAACTGGTGTTTTTCTTTTGCTCCAGACTCCGGAGTTAGTAGTTATTCAGTGCCAGGGAGCTCCATCGTCAGGCAGCTTATTGAATCTGTTGAGTTCTCGTTTTTTATCCATCAGGATGTTTGTCATGATTTATCTGTTTGTTCTTGATAATGCATTGACTAGTTAGAGATTCACCACGAGGACCGAAGAACTAACTAAATGTTATGAACCACTGCAGAAGCTGAGGGTGAGGTTATGGCCATGTAAAATCGATTTAAGCCCGCCAGTAATTTTATATTACTGATCGTTCCAAGACGATACTTGTGTGGTGGTTCTTTCGTTTTATGTCTTTGTGTTTAAAATTGTTGTGCTGTTGGCGCCTTATGTATGTTTTCATATTTTTGGCCATCTATTGGGAAAATAACTGCCCATTCGGCTTACGAAAGTGCCTGATATTGTTAATTTAGTTTTTCCCCATCTCGGTTTTTGGAGTGGGAATCTCTTTTCTTGATCTTTGCATAATTGTACCCCTTTCTGCAGAATCTGGGGATTAAACCAACCTTATTGCATGTTTTTAAATTTATGAAAATAACGCTGTAAAAGTGGTTTGAGGCAGTAAACCCTTCAAGTTTGCTGAGCTGGAACATTTGTCGTATCATACGTGATTTGGGAGTTCAACACACTTTACCATTTCTCAAAATTAATCCTTTAGTAAACACACCGCTACAAATTAAATCCACAGAGACATATCATGACCTTCAAAACACGTTACAATGAAGGTCTATGTCTAGCACATATTATTCCTCTTACCGCAGCATTATCCTTGTCAGCTATGAGAGTTGTATGTGCTTGTATTTTTGTTACGCATATTTGATTCACTTATCAAGTCGATAGTTTTGTATAATAGTGAAATATGGGTTGGATATAAGCCTTGTTTTCAAAAGAAAACGATAGACGATATGTTTGAAATGTCTTTTAAAAGTACAAATGAATTTGATAAAATATTGACACGGTTTTCTAAATTTGTTTTAGGTGTTCATTCGAAAGCAACAAATTTTGCAGTATATAGTGAACTTGGAATTTTCTCATTGATAGTATCTGCCATTGCAAGTTGTATTAATTTTTGGATACATTCATTAGAGTCAAGCAGTGATTCTCTCATTTCAAAAGCATATTGGGAGCATTTTAATAACCGTTCTTTGAAAAGCACGTGGATTTCTTTTGTAAAAAATGTTTTAACAGACTTAGGTTTTTCTCATGTATGGGCGAACCAAGGAACATTTAACTCCTCATCATTAATTGCATGTATCAAATCAAAATTGAAAGAAAGGTTTATTTCATATTGGAAGAAGCGCATTGATTCTGAAGATGAAAATGACAAGTTAAGAACTTATAAATTGATTAAACCAACCTTTGGCTTAGAAAAATATCTTGACATGTTATCAGATAGAAAACAACGGAAATCATTGACTGCGTTTAGAATAAGCGCACATACACTTCAAATTGAACGTGGACGATACATTCGCAAAAAGTTAGAGGAAAGATTGTGTAATACTTGTAAGGTTATTGAAGATGAATTTCATTTACTTTGTGATTGTTTTAAACATCAAGATCTTCGCGCAAAACTGTTTTTAGAGATTGGTGTTTCATCTTGAAGTGTAATATCTAGAAAAGAAATGTTCGTAAACATAATGACAAATACTGACGATAAAGTAATTAAATCCGTTGGGATGTTTTTGTCCTTGTGCAATGTATCGTAACATGACTCTTGTACTTAAGATACTTATGCCTTAAAACTTTTTAACTTTTTAACTTCTCATTAATGTTATTCATGTTATATGATTGTAAATGTTTTATGTATGTCATGTATTTCATTTTATGTTATATGTATTTGCCTATAACCCTTAAAGGGTATATTTGTGCAGTAAATAAAATTCTATTCTATTCTATTCTATTCTATTCTATTCATATTCTATTCTATTCTATTCTATTCTATTCTATTCTATTCTATTCTATTCTTGTATTTTCAAGCTTTTTTCTTGCTTTTGGGAAATTTATCATGCTTCATGTGGTTACAAATCTGAGAAGACATGCCGAGATACACACTGTAAAAATCGGTGAGTACCATTATTTGATCGATTGCATTCAAAAAAGGAATAATGACAACTGATCATTCTAGGCCAACAGTCCCCCCATGAAATCATTCAGCAATTGCCTGAATTTGTTTCAACGTCCTTAAAAGAAAACTTGCTATGAAGCCTGGTTATTTAAGCGTCTTTAGTCGTCCCTTGTTTTGTAAACACGTGTTGATGATGTTTACTGCGGCTGCGCAAAGGGGTTTCGAGTGTCAAAATCTGGTCTTCATTTATGGTCAATTTTCTCTAAAACCGAGTAAACTGGAAATCACACATTTGGCCCAAGGTTAGATTGACATCTCTAGAACACCTTATAAAAATATCTTTGAAAACTTTTTATAGGCCCTAAATTTCTGCCACAATTTTGTGGAGGCACTGTCCTGAAATGGACCACCGATTCGATTTTGGTGGTCAAATTCGAGCGCTAATTTCTAGGACATAATCTGATTCGTCAGAATGCAAATTAGGTTCAAGTTGAAGATGACAAACCAAATTATCCACTGCATACGCATTTCTACAGTTTTAATAGTTTTATACTCAAATATAGCGAGTTTAAAACACCGGAAGTAGAATGACGATTTTGTAGATTTTTCAAAGACAAAATATAGTCCCAAATGGCGGAAGCACAAAAATAATAGAATACCGCTACCGCCCATAGTTACCGACCAACTGTACTGTCTATTTTTTCATACGGCATACACCCTCAAATATCGTATTAGGTCAAAATACAATAAAATGTGTTTACAGCTATAGGTTTGAAAACTTTTCACTTGATTCATTCTTTTAATACGTATTTGGAAACACAGATCCGTGCTATTGCCCAGGGTTATACAAACAAATTAACATCAATCAAATTTCATTAGATAGTCAAACAAAATCACTCAACTCCATACAAATAAGATAATTTATTCAATAATTATCACAATATAAACAATATCTCGTGACTTAAACAACTTTCATTTAGTCCAGTCAATGATATATATGAAATAAATTAGTGCCGTGGGGTCCCGTGGTGTGCCGTGGGGTGATTAGTAGCACCCCTGTCATACCCCTGAACGTGTGCATTTCGTTGTGATACATGTATATTCACAACGCTTGGAATTTTATGGCTTGTTTTACCAACGGATTTCGCTAAGGCCTTTGACAAGGTCCCACATAAAAGGTTATTGTACAAACTTGACTTCTACAGGATTAGAGGATCTACACATAAGTGGATCGACTAGTGGCTCTCTGAGCGCTCTCAAAAAGTGGTATTAGATGGCCGAGCCTCAGATCCAGTCCCGGTTCTATCTGGTGTCCCGCAAGGATCGGTCTTGGCATGCGCGGATCCAGAGGGGGGGACCGGGGGTCCGGACCCCCCCCCCCCCTGGAATTTGAAAATTTTACCTAAAAAAAAGGTAATTTCGGGATTTTTTGGGGGTTGGACCCCCCTCGTCTGTGACCAAAAATTACCATTTTCGTTGGACCCCCTCTCATGAAAATTTCTGGATCCGCGCATGCTTGGGACCGGTCCTATCAATGATCTTCCGGATAATATCAGGTAATCTGTTCGACTATTTGCTGTCGCAGATGATTGTGTTTCTTATCTTATGTTTTGTACAGAAATATCAAGTCTCCATTGGATTGTCACATTTTGCAAGATGACATGAATAGCTTGGCCAAATGGGAAATGGATTGGCAAATGAAATTTAATGTTACCGGTCCCGATAGCGTAATGGTAAGAGCGTCCGCTTCGGAAGCGGGAGGTTGCGGGTTCGAATAAGGGCCGCGTCATACCAAAGACGTTAAAAATGGTGCCAGTGGCTACCTTGCTTGGCGCTCAGCATTCATAAGGCTAGCACTGGCTTCTCTTCTCCCCAAAAGATAAAAAAGATAACTCCAGTGATGGAAATACAGTAAATATGTTAAGGTGATGGTTGGTGGTGGGCAGTGTAGTTCTGTCATTGTGGTTATCTTGACATTACTCGGTGATGACCGAGGTGCTCCCAGTGGTTGGAGGATAATACATTCAAATAATAATAGTTAGCAAATGTCATTCTATGAGGGTGACTCGGCTACACCCAAGCAATCATATACAGTTCAGCTACACACTGCATCTGCAAACATTAGAACAGGTCCAGTCCGCTTAATACCTAGGTTTAACAATCACAGACAACCTCGATTGGGGTCAACATATTTCGGAAATTACATGCAAGGCAACTAAGACTGGGCTTTTTTTCGGCGCAATTTGGCATTGGCACCTAGGCATACTAAAAGAAGTTGCATACAAAATATTGGTTCGTCCTCAACTTGAGTATGCAGCTATTTGGCATCCCTTATGAAACTCAGACTGCTAAGGTGGAGAAGGTGCAGAAAACTGCAGCCAGGTGGACCTGCTGGAGATGGAGGAACTCCAGTAGCGCCGGTGATATGCTCCACGAGCTTGAGTGGCCATCCCTGCAGTCCCGCAGAGAGCGGTCCTCCTTAACCTTCTTCTACAAGATACACTCCGGTACAGTGTCTCTTGATAAAGACAAATACCTTACCCCGGCACCCAACCTAAGGCGAACTCGGGCATCGCATGAATCACAGTAACAAGATAATTTGCCTATAGTGATGCCATGAAAAACTCATTTTTCCCCAGAACTATTCCGGTTTGGAATAGTCTCCCTTCTTCAGTGGTCTCATCTAAGACCATTGAGTAATTTAAGGCTTCTATTTAATCATAGGCCCAGAGGCATGCGTTTAAGTATGCCTCTATCTATATCTTGTAAATAGTTTTAATGGCCCACCTCAAATGTTTTTTCCCTTGACTAAATTCTAAATTTAGCCACCCACCCCACACCTGAGGTGATGATCAGAAATTGATCGACTCAGTATCAGAAGATAAATGAACACTTTGTACAGGATTTTAGATGCGACCTATACAATTGATACAACCGAACCCTTTTTGAAACACGTTAGCGACATACCACAGGACAAACACGTGACTACAAACACGTCAGAGGATAGTATGATCATGCAAGAGGAAAGAATAGCACCCTCCACGAGTCCACGTGCACGGTGAACAAACGCATGTGAAGCTGCTCGTTTTTAGGCAGACATGTCGCCAGAGGGTAATATGATCATGCCACATGGCACATTATCACCCACCGCGTGACCTGCTCTGGACCATTCAAAATCCACACTCAGTCAATGAATATTAATGAGGTAAAATAAATTCACTTGTTATGACACCGATGATGATGAGTTTCTGTGAATTATGAAATGGTTAGCATCTGCAAAATTGCAGTATATTGCGGGGAATTATCTTGATTTTTATTTCATAAATTACAAAACTATTTTAACAGAAGAATATTCCATAAAAAGTTAAAGGAAAGAAATAAGCAGGAACAGGCACGATCAGAACCAGTCCCACCCTAACACCCAGTTGGGAAACGACCACAATTATAAAAAGGTGCGATACATAGATAACAGGTAAGTCGAATGAGCAGCTATTTCCTGAGTAAAACTCGCTTTCTATCGACGATGTTAAAATCGGGACCTACAGCTATCACGAATCACATTTTGACCTATCTTAAACACCAATGAGGGTAACATCTCTTACTCACTGGAGTTAGACGTCAAGCTAGGCATTTCTACTTAGCTAAGCAATTCTGCTTCTTAGACGCAGACTGTCTAGTGGTGGGGGAAAGCCAGGGCAGTTCTCGACGTTCGGTCGGGAAATACCCTGTGAAACCACCGCGCCCGAAAGGTGACAGTCAAACCATTGGTATGTACCGATGCAGGAACCATTGATAGTTTTTTCAATAATTGATAGTTTTTACTGGCGTCGCCAGTGGGATTCGAACCTGCACGGCAGAGGTACATAGCTAGTCAGAAGCAAAACGCGCTACCGACTGAGCTATCCAGACGCCCCAGAGAGAACTAACTTCTTGTCGAGGGCGCCCTAGCTTGGATAGAAATTGTGTCAAAATTCAACCAAGATGATGTTTCCGTGGCAATGTTTGGCTTGTTTATTGAAAACACACCGTAATCCGAGTGAGCAGCTATTCCCGATATGCAGCCACTCAGTTACCCGAACTTACCTAAAATATGAAAACGTACATAAGGCTCAAACAGCACAGCACGTAGACTCCAACAAATAAATAACAAATAATAAGAAACACAACAGAAGTATCGCCTTGCAACGATCAGTAATATAAAACGTATTTTTGTTAACCGAAAACAAAAAGCATTCCTTCCTATAAGTTTCTTAAATTTGTAAACCGAGTCACCATAAAATACGGTTCCGAAAGTCCCTCACGTAAAAGCGTCTTTAGCCCAACATTAAATTGTCTGCGATAAAATTTAGAAAATGTTTTTCGAAGTTTATGATACCGATAGCCCTGCTGGAGAAGTTTTGGCAATTTACAGACTCTAGCAAGCCTAATAAGCTGCGAAATGTATACACCATACAAAGCACGTCGAGGAACGTCACCGTCCAAAAACGAAAATTTACTATATCAAAATCAAAGTCATGGCGTTTATCATAAATTTTAGAAGAAACAAATTATCCATTTGCAATAGAAAGATTTAAATCGAAAATGGGGGCTTCTGTATCTGTGGTGTTGGCTTTATTCAGCTGTAGTTCATGTGCGTAAATTTGATTGACCATGCCTTCAAAATTAGGATTGTCAATGTTCAAAAGGTCATCAGGGTCAAATTAAAGGCCTCGATAACATCAGGTTGATTGTCATGGTTAAAAGAATCCATGAAATCTCTTTCGTAGCAGTATAAAAATAAATCAGCTACGAGAGGCGCGCAATTTGTACCCACCGGTTTTCCAAAAAGTGACTGGAGGTTAAAATCTAGAACACCTTCAAAACTGGCTTTTTTGTGGTATAGTTTTCTAAAAGTCCATATCTTAACAACCACTCATCAGAAAGCATTGATACTTGGGCCATTGATACCCTGTAGGGTTGGCTTTCATTCCATTGCATCAGATCTCTGGGTTCATTCCAGAGGGTGGGGCTAGAGGTTAAAATGTAGAACATTATTAATAATGGCTTTTCTGTGGTATAGTATTCTATAAGTCTATATCTTGGAAACCTTTTATCAGAGGGATTTCGTACTTGGACCATAGGTACCCTGTAGGGTTGAGTTTCTTTTTTTTGGCATCTGATCCCCTGGTCCTTGCATGGCGGTGGGGCTAGAGGTTAAAAACTAAAACACTGTAAAATGGGATGTACTGCTGTGTCACTTTAACAAAGAGTCATATCTTGACATTAACTTATCATAAAGCATTCATACTTCATACTATTTAGGTTCCATGACATCAGACCTCTGGGTCCAAGTCAGGGGGTGAGGCTAGAGGTCAAAATCTAGAATATTTTCTTTTTCTTAATAGAAAAAACTTAGGAAGATGCTTGGTCATCCATCTTTCAACTTAGTGACACTGACTTGTGTGTCATGAAGGTTTCTGTGGGTTGACCTACTTTCCATGGTCCAGTGATTTTGTCTTATTTCTTGACATTAACATATTTTCATACTTCTTTCACATTATGAATGAGACCAGACCTTTGACCCCAATATACTAATGGGTCACTTTGACCTAATTTCGTGGTTCAGTGATTTTGCCTTATATCTTTTTACTCAATAAGTATATTTTCGTAATTCTTTCAGATTATGAGTGAGCTTGACAAGACCTTTGACCCCAAAATACTTATAGGTCAATATGTGACATAATCTCATGGTTCAGTGATTTTGCCTTATATCTTGACACTCAGTGTATTTTCATACGTCTTTCACATTATGAGTAAGTATGACTAGACCTTTGACCCTAAAGTACTAATAGGTCAGTATGACCTTATTTCATGATTCAGTGCTTTTGACTTGTATCTCGGCACTCGGTGTATGGACATTCTTCATTTACAATATGATTGAAACTTTTAAACCTTCTGTAGTTATAGTTAACTGTCATGGTTCAGTGATTTTGCTGTATAGCATCAAGGCCAAAAGATGTATGAGCATAATGCTTTGGGTTACAGGTCGAGTTTGGCACTGTTTGACAAAGGTCAGAAGCAGTCGAGCACGCTGTCCTGCGACAGCTCATATTATAGTTGCAAGTTAACAACACTGAAAATTCTGAATTAAGAAGCCTGCATCCTTCACATTTATTATCTAAAATTTTTCGATAGTAGATTGACGTTTATTCTATGGTTTAATCTATTTCATTTTGTTGTTTATTTGAGAAAATGAAGTTTGTTAGTTAGAGATACATGTATACATTGAGTTTGTGTTTTGGTTATATTTTGTTCATATGTAGTGTGTCACGTTGATAATCAGATTGGAATGTACCAACCATCAAGATTCAAAATGCTATAGAAATTGCGAACATGTCTGAAGGCTGATGAAATTTCACAAAAATGAAGCCTGAATGATCTAGAATTGTGGTGGTATGCCAAAATGTGTTTGTTTTTTTTCTTCATTTTTACTTCAGAGTTTGCACCTTATTTTAGATCGAGTGACAAGTCAGTGTCACAAAGTTCAAAGATGAATGACCAACCATCTTCCTAAGTATTTTTTTTATTTAGAAATTTACCTATAACCCACCCCCAACTTCAACCCAGTGGTCCAATATTATGAAACCTACTAAAGTATATGAATGTTTTTTGATGATATATATGGACTCTTTTAAAATGTTACTCAGTAGTATACGTACACCCATTTTTACAGTATTCTAGCTTTTAACCTCTAGCCCCAAAACCCAGGCATGGACCAAGGATCTGATGCCATGAAATGAAATGCAACCATACAGGGTACCAACATCTAAACTATGAATGTTGTCTTATAATCGGTTGTCAATATAAAGACTTCTATTATACAGCCATTATTAATGGTATTCTAGATTTAACCTCTAGCCCACCCTCTGGCCTGGACCCAGGGACCTGATGCCATGGAATGAAAGCTAATCCTACACGGTATCTATGGTCCAAGTATGAATGCTTTTTGATGAGTTTTTGTCGTTGTCAGGATATGGACTTCTAGAAAACTATACCACAAGAGTTACATGCACAGGAACGAGAACAAGCATGGCCGAGGCGACTATAATAGCTCAATAGACTCAAGCTAAAAATTGTCAACTGGGATGTTAACAGTTTAAGAAACAAAGACATTTTCATGTGGAGGAGCACCATTAAGGAAGTGGAACAAAATATACATGTACATTAATTGGTAATGTGTTAATCAGATGCTTTTCATTCCTAGGCTCTTAACACATAATTCACAGCTTGGTTTGGAGACAGTTCCACAAGAATCTTCACCCTATCATGATGTTTGTAATCGGAGAAGTCTTTTTCCTGGCATCTAATCTATATTGTCAAGCACAACTTTCAAGTTTGAGAATGAGTCATAGCCCTCCGCTATATCACTGTCTGAGCTTTGCATTTCAAACAGTAACTCAAGACATATAGAAAATTTATACACATACTGAAAACACTGGATATGTGACTAAAACTAATGTCAAAGGACTGAGCCAGATTCTGA
The DNA here is from genome assembly GCA_964017185.1 of Rugalucina vietnamica. NCBI lineage: Eukaryota > Metazoa > Mollusca > Bivalvia > Lucinida > Lucinidae > Rugalucina > Rugalucina vietnamica. The sequence goes on from OZ024879.1 coordinate 42,833,709, forward strand.
TTTAAGTTTCCAATAAAGAAACATTTCTTCTTCAAAAGAGAATTTACGAGCTGGTATCTTCATCAGAGTACTACCAGCTGCACTGTCACTAATGTTAGCTGTGGCACCTCCAGTATTTAAGATTACAGGTTTGAGGTACAGTTCAGTCGTCGCGATACTTTGAGCGATCGCGCAGTCGCGCGATGTTGCGTGTAAGGGGTTATCTTTACTCCCAATGCCCTCGCGCGTGATTCACGAGTCACTCACAAATGCGCATAACTATTTTTCTAACATGCGCGACGTAAATGAGATTGCGAGACGACTCGCCAGATGCAATTTAAGATCGATATAAAAGTTCAGTCTATTTATTTACATGTATAAATTTTGCTCTGGTTTAGAAACATTGTTTACTTTGTTTATGTTAGACTGATTACCATAATTACTAATCCGTTATTGCCCTGACCTGAAAAGAAGAGCGGTGTTAAACATTTGTTTAAGTTAAAAAAAGTTATCCAAATCATTGCTTTGTTCTTAAATTGTTCCATCGACATCAATCATAATCAGACACTAAATGTGTGCGATTAAGATTAATTATGCTGATTGATAATTTGACTGCATAACACCCTATATAATTAATCGGATAGATCGATCGATAGAATCTATCTATCTAATAGATAAGAACGAACGGACGGACGGGTGGATTGATGGATGATTTCTATAAAAAATACTTTTTTTTATCTTATTTCCCCAAATAAACAAAATGTATCAGTGGTAGACTACATAAAGCTTAAAAGAAACCGGTATTTCAATGCACATGCAAATGTAGCATGACGTCTAACTGCGTCAAAATTTGTAGTCATCAACATCATATTTTACAACTTGCATGTCACTCACGGTGTTAACGATTGTAGGCATCTGAAATTGACGTTTTCAGTGTATGGACATGATGGATTTGCCTATAACAGACAACGCCTAAATTCATTTATTCAATTTTTACAACATACATGTAAATATGCATAGTGGCATCCCATGTAAGAATCTTCACTGTAACACGTGAAGTGCGTCATGTAGTTGTATGTATTGTACAACGTCAGCTACATGTATTCAATCAGTATCTTTAGTTAACACGTGCAACAACGTGTTCCCTTTATGTTTAATTTCTCGATGTTGCACGAGCTTGTTTTCTAAATGTCAGGTATTGATGACAGTACAGCTTACTCCATGAGCTTGCAGTATCATTTAAGACACTATAAACTGCATTTTTGTGCATTCTGATCCACGTTTATGTATCACTTTTATACCATCATTCATGCATGCACAATTCAAATCACGAATGCAACATATCCCGGATTATGTACATATAGCAAGGTTTACATTACTCGAAAGTGCTTAAACATGACCTGTAGAGATACCATATGTATGTACATGGCCTTAACTTCTTTCGTATCAAACACCGATATGCAATAATGCACATGCTCAATCTGTTAAAAAGCTTTGGGACTCAGTAATATTTACATGTATACATGTTTATGTAGCAACTGACTGCGGATGCAGATCAGGCCGATCGTGCACAATGAATGTATGCTACATGTACATCCATGCGCGATGCGCGACAAACTAAAAGAACTTTGCGCGAAGGGTTGAGCAACTCGCAAATGTATTAGTAAAAACTCGCGAGTCACACGTGAGTCACTCGCCAAACGTTTTTAGAAGGGATTAATTTTTTTTGCGATGCGCGATCGCTTAAAGTCTAGCGACACCTGTACTGTAATCATAATCAATCATGATTGGGCACAGCTGAGTTTAACAAAAAAGTAAGTCTTCTTTTGGGGCGACCAGCTTGCATGTTTTCACCGACACTGTCACTTCGCTTCCTCTTCTGGGAGCATGACTGCTTCATAGGTGAAAGTGTGTCATATCCTGAAATAGTATATACAAGACATCTTGATGCAACACTGCATAACATGTGACTAAAACGAATCTGGTGATATGAGACTTGATTGATCAAGCAACAACTGACAGTAAAACAAGTACATGTAACTCTTTGGTGTCAGTTGTAGCCCAATTAATTCAGCTTCTAATCATCGCACACCATTGCGTCATGTGACATGATTCTGCATCAATATAATGCAAGTAAGAAATTTGGCTGCATCACAGGTTAATAGAGTGAGCTACAGCTGAACTGACCAGTACTTTTGTTTTGGCTCAAATACTTATTAATCTGAAAATTCAGCCATTTTTACAATATTTTTTGCACATTTTGAGACTACAATTCTGCTAGGAAATTATTTCATTTAAATTAAACGTAGAAAAAAAGAAAATATAAGTAAAATACCATAACCAGATACTTGAATGCACATTGAAGAATGATTCAATAGCTTATTGCATATAAAAAATAAAAAAAATAATAATATTTGGGCCACATCATAGGAAAGCCGGATTTTGCCTATCCGAAAACAAAAGCACATATCAGCTGTGCAGTAACTGCACAGATGATCAGCACCTTTTTTCACTACATGGATAGTACAATTCCTTTTCTTCTTACATATGAATTTTAAAGCCTCTTGCCTTTTTCTGTGACTTTACAGACCGGTTAAGGCCAAACTTGGTTGAAAACCCTGAAGACTGTTTTCCTCACGGCGCGGCTCATTTATGCATAAACTCAAATAAAGCCCCCGCCCATTGGGGACTAAAGAAATAGATAGACTGCTTTTGCATCCATTGAAAGCTTATAGGCTACTGACTGACTATCAGGTTTCTGGTGAAACACTCTGGTCTGAGCCTGCCCAAGAAAAGTGGCTCAAGTCATCCATACATATAAGACTTAATGGCTTACTTGGGTGTTTGTATGTAAAGCACTTTTCGGATGTCGTTACATCCTAATTTCGGATAGATGTCTCATAAAATGGCTGCAACATCTTGACATGACCTCTGCTCTTGACTGGGACGTTCAGCATCAATTCACACAAGCAAATTACGTTTTACAAGTTTATTCAATCAGAGAACTGTTGGTTAACCAAATCTTGTTTGGAGCCTATAAAAGTATGGTCATGCTTTTTGTGGTCATGAGATCCAACAATTTAGACTGAAATTTGTGCAAGTGATGGTACAGTTTTTAAAATAATTATACATGATGGCTCACCTGCTTTCCTGGCACTATGGGTCATACAGGGTGTTTTCTTGTTTCTAGGGAAAATACTTGGTACAAATACTGGTTGATCTGAAAAGACAACCTTTTCCCCTGAAATTTAAAACCAAGATACATGAAATGACTACTTGGGATTTATGTTGAATGTTTATCATTTACTATTAATCAATTTATTAATTTTAGTATTATCACTATTGTTATCAATTTGTTTACTGTGTGTTTGAACAAGGGGGGGGGGGGACTAACAACTGCAACATGATGGTGTTATTGCTGTAAGGCCAAATAAAAATATGTGTGTTTCAGGTTACCTGACATAACCTAGGATTTTACACCCTACCTTTTTTTTTTCTTCAAATTACAGAAAATATTTGGCGGCCCCCATGGCCGAGCGGTTAAGAGCGCTGTTTCTTAATCACTCGATCATCTCACCGCTGTGTCTGGTGTGGGTTCGAGCCCCGCTCTGGCCACATGTGAGACAAGCCAAGTTCTGCTTGCGGGTGTGCCAGGTGGTTTTTCTCGGGGTTCTCCCGTTTTCGCCCCACCTACTGATTGGCCCGTCTCATATGAGCTGAAATAATCTTGAAAGGGACGTTAAACTGAATTAAGAAAAAAAAACAAACAAAAAAAAAAAAAAAAAAAAAAAAAAAAAAAAACAGAAAATATTAAAATCAGCTAAACTGAATCAAAATGTTAATTAGAAAAAAAAATGAAAGGACTCAGTATAATATGGACTTCTTGTTTTATACTTGCAGATTGAAAAAAGCATACTAAAACAATATTAGTAGTCTTAGAAACAACAATTTTATGGAAATTTTTGTTTGTTGCACTCATCTACAAAGAAGTTTTCGTGAAAAAATGTAAAAAAAATCCCTACATACCTACACTATTTTTTTTCAGGATGTAACCTAAACCATACATATTATTTATTTGGCCTAATCAACCACAGGTTAGACCAGAGAAAGTTTGATTCTCAACCAAATTCTTTAAAGTTCTGGGGTGCACCAGGAAAATATGTCCATGAAATGTATACCTCCTTACCCCTCTGAACCGCCACTTTTATATAGAAAAACTGGGATTTGCAGGGGTATACCTATTTGTCTTATTTTTGCTCAAAACATAGATTGTGTTACTGGAAATTTCCATTTTTGGGCAGTTCTAACATGTACCCACAATCTGTGTTTTGAGCAAAAATAAGAAAATATCAAAATTTTTCAGCTGAAATTTTTCCAATTTTTAAAGTTAAAAAAATCTCCGTTTATTGCACGGCCATGTTTTCGTAATGAAAGACACAAAGGCAATTAAGTAACTGAAATATAATGAGCCGACTCAGGAGAAAAACATCAATCTGCTTAAGGGAAACCAAACACGCAGATCAGGTTTGCAGAAAACTTTGTTTTCGCTATAAGGATAGTACATTTCCTCTTCTTCTTAAATCAGATATTTCAAGCTTCAACTTCTTTTCTGTGACTGTACAGGTCGGTTTGTGTCGGACCTGTTCCGAAACCACATTGTTGGTTTTCCCACGAGACGGCTCATATTTTACATTATCTTGACCTTTATATTATTTTTTTTTTTCTTTTCTGACCAAAATAATAAAAAAAAGTTTGGAGGATTTCGAACAGCGGCAGGTGGGAATAAGAATCTAAAAATCATTTTCTATGGCCTTAAATAATTTGACATGACTATGAAATAATTTTAAATAATGCGCACAATAACTGTCACATAAAAAGAGGGAAGCGCAGCTGCTAAGTTGTACAGCGTCAGACTCCAGAGCAAGCGGTCCAGGCCTAGAACCATACAAGGGCCCTGTAGTGTCCTAGAGTTAGACATTTTTAAAAGCTCCTCAAAGAATTAGTCAACTACATGTCCTACATAAACTTGCCGCTTTATGTCAACATGACAGAAAAATTGTTGACGGGGACTTACGGATTAGGCAACACAAATGGTTGAATTTGAGCCCGATTCCATTTTTTTTTCAGTGAAGAGTAGATGGTGGACCCCAGCCTGTTTTAGCTTATGCAGAATAATATGCCTCTGCCATATCTGTGGATGCCCCTACACATATCTTAAAGACACATTTTGCATTGCATAACACCCTAATGACCTTCAGCAGACAACTGATAAGAAATCACAGGACATGCAAGGGTGGCTTTTCAGGTAGAGGCCATGAAAGGGAAACTAAAGTCAATACCTGTGAAATATGTATTGTATAACAGAGATTGTATTTTTATCTATGATTATTGTCATCATTTTGGTAATTCAGATGATCTGTCCCTTTGGGTCTAATTCAGAAATAAAGAATATTGCAAATTTATTTATTTATTTATTTATTCATTTATTTATTTATTCAACAAAGCATTTTCATTGAATAATTGGAACACACTTGAAAGTCTTGTGTATATTAGCAGTAATCACATTTAGATGGTTCCTTAATCCAGTTTGTCCACTTTGCTTATTACATGGATGAATGTTGCATGAATAATTGAAAAGGAAAACTGTCATAAAACCAATTTACATTGAAACAAGGATTTTCACACGTTTTGACAGATACTAAACAAACACAGACTTAGTGGAAGAGTACATGAAATTATGTTGAATTATTGAAGGTGTGAAAAACAGATGACCACTTCATCAATGTAATACACTTTGATGACACTTCATTCATTTCTAGTTAGACCTTTAGAGTGCCAAGTCTCTCTGAGATTTATGACACAAATGTTTGGATATCATTCTAGTGATGCAAAAACGGAACCTATATGTGCAGTGTGACATGACACATTTATTTCTATTTGGAATATGGATATTATTATAATAATAACAATTATTCTGATCATTCCGAAACTTTTGTTCAGTTAAATCTTTTTTAAAAAGTATATCAGTAATCAATGAACTGTTGAGAAAATGATCAATGGTGCAGGCCTGCTCTTCCTGACATTCCGAAGCGGCCCCCGTGGCGGAGCCAAAAAAAATGAATTTCAGAAAATTATATGATTTTAAATAAAAAAAAAAAAAAAAAAAAAAATGAACATCAGAATAGAAACTATAAGAAAATAAAACATGTTCTAAAATTTCATTTTAGACACTTCTCAATTATATTAAAGTTCCCTTCAAGTGGCCCCCTCAAGGCAGAGACCAATGGCCCCATAATCACTTAGATAAGACAAGCCTTTGATGTGCGCTATGCCTCCTGGGCTGTTTATTAGGGGTCATTAGACCAGGCCACCCCAGGTAAAGAAGCAGCAAAATGTGTCTTTAACTGTCTGCTGAAGCAATTTAAATAATTTAATTAAAAAATTCAACAAGTCACACATTTCCCAATAACCAGACAGCAAATCAGTTTGAATTCAAATTCAGGGCGAATTCTACATATTTCTGTGAAATGTCATGTCATAATGAACATACATGTAGCAATAGAAATCAGCTTTGATTTTTCGTCAAAATAGCTTCTCTCCGTTCAGGAATCAATTTTCCGGCCCTGTTCTTCTTACAGTTCTTGGGTTTTCTGGAATGTGAAAATAAAGACCATGTTCAACATACGTTTTATCACCATTCAACTTTATCTAATACACAGACCAAAAGACGGCGGGATACCCAGGGGGAATTGGACAATTTTGAAAATTTGAGGTCTAATTCCCCAGGAATTCCCCACCCATAGATTGAAATTTGGTATCCAAAATTCCCAGGGCTGGCTGTCAATTTTGCTATATGTTCTATATAGTTTTTTCGTAAAGCATCTAATTCGCCACCCCTAGATAATGATGCTCTATTTAATTCTCAGGGGTTGGGATTTATTTGTTGTCTAATTCCCCCTGTACGTCCGCCTTCCCCCCTTGATAGGTGAATTACACACAAACTGATTAAATGTGCACTTATAAATTAAAAAAAAAAATACCTACAAATTCTACACAAAAAGCTTTCTAGTGATTTTTATCAAAAAATCTAGCTAGGATATTAACGCTCGTTTCAGCATAGGCTTTCATACCTGACCCTGAAAGATTGCAAGCCTTCTAGAAAAACTTTAACTTGTCCTGTCGATTACCGATTTTTCAGGGATGATTGTGAACATATCAATTTCCGGCATTCATTTCCACCCTCATTTTCGTGTTTCTCATATGCTAATTGTCTTAAAATTCAAAATGCCGTCGAATGCCGCCTCACAGTTTGTTAACAATTTCGATTTTCTTACCGTCTCCATACAAAAACAATGGGAATGCCGCCATGTTTTGTCGTCCACTGGAGGCCTCCATTATTCGTGTGTGCCAGGCGTCAAGAACGGTTGCCCGTATGTTGACGACGGGAACCAGGCTATACCTTACATAGAACTCTACTAATCAGTGAAGACCAGCCATTCCGACAATGGTGCGTTTTCTGCGGAACTCTTGGAAAAGTCCAAGATACATATGAAACAGAATCTGTCAAAGGATAGAATTTATGTCGATTGAGATATTACATATCTTCCGAACGACAGATATGGCTGTATTCTATCACAATAAAACCTTGTTAAAAGTAGCTTTCGGACAGCCAATATCTGTCGATCAACAGATACACGTAGGTTTATCTGTTGATCGACAGAAATTCTGTTGTTTACAGAAATTCTGCCAAACGAGGGATTTCTTGGACCTGATAAAAGTGGGGTTTACATGGGTATATTTTGCACGGACATGTTATCCTGATATTACACCACCCAACACACAAAGTAAATCAATCAAATCAAACTGTACACGTACTTCTGTCAACAATCTGATTTAGAAAGTTCATCAACAAGAGCACCATCATACAGTTTACATGTACAAGTGCTGAACTGATCAGCCTGATCAACTGGTATTTTCCTGCGTATTGTAACATGCACTGTTGAAAACCCATGGAATGCAGTCAGTGTGGCAAATCACATATGTGCATTTAAAGCTTATGAAACGAACAATTACTGTATCTGTCCATTAAATCATTGAAAGAATGCATATCTTCAGCTCTGCCTAGACTCAAATGCTGAGAGTCTCCCAATTCTCTAATAATTCTGAACATTTATCTACAGACATGCTGATTCAAGCTATGTCAAGGAGTATTAAACTTAAGCAGGAACTAATTTGAATGACCATTGACGGTTTTACAGATGTGAAAGAAAGGTAAAGATAATTAATATTTTTACAGTCTTTCAGAACCTCAAAGTCTTCATTTACAAGGTTCATACAACCTGATAAGTTCAATACTTCCAAGTTAGGTAGATACTTAACAAAACACAATGTTGACAGTTTACATTCACACAGATCTAAGCAATATAGATTGGTTTTATTACTTAGGCGGTTGGTCAGCATGAAGTCCATATACGCAACATTACAGCTGTATGTTGCAAACGGGATTTCAAATTCACGGAAACTATCACTATGACTGAGTATTCTATCCAGGTGCCTTTCTTCGATTATAATTTGGCTATCAAATGAAAAATGGTGCCATAAAGATGAATTACTATCTATTATATACTATCTATTATACAGCATAGTTTTCTACATGTTCTGTTTACATTTTGAAGGAGATTCTTCAGCTCTATTTTTTTCAAAATATCCACAAGTATCATTTCTGGTAAATCAGTCAAGCTCGTGACTCTGAAAAAAAAGGATAGAAACACTTTCATCATGTTTTAACCTGACACGGTATAAAATCTTAAAATGTTCAAATGTCTTTTAAGCCATGAGATAAACATGTATATGTACTTAACAGCAAAATAAACACATATATTTCCAACGCAATAGAAGGAATAAAAGGAATAGTCAGAATTTGCACCCTATTGCATGCCCTTACAGTTCAACATGTAAAAATGGAAAATGGCATAAAACATTAAAAATCTTCAACGATAATTCAGATGATGCTTTGAAATTGACTGGTTTTTATGACATTCAAATAAAAGCAAAGAAATCGAGTTTTGCATGAGTAAACGCTCTTGTAATTTCCATAAAAATTTCTAAAAAAGATCTTAGAAACTGCCTCAGGAAGTGTTTGTATTTGCGCAGGGAAACAAACTTTAAGGTGTCAATTAAACCACAGATTACCTGTGACTTTTGAATTTGACCCTACCTGAATACATGCATGAATAAGCGCAGAACAGTTTTTGAAAATTTTGTTGAAAGACATACAACACATGTGGTGAATACATTCCATATAATTTGTTTATAAGGGCACATCACCACTCATACAAATATACCCTAGAAATAAAAAGATGAGTTTTAATTGTTGTTAAGTATATTTACACAAACAAATTAACAGAATAAGAGCTGTTCCATGACAGCGTAGCTCGACTGCATTTGACAGCGAACCCTATAGGGTACCAATGGTCCAAGTATGAATGCTCTCTGGTGAGTGGTTGCCAAGATATAGACTAAGACTTCTAGAAACTGTATCGCAGAAAAGCTGGACCAAGGGGCATGATCTCATGGAATGAATTTCAACCCTACAGGGTACCTATGGTCCAAGTATGAATCCATTCCTGTTAGTGCTTGTCAAGATATGGAATTCTAGAAAACTATACCGCAGTCAGTAGAACGCTGACAGGAACGGAACGCGGACGACCGGGGTGACTACAATAGTTCTATCGAGCTAAAAAGAACAGTTCCTTGGAATAATTCTATCCAACAACATTTTAACACTACTGTCCAGAATTGTTTGATTTATTAATTGATTGTTCATACAAGTTAAAAAAGCGATCAAATCTTTGTATTCTTTCTGAGTGCCGGGACTTCAATTCTTCCATTAGTGTGTCGTTTTGCTTTTCTAACTTTTCAATTACTTGTAGCTTCTGATTTGGTGACTTTGACTTAAGATTAAATGTAACATGCTTAGAATCATGTTTTACATGTTTACTTTTGAGCTTTGTTACAATGTCAATTGCTCCGTTTTTTTTTTTCAGAACCGCCATTGTGGCCTCCTGAAAGAGCATACATTCACATCCTGTTTATCATGAAATTTCACGACACGGAGTGTTTTTGTCCAATTAACCACCTAAGTTTTCATTTTATTGCCTCTTTCTGGAGACAGGTGGCCCCCGTGGCCGAGTGGTTAAGAGTGCTACTTCTTAATCACTCGATCATCTCACCGCTGTGTCTGGTGTGGGTTCGAGCCCCGCTCTGGCCACATGGGACAAACTAAATTCTGCTTGCGGGTGTGCCAGGTGGTTTTTCTCGGGGTTCTCCCGTTTTCGCCCCACCTACTGATTGGCCCGTCTCCTATGAGCTGAAATAATCTTGAAAGGGACGTAAAACTGAATTCTGATGACCCTCAAAGTTCCGATGGCACATGTTTGCAACAGTTCAAGCTGTGTGAAAAGTCTATGTGATGTGTAGTAATTATCTTTAAATACTTTGTAACAAGCTCCCTAAAGACCGCACTTGGCCTTAAGACCTAATACAATCTTTATACGAGGTATGGCAGGAAAGTTCGTAGACACTTCAGCTATCAGAAAAAGTAACGCGTTTTTGAAGAAGCGTTTTGCATAATTTCAAGCAGCAATATCTTATGAGTATATTTCAGAAATTTTGTACAATTTGAAGTAAGAACACGCTCGGTATGACCACTTTTCTGCTTGATGGTAGGGCCGTGCGGGGCAGGTGTCAAAACGTGATAAAATGTGACGATTTTCACATTCTGTTTTTGCTTGTGAAACGGCATGGAAGTGTGCTGTAACCTTAAAATATTTTGATCCTGAAAGAATGTTCAATCAGCAACGCTTTCTGAATGTTTGGGCCTTGGCGGCAGTACAGTGTGATATCTGTGAATAAAATTTCAGTGTGCTGTAACCTTAAAATATTTTGATCCTGAAAGAATGTTCAATCAGCAACGCTTTCTGAATGTTTGGGCCTTGGCGGCAGTACAGTGTGATATCTGTGGATAAAATTTCAGATGCAGTCCGAAAAAATTTGTTTGAAAAAATGGCGTAATTTTGACGTCGGAGAACAGCCGATAACCATAAAATTGTGTTTTTGTTATGGAAATGGCCAACAAACACGATGGAAATGATATAAACAACAACATAAAAGCTGTCAGCTTGTCTCTCACTAGTTTACAAGTGGCAGAGTTGATTTTTGGATGCTCGATAGATCATCTAAGATGATAAACGGCGGCGGAAGGGCACTCGCCTTACATTCTCAGCGAATGAAAATGGTTTCATATGTTCAACCGGTCATCAGAGAACCTGAGGACAGTTGGCGCAGATCTGCATTTGACAGCTTGATACACATAATAAAATTGTACCAATATCCAAGGACCCTATGTGGAATAACTCTGAAACATCGGTTAAACTTGTTACAAATACATGAAGCAATAACAGCAATAAACTTCAAGTAACGTCACTGAGACGTTGACCCTTGCCCCGCTCCCGGTTAGGGAGTTGCACATAAAAGGCTGTAGAAGATGTCGTGTTGGCCAGATTTTCATAAAATCTCGTCTATTTGCTCATGAAATATTTTTGCATACCCAGATATAATCAGTTTGACGAAATTTCTTTTCCTGTTGAAAATACCAATGGTGTCTACGAACTTTCCTGCCATACCTCGTAGTCTGGGTAAGATTATAGCTGGCCTCCGTCCATTGGGACCTAAAGAAATAAATTGTGCCTCCAGGCAAAGCTTTGTCGCTACTGACTGACCATCTGATTACTGGTTCAACGCTCAGGGCTGAGCCTGCCCAGGAAAAGTGGTTCATGTCAAACTGTCCATAAATTTACTCCTTGTTGGTTGGTTATATTCAAAGCACTTTTTGGAAAAGTCCCATAAAATTGAGGCAGCGCCCCGACCTGACGATTAGCTGTTGACTGAGACGTTAAGCAATAAGCGTCAAAAGTCAGCTGCATTCTTTCCTGCGTACACGTCATATCTAAAACAGAAGCCTGAACGGGCCTTGCTCACATGGAACAGCTTTATACCAAATTTATATGTTTTAGCTGGATTATACACCCTGAACTTGAGTCTGCCTTTCCAGGTCTTCCCAACACTATGTGGTCCATTCAGCATCGGGAGATTGAAGTGATCTCATGAGCCACCTGTGCAATGAGAGTCCTCCCAACACAAGGTGTTCCATACAGCTTCAGGTGATCGAAGTGGCGAATACATCTCAGGATCCACCTGTAGCGAACATCATCAACATGGCACACCAGGCCAGTACCACTGGTGCCAAATGTTGTCCCAGTTTCACCCTTGCCTCGTCGAGGAGTCGCAGAAAACATCAAAGTTGAGTTGATCTAAATGATACATACTAGATTTTTTGCACTAAATTCAATGGTTTAAGACATGACATTATAGAGATAAGTAATGCATATCCAGATTTTAAGGTTAATCATAGACGTTTAAGCATATTTTCTTTAAATATATTTAAACCAGCACACTATCTTTGATGCACTGAAACTTCGCGTATTATGATGTTTTTGTTCGGATATGAAAGGACCTTTTTCAAGATTAATATGGATTTATCCTTCACCCGCTTAAAACAAACCAAACCTGCTGAACCTCATCTCCTACAAATTGTGTACAGGAAAGACTGAACATTCTGTCCCAAACAATTTTGTGTTTATTTACAGTTTCATTTTTATAGTTCCATTACTTTGACCGTGCCTTACGTGATAAAAGTTGTGAAAACAATAGTACTAGAAGGGGGACTTGCTTCATAACTGTAAAGCCATTCCCCATATACATAACTTAAAAATAACTGGAATTGCATACTTCAAATGGACGTGGCTAACCAGCATAACAAAGTGCATGCTGAATATGGCCCCGCCCAATGGCGCCTAAAGAAATAGATGTGCCCAGTAAAAGTGGTTCAAGTCAAACCATCCATATGTATACGCCTTTTGTTGAATGCTTATATTAGAGGCGCTTGTTCAATGGCATGACAATACATGTTCCCGAATCATGTTTATACCTTTCTCCATTTATACTTTGCAGTCCAAATCCAAAAAAGTGGCTTAGTTTTGGTTTTGTTGGCATTTTTGAGTACATTATTCTACCTATGCTCATAATATTTCTGGCATGTGCCCAAACTCGTACGGGTGGATGCCAAGTCTGTAAATGACCTTGGGCCACAGAACAAGGTCAAAGGAGTGCAAAATAGCAAAAATCTGTAAAAATGAAAATAAACATTATTGTATTGGAAAATAATGGACTGATTATAGGTAACTTTTACTCATGACATTCATTGGCATGTGTCCAAAGACATAGAGGTGGATGCCAAGACTGTAAATGCTCCTGAGTGACAGAATTAGGTCAAAAGTCAAATGAGTGCAAAATAACAAACATCCGTTACAATAATCAAGTATTTCTTAAATCAAACATGAACTGACTAAAGGCAACATGTGCTTATTTTATTCATTGACAAGTGTTTAAACTCATACGGGTATATTCCAAGTCTGTAACTGCCTCTGGGTCACATAATTAGGTCAAAAGTCATATGAGTGCAAAAATATCAAAACCTGTTATGATGACTAATAGTCTTCTAGCTACCCCCTCCCCCCAGGGGGAATTTTCTACACTGACTTTGATTTTCTAAAAGTACATTGAAAAAGCTATCAGACCCTGTTTTCTGTCACTTGAAGCGTATGCGTTTTACGCTGTGTTCTATTAAAGTACCCTAAATAATTATTTTTTTTTGCGTTTTTATAATGGGGATACACATAGAAAATTGAAGATATCTCAATTATTTGTAATCCTAGACCATTGAACTTGGTCTCATGTTAAAGCTCAGACATAGCCCTTTTTTCCTATGATGAGTAATGGAAAATATCTAATTTGTATATTCATAAATTTTCATCAAAACTTAAAAAATGAATAAAAAGAAACAATTCAAAATCAATATCCCATAAAAACTAATGTCATGCCTAAACTATCATTGTGGCTTTTTGTTATTGTACCAACAATACTATTTGACAAATTTGTTGATGACTCATGGGCCTAAATAAAAAATATTTCATTTGCATTTTCATGAATATTAATGAAAATGACGAAAATCAAGATATACAAAGGGGAAATCTATTGCAATTTGAAGGGTTTAGGGTGGGATATCTATAGGATGTACCTTGCACCCTTAGAACAAATGACCATGGGTGCCAGTTTGGTCAGAGGATCACTTTATTGTGTGTCACGTAAAATCATAGAATGTTCATCCCCACCTCTAATAAGCAGAGGAAGTAGTGTGGTACACCTATATTACCACATGTTTCTTGGCTACTGATAGACCTTAAGAGAGCAGAATAGGTATCAAATGATTGCTTTGACAATGCTTGATATCCATGTAATAAGATATAAATACCAAACTGAATTCCTGGTGTTCGAATATTAATGAGAACTTTATATATTAGAAAACGATCACAGAAAAATAAAGTATACCAGCACAATTGCTTATATATCGTCAACCAAAAGCCCTAGAGAGCTTAAATTGGTACCAAATGATTGCTAGGACAATGTTCTATAACTCTGTAATAAGATATACGGTATAAAAATGGCTATCTTAATGCTCAATATTAAAGAGAACATCAGATATTAGAAAAAAAAGATAAATGAAGGGGGTCTATCAACAAAATTGCTTATATCTCAGCAACCAAAAAATCTAGAGAGCTGAAAGTTATATCGAATGATTGATATGATGATGGTTTATAATAATGTGATAAGATACAGAAAGAATTTGACTATCTTGTGGTTCAAATCTTGATGAGAACTTACAACATTAGAGAAAAATCACAGAACAATGGAGGGGGTATACCTACAGAAATGTTTATAGCTCAGCAAACAAAACGCCATAGAGAGCAGAAATTGGTATCAAATATTGCTATTACAACATTCTCAAACCACGAAATAAGATATATAAATATTCAGACTTTCGTGTTGTTCGAATATTGATAAAATCTTATAATATTAGAGAACAATCACAGCAAATGGAGGGGTTATACCTACAGAAACGTTTATATCTCAGCAACCAAAAGCCATAGAGAGCAGAAATTGGTATCAAATGATTGCTATGACAATATTCTATAACCATGTAATGCTGTATATAAACAAGCTGACTTCCTTGTTTCTCATATATTTAAGAAAACTTAAGATATAGGAGAAAAATCACTGGCAAACGAAGGGGGTATACCAATAAAATTGCTAATATCTCAGTGACCAAAAGCTCTAGAGAGCTGAAATAGGTATCAAATAATTGCTATAATAATGTTCTATAATAGTGTGATAAAAGGCATAAATAATCTGACTTTCTTGTTGTTGAAACAGAAATGAGAACTTTAAATATTAGATAATAATCTCAGAAAAATAGATGGGTATATCAACGGAAACGTATATATCTCAGCAACCAAAAGTCATATAGAGCTGAAATCGGTATCAAAGGATTGCTATGACAATATTCTATAATCATGTATAAGATATATAAACAAGCTAACTTTCTTGTTTCTCAAATATTTAAGGAAACTTAAAATATAGGAGAAAAATCCTTGGCAAACGAAGGGTGTATACCAATAAAACTGCTAATATCTCAGTGACCAAAAGCTCTAGAGAACTGACATTGGTATCAATTGATTGCTAGTATAATATTCTGTGACTATGTTGTGAGACACACAAACAATCTGACTTTCTTGTTATGCGAATATTGATAAAATCTTAGTGAAAACCCACAGAAAAGTGGATGGGGTATACCAACAAAATGTTTTATTATTTAGCAACCAAAAGTCCTAGAGAGCTGAAATTGATATCAAATGATTGCTATGATAATGTTCTATAAACATGCGATAAGATAAATAAAAAGTTCGACTTTCTTGTTGTTTGAATATTGATGAAAACTTAAAATATTTGATAAAAATCACAGAAAAATAGAGGGGTATACCAACAGAAACGTTAATATCTCAGCAACCATAAGTCCTAGAGATCTGAAATTGGTATCAAATGATTGTTATGACAATAATGTATAAACATGTAATAATATATATGACCAAGCTGACTATGCCGTTGCAAGAAATTAAGAAAAACTTAAGATATAAGAAATTAAGAAAAAACTTAAGATATAAGAGAAAAAACACAGACAAATAAAGGGGAGTGTACCAATAAAATTGACAATATCTCAGCAACTAAAAGCTGCAGAGAGCTGAAATTGTTATCAAATGATTGCTACGATCATATTCTATAAATAAATGATACAAAGTGTACCTAAAAGAACTTAATCCTCATCAGAATACCACAGACACTGATGTTTATAGAGACAAAAGTAAAAGGGCATGAAAATAAACATTTTTTGCACTAAAGTGACCTTTGACCTAAATCTGCATTACTTTGTTGTAACAATTGTAACTGATTACAACATACAAATGCATTAGATGTAATTTGGGGCTTTTTTGTACAATAAAAATGAAAATATTTCATAAGATACTGCTATAATGTTGAAATATCTCAAATTTTGCACTTAGTTGACCTTTGACCTATTTTTGGGACTCTGGGGCATTTTCAGACTTGGCATCCACCCTAGCGTGTATTGTTACACATTAAGGTACACATTAGGCATGGATGCCAAAATGTCCTCAAAAATGCCAACAGAAAAATATTTGAGGGGCTTGGGAGGCCAACTATTATATCATTTCAACTTAATCACATTATCGTTCTGCTAGCTGAATAATGATTAATAACTTTGATAAACTCTTACCATATCTTCTGCTTTTTCCTGGAACTAAATTATGCATTTTACTTTTGTTAGACGCTAATGACCCATTAGGGTTGACGCGTCGTTAAACATCAATCAATCAATCAATTAATATGCCTCTATACAGAGCTTGTATACTAATCACTGGCCATTATTGGTTAACCGCTCGTGTCTGAGCCTGTCCAGAAAAAAAGTGGTTCAAGTCAAACCATCCATATGTATCAGTATTTTTGGATTAGTTGGATGATCATATTTGAAGTCATGGCATCCTCATTTTCCTGACATTACCATAGCTGATGATTGCAACGTTAAGCAACAATGTAAAAATGTGTCTGAGCCTTCCTAGGAACAGTGGGTTCAAGTCAAACTATCTATACATACAAGCTTTAGTGGCTTACTTGGGTGGTTATATATTGGAAAAAAGGTAAAGTAGGCAATGATCAGGAAATGGCGCAATCAGAAAGAAATTCCCACTCCAGAAACCGAGGGGTGGGAAAAAACAAAATGACGTTTCGGATGTCATGGCATTTTTATTTTCGGTTTTAAAATGGAGGCAATTTCCCGACATTACCATTGCTGTTAAGTGGGACGCTAATCATCAATTAAAACAAACACAATTCATGCTGGAATCAATATAGCTGATGTAATTGTAAATATAGCTGATGTAATTGTAAATGAAGACCATTTAGTTGTGAAATTCTCTTTCAATGCTGGTAGAAGATAATTTTTCAAGAATAAGGGCACATAATTGATTTATACATACATGCAAAGATGTCTCCTGAACACTGTCCAGCATTTTGCGACAGAGCCTCGTGATGCCAAACAGTGATACTTTGGACAAAATTTATTTGTCGGTCTGTATAACATAGGCGTGGAATAGTTTTATAGTTATTCATGGTGCATATCCTAGACATGATCAGACTCTGACTCAACAGCATTAGCGATACCGCGATATGACCCATCCCCTTTCTCATTAATATGTTCACTGCTCCTAAAGGGTCTCAGTTTTATCTTTATTATAGAAGATTTATGCAGAACGCTTAGCTGTGTATCTTATGATACATTAGAATTAAGGAGGTACCGATCTGACATTCTTTTCTAGTTTGACGTAATGTCTCTTTCTTCCCTGCCAGGATTTCCTAATCTTTTTATCGAGTTAATATTAAAGATGTTGAAGACCAGTCTGTTGAGAACATCCAACTGGTATATCTTTATCAATCATCTGTGGCCAGGTATTGGGGTTATTGGGGGTGGCTCTTCGAACATGGGTCTAGAGATGCATTGTCCAATGTATATGCTCTTAAAGACCTTCAAACTTAAGGTGTAATGGTGATTTAGTCACTGGCCGTCAAGACGCATGTAAATAGCAACTGTTTGTTCTGATCCATGTGCTTTAGAATCTTGTGAGCTCAGGCTGGTGACTGTTTTATGAAACAGGATATTGCTGCACATTCTGGACCCATGCTCTTTATTTGATTACTGAAATTTTACAACATGTATACACATACACTACTAAACAAAAAGAGTGACATTATAACAAATATATAATCATACGTACACGCCAAAGGATCGGCATATCATTAGCTGTTGTGGGCAATGGGGACGAGGAGAAAAAGATGGCCTGCTTGTGCCTCGAGGCAAAGCTTCTAAACTATTGACCGACCATCTGATTACTGGTTAACCGCTCAAGTCTGAGCCTGCCCAGGAAAAGTGGTTAAGTCAAACCATCCATACGTGTAAGCCATTTAGCCACAATGATACAAGTGTGGGGTAAGGCTCTCCGCCATTCTCAACCAAAGTTGGTCAACAATTGTTACCTCCTGGAAAGTATTTTGCTCTATCGAGAGAAGTGCGTTGTTTAAAACGCATAATTCACAGTAATTACTCTATAGATCTCTGATCCATTTTACACGAACATTTTGGTGCCCGTACCGGACCCGGATTAGAATAGGCCGGTCGCTCCCTCATGCGGAACCGTAAAACCCGGTCAAAAGAGGTGCCACCTGTTTGCCGTGGGTGGATACCCGTAAGCCGGAGAAGAGGATCCTGGAGGTTGAGGGACAGGCCAGAGATCTTCACCTGTCTCAACACGCCTCTTTGGCCTCGGATTCGGTGTAAACGGGAGGCCGTGGAGGCTCGACACGGTCAATCGGCTGCCATGCCTTGCCCTGAGATCTCTTCTTCCTTCTAACTTTTTCAGTATCGAATGATACGCAACCGTGTTCCAAATTTCTTCATTTAATCATCCTTTTCCCTATATCTCAGAAGGCGGTGGTTTAAGGGTCAATCGACGGGCTTGTTTTTCGGTATTTCTGGGTTACTTGGGTCTAGGTTGAGAGGCAGGGTGGGTACAACGTCTGAATGTTATTTCGGTTTTCTTTAATAGACATCTGACTTAATATTCATTTGTTGTTAAAGCTTGGGTAGTCTGAAGTACTTTGGAATCTTGCACGGCGAGTATGACGGGTATGTAGCTTTGGCGCTGGAAACTGGAGAGCCGTTTCCGTATAGTGTCCCCTTGTAGGGCTCCAAGGAGGGTGAAGCGCATAGCCGTCGAGACTTAAAACTGAAAATATGGCTTCCTTAAATAACAAACGACAACGACCGGATTCCGACGATGATATAGACGCTTCGACACTGTTTAGAGCACAAGACACTTTTCCAAAGTTTTTACTCATTGAATCAACTATTAAAGAAACACCAGTTACGTCACTGTCACCATTTGTGATTGAAAAGCAGATAGAAAGCATGATAGGTACGCCAAAATCCGTCAAGAAATTAAAAAATGGAATGTTGCTTGTGGAAACAACACGAAAAATGCAAACGGACATCTTATTGAAAACAAAAAAGTTCTTTAACCTATCAGTAGAAGTGAACCCGCACAAATCTTTGAATTCTTCGAAAGGCATCATCAGAGACAGAAACCTCAAAGGAGAGTCAGAAAAGAACATCCTGGAATATTTAGAAAATCAAGGTGTAACGGCAGTTAAACGTTTTACCGTTAAGAAAGGACAGGAAACCATCAACACCAATACTTTGCTACTTACTTTCAACTCAGTCGTCCCACCAAAAGCAGTCAAAATTTTCTATCAAATTGTACCTGTTGACATATACATACCTAACCCTTTGAGATGTTTTAACTGTCAGAAGTTTGGACACCATGAGGACAAATGCCCAGTTGACCCCGGGTCAGTCTGTGAAAGATGTGGTATGGGAAACCATGACCATCATACAAATCACTGCAAAAACCCCACAAAATGTGTCAACTGTGGCGGAGCACATCTATCACGATCAAATGAATGCGAAACATGGAAGAAGGAAAAAGAAATCATGCGATTGAAGATAACAAAGAACTTGACATATCTTGAAGCTCGAAAACAACTTGAACAGAAGCCTGAATTTAGTTTCTCACATATAGTCAAATCACTTGCTGCCAAACCAGAAACCAAAACAGCTGCTACACAATACAGTGTCGAAGACTGTAAGATTACAGAGAGTTCAAAAGTTCTCATTGCGAGGAAACCAAACAGAAACAATATTTCTCAAAATCAGAACGTAACATCAAGCAAATCTCTGTCAGAACAAGCAAAAGTTAGTTCAAAACCAAATCAACCGAGTACAAACGCAAAACCACATTCTGCATCCAGTAGGGTGCAGAAGGGATCAGATGATCCCGTCCAACAGTATAACAAATTTGGAGCTCTGGCTAATGACGATGCCATGGAGATGGACGAGGTTGCCTCGCGCCCTGGTTCCCGTGGCCATCGTCCTCGGTCACCAATCACAGCTCCAAAGTAGAAGTTTTCAGTCTACATTTAAACGAAAGGTCACGCATTTAAATCTCCTCACTAAATTATTTAATGGGTAGCAAATATAAAATAATACAATGGAACTGTCGAGGTGTAAAACCACGTTTTGAAGAACTACTACTTCTTTTGTCACTACTTAGACCTTCTGTTTTCTGTCTACAAGAAACTTTCCTCAAACCTAATGACACGTTTACTTTGAAAGGCTTTAATGTTTACAATCACATTCACTTGGATTGTCTAAGAGCATCTGGTGGAACCTCTTTACTTGTCCATTCAACATTACCACAACGTCAAATTAAACTTAAAACGGATCTACAAGCGGTAGCTGTTTCCGTTACACTCGAGAAAGAGATAACTTTCTGCTCAATCTATATCCCTCCCTCTTATCTTTTAAGATCTGAACAACTGACTTCTTTACTTGAACAGCTTCCTTCACCCTATATGTTAGTAGGTGACTTCAATGGTCATAATGTGCTTTGGGGTTGTAATGACAATGATCCCAGAGGAGAATTAATCGAGGATTTCATCACGAAAAACGACATTTGTTTGATGAATGATAAATCGAACACTTATCTAGATTCTGGTAAAGGCACTTTCTCATCTCTTGATCTTTCACTCTGTCACCCCTCTCTCTATCTTGACTATGACTGGTCTGTTTGTGAAGATCAACGTGGATCTGACCACTTTCCAATTTTGATTGAAAGCGTTCGGACTCATGATGAAGCCCATAACCCCAAATGGAAATTACATAAAGCAAATTGGGATTTATTTCATACCTTATGTAATGAGTCCCTTACTGATACTACTCTGTCTGATTCTTCTGATCCTATAACTTACTTTACTTCTTCTTTAATAACTATTTCTGAGAAATGTATCCCCAAAACCTCGACAAACCCAAAGAAAAGTAACCCATGGTACAATGACGATTGTAAAGAGGCTATCAAACAACGAAAAGACACTTTGTTGAAGTTCTGCAAGTTCCCAACGCATGAAAATTTAAATACTTATAGGAATTCTAGAGCAAAAGCCCGTCGGACTATAAAGTCTGCAAAACGCAAATCTTGGAGAACATACGTATCTAATTTGAATTATAAAACACCGACTAAAAAAGTTTGGGACATGGTTAGGAAAATATCCGGTAAATCTAAATCTGCTACTTATCATCATCTTAATTACAACTTCAACAATGCGAACGAAACAACTTCCACAAAACAAGATATAGCAGATACTTTGGCATCACAATTTTGTTCAAATTCCTCAACCAGTCATTATTCGGAGGAATTTCAAAAATACAAGAAAGAACAGGAAAAGACTAAATTAAACTTTAAGTCCTCAAATAATGAAGAATATAATTCTCCATTTAATTTAGATGAACTAAAAGACGCCATCAGTAAAGCCCATGATACAGCAACAGGTCCTGACGAAGTTCATTATCAAATGTTAAAACATCTTCCACCAAAATCACTTCAGGCTCTCTTAGATATTTTTAATGATATGTGGGAAACTGGAAAGTTTCCCGAAAGTTGGGAACTAGCCACTATAATACCAATTCCTAAACCTGGAAAAGATCATGCGGAACCGAACAGCTATAGACCGATAGCACTTACAAGTTGTCTTTGCAAAACCTTAGAGAGAATGATAAATGTAAGACTTGTATGGTACTTAGAAAGTAATAACCTAATATCTCCTGTTCAGTCGGGCTTCCGTTCTGAACGAAGTACCAACGACAATTTAATTAGACTGGAAACCTTTATTCGTGATGCCTTTGTTGCAAAGGAGCATGTTGTTGCTGTGTTTTTCGACTTGGAAAAAGCTTATGATACCACCTGGAGACATGGTATTATGCGAGATCTACATGATCTCGGAATACGAGGCAGATTAGCTACATTTATTGAAAATTTCCTTGCGGATCGTTGGATCCAGGTTCGTGTTGGATCGACTTTATCCGAAAAGTTTGATCAAGCACAGGGTGTTCCACAAGGGAGCATCTTGTCTACAACTTTGTTCAATATTAAGATAAACAGCATAATGAACTGTCTGGATCCTAAAACAGATGGATCCTTATATGTAGATGATTTCTGTATGTGTTACAGGTCAAAAAGTATGAGAACTATCGAGAGGCACTTACAGCAGTGCATTAACAGAATAGAAAACTGGGCCTCACATAATGGTTTCAAATTTTCCAAGTCGAAAACACAATGTGTGCATATCTGTCAATTACGGAAAGTACACAACGATCCTGAACTTTATTTATATGGGTCTCTTATTCCAGTAGTTGAAGATTTTAAATTTCTTGGAGTTCTTTTTGATCGTAAACTTTCTTTCATACCACATATCAAGTACTTAAAGGCCAAGTGCCTAAAAGCATTAAACTTACTGAAAGTATTATCACACACAGACTGGGGTGCTGATCGCACTGTCCTTCTCCAGCTATACCGTTCCCTCATTCGTTCAAAATTAGATTATGGATCCATCGTATATGGATCGGCAAGACCATCATATATCAGTTCTCTTGACACAGTGCATCATCAAGGCCTAAGATTAGCTCTGGGTGCTTTTCGAACATCACCTGTACAAAGCCTCTATGTTGAGGCTGAAGAGCCATCTCTATATTTACGACGAGAGAAACTTGCCCTACAGTACGCCATTAGAATTGCTGCTAATCCATCAAATCCTGTTCATAAGGTGTCTTTTCCGCCATATATTTCTGAAGAAGTCGTACAGCTTTACGAAAGTAAACCAAGGGCTATCCGGTCCTTTGGTTTACGGGTTGCACCACTTTTAGAATCAGCAAACATCCAAAAAGATAAAATAGAAGAACATTTTGTTTCCGAAATACCATCATGGTGCATTAGAAAACCAGAAGTTAATTTGACTCTACATACAGGGAAAAAATCCGACTCAAATCCACACCTTCTAAAAGAAAGTTTTCATCAACTACAATCTCAATTTATTGACTATCAATGTATTTATACTGATGGTTCAAAAGAAGAAAACAAAGTTGGTTGTGCTACTTTTACAAACGGCAATTGCAAAACATTACGTTTACCTGATGGCTCTTCAATTTTCACAGCGGAAGCTAAAGCTATAGACTTAGCTTTAGACTTCATAAATGAAAGTAACTTAAAGGACAAATTTATTATTTTTTCTGACTCTATGTCAGTTTTACAGGCCTTAAACCATACATCATCCAAAAACCCTCAAATACAAAAACTATTAATAAAACATCACACCATCTCGGAATTGAAAACAATTATATATTGCTGGGTTCCCAGTCATATAGGTATATATGGAAATGAGAAAGTTGATAAGAACGCTAAAGAATCGTTAAATCTAGAAGAAACAGTTTTTAAAATTCCTTATGTCAATTTTAAACCTTTTATTAACGAGTACATCTTTGACAAATGGCAAACAATCTGGAACGGAGCGAAGTTTGATAAGTTGAGGGAAGTCGAACCGATCGTTAAACGACCAAAAGCAATTCATAAACTTTCGAGACGAGAAGAAATCGTTCTTGCTCGTCTCCGAATTGGTCATACAAGAATAACACATTCCCACTTATTAAAGCGAGAAGATGAACCTAAATGCATTGGATGTGATACACCATTCACAGTTAAACACTTTCTTTTAGAATGCACTGACTTTGCAGCAGAGCGAATTTCTTGTTTTCAAGCTAACAACTTGAAAGAATTGTTCAAAGATGTACCCGTTGGAAAGATTTTATCATTTCTTAGACAAGTAAATCTGTTTTATAAAATATAATTTTTAAATCTTCAATCTTATCATTTCATATATCGTTTCTTTACAACGACATTTATATGTTATTTAGTGTTACTTTTTAATACGAGTTCAATATATTTTAACGTTTTACCTTGTTAGACGCTAATGACCCATCAGGGTTGATGCGTCGTTAAACAACAAACAAACAAACAAACAAACGAACATTTTGGTTATGATGCCATACAATTTTCAAGATTAAGGGTGGTCAGGTGGTAATATTGGCCCCGCCCATTGGGACCTAGGAGAAATAGATGGACTGCTTGTGCCTCCAGAATAAGCTTCTAAACTACTGACAGACCATCTGATTACTGTTTCACCGCTTAAGATTGAGCCTGCCCAGGGAATGTGGTTTAGTCAACCCGTCCATACATATAAGCCTTATCGATTTGCTTGTGAAATTATATTTATGAAGCACATTCTGTGTGTCATTACGGGTCTTTTTGGGTAAAAGTCCCATAAAATGGCGACAGCGTCCCAACATGACCATAGTTATTGACTGGGAAATTAATCATCTATTCAAACAAACAAACACACAGATGAGTATTGCCATGAATCTGTCTAGACATTCTTGTGGGGAAAAAGGAGTACTGTTCACGTCACGACATCCTAATGTTAAGTAAAAAGTCCTATAAAATGAAGTCAACGTCCCGACACGACCATCGCTGTTGACTGGGACATTAAGCATCCATTCAAACCAACAAAACCCCAAATGTACCATCCAATATCCTGTATGTATCCTTTCTTAAGACGGTAATTTGATGTGCATATTAAATATAAGAACATTATCCTTTTAGTGTCGTCCTATTACTTGTCTCTTCTCAAATAATTCTTTTAAATTAATATGTTTATCAGTCTGCCGCGGCACATGTTAAACCAAGTGTGAAATTGCCAGAACTGTGCACCGCTTTAATTATGACCTCAGTTTCATGAGATTAGCTATGGGTTATCCATGACTTCGGCAAATTTTGAAGTTTTTAGTGGCCTAAGAGAACAGAACACCCACCGTAGATAGATAATTGTCTTGCAGCTCTTGTTTAACTCATACCTATGATCGTAAGTACAGTTAGCCGATTCGATGAAAGATGAGGCATTGCACTGCATTATTCTTTTTAGATACCAGGAACAAAAACACTCATCCGCCCGACATTTGTTTTCATTGGTAACTGCGTAATAAAGAGCGTTCAGGGGATACTGCGTTTGGTCTAGGTATGAAAGTTCACGCCGAACAAACGCAATAACTTTTTTTTGAGCGAACTTTCAAAACAATAATAACAGTTCCTCTTGATTCACGGTCTTTTCACAAAGTGGCTGTTTAAATAGGACAATTCGCGCACGTTTTTTGCCAACTCTGCTTCAAAATGAATATAAAATCATCTCAAAATCAAAAATACACGTTTTTGGATACGAGAATTTTAAGACGTCACTTAACTTGTATAACACAAAATAAACATTTCATCAAGGAAATAGTTATGAAAACTGGCTGATGGAAACGCGTGATCTGATTTTGACAAACGTTCTTGTTTTTGCTACATTTAGCCACCGTTTCCATGGAAACGTTTGCAAAACCAATTTTAGCTCACCTTAGACGAAGGCTCACTAGGTGAGCTTATAAAGGGTGTTAAAAATGTCGTTCCGCGCAAAAATTGTTTACCTGATAGTTTAATTTTTATGCTTCAAAACTAAACACTGACATAACCAGACTTTAATTTGGATGTATGTGAAAAGAAGCAACTCGACGTTCGACAGCATTTTAACTGCTATATTATATCTGAACATGCAACAAATTCATGGAAAATGTATCATTCCATTAGTTTTTGCCTACAAAATGCTATAAAATAATATGGTGAAGTGCGGAACGAACTTTCTTAACACCCTTTATGATGGCAATACTTCGTCATCCGTCCGTCGTCGTCCACAATTTCAAATTTTCTCTGAAACTGCATGGCCAATAAATGCCAATATTTTTACACGAAGCATCTATGTGAAAGGGGGACCATAAACAATCCAGGTCACATGACCTAGATGGCCACCATTCCCATATGTGGTTAAAAACCTTCGAAATTCTTCTCTGGAACCGGCGGACTGATGTCAACAAATCTTGGCATGTAGCATCGGCGCTATCGTGAGTTCTACAATGATTACTTATATTGTGACCCTGTGATGACCTTGACCCATTTTATATCAAGGTCAGCTAAGGTCGCGTATGCAGTAAACTGAAGGGATATACTGAAGGGAAAACTTGAAGGAAATGAAAAATGACAATGTTTATGAAAATAAAATAATTTAATTGACCCCTGCGGCTATATACATGACCATGATAGTCAACAAGTTTTTTGGTATATATCTCAGGTGAGCGTTTACAGGACCATTGATCCTCTGGTTGCTTTATTTTGGTACACGCTATCGAAATGTGTCATTTTTGTTGTTTCCATGATGTTTTTGTGTTTACAGAGAATTGATATTGAGTAAATATTCATATGAATTATCTGAATCTTTATGTCTACAGTTTTATCTTCATTTCTTATTTAATCTAATCTTTCTGGTCAGTTCTTTCAGGGAGCGTGGTGGCCTGGTGGTAGAGCATCGGCCTCGGAATCGAGAGGTCACGAGTTCGATTGAGCAAGACACATTTACTCCCTGCAGTACCAGTTAATACCGAGGAAGCGCTGGCTCTGTCCCGACATGACTGAAAAATCGTTAATTGGGACGTTAAACCTCAATACAAACAAACCAACATTTTTCTCAGTTCATGCAGATGAGACTTGGCCGCGTGATCTCCAGCATCCTCTTTTTAAATCGGTATATCTGGAGAGAAAAATCGGCCCGTGTCTCCCACTTCTCACCAGACCTTTACACGGCAGAGTGAATGGTTTAGACGACATGAGAAAACCCAACAATTTGGTTTCCGACCAGTCCCGACACAAACCGAGCTGTACAAGTACAGATGAGGGCTAGAAGTTAAGAAATTTCAAATAATGGAAGAAGAGGAATTGTACTTGCCCTGTAGTGAAAACAAAGCATGGACCAGCTTCGCAGTTACTCGTATGACGCGGCGCATGTAATGAATCTCACCGGCTGTCCACTCAAAATGTACCCCGACACCAGTATAACGGCGTCGTTAATCAGACCTCTTCAAATTCCTCATTGCTGTCGTTTTCGGCATAATGTATATTTTCATTATTGTCATTTGAAGAACCATTAATGCAAACTTTATTTTAGCTCACCTGAGCCGAAGGCTTACATGTGAGCTGATAGTATACCCATGCTCCGTCGTTTTCGTCGTCGTCCACACTTTTCAAACATCTCCCCTGAAACCACGGCCCATCAAAGCCAAACTTCATGTTGAGCATCCTTAGGAAGGGGGAACGAAAATTTATATAAATTATTTAAATTTTGGTTAACCGCTTATAAATCTATTGACTTAGCTTTAGACTTCATTAATGATTGTAACTCGTATAACAAATTCGTTATTTTCTCTGATTCTTTATCAGTTCTTCAGGCCCTAAACCATACTATTTCCAAAAACCAACAAATACAAAACATTTTGCTGAAACATCATAGCATATCTGAATAAAAAACTATTGTGTATTACTGAGTTCCCAGTCATGTAGGAATATATGGTAACGAGCAAGTCGACAAGAAAGCAAAAGTATCACTGAGCCTAGAACAAACAGTTTTTAAAATTCCTTTTGTCAATTTTAAACCTTTTATCAACGAGTATGTTTTAACGAATGGCAATCAATTTGGAGCAGAGCAGATGACAATAAATTGAAAGAAATTGAACTTCATTTAAAACGACCAAGATTAATTCATAAACTTTCGAGACGGGAAGAGATTATTCTTTCTCGTCTTCGAATTGGTCATACACGATTGACACATTCATATTTACTTAAACGAGAAGATAGACCTCAATGTATTGGATGTGACACACAATTAACTGTTAAGCGCTTTCTGCCTGACTGCATTGATTTTATAGATGTACGTCGTTCCTGCTTTCAAAGTAACAATTTGAAAGATTTGTTCAAAGATGTATCTGTTGAACGCATTTTGTCATTTTTAAAACGAACTAACCTTTTTAACAAAGTATAAATTTTTAACACAAATCATATTTATACCTTTCTCAATTTATATCATTTCAACTTAATCACATTATCTTTCTGCTAGCGGAATCATGGACATTAGCCCCCCCCCCCCCCTCAAACATTTGGAGCTGACCTGCAATGAACTGATCACACTAAATGTACACTGAAAAAACTATTCAAAATTAATGAAATATAAGCAGATGGTTTTAATAGAACTACTTAAAATTATTATACAGTTATTACAATGCAATATTTTATTGACAAACAGCTAAAATTCATTTCATAGATAAATGTAGATGGTATTAATAGCACTACTTAAAATTATTGTACAGTAATTACAATATTGTGTTTAATTAACACACTGCTAAAATAGCAAGGAGAAAAATATTTATGAAAAATGGAATTCTAATGAGTGCAATAGTCAATAAAATATGCTCTGCCTCTTTCCTTGCCCTACCAACTCTTTCGTAGTTTGTGGTCTAATTATCAGGTGCTCCTATGTTTTAGTCTTTCTGCTATTAGTCTTTGACATTTTTTTTTTTGTTCGTTCATGATTTTTGTCGTCAGCTGCTTCCTGCTATAATCTGCTCTACTATCATAGAAAATATTCATCACAGTGCACCTGAAATAGATACGACTTGGTTTTGATAAAATACAGGGCAGCAATGACCATTCACCCATCACATTTACCTTGGTTTCTGAGACGCCCAGGCCCCGAGTTTATAAAACGTTTTTCATGCCCAACTCGAGCTGAGCATGAAATTTAAACTGCCAATAAAAACTGAACTAGCTATAATCAATTGAAAATTCAGGTTAAAATCACCGTAGCCAGTCATTTATCCTGCAAATAAAATGTTAAAATGCCAATTACTGTTTCATTGTAACATTTATGAGCAGGAAAAAGTCATACTCAGCTGATCTTTAGCGCAGTTTAACCCAGTATTTGCCTCAGAATGGAGATAGTTTTCTCATCTGACAGCTCAATTTGAGATAATGCACCCGTGAAAGTTTGGGGCCTAATTATCAGGTGGTCATATGTTTTTAGTCTTTCAGCTAGTAGTCTTTGACATTTCTTTTGTTCCTGCTATCACTCCTCATCTGACTATCATAGAAAATAGTCATCACAGTGTACCTGAAATACATACGACTTGGTTTTGGTAAAATACAGGGCAGCAATGACCATGCACCCATCACATTTACCTTGCTTTTTGAGACGTTCAAACAGCTCAGACTTTTTTCATGCTCAACTCGAGCTGAGCATGAAATTTTAACTACTAATTAAACTGAACTGAAAATTCAAGTCAGAATCACCATAGCCTGTCATTTATCTTGCAAATATGTTAAAATGAATTGTTAGCATTTTAACATTTATGAGCAGAAACAATTCATACTTAGCTGATCTGACAGAGAAATATAAGTTCAGTGCCAGACAACATCCTTTTTCTTTAATTTCAAATCCACGAATCAATGCGCATTCTTTACTCAGTTTAACCCAGTATTTGCCTCAGAATGTAGATAGTTTTCTCATCTGACAGCCCAATTTGAGATAATGCACCCGTGCAAGTTTGGGGCCTAATTATCATGTGGTCATATCTTTTAGTCTTTCAGCTAGAAGTCTTTGACATTTCTTTTGTTCATTCATGGTTTTTGTCCTTAGCTGCTTCCTGCTATAACTCTTCATCTGACTGATTATCATAGAAAATATTCATCACAGTGTACCCGAAATAGATACGACTTGGTTTTGATAAAATACAAGGCAGCAATGACAATTCACCTTGGTTTCTGAGACGTTTAAACGGCTCAGGCCCTGAGTTTATAAAACTTTGTTTATGCTCAACTTGAGCTGAGCATGAAATTTAAACTGCTAATAAAACTGAACTAGCCATAATCAATTGAAAATTCAGGTTAAAATCACCATAGCCAGTCATTTATCGTGCAAATACATGTTAAAATGCCAATAATTGTTGCATTTTAACATTTATGAGCAGGAACAATTCATACTCAGCTGATCTGAGAGAAAAACGTTTTATTAACTCAGGACCAGACTACATCCTTTTTTTTCATTTCAAATCAAGTATCCAATACCCTAGAACCCGAAATCCTGTATCTCGCATATTAAGCGTTGGAGGTGACATCTCCTGCTATAGTTGGTTTGAATGCATTTTTGGCTAGTCCTAACCTTCCCTAAGAAGGATTAGGTGGGCTGCTCTGGAAATTTTTTTGGCACGATAGTCTAATCAGGCGATGTTGTATGGTACTGCTATGAAATAAGCTTTAAATCTAATAAACAGACAACTACATACCTTTCCATTATCCAGTCATTTTCCCTGTCTGTGTGACTTGCTTTTGTATTTTAAACAATTTTAGAAACTATTGATTTGATTATGAAACACCTGTATTGCTAAAACATATTTCTGTATTAATATTTTTACCACTTAACATGTAAAATTACCCCACCCACCTTAATAATAAGCATGTATGCGATTTTAATGTTAATCTTCCTATGGTTAGTTTGTTTTAACAATCTATCCTCTTTAACATGCTTAAACAATAGCCTGAAAAGATATAGACTTATAAAAACTTTAACCAAAAACTCTAACACAAAATTTCTAAGTCCATAACCTTGACTTCAAGGTCACCCAGGTGGGTCATGATGGTACAGAATAAAACGTCAGACCAATATGTACCAACATGCAAAGTATCAACCTGATCCATCAACAACTTCAAGAGATATAGACTTATAAAAACTTTAACCAAAAACTTTAACCAAAAAATTTCTAAGTCCGTGACCTTGACCTCAAGGTCACCCAGGTGGGTCATGATGGTACAGCATAAAACTTCAGACCAATATCTACCAACATGCAAAGTATCAACTTGATCCATCAACAACTTCAAGAGATATAGACTCATAAAAACTTTAACCAAAAACTTTAACATTTTGAGCAACGCCGACGCCAACGCCGACGCCGACGCCGGGGTGACTGCAATAGCTCTTCCTGTACTTTCGTACAGGCGAGCTAACAAAAATGATCACAAGATATACCAGAAGACCACCAGGCTCGATCTCCCGTACAAATTTGATGACAAGCATATAAAATCTGCCCCGTTGATATTAAAAGCACACATCAAGGACCCTCGAAATAGGGTCCTTGCACAGATATAGTGTCCTTGCACACATGTACATCATGTGAATAGCGCAAGCATTTGTTTTGGAGATTCCAAACTTAATCTGGCACGAACCATTTGCTACAGTCAGCCCCTATAGAGTGCTACAGGCTTGGACTGTTGAATCTAGAAAATTGAAGAGTTGTGCCATCGATTTGGCCTAAATGGTTCAGTATGTAATTGCCGTACAACTGATCTGCTCTTTTGTAGTCACATGTACAGAACAATGAGGTTCATATTAAAGTGGTTTGTATAGGCTTGTATATAGAATACACTTAGTCTTCTTTACATTTTTTTTCTTTATTTTGGTAATTTTATACAAAGTCAGAATATGATATATTGCAGTAATTGATATAAATCAGTATCAAAAACCTTATACCCTAGAACCCGAAATCCTGTATCTCGCATATTAAGCGTTGGAGGTGACATCTCCTGCTATAGTTGGTTTGAATGCATTTTTGGCTAGTCCTAACCTTCCCTAAGAAGGATTAGGTGGGCTGCTCTGGAAATTTTTTTGGCACGATAGTCTAATCAGGCGATGTTGTATGGTACTGCTATGAAATAAGCTTTAAATCTAATAAACAGACAACTACATACCTTTCCATTATCCAGTCATTTTCCCTGTCTGTGTGACTTGCTTTTGTATTTTAAACAATTTTAGAAACTATTGATTTGATTATGAAACACCTGTATTGCTAAAACATATTTCTGTATTAATATTTTTACCACTTAACATGTAAAATTACCCCACCCACCTTAATAATAAGCATGTATGCGATTTTAATGTTAATCTTCCTATGGTTAGTTTGTTTTAACAATCTATCCTCTTTAACATGCTTAAACAATAGCCTGAAAAGATATAGACTTATAAAAACTTTAACCAAAAACTCTAACACAAAATTTCTAAGTCCATAACCTTGACTTCAAGGTCACCCAGGTGGGTCATGATGGTACAGAATAAAACGTCAGACCAATATGTACCAACATGCAAAGTATCAACCTGATCCATCAACAACTTCAAGAGATATAGACTTATAAAAACTTTAACCAAAAACTTTAACCAAAAAATTTCTAAGTCCGTGACCTTGACCTCAAGGTCACCCAGGTGGGTCATGATGGTACAGCATAAAACTTCAGACCAATATCTACCAACATGCAAAGTATCAACTTGATCCATCAACAACTTCAAGAGATATAGACTCATAAAAACTTTAACCAAAAACTTTAACATTTTGAGCAACGCCGACGCCAACGCCGACGCCGACGCCGGGGTGACTGCAATAGCTCTTCCTGTACTTTCGTACAGGCGAGCTAACAAAAATGATTACAAGATATACCAGAAGACCACCAGGCTCGATCTCCCGTACAAATTTGATGACAAGCATATAAAATCTGCCCCGTTGATATTAAAAGCACACATCAAGGACCCTCGAAATAGGGTCCTTGCACAGATATAGTGTCCTTGCACACATGTACATCATGTGAATAGCGCAAGCATTTGTTTTGGAGATTCCAAACTTAATCTGGCACGAACCATTTGCTACAGTCAGCCCCTATAGAGTGCTACAGGCTTGGACTGTTGAATCTAGAAAATTGAAGAGTTGTGCCATCGATTTGGCCTAAATGGTTCAGTATGTAATTGCCGTACAACTGATCTGCTCTTTTGTAGTCACATGTACAGAACAATGAGGTTCATATTAAAGTGGTTTGTATAGGCTTGTATATAGAATACACTTAGTCTTCTTTACATTTTTTTTCTTTATTTTGGTAATTTTATACAAAGTCAGAATATGATATATTGCAGTAATTGATATAAATCAGTATCAAAAACCTTATACCCTAGAACCCGAAATCCTGTATCTCGCATATTAAGCGTTGGAGGTGACATCTCCTGCTATAGTTGGTTTGAATGCATTTTTGGCTAGTCCTAACCTTCCCTAAGAAGGATTAGGTGGGCTGCTCTGGAAATTTTTTTGGCACGATAGTCTAATCAGGCGATGTTGTATGGTACTGCTATGAAATAAGCTTTAAATCTAATAAACAGACAACTACATACCTTTCCATTATCCAGTCATTTTCCCTGTCTGTGTGACTTGCTTTTGTATTTTAAACAATTTTAGAAACTATTGATTTGATTATGAAACACCTGTATTGCTAAAACATATTTCTGTATTAATATTTTTACCACTTAACATGTAAAATTACCCCACCCACCTTAATAATAAGCATGTATGCGATTTTAATGTTAATCTTCCTATGGTTAGTTTGTTTTAACAATCTATCCTCTTTAACATGCTTAAACAATAGCCTGAAAAGCAATAAAAACTGTTTACTAAACTGTATGGACCTATACCTAAGGTTATACATAAATGTGGTAATGCATCAATGGTATCAAACAGCGTAAAATCAACTGCATGCGCATTTGTACTAGTGAATATTTTCACGAAGTCTTGGTTTGAAAATATTTCTAAATTAGATATTCTTCCTTTTCAATGACTGATTCAAGTTAATGGCAAAAGAAATGTGAACTAAGAACTGATAACTTGCCTCTATGCACAGGAGCGGTGGCTGCTACGCGACTGACAGCCCGACAAGACCATAACTAATTACCGAGGGTGTAATGCATTAAAACAATCCAGACTATAATTAAAAGTGAAGTTTGTGGCATTTTTTTAGAGCTGAATGATGCATATTAAATCAATTTAGGTATATTTGGTAATGGTAAAGCTCAGTACAAACACAAGATACCAATTGTATGGACGCTTAAGCATTATTTTGGAATATTTCTGATACTTACCTTACTATACACTGAAATCAAATATTGTCTCATATCCTAGAACGCAAAAACCTGTATCTCTTATATTTTGAGTTTGAGGTGACATCTGCTATAGTTGGTTTGAATGTTTTTAAGTAGTCCTCACCTTCCCGATGAAGGATCAAGTGGTCTACTCTTGAATTTTATTTGGCATACTGCTCAAATTCATGGATGTATGGAGGTAGTGCTATGACAAAAAGCTATATATCCTATGAAAAGTCTGCTAAAATGTAGTATATAAATTGGTTCTTGTTTCTTATTAATTAGTTACTTTCCAATGCATTGTATATTGTTTGTAAGCAAAAGTATAAAGTGCAGTCTCATTTTACACTAAAATCCTCATGATCTTTTGAAAGTATGGCATTATTTCACACAGAATTACCCCACCAACTTTAAAACTCTGCATATTTTTGATATTCTGTCTAAAAATTTCCAAAGTATTACTCCCATTTAAATGAAACTATAAATTATATTATGTTATTATTTATCACAGGCAACTGTGCAGTGTGTTAGCAATACATGTAATTGGATGCCATTTGAAGCCTTACAGATTAGATCAATTAGCAGCCAATTTACAGGTAATTTTGTGAGTCAATGTCTTATTTGTCTGCATTTTGCTCTTATTTCTTAGAAATATTAGAAGATAAAGTCGCACGATTTATATATCTGAATATGGACCAATAGAGCATTGTCTTAGCAATCATATGATGCCATCTACATCACTATAGGGCCATAAAAAGCCAAGACGCAGTAACTTTTGTAAGTATACCCCTTTAATTTTTCCTCATTTTTTCTCTAATTATTTAAGTTTTCATAAATATTTTTGAAAATTGAAATCACATAATTAATTTATTTGAACATATACAAAAAGACAGTTGTCTTGGAAATCATTTTGCACCATTTTCAGCTCTTTATGGCCATTTGAGGCCATGATAAAAGGACTTTTGTATGTACACCCCATTATTGTTTCCGCATTTTTCCCAATAAGTTTTACGCATGCATAAAATTATAAAAACATTTAATCATATGGTTAATATATCTGAATACAAGCTAATGAGCCTTGGTCAAAGCAATCATTCAACACCATGTTCAGTTATTTGGGGTCACCAGAGGCCGAGATACAAGAACTTATGTTAGTATACCCCTTCAATTTTTTCTCAATTTTTGTTTAAGTATTTATGTTTTCAATAATATTTTTGAAACTTGAAACCATATGAATAATTTATATTATTACACTCAAATAGATGATTGTCTAAACAATCATTTGATGCAATTTTCAGCTCTTTATAATCATTGGTTGACTAGAAACAAGAACTTATGTAAGTATACCCCTTTATTTTTACCGCATTTTTCCTCCATCTTCTATGCCTTCACAAAAATTATTAGCACTCAGAGTCACTTCGATTTATATATATGAATGTAAACTTATAGAACAAAGATAAAGCAATCTTTTGACACCACTTTCAGCTATTCCGGCCCATCAGAGGCCAAGATATAAGATTTTTTGTAGGTATACCCCATTTTATTTCCCTAAATTTTTTCTTTAATTATCTATGTTTTCAATAATATTTTTAAACTTGAAATCATTTTATTAATTCATCCGATTTCATACCAAAAGATAATTGTCACAGCAATTATTTAACACCATTTTATTTTCAGCTTTTTATGGTCATCTGATGCCATGATACAAGGACTTTTGTATGTATACTCTGCCATCGTTTCCACATTTTTCTTCTATATTTTTACGTATTCATAAAAAATCACTAATACATTTAATCATATGGTTTATATATCTGAATACCAACTAACGTCCCTTGGTCAAAGCAATCATTTAACACAATTTTCAGCCATTTTGTACCACCAGAGGCCGAGATGCAAGAACTTAAGTAAGTATACCCCTTTATTTTTTCCTCAATTTTTCTTTAACTGTTTATGATTTCAATATTTTTGAAACTTGAAATCATATGATTAACTTCTCTGATAACAAACCAATAAATAGTTGTCTACAAAATTGTTTGATGCCATTTTCTGCTCTTTATAATCATTGTTTGACTAGAAACAGGAACTTTTGTAAGAATACCCCTTTATTTTCCTGACATTTTTCATCCATCTTTTATGCCTTCATAAAAATTATCACCACTTAGAGTCATGTGATTTATATAATATTATATGAATACAAGCTGAAAGAACAACGTCAAAGCAATCATTTGTTACCATTTTCAGCTATTCGGGCTCGTAAGAGACCAAGATACAAGCTTTTTTTGTGTGTATATCCCTTTACTTTTTCCACAATTTCCCAATATCTTCTATGCCTTCATAAAAATACTACAACTTTGAGTCAATTCAATTCAATTCAAACTTTATTTCACTCAATCCATCATATAAATGGCAATATGAGGTAATGTAAAACAATT
This sequence comes from Rugalucina vietnamica, assembly GCA_964017185.1. Lineage (NCBI taxonomy): Eukaryota > Metazoa > Mollusca > Bivalvia > Lucinida > Lucinidae > Rugalucina > Rugalucina vietnamica. Next base: position 42,870,557 of record OZ024879.1, read on the forward strand.
TGACAATGGAGGCTCTAAAGAGCCACATGATTTATGTATATGAATACAAGCTTATATATCAAAATCAAAGCAATCATTTGACACAATTTTCAGCTATTCGTAAGTATACCCCTTTTATTTTTCCTCATTTTTCTCTTTAAATGTCTATGATTTCAATATTAGATTTAAACTTTTAAATCATAATGATTAATTAATCCGATTTCAAACCAAAAGATAATTATCTCAGCAATTATTTTACACTAGTTATTTTAAGCTCTAAATGAGCATTGAATGCCTAGAAACAAGAACTTTTCTGTGTATACACCTTTTATTTGTTCGCATTGATCCTCTATTTTCAATGCATTCATCAAAAATATTAATATTTTAAGCCATAAGATTAACTTATCTGAAAACCAGCCTATAGAACCAAGTCTAAGTAATCATATTACTATTTATAAGCTATTTAGAGCTGTCAGTGGCAGAGATAACAGAACTTTTGTAGGTATACCTGTTTATTGTTTCCATTATTTTGCGTAAGTGTTTGTTTGTTTGTTTGTTTGTTTGTTTGTTTCATAACTTTTTCTTGACACTTTAAGCCTCATGATTATATATCTAACAGTGACCGACTTTACATTGTTTCAACATTTTTTTCCATACCATTTCCAGCCTTTACCGTGAGAAGCTGAAGTACAATAACTTTGAAAAGACCGAAAACGGTCAGCTGTATATACCAATTCCCAGATAGGCACAAAGACAGAGTGTAATCTCGATCAATGATAATGTTTCAAATAAAAGTATCTAATACGCAATGCTATAGATAAATTTCGAACACGCACATTGCTTGAAAGTGGGTGGGGTAACTTGGCATGACAAAACCCTACATTATAAAGGAGTTAAAAAAAACCGGTTTAAGCCCGCCAGTAACTTTGTGTTACTGATCGTTCCAAGTCGATACTTCTGTAGTGGTTCTTTTTGTTTTATGTCTTGGTGTTTAAAATTTTTTGTGCTGTTGGCGCCTTATGTATGTTTTCATATTTTTAGTTAAGTTAAGGTAACTGAGTGGCCACCTATTGGGAAAATAGCTGCTCATTCGTCTTACGATATGTTTCATGGTATAAGTACCTGATTGTTAGTTTGGTTTTTTCCCACCTCGGTTTTTGGAGTGGGAATCTTTTTCTGATTGCGCCTTTTCCTGATCTTTGCCTACTTGTACCTTGTTATAGCACTTCATGATCTTTAAATACATTTTGAATTGTGTGAAGTTATTCATATTCAAAGTATTTGCATAAATGTGCATTGTTTTATTTATCAAAAAAGCACAATGACCCCAAAAATGATGTAAAAATCTGCTTTGTATGGAATGCGTATATTCCCATGGTACCGCAGAACATGGTGTGAGTAAACCTATCTGCCAAAAAAATTTCCAGAGCAGCCCACCTAAACCATTCATGGGAAGGTTAAAACTATTCAAAAATGCATTCAAACCAACTATAGCAGAAGATGTCACCTCCTTCAAAAATTACCCTGGCTGGATTCTAGGGTACAATGCGCATTCTTTCGCGCAGTTTGACCCAGTATTCCATTCTGACAGCACAATTTGAGATAATGTACCCGTGAAAGTTCTTGAGTCAGTATTGTCTGAGTCATCATTACCATTTACTTCACCATAAGTTGTAGCGTGACCTTCCAGATTAGACTGCAGGAACACCCTCTGACCCATTACGAAAACATGTCCATGCAAATGAACGGAGATATTAGAAAAAAAAGTTTAATATTTTTCTTATTTTTGCTCAAAACATAGATTGTGGGTACATGTTAGAACCGCCTCGGACAAAGAAGAAAATTCTTGATATTGGAAATTCTGGATCTACAATTCCAAATTGGGAGATGCATATGATATATATTAGGACATTCCATACTGGGAGATTGTTTTCAACCTCAACCTTCTCTTCACCACATATTGTGACACATGTAGTACAATGTAGACTGGTCATCACTGCGGTCGAGAACCCTTCCTCTACCATGTATGTCAGCTGCTTTCAGGAGATAATATACATTGGTCTGCCAACAGTTCCCCTCCTCTGTGGTGCCTGAAACCATATTGGGAAATAATAATAGCTGGTTATGTACAAACTTTGTACATTTACATGTAAAGTATCAAGACTTCGGTTAGGTAATGCCTAACGGGCCTAATCGGTAAGTGTACAGCTGCTGTTCTCCATATCATCAATTTCCGGGTAACAGGGTTTAAGTAGGTTTTACCACAAATTTGAAAGCTATAGCAGGGCTTCGAAAACAATGGCAAAGGCAAAAGCGCCGCCATTGGCCGGCACTAGAAACTGCCTGGAACATAGACCGTAGTTGATTACTTGGATCGCGTGGTGGGACTGGGGGCAATACCTTATATAACTTAGGGCGGGGACTGGCTGTTTATATATGCAGACGTTGGATAGGGTATAGTAACTGCTCCCACCGCCCCGAGACTGGGCGAATTGCACATTTCATTTTTGGTATATGTCCTATAAACTAGAAACGATGTCACTACACGACCACAGCTGTTATCATGGATGTATGTCAGTAATGTTTGAATCGCATCATCTATATGTGCTATTTTTGGATGGTGAAATACGATTTTGCGGAACTAACAACACACCTTGCTCACCCTTGACATGGAATAATTTGTTTAAGCGTTTACAAATTTTCAATTTCTTTTCATGAGTGCATAGCTGATAAATTTCTTTCCTTTAAGATATTATAATATAAGACTCGCTAAAAGCGACTTAAAATTGATGTGTAAATTACGTCAACTACTTTGGTCTAGATAGTGTAATATTTGGGAAAATCGATATTGCTAATCGAAAGAGGAGGGAAAATGGATGATTACCCATCATATTAGTTTTGTTTGTAAGGTAAAACATGTTGAGAAACGATCAATTTTGATAAACCAGCACTTTCACTGTATAAACAAGAACCTAAGGATTAGACAGTAGGATAGGCCTATAATGGTCCTTTCTTTGACTTAGGTACTGCAGAAAGCAAACGTATTTACATTTTACACAACATTTATGGAGTAATATTTTCAATGTTTAATCTTTAAAATTTATGAATAAGGCATCCGAGATTGACCTAGCACGCAATTTAATGAACGACAATAGAAGCATTTAGTGTCAGACCTTTTCTTTAGGAAAGATCACACGTACCTTCTGGTAGTTTGCTACCATTCAATATTAGAAATAGCACAGTTACGTCATTCTACTGCGGAAGAAGTGATTACTAATTTAAAATCGATGTTCAGTCGACATGACCTTTGCGACATCCTTACCCTCTTACTCGGGGCAGGCCATGCCGAAGTTCATGCCAGATTATGGAATAAAGCACATTGTCATCACCGAGGTATCCGTTAAAACGCGGAGGCTGATTGAGCTGTTCAAACTTGCTAGCGTTTGTGTTAAAAGTCGGAGGATCCGTACATTGCTTTGATGCACTATCGTGCCACTTAAGCTTTACTGGTTTGCTTAGGTGTTTCTATTTATGAAGCACAATTTGAGAGTCATGACGTCCTAATGTTGGGTAAAAGTCCTATAAAATGGAGGCAACGTCCCGACATAACGCATTGATTCAAATAAATAAAGGCATGGTTACAGTCCATCTCAGCTTCTGTATACGTAATAGACAAATTAAAATTGTTCTTCAACAATCGAACAAGCTAAAGTCCAAAGTAGTCAATGAAATTCTCTGCAGACAAAGGAGAGTGTTGCTCGTACATACTCCAAAAACCGTTACGAGCATCGAGCGAAAACTCTTTTCACCCTTATATGCAGGCGATAACCGCCTTCGTTAATCATTCATAACCGTACGTTGTCGACACATCCCTTGGTGAAATTGTGCGGACATTTAGTTCGGTTGAATAAAGCAGTCGCACTGCCTGACCCAACTGACATTCAGCCGATGGCACGTGCACAGGATAGAAATGTGCAAAATAACACCAACAAAGAAAATCCACATGATTCGACTATCATAAAATCTGATACCAACCTGTCCATCACTTCTGGTCTTGAACAAAATTCAAGTTTTCCATTTAACTCAGCAGAATGGAGATAAACAATATGTGGTGAATAGATTGGGCGTATTTCTAAACCTCCAGAAAGATTACGGTATTAAAAAATTAAGAAATGTTGACAGCAAAACAATTATTGTTGTGTTTTTTTTTTTTATCTAGAAACAAGTAACTGTGAAGATAAAGAAAATTATCATTCATTGAAGTTAACGAAAGACAACCAATGGACAGTTTGCATGCGTGGGTTCTATGATATTATCAGTGAAATGAGATGCATACTGTCAACCACAAGACGTTGGGCATTGAATGGGGGCATTGAATATTCTAGTTTTCCTGATGCAATATGATACAGTCTTGGTTAAAAACATAATTACACGTTACAGGCGTGTAGGTTATAACTTAAATGTTATGAGACAGTCTGCATGTTTAGTTATTAAACAAATCATAGTTGATACGTCTGCTGCCTTCTTTAATTGCACGCCGTGGTGTCGGGCGTCAGACTCTATATGATGACCCCGACTTAAAGCTATTCATTTTAATTAGTTGGGGCCGCAGCTCCTTGCCTTTTGCTTGGCCCACCGGGGTTCAACTGGTGTGGTTTTGTTCAGGGTTTCTGGATGGCCACTGAAGAGGCTTGAGTAGCCGAAACTGCGATATGACCCATCTCTTTTCACATTAATTATTCTCACTGATCTTAGAGGATCTCAGTTATATGTTGTATTTCTATTCAGTAAGTTATTTGAAGCTGAGGGATCTCCATCGTCAGACAGCTTACTGAATCCACGAGTCCACGTTTTGATTCATTATGGTGGCTATCATGATTTATTTATTTGTCCTTGATGGACTAGTTAGAGATTCACCACAAGGACCGAACAACTAACTAGTAGTGAACCACTCTAGAAGGTGAGGAAGAGGTTATGACCATGTAAAACTAGTAATTTTATATAACTGATCGTTCCAATACGATACGTTTTAGGTGCTTCTTATTGTTTTATGTCGTGGCCTTGAATTTTTGTGCTGTTTGATCCTATTGTACGTTTTTATATCTTAGTTCAGGTAACTGAGTGGATGCCAAGTGAGCAATAGGTGCCTTATTGTCAATTTGGTTTTTTCCCAACGCGGTTTTTGGAGTAGGAATTTCTTTCTGGTGCCTTTTTCTGATCACTACCTACCTGTACCTGTTTTGATAATAGGCAAAACGTAGAATAAAATCAATTGACTGCCCCTGCTGTTCGCGCTATACTCAGTATTCATCTCTCTGTCGCTTGTTCTAATAAACATAAATTCGTATCATACAAACGTACTGACTTCTTAGTATTACCAGATACAATATACATCTTATTATTTAAGTTGTAATTTGTAAATAAATGTCCTTCTTTTTGAGTGGTAACCAGAACTTCAGGGGCCTTAAATGTCTTGCTTAGCAACACCACACAAGACATGTTGGGTTTCTGACCAAAAACGCTTAGTTCAACGTGTAATGGTACATGGGTGCATAGGTGAGAGTTTTCAGTATTAATACTGAATTCAGTATTGGGAATGTTTTTGCCCAATGTATTGGTATACTAGATTTCAGTATTGGAAAAATAGCTTTTCAGTATTGAGAATTTTTAGAATTTTCACCCATGCATCCAAACATCTTTTTGTTGGTGTTGTTGCAGATCGATGACATTTTTTGTTATTTTGTTGCTCAGTGACAAATTAATATTTCAATAACTGGTTTTTTATGGTAAACGTCTTTCAGAATGTAAGTAATTGTAAATATTTGTCTATTAGAAGGTGTTATTGGTTAAAAAAGATACCTACCTTTATGGATAATTTCAGATTGTCTTCAAGTAATGCTGTAAATGGCTTTTCAAAATTAGATTTGAAAATGATTTTTATTTGCTAAATTAAAATGATCTAAATCATGCAAACGTTACATTGAAATGGTTGAAATAAAAAAGGAAAGGTTTAAATTATAAATGGTTGAAATCATGAAAAGGTAGAATTGAAATTTGAAACATGTAAGGTTGAAATTATAAAAAGGTAAGGCGGAAAATTTAAAGGGTTGTTTGTTTGTTGTTTAACGAAGCATCAACCCTGGTGGGTCATTAGCGTCTAATAAGGTGAAACGAAAAAGCATATTGAAATCATATTAAAATGTAACACTTAGTAAGATATAAATGTCGTTATAAAGAAACGATATATGAAATAAGATTGGTGGTTAAAAGTTTATTTTTATAAAACAGATTAACTTGTCTTAGAAATGCTAAAATGTTTCATAACACTCACGTTTAGAACCCTAATTCTAAGCAATGTTTAAACTATCTGACCCCGTTTAGGAATGTGACTTTGATTTAGACTTCTCGTGTAAATTATTGAAATTACAGTACAATAGTCTGGCTTTCGTTGCCGGTTTATATAGGGCTAATGATGAGGTTCATTACCCGAAATTGCGCAATATAGTCCATACTATCTCCTTTGAATGTTTTTTTTTCTGCTTCTAAAGGACCAAACCTTTTTTTTTTATTTCCAACGGGTACATCTTTCAAATTATTAGCTTGAAAACAAGAAATTCGCTTCTCTGCAAATGCAGTGCATTGCAATAGATTGTGTTTGACTGTAAATGATGTATCACAGTCTATGCATTTAGGTTGATCTTCTCGCGTTAGTAAGTAGGAATGTGTTATTCTTGTATGACCAATTCGGAGACGAGCGAGAACGATTTCTTCTCGTCTCGAAAGCTTATGAACTATTCTTGGACGTTTAACAATCAGTTCAACTTCTCTCAATTTATCATACTTCACTCCGTTCCAGATTGTTTGCCATTTGTCAGAGATATACTCGTTGATAAAACGTTTAAAATTGACATAAGTAATATTAAAAACTGTTTCTTCTAGATTCAACGATTCTTTTGCGTTCAAATCAACTTTCTGATTGCCGTATATATTTACATGACTAAGAACCCAGCAATAAAAAAATGTTTTCATTTCTGAGACGGTGTGATGTTTAAGTAATACTTTTTGTATTTGAGGGTTTTTGGGTGATGTATGGTTTATGTCCTGCAGAACTCACATAGGCAGAAATTGGGTGATGTATGGTTTATGCCCTGCAGAACTCACATAGAAAATATAACGAGCACTGAATTCTGACGTCACCAGGTGTGTTGTTATTGATCGTTTTTGTGCTATTGCATCTAAATGATAAGTGAATTTTTTTTTCAAATGCATTTGATACATCTTTTGAAGATCTCCAACATAAATACCCAAAAGTACCATTAAATAAATAAGTAAAGCCAGAAACATCATTACCTACATATATAGTGGGCAGCGTTCTGGTACCGTTATTCATTAATTATTAATGATCTGACTGATTCATTGGAGTCTGAGGCGGAGCCATTTCAATAACTGACAGAGGATACATGGATGAAACTACATGTGAGCTAAAATGTGGGTGTTGCCTTTATTTAATAAATACAGAAGCCCCAGTTTGAAGGTGGTGATCAAGGAAATTTCCTCTACTTAGGACCGCCTTTTTTCCTGAATTTCCTGAATGTCTCGAAAATAAGAATACACAGCTGAATGGAATTCACTTCAAGGTTAAATTGTATCATTGTACATGTATTATAGCCAAAGTTAAATGAGTTAATTTCAGAATGAAGGTGTCAAAAAAGCAGTTAATAATGGGGCTCTTTGGGGTAAAGAACTTGAGTAGATGTAAATTAATTTATGATCTGATTGATTCGTAGCTCACAATCTGATTGATTCGTAGCTCAAAGCCGTAGTTTATCAAAAATTAAGGTGTTGGGTTTCAAAATGTATGGATAGAGAGAATACTGATGATGGTATTCATTACAAAAACTTGTCCATGCAATATTCAGAAGAAAAAAATGGCTGAAAAAATAAAAATTTTCACTAAATTTTTTTGTTATTTTTCTTATTTTTGCTCAAAACATAGATTGTGAGTACCCACAATCTATGTTAATAAAAATGAAGAATAGCAACAAAAACGAAAATTATTCATTCAGTAACGCTTACGTTAGTTTTGAAAGAAGTACCACCACCACCACACTAAGTTCGGATGACCACATTCTATATAAAAGTGGGGTATACGGGGGTATACATTACACGGACATGTTTTCCTGATGTCGGACACAAAATGTTTTGCTATTTCATCCTTATGGATGTTTGCTGATTCTAAAAGAGGTGCAACTCGTAAACCAAAGGACCGGATAACCTTTGGTTTACTTTCATAAAGCTGTCCTACTTCTTCAGAAATGTATGACGGGAAAGACACCTTATGAGCTGGATATGATGGATTTACTGCAATTCTAATGGCGTACTGTATGGCAAGTCTCTCGCCGTAAATATAGTGATGGCTCTTCAGCCGCAACATAGAGGCTTTCTACAGGCGAAAAGCACCTTGCGCTAATCTAAGGCCTTGGTGTACTATGTCAAGACTGATGTGGTACGAAGAAAGTTTACAATCAAACAGAACTCCAAGAAATTTAAGAGATCCATATAAATAAAGTGCAGGATCATTGTGTACTTTCAGTAACTGACAGAAATGTACACATTGTGTTTTCGACTTGGAAAATTCGACACCATTATGTGAGGCCCAGTTTTACATACTGTTAATGCACTGCTGTAAAAGCCTTTCGATATTTCTCATACTTTTTGACCGAAATACATACAAAAATAGTCTTCATATAAGGATCTGTTTTAGGATCCAAAAGGTTCATTATACTATTTATCTTAATATTGAACAATTTTGTAGACAAGATGCTCCCTTGTGGGACACCCTGTGCTTGATTTAACTTTTCGGATAAAGTCGATCCAATACGAATCTGGATCCAGCGATCCGCAAGCTGTTTGGTTCTGCATGGTCTTTTCCTTAACAAAGAGGCTAGTTCCCAGCTTTCAGGAAACTTTCCATTTTCCAGGAAACTTTCCATTTTCCCATATATCGTTTAAGATATAGAGCCTGAAGTGATTTTGGTGGAAGACTTTAAGCATTCGATAGTGAACTTCGCCGGGACCTGTAGCTGCATCATGGGTTTTAACCATGGCGTCTTTCAGTTCATCTAAATTAAAGGGTGTATTTAATTCTTCATTATTTGAGGTCTTAAAGTTTAATTCATGTTTTTCCCCGTTGTTTCATGTATTTTTGAAATTCCTCAGAGTAATGGCTGATTGAGGAATTTAAACCAAATGTAGATGCTAAAAAGTACAAGTAGGCAAAACTCAGGAAAAGGCGCAATCAGAAAAAGATTCCCACTCCAAAAACCGAGGTGGAACAAAAACTAAACTAACAATCGGGTACTTATACCATGAAAACATATCGTAAGCCGAATGAGCAGCTACAGCTATTTTCCCAATAGGTGGCCACTCAGTTACCTAAACTAAACTAAAAATATGAAAGCATACGTAAGGCGCCAACAGCACAAAAATTTTAAACACCAAGACATAAAACAAAAAGAGCCACCACAGAAGTATCGCCTTGGAACGATCAGTAACACAAAGTTACTGGCGGGCTTACACCGGTTTTACATGGCCATAACCTCACCCTCAGCTTTTGCAGTGGTTCATAACATTTAGTTAGTTCTTCGGTCCTCGTGGTGAATCTCTAACTAGTCACTGAGTCATAAAGAACAAACAAATAAATCACGCTAAACATCCTGATGAATCAAAAACCAGGACTCACAGATTGACAATTAATTAATTGATTGATTAAAGTATCTTGTGGAAGCTGTTTCGTTTCCATTGTTGAAATTGTTATTAAGATGGTGATAAGTAGCAGATTTAGATTAACCGGATATTGTCCCAAACGTTATAGTCGGTGTTTGATAATTCAAATAAGATACGATTGGTCTCCATGATTTGCGTTTTACAGACTTTATAGTTCGACAGGCTTTTGCTCTAGAATTTCTATAAGTATTTGAATTTTCATGCGTTGGGAACTTGAAGAACTTTGACAAAGTGTCTTTTCGTTGTTTGATAGCCTCTTTGCAATCGTCGTTATACCATGGGTTACTTTTTTTAGATACATTTCTTAGATATAGTTATAATTGATTGATTGATTGATGTTTAACGACGCGTCAACCCTAATGGGTCATTAGCGTCTAACAATTATAAAATGCATAATTTAGTTCAGAGAAAAAGCAAAATATATGGTAAGAATTATCAAAGTTATAAATAATTATTCCGCTAGATGAAAGATAACATTGATTAAAATGAAATGATAGAAATGGAGAAAGGTATAAATATGACTTGTGTTAAAAATTTATATTTTGTTAAAAAGGTTAGTTCGTTTTAAAAATGACAAAATGCGTTCAACAGATACATTTTTGAACAAATCTTTCAAACTGTTACTTTGAAAGCAGGAACGACGTACATCTATAAAATCAATGCATTCAAGCAGAAAGTGTTTGACAGTTAATTGTGTGTCACATCCAATACATTGAGGTTTATCTTCTCGTTTAAGTAAATATGAATGTGTCAATCGTGTATGACCAATTCGAAGACGAGAAAGAACAATCTCTTCCCGTCTCGAAAGTTTATGAATTAATCTTGGGCGTTTTACATGAGGTTCAATTTCTTTCAATTTATTGTCATCTGCTCTGCTCCAAATTGATTGCCATTCATTAAAGACATACTCGTTGATAAAAGGTTTAAAATTGATTAAAGGAATTTTAAAATCTGTTTGTTCTAGGCTCAGTGATTCTTTTGCTTTCTTGTCGACTTGCTCGTTACCATATATTCCTACATGACTGGGAACCCAGCAATACACAATAGTTTTAAATTCAGAAATGCTATGATGTTTCAGCAATATATTTTGTATTTGTTGGTTTTTGGACATTGTATGGTTTAGGGCCTGAAGGACTGATAGAGAATCAGAGAAAATAACGAATTTGTTGTACGAGTTACAATCATTAATGCAGTCTAAAGCTAAGTCAATAGCCTTAGCTTCTGCTGTGAAAATTGAAGAACCATCAGGTAGACGTAAAGTTTTGCAAGCGTCTTTGGAATAAGTAGCACAGCCTACTTTGTTATCTTCCTTTGAACCATCAGTATAAATAAAATGATAATCAGAAAATTGTGACTGTAGTTGGTGGAAATTTTCTTTGAGAAAGTGTGGATTTGATTCTGATTTTTTCCCTGTATGAAGTGTCAAATTTACTGTTGGCTTTCTAATGCACCATGGTGGAATTTCAGAAACCGAATGTTTTTCTATTTTATCTTGTTTGATTTTTGCTGATGTTAAAAGTGGTGCTACTCGTAAACCAAAAGACCTGATAGCATTTGGTTTACTTTCATAAAGCTGTAAGAGCTCGTCAGAAATATATGGTGGGAAAGTAACCTTATGTGCAGGATTAGAGGGGTTTGCTGCAAGTCTGATGGCATACTGAAGAGTAAGTTTTTCTCGACGCAAATATAGTGATGGTTCTTCTGCCTCAACATAGAGGCTCTCAACAGGTGACGTTCGAAAAGCCCCAAGAGCTAGTCTTAGTCCTTGGTGGTGAACTGTATCAAGCATACTCAGGTATGATTTTCTAGCTGATCCATACACAATGGATCCGTAATCCAACTTCGACCGAATAATTGACCGATATAGCTGCAGAAGGACAGTGCGGTCAGCACCCCAGTCGGTATGCGATAAAACCTTTAATAAGTTTAATGCTTTTAGACATTTTGCCTTTAAATACTTGATATGCGGTATAAAGGAAAGCTTTCGATCAAACAGAACTCCTAGAAATTTAAAATCTTCAACCACTGGAATAAGAGATCCATATAAGTAAAGTTCAGGATCATCATGTACTTTCCGTAGCTGACAGAAATGTACACATTGTGTTTTCGACTTGGAAAATTTAAAACCATTATGCGAAGCCCACTTTTCTATTCTATTTATACACTGCTGTAAGTGTCTTTCAATAGTTCTCATACTTTTCGATCTATAGCACATGCAAAAGTCATCTACATACAATGATCCATCTGTTTTAGGATCCAAACAGTCCATTATGCTGTTGATCTTGATATTGAATAAGGTTGTAGACAGAATGCTCCCTTGTGGGACACCCTGTGCCTGATCAAATTGTTCGGATAAAGTCGATCCAACTCGAACCTGGATCCATCGATCCGCAAGGAAACTTTCTATAAATGAAGCTAATCTGCCTCTAATTCCGAGATCATGGACATCTCGTAAAATGCCATACCTCCAAGTGGTATCATAAGCTTTTTCCAAGTCGAAAAACACGGCCACCACATGCTCTTTAGCAACAAATGCATCTCGTATGAATGTTTCCAGTCTTACCAAATTGTCATTGGTACAGCGTTCAGATCGGAAGCCCGACTGAACAGGTGAAATAAGATTGTTACTTTCTAAGTACCAGACAAGTCTAACATTAATCATTCTCTCTAAGGTTTTACAAAGACAACTTGTAAGTGCTATTGGTCTGTAATTGTTAGGTTCTGTGTGGTCTTTTCCTGGTTTAGGAACTGGTATAACTGTGGCTAGTTCCCAACTTTCGGAAAACTTCCCAGTTTCCCACATATCATTGAATATTTCTAATAGAGCTTGAAGTGAGCTAGGAGGAAGATGTTTAAGCATTTGATAGTGAACTTCGTCGGGACCTGTTGCTGTATCATGGGCTTTACTGATAGCATCCTTCAGTTCATCTAAATTAAATGGTGTATTATATTCTTCATTATTAGATGACTTGAAATTTAATTTAATTTTTTCCTGTTCTTTCTTGTATTTTTGAAAGTCCTTTGAGTAATGGCTTGTTGATGAATTTGAACAAAATTGTGATGCCAAAGTGTCTGCTATATCTTGCTTTGTTGATGCCAATTCAGATCCGTTGTTAAAATTTGTATTAAGATGTTGATAAGTAGCAGTTTTTGTTTTACCTGATATTTTCCTAACCATATCCCAGACCTTTTTGGTTGGCGTTTTGTAATTTAATTTTGACACATATGTTCGCCATGATTTACGTTTGGCTGATTTAATTGTCCGACGGGCCTTTGCTCTAGAATTCCTATAAGTATTTAAATTTTCATTAGTTGGAAACTTGCAGAACCTAGATAGTGTTTGTTTTCGTTGTTTGATAGCTTCTTTACAATCGTCATTGTACCATGGGTTACTTTTCTTAGGGTTTGTCGAGGTTTTTGGAATGCATTTTTCAGATATACTTATTAAAGAAGAAGTAAAAGTTGCTATAGGATCAGAAGATTCTGAGAGAGAAGTGTTAGTAAGGGATTCATCACATAAAGTATGAAATAAATCCCAATTAGCTTTATTTAGTTTCCATTTAGGATTATGATCTTCATCGTGATTCTGAATGCTTTCAATTATTATCGGAAAGTGATCAGACCCGTGTTGGTCTTCACATACAGACCAATTATAGTCAAGATAGAGAGAGGGATGAAAGAGTGAGAGATCAATAGACGAAAAAGTACCTTTTCCAGAATCAAGATAAGTTTTAGATTTATCATTCATTAAGCAGATGTCATTCTGTGTGATAAATTCCTCGATTAACTCTCCTCTGGGGTCATTATCGTTACTACCCCAAAGTAAATTGTGACCATTGAAGTCACATAATATCATAAAGGGAGAAGGGAGTTGCTTAAGCAAAGAGTTAAGATGTTCAGATCTTAGTTCGAAAGAAGGCGGGATATAGACAGAACAGAAAGTGATCTCTTTGTCAAGAGTAACAGAAACAGCTTTAGCTTGTAAATTTTGTTTTCAACTTAATTTCACGTTGAGGTAAGGAAGACTTAACTAGAATAGAGCTTCCACCAGAAGCTCTGGCACAATCACAGTGGATGTGATTGTAAACATTAAAGCCTTTAAAAGTAAAGTTGTCGTCAGTTTTCAGAAAAGTTTCTTGTAGACAGAAAACAGAAAATCCTAGTAGACTTAATAGTAATAGTAATTCTTCATAACGTGGTTTTATGCCTCGACAATTCCACTGTATAATTCTTTGTTTACTTTTGTCCATTAAATAATTTACACAGAATTAAGAAATTAACCCTTCTTAAATGTAAAAGACTGGAAACTAAGTATTTGGAATTCTTGGAAGATGCACTTTGCGAGGACTAGGAGGAGTGACATCTGCCTCCATGCTAGTTTCTTCAAGGCAGTCATAGTAATTGTCAGTTCTTACGGGGTCATCAGCCCCTTTCGGTACTCTCTCGGACAGAAGCTTCCTTCTATCCTTTGGTGAGAGAGGCTTTGGTGGTGCAGGAGGCTTTCCTCCTGCCGTTGGAGGTTTACCTCCAGTTGGAGGTTTACCTCCTGCAGTTTTGTTGGACGGAGGGTTTTGGGCAGGAGGAGGTTTGCCTCCTGCTTGTGCAGGGGATGCTTTACCTCCTGCAGTCTGGTTGGTACCAGAAGGGGTATCGCCTCCTGGATTTTGATGTGTTTTAATTTGAACGTCGTATGTTTCATCAGTCTGTGTCATGGCATCTACAAGTTTGACTTGTGTGCCAGCACTTCTTATGATGCTGGCATAGTTTCTGCTTGCAGTCGACGATTGCTGCTCTCCTTTTCTTTGTGCCAAGTCGGACAGTCGCGTGAAAAAGTGGGGTGTGGGCCACTGCAGTTGACGCACTTTGCTGTTTTATCACAGTTGCGATCATCACTGCAGTGTTTGTCTTCTCCACAATTTGCACATAGTTTTTGCCTGTTACATCTGCTTTCGTGATGGCCGAAAACCTGACAATGGTAACATCGTAGAGGATTTGGTACGTATACCTCCACGTTCACAGATATGTATGCTGCTTTTATTTTCTTTGGCATAATTGGTGTATTGAATGTTAAAACGTAAGTGCTTGTACGTTTAAGGACACCGTTTCTGCGAACTTGAATGTTACGAATGTCTTGAACTCCTTGACTTCTCAAATGATCTAGGATTTCAACGTCAGTGCAAGGACCTAAGTCCTCGCAACGAATGACACCCTTTGAACAATTGAGAGTTTTGTGCAGAGAAATGTTGACGTCAAGGTCAAATAATTTCTTGGTCCGTAGCAGGTTTTCGATATGTTTCTTCTTTTCGACTTCAAGTAGTAGATCGCCCGATTTAAGCTTTTTGATACTCTTCGGTTGACCTGCTAATGATACGATGCATTTCTCAATCACGAAAGGGGATAGATCTGAAACTTTTCTCGATGGGTCTGCCGACTGAACGACTAAGAAGCGCGGTACGTTTATAGCTGATTGTGACGTTACTTGTACAGTAGGCTGTCGAGTATCAGAATCCGAAGATCCATCTGACTCTTCAGACCTTTGGCGTTTGTTTGAGTTCTGTGACGATTGATTTTCTGGAACACCCATAATTAAATGGATTAATGATTCATCTCGAACGCTCTCCGCCCTCCTTGGAGCCCTACAAGGGAACACTTAAAATGAGTGGCTTTCCTACTCAAAAGTGTTAGAGATACACAGAGATATACTCGCACAAGCTTGATGCCTACACGATTGTCCCGTTGAGCCGCCGCCTTCTAGGAATGATAAAGACAGAAAAAAAAGACGTTGATGGGCATATGGTAGGTATCAGGGACGATACTAAAAAGATAAGAAGAGAAAGAAAAAGGTGTTCCTAGGGCTTGGCGCGACAAAGCCGATTGACCATACCCGAGCCCGCATGGCCTCCCGTCTAGTCGAAATCAGGGCCAAAGTGATGTGTTGCATGCCGACCATGTCCGTCAGCACAGCCGACACACTCAATCACCAGGATCCCTTCATCCAAACGACACGGGTCGCAGCTCACGGCAAACGAGCCGCTCCTCTATTCGACCGGGTCTTACGGTTCCGCAAGAGGGGGGCGACCGGCCAATTCTAACCCGGGTCCGGCACGGGACGATATAGTTATAAGAGAAGAGGTAAAGTCAGTTATAGGATCAGAAGAATCAGAGAGAACAGTATCAGTTAGGGACTCATTACATAAGGTATGAAATAAATAAAGGGACTTTTATCTGAAATTAGTCTGTCATGACATTCAAAAAATGCTTCAAATATCACCAGTCTGTAATGGCTGGCTTAAAAACCAAGTTTGCAGACGTGTAGCCTTCAGGTTATAGCCCATACTTTTACAATCTATAATGATCAGAATCGAAAACCCTTCCCATAATGTATCAGTCATTCCGGAGGGCGGGTGATAGCCGTAGAAATGATCGGGGTTTTGACCAAAGCTTAGCCACGGCAGTGCGGGGAAACTATCCCGGGTTTGCATTATATGAACAAAAAGGGCATTGAAATGAAAACAAAGCTGAAGGGAATAGTAGCCATGCAGTTATCAATCAGCTGTCCCCGCAGGGTGTGGGTTATATCAGGGATTAGCTGGACCAAAAGTCAGTCCTCACTACTCCCCGGGCCTGGGGTCCGTGGTTACAAATAACTAGTGCACAAAATTAATTTGCCTACCAAGTCACCATATTATGGTTATGAATGGCCCAGACGCAAAAGTGTTTGTAACCCAACATTAAATTAACCAATCAGTTCGTAGTGTGGTTAAAAATACAATGAAATTTGCGAAGAACAACAGCAAATGTAGTTTCATGATATTGATAGCCCTGCCATGAGAAAACATAATTTATAGTAACAGAAAGTAATATTTTGTATACTTGCAGGTGTCTGTTCAAGCTAACATGAGCAGTGTTCTGGAAACCAACGAAGTGGATACAAGGATATAGGAAGAAAACAGTGCAAACAGTTATCATGGCAGATTCTTCCAGAATTCGTTGTAGGAACAGAACATCGGAAAATTACTAATCTCATCTCCAACTGGTTCAAGAGATATATCTAACTCAGCTCAAAACAAGACATGACATTCAAACAGATTTGGGAAATTGAGGGTGTTGTTGAAGACTTAAGCTCTCTCCAAAACACAATATGCCTTACTGGAATAAATTGATTTCTGTTCACTTACAACACAACTGAAAAGTATTTTTTTGCACAAAACATCAAGCAAACACTTGCTAAATGCGAGACATGTGGAGTGAAGCAAAATCATGTGCCTGATCAGCAAATATCAAAAGTGATCAGTTTAAGATAAAGCTGATGACGATATAAAAGTCAAATTGATTATGTTCGCGATTGCAATCGGGAAGTTGAGGGTGAGGTTAGGGCCCAGCTATCGATTTTCTACGTTGTGTCCCATATTTTACAGTAGTCTCCCTTTATCTAGACGTATGTGCTATTTTTCACAGAAAACACGAAGTATTTTATGAATCTGCTTACTTTTCCATCTGGAATATTTATAAATTAAGTCATATCAGTCAGAAAAGATACAACATAACATAATTTTCAATTTCTTTTGAGTCTTCGATGATTTTGCATTTTCGACCAAGGGTTCAATAGAAGTCATTTCCGTCGGTATGGAGAGATCTAACGGAATACCGATGGAAATATTCCGTCTAAGCTGCATATAACAATAAACACTTCAACCATAACTAGATTTCCTTGGATAAAAGTTTATAAAACTTATAGAACCTTACATCAACTTTTAGGACTCGCATCGGAAATGAACAGAAACAAAGCAACACTAATATGTAAACAAATCTTCGACACAGTATATCGAAATATGCACCATCAGTTAGAAAGACATGGTGTGACCAACGGGAATATTGAACAAGCCTGTGTATCGACAAGTATGGACGTACTGTTAGCCATCATGAGGCAGTTGGAGACATATACATAAAAACTGAAAATACAAAATAATAGCAAAACGTGTCAAACCGACGCTAGGGAACGGGGAAAAACTAAAGTAGATTGTGGAACACAAATGATGAGCGGAGAGAATGCAGAACTGACCATATTCATATCTGATGATGAATATGTGTAGTATGGCATAACTGTGGGGACAGCTGTGTAAGAGGACTGTTTTGATTTGGATAATACTTTCTACGAACACGATGAACATGCAGGTGACAGTCTCTGATCCTGATATACACGTGAAATCAGAGTTGTGTCTGTCGGGAAGATTACTTACACATACTACATTAGTGGTACGACGATGGTACAACTGTTCGTGAACTATGACTGAAGTGATGTTGATATGGAGAGTAATGATTGTCAGAATGCTGTGGAGTAACTGTGCTTCTAAATATTGTAACCGGTTGACCATACCTATTCTCATTTGGATTTAAAATACATTCTTACTCTGGATTAATATTTTAATAAAAAGTGTAGTGAACTTAGTTAGAGCATGTTTATTTCTTTCAAAATGTGTAGATGACTCAGTTAGTGTTTTATTATAAATTCAGTGCTCAAAATAGGATGGGAATCAGTTATCAAAGACATAGAAATAAACAACATAAAAACTTAATGGGGGAGGCATTTGTACACTATTGATAAAATATTAGTTTTTCAGTTAAGTTTATTGGTCAGTGCAAGTGTACTAGGTAATTGGTGAGTGGAAGTGTACTAGGTCGAGAGTATGTTAGGTCAAATGAATAATAGGTTATGTTTGGATGAGTGTAAGTTATGAGGTTGTGAACATATACGGGTATGTGCTAGATGTTGGATGGGTGAGCATGCGCGGGTGAAGAGAGGATGACGTGAGCAAGAAAGGAAGATATCGGTGAGAGATGGCGGAGAAGTCAGTTTGTGGTCTGGTATGAAAGTGTAACGAGCTAGTTGGAAATAAAATAAGAACCTGGGTTGTAGAAAGAAATTAAAACGTAGAAAACTAAATTGTTTTAATTGAGTTCCCTGGCTAAGGGGTTCCACATGATGGTAGAATAACTTATAATATAGAAGGTGTAAAACAAAAGATAGTTAAGTTAGTAATAAATATTGACTATAAAATTAAATATTAAGAGTTATTATACTAGCATACAATTTTAAAAACAAATATTGTTGCAGTAGAGATCATTTCAATTTACATAAAAATCATAGTTTTAAGAATACAAACACTTGGTGTTTCAACTGATGCTTGACGCCTCAGTCAACAGCTATAGTCTATAGCTATAATAATGGAGTGTTATTTAAGACAAAACTTGGAAGAGGTTGATGTCATCATTCAGGACTTTATCGTAAAATAAATGGTCAGCAGAATTGACGATTAACCCACTGAAATACTTTGGTTTACAAAAGGGTGGGGGGAAATCGAAACTGCTTCGGGCTAAGGGGCCACTATCGCCAATTTTGTTTTAGTTATGTACTTATTTTTGTTGTGGATTTTGAGGGTGGGCAATGGTGGGTGTGGTTGAACAGCAATCATCTGCCTGTGATGAGTGTGTGGGGAAGTTGATTGGTGGGGGAAGAACAAAAACTAGAGGACCAATGGTCGTGTAAACGCTCACCTGAGATATACACCAATAAGCTTGTTTGACTACAAAGGTCATATACATGTATATAGCCCCAGGACAGGGTCAGAATAACCCCTGGGGTTAATTTCGTTTTCAAATTCATAAATATTCTGTCCACTTGCCCATTTCCTGAATTGTTTTCCATTCAGTGTCAATTTAACAGTTTTCTGCATATGTGACCTATGTTGACCTTGCCATAAAATCTTTGAAGTTCATCACATGATCATGATATATCAACACATCATAATGCTCTTGTCTTAATTGCTACATATCAAGTTCCGTTGCAATAGCAATAGGTTCAGCAGTTCCTGGAAGATTTTTGAAGGGTTTTAACCATATATGGGTATGGCGGCCATCTTGGTCATGTGACCTAGTTTATTATACCCCCGGCATTTATGCCGAGGGGTATATAGTTTTCGCTTTTCCGTTCGTCCGTTCGTATGATCGTTTGTTCGTTCGTTATTCCGGAACGTTCGTGGAATTTATGTCAAAGTTTTTGTTAAAGTTTCTCTGGTGGTGTATATCTCATGAACTAATGATCAGCAACCATTCATATTTTAACCATAGGTACCCTATAGGGTTTGCTTTGTTTATGTGAGTTTGGACCCTGGGTCCATGCCCGGGGGTGGGGCTAGAGGTCAAAATCTAGGTCCCTTTACTTTGGGTCAAAGTTTTGGTTTAAGTTTCTCTGGTGGTGTATATCTCATGAACCAATGATCAGAAACCATTCATATTTTAACCATAGGTACCCTATAGGGTTTGCTTTTTTCTGTCAGTTCGGATCCTGGGTCCATGCCCGGGGGTGGGGCTAGAGGTCAAAATCTAGGTCACATTGAAAATGTGCTATTTTCATAGTGTTCTTTTCATCTCTAAAGTTCATATCATAACAAATACTTATAGGAATGTATTCCTGTTTGGATCATAGATACCTTTAGGGTTTAATTAAATTCCATGGCACCAAACTTTAGGGGTGGGGCTGGAGGTCAAAATCTAGAACACATAAAATACAATAGTTACCAAGATTAATACTCTGTGTGTCTATATCTTGACAACCATGTATTAGAAAGCGTTCATGCTTACAACACAACATAGGTACCACATAAGGGCTAGACCCAAGGCTCCATGCATGGGGGGTTGGACCTGAGGTCAAGATCTAGGACTTTTTGTTTTAAGAATGACATTGTACTTTCATTTCAATCTAGGACTGAGGACCTGACCCAAAATGTCCGCGCTTATGTCCTACATTGGGTATACACGTCAGCTCTGTATACCGCTCTAAAATTAGCTAAAGCCCCAGACTGAGAAAAGCCATCAAAAAATCACTTTTGGTGGCCACCTGTTTAGCACAAATTTCCTTGGCATAGTTGTTTAGTACTGTCTTTAGGAAGTATGAAAACCAATGTTTTAATTTTTTTCGGTCTTGCAAAAGTACTTTTATTCCGGGTGAAAATGAAGTACCCTAGCTTGTTTGATCCGCGCCATTAAGGACAATTATTTCTGGGTACCCCGGGGGCTAATTTGGTCTAACTTGCACATCCCCTCCCAGGAGAATCTTTCAAGGGTGGCAAATCATTCATTGGGACCCAAGAAATGCAAATCATCTTTGTTGTCAAAGATAAACTCTTTTGTTCTATGAAAAATGCATGGTTTCCATGGCAACCATTAACATGATTCTCGCACATGGCGGTGTACATACAAGATTGGTCATATTCCCGCTGTTACTCATCCTAGACCATTGAACCTGGTCTCTTTTTAAAGCTTAAGACATAGCGCTTTCATCCTATGGTAAGTAATGCAAGTTATCTAATTTGCATATTCATGAATTTTAATGAAACATTAAAATGACAGAAGAAACATTGAGAAACCATTAATAAACTAATTTCAGGACCAAACTATCAATGTGACACTTTGTTATAGAGCCAGTAATATCGTATGGCAAATGTCATGGGCCTAAATAAAAATGATCTCATTTGCATATTCATGAATATTAATGAAAAAGTAAAAAAAATCGAGGAAAACAAAGGAAAAAACTGTAGCCATTGCAAGGTTTTGGATAGGTTATAAGATATAACTTGCATCACTGGGACCAATTCTCATGGCTGCCAGTGTAGTCAGAGGTATCACCTAAATGCCATAAAATATTGTCCTCAACAATGAATGCATTTACATGATGTAAAATTACATAGTTTCCACTCCTACCCCTAGTGTGATTCTAATGAATAAGGTGCTTAAAAATATACATATTCCAACAATAGCATGCTCTAGAATACTATAATTGGTCTGATAGTGATGCATGGACCAAGCAATATTACCTTAAAACCTATTATTCAAATGGTTGCGTTTGCTTATTCATGAAAATTAATAAAATACATAAGAACTATGTAAAACAAATAGTGATAGACATACAAAATCACTTGTACCAGAGCTGGTAACAAACTCAGGATGTTGAAAAAGTATCAACTAAATGCTATGGCAATGTACTATGTCCTTTAAGTATGATATAACAATGATCTGATTTCCAATTTCATGAATTATAATGAAAACTCTAGAAACAGGAATGAAAAAAAGGAAACATGAAACTGGTAAACATACAAAATGACTTGTATATCGGCAACCAAAATCCCTAACATGCTGAAAATGGCATCAAATGGTTGCTAAGGCAAAACTATGCCGTCCTGTACTACAATATACGAGACATTTGATTTTTTGCTTAATGAATATTAACAAAACCTTTCGAATTTAGAGGAAAATTACGGAAAAGTTTGGGCGGTATACAAAGAAAATCACATGTATCTTGGCTACTGATAGACCTAGAGAGCTATAATTGGTGTCAAATGATTGCTAGGACAATGTTCTATAACCATGTAATCTGATAAATAAATAATCAGCTATTTTTGTTGTACGGATATTAATAAGTTCTTTATGAATAAGAGAAAAATCAATGAAAAACGAGGGGGTACACCAACAAAATCGCTTGTATCTCAGCTGCCAATATCCTTAGATAGTTGAAAATGGTACCAATAGAATGCTGGTACAATGCACTATTGCCATGTGGTTGGATAACTTAAGCATATGTTATTGTATTTTCTAAAAGTTACACAAAATTTTGAAAAATTGTGGAAATGACAGAAAATTGAAGATTGTGCTCCAACAAAATTCATTAAATCTTGATTGCCAGCAAGCATGCTTTATATATCTAAACAAATGGCAATAAAACAGTGTCCTCCCAATAAATTGCTGCCATGTTAAGTTCTCTACAGCTCTTGGCAGTCAAGATATACACGATTTTGTTTGTCTACCCCTTCACTTTTCGTTGCTTTTTGTCTTATTGATAAAGATCTCATTGACAGCCATACAACAAAAATAGCTTATCATTTATATATGAGATAGCATGGTTATATAAGATAGTCCTAGCAACCAACTATAGCTATCTAAGTCTATCAGTAGCCAAGATACATGTATATGCATCTTTCTCTGTATACCTCCTTATTTTCCGTATATTTTTCTCTAAATTCTGAAGGTTTTGCTAATATTCTTAAAACTAAAAATCAAATGACTTATATATTGTAGTACACGATGGTATAATATCGCTCTAGCAACAATTTGATGCCATTTTCAGCACTTTAGGGCTTTTGATTGCCTTGATACAAGTTATTTTGTAGGTTTACCCGTTTAATCTTTTCTCTTTTTATCTCCAATTTTTAAAGTTTTCATTAAAATTCATGAAATTGAAAATCAGATTATTCCTATATCATTCTTTAAGATCATAGTACATTGCCATAGCAGTTATTTGATACCTTTTTCAGTATCCTGGGTTTTTTAACAGCTCTGGAACAAGTAATTTTGTACATACACCCCCTATTATCCATGATTTGTTTCCGATTTCTTATGGGGTATTTTTTTAATTTTCATGAATAAGCATATCCAATGATTTGAATATTAGTTATCAAGATGCATCACTATCAGACCAATTTGATATGGTCCCAGGGAGGCAAGATAGATCTTATAACCTATAAAAAACCTTACAATGGCTATAGATTTTTCCCTTGTTTTTCCTTGATTTTTGACATTTTCATTTAAATTCATGAATATTCAAATGTAATAATTTTTATTTAGGCCCTTGACATCAAAACACTTGTCATATGATATTACTGGCTCAATAACAAAGTGTCACAGAGACAGTTTGGGTCTCAAATTAGTTGATGGATGTTTAATGTTTTTCTGTTATGTTAATGTTTTCATTAAAATTCACGAATATACAGATTAGATGACTTGCATTACTTATCATAGGATAAAGGGCTATGTCTAAGCTTTAAAATGAGACCAGGTTTAGTGATGTAGGATAAGTAACAGCAGAGATATGACTAATTTTGTATGTATACCCTCATTTTCGAGAATCACATTATAGAATGTCGTGTGTAGCAGTATACATCCCATAATTTCAACACTTTTGCAATACTTAAAATTGACCAAACATTGGTTTTCAAGCTTCCAATGGGTTCCTCTACAAGAGGGTATGAATGAAATTTGTGCTACTTTCCGACCACCTATCACCATTTTTCTGATGGCTGGGGCTCTAACTAAATAGATATGTCATTCTAAAACTACACTTCCCCATGTTTGTATGTAAAGTACTTTACATTGCTTATTTAAAAAATGTACTTGATGAGGGTACTGTCTTTCGTTGGTGATGTGAGGTTCAATGTCAGGGGTGAGCATGTGCCGGATTGTTTAGGTAGGGGTTAGGGAAGGGGGCTTGGTGGCTACCAGCCGGGGGTATACGTGCCTCTCCAGGCACTTTTTCTAGTTTATAATCAAACTGGTTCCCCTTCATACAGATGTTTCCTATAAAACTTGACTTTGATTTGCTAAGCTGTTTTAGAGAAGATCTTTGAATATTATGGTTGTATACTAGTATAATGCCACGAGGCAGGGGCAGACCCACCCCTTGGGTCCAAATTCTTTTCAGAATCTTAAATCTCCAGGTCATTTACCTATTTCCTGCAAGTTTTGCCCTTCAAATCCCATTTCAATGATTTTCCCCATTCAAATGCATAGGTGACCTATGTTGACCTTGGTGTAAATTAGGTCAAGGTCATCCAAGGTTCATGATTTATATGAACTTTGTAGAGATCCTCTCCCTGATGCTTCATGCTAAGTTTCAAAATCATAGGCCTTCTGGTTCTGGAGAAGAAGATTTTTAAAGGTTTATGCTATTTGTAGCCATGGCGGCCATCTTGGTCATGTGACCTTAATCATTTATATAAATTTTCATTCCCCTTCTCTAACGATGCTGCACATAAAGTTTTACTATGATTGCCATAGCGGTTTAAGAGAAGAATATGTTTGAATGTCATGGTCATATACATGTATATAGCCCCTGGGCAGGGGCAGACAACCTCCTGGATACAAAATGTTTTCATAAATATAAATATTCTGTCCATTTGCCCATTTCCTGCAAGTTTTGCCCTTCAAATCACATTTTAACAATTTTCCCCATTCAAAGGCATGTGTGACCTAAGTCAAGGTCATCATAGGGTCATGATTTATACAAACTTTGTAGAGCTCCTATTCCTGGTGCTTCATGCCAAGTTTCAAGATCATTGGCCCTTTGGTTCTGTAGAAGACTAAAGGTTTTTGCTTTTTATAGCCATGGCGGCCATCTTGGTCATGTGACCTGGACCAAAAATTTATACACACTTTCCTTCCCCCTTTCTAAGGTTGCTCCACATGAAGTTTGGCTTTGATTGGCCCAGCGGCTTCAGAGGAAAAGACGTTTGAACTCTGTGGACGACGACAACGCTAACGACGGAGCATGGGTATACTTTAAGCTCACCTGTGCGCTTTCGGCTCAGGTGAGCTACAAAAGCTTTGGGCTAAGGGGTCAACTTCACGTATGTTTTTAATTGTAGACTTAATTGTAAAGGATCTCAGTTTTAATTTTTATTTAGTATTTTTGTGGGTTTTGAGGATTGCCAAAAGCGGATGGGGGATAATTTATGTTAGACTGCAGTCTGTTGTTTACTGTGTTTGTCGTCTTTTTTCATGCAGTGAATCTTTAATACTATCTTATTATGCAGAATGCCTGTCTCAGACACATCTAAAATTTGAAGCTATGCTTTTTCACTACAGTTTTTCATGTACATATATTTTATTTTTCTGTCTTTAATTTCAGGAGCGTACTTGCCAGTTCAGAATCCTTATGCTAAAGAAAAGGTCCCATATGGAATACACCCTTTATTTAAGAAAACTGCTGTTGCAGTTCAGCCTCCACTTCCTAAGATACATATCTCGGATCGAGTAGTAAATGCGGAGGCTATGGTGCTTGGGCATCTGGCGGAATGTTCCTACCATTCACAGAAGCACCGGGCATTATTCAACTTTGAAAAGAGCTTGCAGGAGACAAGGAAGCTTTGAATGAGCTAAGCATGGACATGACTACTGCTTCAGTTAAAATGAGACTTGGTTTAGCTCAAACTGTTGAAGAAGAACTAATTCAAGCAATGGGAACTGGCCATTTTCTCTAAATACAGATTAGGCTACAAGTAACAATATGAAAAAAATATGTTGTGCTTCCTTTTTAGTACTCCCAAAGAAGTAAAAATGTAGTGGTAGAACATTTGGCCTCTGTAAGTTTAATTAAACTGGATAGTGAAACTGTATATAATGCTATTGAGAAGCTTATGGAAGAGAATGAAATACCATGGTCGAACCTTATGTCGGTTTTAATTGATTCTTGTAACGTAATGAGAGGTTCAAAATGTGGAGTTGAAGTGAGACTGCGTCACATGTTAGATATAGATGGGGACACTTGTCACCATGCCCATAATGCTGGAGAAGATTTTTGTAAGCCCTATGATCATGTTGTTGAAGGTTTGCTGAATGATCTGCACAATTATTTTTGGTGGTCTCAAGATCTTGAAGAGTTCTTAAAGGAAATTCGTGGTCTAATTGGTGTGAAATTTCACATGCCTGACAGGTATAGGAGTCATATGTGGCTTTCAGTTTATGATGATATTGTCAGTACCAACACAATATTAGATGTTCTAAATATTCTATTATGGCTTCCTGTCAACTGAAGAGAGAAAAGAAAATCTGCCCAGAGTAGTGGAGATATACTTTAGAAAGGCTTTAGAAAAGCATTAAACTTACTAAAGGTTTTATCGCATACCGGCTGGGGTGCTGACCGCACTGTCCTTCTGCAGCTATATCGGTCAATTATTCGGTCGAAGTTGGATTACGGATCCATTGTGTATGGATCAGCTAGAAAATCATACCTGCGTATGCTTGATACAGTTCACCACCAAGGACTAAGACTAGCTCTTGGGGCTTTTCGAACGTCACCTGTTGAGAGCCTCTATGTTGAGGCAGAAGAACCATCACTATATTTGCGTCGAGAAAAACTTACTCTTCAGTATGCCATCAGACTTGCAGCAAACCCCTCTAATCCTGCACATAAGGTAACTTTCCCACCATATATTTCTGACGAGCTCTTACAGCTTTATGAAAGTAAACCAAATGCTATCAGGTCTTTTGGTTTACGAGTAGCACCACTTTTAACATCAGCAAAAATCAAACAAGATAAAATAGAAAAACATTTCGTTTCTGAAATTCCACCATGGTGCATTAGAAAGCCAACAGTAAATTTGACACTTCATACAGGGAAAAAATCAGAATCAAATCCACACTTTCTCAAAGAAAATTTCCACCAACTACAGTCACAATTTTCTGATTATCATTTTATTTATACTGATGGTTCAAAGGAAGATAACAAAGTAGGCTGTGCTACTTATTCCAAAGACGCTTGCAAAACTTTGCGTCTACCTGATGGTTCTTCAATTTTCACAGCAGAAGCTAAGGCTATTGACTTAGCTTTAGACTTCATTAATAATTGTAACTCGTACAACAAATTCGTTATTTTCTCTGATTCTCTATCAGTCCTTCAGGCCCTAAACCATACAATGTCCAAAAACCAACAAATACAAAATATATTGCTGAAACATCATAGCATTTCTGAATTTAAAACTATTGTGTATTGCTGGGTTCCCAGTCATGTAGGAATATATGGTAACGAGCAAGTCGACAAGAAAGCAAAAGAATCACTGAGCCTAGAACAAACAGATTTTAAAATTCCTTTTATCAATTTTAAACCTTTTATCAACGAGTATGTTTTTAATGAATGGCAATCAATTTGGGGCAGAGCAGATGACAATAAATTGAAAGAAATTGAACCTCATGTAAAACGACCAAGATTAATTCATAAACTTTCGAGACGGGAAGAGATTGTTCTTTCTCGTCTTCGAATTGGACATACACGATTGACACATTCATATTTACTTAAACGAGAAGATAAACCTCAATGTATTGGATGTGACACACAATTAACTGTCAAGCACTTTCTGCTTGAATGCATTGATTTTATAGATATACGTCGTTCCTGCTTTCAAAGTAACAGTTTGAAAGATTTGTTCAAAAATGTATCTGTTGAACGCATTTTGTCATTTTTAAAACGAACTAACCTTTTTAACAAAATATGAATTTTTAACCTAAATCATATTTATACCTTTCTCCATTTCTATCTTTTCATTTTAATCACTGTATCTTTCATCTAGCGGAATAATTATTTATAACTTTGATAATTCTTACCATATTTTTTGCTTTTTCTCTGAACTAAATTATGCATTTTACAATTGTTAGACGCTAATGACCCATTAGGGTTGACGCGTCGTTAAACATCAATCAATCAATCAATATACCTTTCTCCATTTCTATCATTTCATTTTAATCACTGTATCTTTCATCTAGCGGAATACATGTAATTATTTATAACTATGATAATTCTTACCATATTTTTTGCTTTGTCTCTGAACTAAATTATGCATTTTACAATTGTTAGACGCTAATGACCCATTAGGGTTGACGCGTCGTTAAACATCAATCAATCAATCAATCAATAAAATGCCTAATATGATTGGATTCGGAATCGATAAATGGACGAAGAGCATGTTGAGTATAACATCTTGTCAGCAGTGCAGCATCATACATTTGATGATTTCTATCGTAAATTTTTAGCCCCTGTGTCCAAGGTACGTAATACAGCAATAGGCAGCGAACTAAGATAAGAAAGCAAAAGAAAACTTTTTTATCTGCTGACCTATTTTCAAATTTTTTGCAGGACCTATAAAGACAAAGCAAGATATATATTTTGACATCAAAAGGATTTTCCTATGCTACTCTACACTAAAATCTTATGCGAAAAACTATTATCAGAGGATTTTTGTTTACTTTAGTATATTTGCAGTACCACATTAACATTGCTGTAGCCATTTTGCACAAAAACTATAATGCACGTCACCACCTCTGTTACCATGTGTAAATATGTTTATGTTGTAATTCCTTAATATGTCATTTTTGACTTTATGAGAATAAAGTTATGACTGTCTGGCTACTTTTATGGTAGTTTTATTTACCCGAAAGAATCGAGAAGACTCCGTTGAAAATAAAGCTGCATGAGTATTTACAACAACATTTTCCCCAATATATCTCTATGGAAGCTTTTAGTGACCATGGAAACTAGAGTTCCAAATATTGGGTTTCCAAACAGGTCCGACACAAACCGAGCTGTACAAGCACAGAAGAATGGCTTTTGGATGAAGAGTAGAAGAATCGTACTATTCGTGTAGCGAAAACAAAGATGCTGATAAGCTTTGCAGTTACTGCAAAACTGATCTGCCTCTTTGTTTTCGTGCATGCTTATTGTTGGTTTTCTTATGACCCGACTCATATAGTGACATGAAGTCGGACATTGATTGTGATGCCTTTAGCATGCCCGAAGAGCTATTGTAATCACCCGACATTGCTCAAATGTTAGTTTTGGGTTAAAGTTTTTATAAGTCTATATCTCTTGAACATATCGATGGATTTAATTGATACTTTGTATGTTGTTAGATATTGGTCTGAAGTTTTATACTGTACCATCGTGACCCACCTGAGTGACCTTGGAGGTCAGGTCACAGACTTAAAAATTTTATGCTAAAGTTTTTAGAAGTCTAGATCTCTTGAACATGCTGATAGATCTAGTTGATACTATGGCTGTTGCTAGATATTGGTTTGATGCTATGCTGTACCATCCCAACTTTTTGTGTTAAAATTTTTATAAGTCTATATCTGTTGAATATGATGATGGATAGAGTTGATACCTTGCATGTTGGTAGATATTGGTCTGAAGCTTTATGCTGTACCATCACGACCTACCTGGGTGACTTTGAGGTCAAGGTCATGGACAGGATTTTTTTGTTAAAGTTTTGTTTAAAGTTTTTGCAAGTCTATATCACTTGAAGTCTATATCTCTTGAGTATGTTGCTGTATCAAGTTGATACATCGCATGTTGGTAGTTATTGGTCTGAAGTTTTATACTGTACAATCATAAACTATGAAAGCTCTGGGTCTTGTGGTTTTGGGGAAAATTGTTTTTAATGTTTTCCCATTGTAAGTGTATGGGAGTATGAAACCCAGAGTTCTGATCCGACCTGGACCACCGTAACCCAGGATTTTCGGGCGGACGGGCGCCGGCTGGACTACCATTCCTAGAAGTTAACCTTGTGGTGCTTAAATGTCGCCATAGAATTCTTGTTGACGCTTCATCAACCTTAGACAGGCTTTCTAGTGCCTTTATGCAAAAAGTAGGCAAAAAGTAGGGACACTCTTTATAAACTAGAGGACCAATGGTCCTGTAAACGCTAACCTGATGTCTGCTGTATACACCAATAAACATGTTTGAATATTATGAAAAATAGCCCCAGTAAAGGAGCAGTGAATTAAGCCCTGGGGCCATTTTTTTCAGAATAATCAATATCGACCTATGTTGACCTTGCTTAAAAATAGGTCAAGGTCATCAAAGGGTCATGGTTTATAAACACACTGTAGTACTTAAGACATTGATGCTTCATACCAAGCTTGGTTGAAATCGGTCTTCTGGAGAAGAAGATTTTTGAAAGGTTTTTACCATATATGGGCATGGCAGCCATCTTGATCATGTGACCTAGATTATTTATATATACATTGATTCCCCCTTCCTACAGATGCTTCATATAAAATTTGGCTTTGATTGGCCAAGCGGTTTCAGAGAAGAAGATGTTTGAAAATTATGGTATTATGCATGTATATTGCCCCGGGTTGGGGGCAGATGAGTCCCTGGGGTCCATTTGTTTTCAGAATCATTAATATTCAGTCCTACTGCTCATTTTCTGCAAGACTTTTCCTTAAAATGACAATTCAACAATTTTCCCCATTTAAATGCATAGGCGACCTAAGCTGACGTTGCCGTAAATTAGGTCAAGGTCATCCCAGGGTCATGATTTATATACACATTGTAGAACTTGAGTCCCTTATGCTACTTGCAAAGTTTCAAAATCCTAGGTCTTATGGCTCTGGAGAAGATTTTTAAAGGTTTTTACTATTTATAGCCATGGCGGCCATCTTGGTCATGTGACCTGGATTATTTATAAACACATTAATTCCCCCTTCCCATAGAAGCTTCCTATAAAATTTGGCTTTGATTGGCCAAGCGGTTTCAGAGAAGATCTTTGAAATTGTGGACGACGGACGACGACGGACGGACGGCGGAGCATGGGTATACTATAAGCTCACCTGAGAGCCTTCGGCTCAGGTGAGCCTTCGGCTCAGGTGAGCTAAAAAGTAGTGAAAAAGTAGGGCAAACTAGGAAGAAAAAGTAGGGATAGTAGGGCAAAATTTTAGAAAAATTTGCCGTTTACATCTGTCACAATTCTAAAGAACTAACAATTTTTGTAATACCTCAGGCACCGCCTTTTTTTCAGGTAGAATTCAGGACATAACAATATGAACAACCTTGGACATCAAAGTACAGTCCAAATCCCCTCCACCACCACCACCAAGGGGCATCACTGGGCTTTGGACACGAGTTAATGGTCATCGAAATCATATGGCTTTTTCCCCAAAGGCATGAGTTTGGGGCAGAGTTTGAGAAGTTGTATGCTTCCTCTTAAGGGGGTTTGGGGGACCTCCCCCGAGAAAATTTTGTAATTATGGAGACCTGTAGTAGCTGTTTTAATGCACTTTTGAGCTCATTCCCTATTCTACAGTCAGTATTTTTTATTTCAAATGTTAAAATACACTTTTGGGTGAATTGAAAACTGCAGTCACAAAGGATAATTGGGTACGAGTCCAGTTATCCATGACAAAAATAACAAATGACCTAAGTTGATCTTGCCGTTAAAAGGTCAATATCATGACAGGGTCATGATGTATATATACATTGTAGTACTCGAGTCATCGATGCTTCATACCAACTTCCGTTGAAATCCGTCC
The DNA here is from genome assembly GCA_964017185.1 of Rugalucina vietnamica. Lineage (NCBI taxonomy): Eukaryota > Metazoa > Mollusca > Bivalvia > Lucinida > Lucinidae > Rugalucina > Rugalucina vietnamica. The sequence continues at coordinate 42,902,231 of OZ024879.1, forward strand.
ACCGGTTTCGGAGATTTTTTAAGGTTTTTACCTTATATGAGCATGGAGGCCATCTTGGTCATGTGACTGGCATTATTTCTATATACATTTGGTCCCCCCTTATGATATATGCTTAACGTAAAATTTGGCCAAGTGGTTTCAGAGGAGAAGTCCTTAGAAATTGTGGATGGACGACGGACGGATCAGGTCTTTTTCATAAGCTCACCTTGTGAGCCTAACGGCGGCTCAGGTGAGCTATAAGTCGGTCTATGTGAGGTCCGAAATCTTTCAAGGCTCAACATATCCACGAGTGTTTTCAACACACCCGTAAAAATTTCGACACAGACCTGTTTCACAATCTGTCTGTTTGTAATGTATATTTGTCCAAGAAGACCGAACATGTAAATGTGAACATCTGTAAAATCGGTTGGTGAGGTTATGGCCATGTAAAACCGGTTTAAGTCCTCAGTAATTTTATATTACTGATCGTTCCAATGCAATATTTCTGCTGTGGCTCTAATTGTTACATGTTTTGGTGTTGATTTTTTTTTGAGTTTGCATCTTATGTACGTCTTCATATTTAATACAGTTAGTTATGTTTGGGTAACTGAGTGGCTGCCTTCTGGGAAATAGCTGCTGATTCAGCTTACGATATGTTCTCATAGAATAATTATCTGATCGTCAATTTATTTGTTCCCACCTCCGTTTTTGGAGTGGGAATTTCAGATTGCACCATTTCCTGATCATTGCCTACTTTTACCTTTTTGTCAGTAAAACTCTTTTAAAAATATCAGCAACCCGCAAAATGCTATGAATGGCAATTACATGCGATGAAGAATCCAGATCAGCTATAAAGAACAACAGTCTGAAGCAAAATGTTTGAATATCTAGTATATTTGGACAGTCATTAATATTCATTTCAACCAATGTCACCCTATAGAAGTGTTCATTCATCGAGGATCCACTATGACATCTATGAGCTTGTCAGTTGTCTTCCACTCAAGTCCCGCCGCTACTAACCACCAACCAATATCCAGACAAGTAGTCCATGTGGAGTTGCGTCGGCGATTGTATGCATATTTCATTGTACAATCCCCTTGACAAGTTCGCAGCTCTTCTTTATACCACAACCTGTTTTCTTCATAGCTTGTTCCCTTTCCACATCGCTAATCTCGCCACTTCATAGCTTATTAATATTCAAATCAATCGTAAATGAATATCATTTATAATCAAAAATATTTAATACAAGTCATTGTGGTATGACTTAAGTGTTGTTTTTTGTGTGTTTTTTCCTTTGAAGTTTCTGTGACATTCAATTAGGAACGTCCCATTAATCAGGACATTCTAAAACTGGTGAAAAATAACAAGAACACTCAAATAAAGTCATTATTTGATCAAAAAATGAAAATAAATCCGGTACAAAACAATCACATGAATCATTAATAAAACAAATGGAACAGCATGATAATTTCAGCATATCACATTGCAATCGCATAAGGGCTCTCCAATGTCATAAGGCATATATGCTGGTATCAAAATTTACCTATCTATAGGAAAATGGTGATGTAACCACGGAAACTGATTAGTACAAAGGTTTATAGGGATAACCCCTCTTCCCTCACCCCACAAAAGACAACATTGCCACTGCTGTCTACATTGTTCAGCACTCATTCAACCCTTCTTACTAATTTTGGTGCCCTACCACAGGTTTTGAGCATCTGAAGAGAAAGGCCATTTATTTTTAGGGATTTGGGCAGAAGGGCCATCAATTTTCAGGGATCTGAGAAGCAAACATTTTTTTTTTTTTTTTTTTTTTTTTTTTTTTTTTTTGGTTTTAGAGAGCAGTGAGTTGAAAACTGGGGAGAAAGGTCAAAACATTTTGAGGTTACAAATGTGCCAGTAAGAAGGGTTTAATGACAGTATTGGATACAATAGGAAGCAGTGACAACTTTAATTTTAGGGGTGGTGGTCCGTTGTTCACAAGAAAATAAATTCATCTCTCTCCAGCCCTGGTCCACATATTTTTTTTTCCTTTTTGGTTTATAAAATCACCATTTTTCTTTCTATTGGTTAATTTCAATACAAAATTTTTATTTTAACATTGCTAAACTTTTAAAATAATAAAAAACAAAAAACAACAGCAACAACAATACAGGCACAAACCAACAAAACACATCTTCATGAGCACGGCAAGATTTTGGGGCCAGACAAAAAAAACACTGTCCATGGTGCAAGATTATTGACACACAGACATTGATAGAACCTAAGATGGTTTTTGGTGGACACTTTTTTTCCATATTTTTGAAATAACAAAATTTATTTTGCTTTATTGTTCCCATGAGTGTCCTAGTACATGATGTGAAGGTTATATTTTACTTTTCTGAAATGCTATCAATGCTTGAAAGTCTTTTATGAAATAGGAGTGGGACCGTATAACATCATTTTGCATTTAAAGGTATCAAAGCTAAAAATGCATTCACCATGAATTGACATGACAGATTGACTGAGGGAAATTTGAATTCCTTTAGCACCTCCAGCCATGCAGGTGCCAAAAAAAATAAGAATTATGTAACACAAGCATAAACATATCATTAACAAAATATCATAAACAATTATCCACACTATGGCTTGGCCAATACAAAATCTTGGGCCTCAAGTCACTACAGCTGCGTTCAGGAATTAATATACTCCGCAATATTCAGAAATAAATTGACAATTCTTCTTGTTTTTGAACAATTGTTACTGGGAAGAAAAGGACAAATGGGGGAATTTGTTTATAAAATTTGGTAAGTATGACAGCAAATATTTGCTCTGTATATGAAACTTCCAGATCTTATGATGTTGTTTGCCTCAAATGATAACATAATATATTGAGCCCATCTTTTTAACAAAAAGAAATCGCTGATATTGAATAAAAATAAAACTGAGATCCTTTAAGAGCAGTGAAAATATTAATGAGAAAGGGGATGGGCCATACCGCGGTTTCGGCTACTTAAGCCTCTTAAGTTACCCTATAGATTTGGCAACATGGAGCCAAAGAGAATTACTGTAATTTTGCATCTTTCAACAGGATAGTCGATACAAAGACTAGAATTGTCCAAATGGCCCAAATATTGGGTTTCAAAGATTTCACAAGGAACCATGATTAATGGTTATAGGAAATTTTATTTGTTATTCATGAAAGAATAACTATTTTGTACTAAGACTTAAAAATTTGGTGACTTTACGAGTGCTATTTACACAGATACACCCCCAATTTTCATTCAGACTTAGTACAAAAATGTTTAATCTTTCTTAAAGGGGTCGTCACACCTATGCAAATTTCTATAACGCAGACTTGCGAAAATGGAAAAACTGTTATGTTTTGCGTTTTCTTGACGGTAACGAATCATGACTTAAATAAGCTAAATATATTGGGCTGCGCAATGGTATTTGTTTAATCCACTTGCGATAAGATGCGCTAAGGAGCGATTAAGAACGCAGATATACAAACTTCAGCGAATTGTTGCGTTTACATTTAATTTGATATGCAAATTAGCCTAATGGCCTAATGGCGTGGTGCAATTTTACAGTTAGTTCCGAATTCTTACGCACGCTTACGCACGATTACGAATTCTTTGCGAAGACTTGCGATTGATGAACGCAGTGAAACGCACACAAGCGAAAATTTGATTTCAGCACACCTGTTTGAAATTTTCTGGCAGGTAAGACCCATCTTGAAGAATGCTGACGCAGGCAAACATATTCATGTGAACACATTCAATGCTCTATAAAGCATTGAACCGCAGACAAAAGAATTGAAACGCAGACAAACGAATTGAAACGAATGTTGTTGACCTCCAGTTCGCAACTTAACGCAAGACTGCGTCTGGGGACTTTCGCATAGGTGTGACGACCCCTTTAATAACAAATAAAATTACAAACCATTAACTATGATCCCTTGTGAAATCTTTATAACTCGAATATCAACAATCTTATTTTGTTTAAAAAAAATGGACTCTATATAACTTATGTAATCAATTTAGGCATTCAACATCACACAATCTGGAAGCTTAAAATACAGAGTAATATATTCATTTATACACAGCAATATATAAATAAAGTCCTCCAGAGGTGTGCTATTAATGCTTTAAACAGTAACACAGCATCCTCTATTGACTCTGGAAGAGGAACATCCCATGGGCTCATTCCAGTAACTTCTGCAATACACTCTAAAAACTGATCATCACAATTATTATATGGGAGGGAACAGGAATATTGATCAGCAAAACTGTCCAATTCAGTCATTGTACATGGGATAGGAAATGAGTAGTCTCTAGAGCCAAATAAAACTGACTGATAATACATAACATCTGGTATTCCCTGGTGTTCTGCGTCCTTATTCTATGACAGTTCCAGTAACTACAAAACTGGTTTAAGTGATTTTGTATTAGGTTTGAGAAACAAAACCTTATGCACTGAACATGGACATAACTTGCATTATTGAATGTGTTATTATCAATAAGATCTTTGAAAAGGTTTCTCCAATACTGGGTAAAAATGCGCATTAAACAACTCCACAATGCTTCTATTCGCTGGTTAGCTGTAGATCGACCAGTAGAAAAGCTTCTTGGTCCTGCAACTGCATCATTATGATGATATCTAAACAGAGTTTGAAAGTCTTTCACCATAGAATTTTCTGTACCAGCATCAGCTCTTATCATCCTTGGGATTCTCTTGATTTTCTTTATGTAGTCAAAATAGAGTCTTGCCACTTATCTTGAATTTTTGCTCGATGGCATAAGTCTGAGCCATAGTATTTTCCTTGAGAAACCATCTATTGCACCGTGAATTGGAAATCCATAAGGAAGGAGTTTGTCATAACCATCTATATGTACCAAGAAATTAGGACCATGGTTAAAGTATAAACGCCTTCTAAGTCTGTGAATACTACGAAGTCGCACACCTTCAGGATCTATTACCTTTAAAACAAGACTTACAGTTTCCTGTGTTACTTGCAAACCACACGTTGTATTTAAAACCTTCCATAAAGATTTATATCCATAACCATTGTAACCAAGTCTGTATAGTTTTCTTATTTCAGGTAAAACTACTCTAATGGGGCTCTCACAATGTCGACAGCACAAGTAATGTCTTGTTAATATTCCACAAACTGATTGAAATATGGTGAACAGTTAGTAAAAACCCTAGGATGTCTCTATTTTGGTAGAGATATAAATGCCCTCTGAGTCTGTATTAAGAGACTTATAAGAACTGTCGCAGGACAGTGCCGACTGTTTTCCCGAATTGTATCAAGAATAACTCTGATATATTGCCATGTTCATGTGAACAATTTCAATTCTTTCTCTATAGCAGTTAATGATATAGACAAAGTCTCAAAACTTTCAGGACAACCCACATATCTTCAATTATGATTTGTTGTCAAAAAAGTTATACTAAAAATTCATAATCATATATTACAGGTAGTTACATGTATATTAGGCACACCCAATATAGAATTTAAACAGACTACGGTTCATTCACAGGTTGTTTACTTGGTGCCTATACATAAAAGTTTTTTTCTGACTTTGAGGTAACATTGCAAACAGTCCATTACTTTTTGAAATCAGAATTTCTTAAATTACGTCATAAATTATAGTCAGATAAAATCAATGGCCAAAATTCAGGCAGAAAAAAACAACAAAACCACAGGAATAAAATGTATTCATTCCGGGACCTACAGAGAAAGAGAGTAAATATCAGTAATATATTGACAATTTGTCAGAGAGAATCTGGGACAAGTCAAAAATGGGACGTAAAGTAAGATCACTTTTTTTGTATCAGGTCTAAGCAAACACCTTATAATATGACATTGAGTTGATCACTGGTGGTAAATATTGGAACCAGCTCAAAAAAGAGCAAGTGTAATTTTGTTCCAATGGTTCATCCGGGAACTAGGTCGTACAAATGGTTAAAACAAAGTAAACCAAGGTAGGTGCCAGTGGATTTTATATTGTTATTTAACAATAATTTTCCAACAAAGTCGCGTTTGGGCACATAATGTTGCTTTGGGTGAAGAATACAGCCAAAATACGCTCACAATAATGTAACCGACACTCAGTGTTACATTTTATACCATAAACAAAAACAGGAAGCATTGTTGACACAAATAATTGAGAAAATTCATTGCGAGACCGTTCCAATGGTTTAGAGCTTGTTCCAATTTGACTGAGGTCGTTCCCGGTGCTTTCCCTTATAACGAGACAAAATTAAATATATAAGGCGTGAAACGACCAACCAAACATCGTGCATATGTGAAAACATTGACGTAGATGAGCTTCGTGATAACCGTTATCACGAAACTGAACTGCTTCTTTTGGGTGAAGAAACTTGATGACTTGTAAGATCACTGTGGCGAAAACAAAGACACAGTTAAGTTTCATGATAAGGGTTATCACGAAGCTCATATACGTTATTGTTTTCACATTATACACAACGTTGGTTTGGTCCATTCACGTCTAATATATTTTATTTCGTCTCATTATAAGGGATAGCACTTGGAACGATCTCAATCACATTGGAACAAGCTCTAAACCTTTGGAACTGTCTCGCAGTGAATTTTCTCAATCATTTATGTAAACAATGCTTCCAGTTTTTGTTTATGGTATAAAATGTAACACAGAGTGCTGGTTTCCTTATAATGAGCATATCCGGTTTGTATTCTTCATGCAAAACAGCATTTTTGCCCAAACATGCCCTTTGTTGACAAAATATTGTAAAATAACAACATCGACTTCGACGTTGTAAATAAAATCGAGCATAGATTTCGATTTCAGCTGAATTTTCTGGCTGTTTGAGTTCCCGGATGAACCATTGGAACAAAATTACGCTTGCTCTTTTTGGAGCTTGTTCCCATGTTTACCACCAGTGTAGATGAAAGGTCATAAATCAGAATTGACAAATTACAAAGTACATACTGATTCTATTAAATCAACATAGCTATGTTAATCATTAACCAGAGGGCCTATGGTCCTGTGAACGCTCACCTGAGATCTGGAATATATACCAATTAACTTGGTAAACAAGCACCTGGGGTTAATTTTTTTTTCATAAACATAAATCTTCTGTCCATTTGCTCATTTCAAGCAAGTTTTTTGCCATGACATGACATTTTCCCACATTTACCCATTCAAATGCATGGGCAACTGAAGTTGACCTTGCCGTAAAATATGTCTAGGTCACACCAGGTTCATAATTTATACAACCTCTGAAAATCTCCATTCACCGATGCTTCACACCAAAGTTCAAGATCATAGGCCTTCTGGTTCTGGAGAAAAAGATTTTTAAAGTTTTTTTTTTCTATCTATAGCCATTGCGGCCATCTTGGTCATGTGACCTTGACCATTATATAAACTTTCTTTCCCCATTCCCAAGGATGCTTCATATGAAGTTTGGCTTTGATTGGCCAAGCACTTTCAGAGGAGAAGCTGTTTCAATTCTATGAAAATACACATGTATATTGCCCCGGGGCGGGGGGGGGGGGGGGCAGACAACCCCAAGGACTCAAAATTTTTCCATTAACATTTATCATCTGTCCATCTGCCTATTCCCATCAAGTTTTACCCATTAAATAGCATTTTACCAATTTTTCCTATTCAAATGCGTTGGCAACCAAAGTTGACCTTGCCGTAAAATAGGTCAAGGTCATCCAAAGGTCATGATTTATGTAAATTTTGTAGAGCTCCGGTCACTGATGCTTCACACCAAATTTCAAGATCATAGGCCTTCTGGTTCCGGAGAAGAAGATTTTTAAAGGTTTTTGCAATTTATAGTCATGGCGGCCATCTTGGTCATGTGACCTAGACCATTTATATAAACTTTCGTTCCCCCTTCTTAAGGATGCTCCACATGAAGTTTGGCTTTGGCTTTGATTGGCCTAGCGGTTTCAGAAAAGAAGACGTTTCAATATTATGGAAATATACAAAAAATTTTCCATAAACAGTAATTTTCTGTCCATTTACCTATTCCCAGTAAGTTTTACCCATTTAATAGCATTTAAGAGTTTTTTCCCATTCAAATGCATTGGCGACCTAAGTTGACCTTGCCGTAAAATAGGTCAAGGTCATCGCAGGGTCATGATTTATATAAAATATGATGGACCCACGTCCCCAATGCTATATACCAAGTTTCGTGGAAATCAGCCCACTGGTTCCGGAGGAGATTTTTAAAGGTTTTTGCTATTTATAGCCACGGCGGCCATCTTGGTCATGTGACCTAAACCATTTATATAAACTTTTGTTCCCCCTTCATAAGGATGCTCCACATGAAGTTTGGCTTTGACTGGCCAAGCCGTTTCAGAGGAGAAGATCTTTGAAATTGTGGACGATGGACGACGATGACGACAGACGGACGCCGGAGCATGGCCATCCTATAAGCTCACCATGTGAGCCTTCGGCTCAGGTAAGCTAAAAATATGTATAACCATATGAGACATATTTGTCAGGTCCCGTGCCGGACCCGGGTTAGAATTGGCCGGTCGCCCCCCTCTTGCGGAACCGTAAGACCCGGTCGAATAGAGGAGCGGCTCGTTTGCCGTGAGCTGCGACCCGTGTCGTTTGGATGAAGGGATCCTGGTGATTGAGTGTGTCGGCTGTGCTGACGGACATGGTCGGCATGCAACACATCACTTTGGCCCTGATTTCGACTAGACGGGAGGCCATGCGGGCTCGGGTATGGTCAATCGGCTTTGTCGCGCCAAGCCCTAGGAACACCTTTTTCTTTCTCTTCTTGTCTTTTAGTATCGTCCCTGATACCTACCATATGCCCATCAACGTCTTTTTTCTGTCTTTATCATTCCTAGAAGGCGGCGGCTCAACGGGTCAATCGTGTAGGCATCAAGCTTGTGCGAGTATATCTCTGTGTATCTCTAACACGTTTGAGTAGGAAAGCCACTCATTTTAAGTGTTCCCTTGTAGGGCTCCAAGGAGGGCGGAGAGCATTCGAGATGAATCATTAATCCATTTAATTATGGGTGTTCCAGAAAATCAATCGTCACAGAACTCAAACAAACGCCAAAGGTCTGAAGAGTCAGATGGATCTTCGGATTCTGATACTCGACAGCCTACTGCACAAGTAACGTCACAATCAGCTTTAAACGTACCGCGCTTCTTAGTCGTTCAGTCGGCAGACTCATCGAGAAAAGTTTCAGATCTATCCCCTTTCGTGATTGAGAAATGCATCGTATCATTAGCAGGTCAACCGAAGAGTATCAAAAAACTTAAATCGGGCGATCTGCTACTTGAAGTCGAAAAGAAGAAACATATCGAAAACCTACTACGGACCAAGAAATTATTTGACCTTGACGTCAACATTTCTCTGCACAAAACTCTCAATTGTTCAAAGGGTGTCATTCGTTGCGAGGACTTAGGTCCTTGCACTGACGTTGAAATCCTAGATCATTTGAGAAGTCAAGGAGTTCAAGACATTCGTAACATTCAAGTTCGCAGAAACGGTGTCCTTAAACGTACAAGCACTTACGTTTTGACATTCAATACACCAATTATGCCAAAGAAAATAAAAGCAGCATACATATCTGTGAACGTGGAGGTATACGTACCAAATCCTCTACGATGTTACCATTGTCAGGTTTTCGGCCATCACGAAAGCAGATGTAACAGGCAAAAACTATGTGCAAATTGTGGAGAAGACAAACACTGCAGTGATGATCGCAACTGTGATAAAACAGCAAAGTGCGTCAACTGCAGTGGCCCACACCCCACTTTTTCACGCGACTGTCCGACTTGGCACAAAGAAAAGGAGATCCTTAAAATCAAATATACCAGAAATCTTTCATTCTTCGAAGCGCGCAAAATCGTTGAGCAGCAATCGTCGACTGCAAGCAGAAACTATGCCAGCATCATAAGAAGTGCTGGCACACAAGTCAAACTTGTAGAGGCCATGACACAGACTGATGAAACATACGACGTTCAAATTAAAACACACCAAAATCCAGGAGGCGATGCCCCTTCTGGTACCAACCAGACTGCAGGAGGTAAAGCATCCCCTGCACAAGCAGGAGGCAAACCTCCTCCTGCTCAAAACCCTCCGTCCAACAAAACTGCAGGAGGTAAACCTCCAACTGGAGGTAAGCCTCCAACGGCAGGAGGAAAGCCTCCTGCACCACCAAAGCCTCTCTCACCAAAGGATAGAAGGAAGCTTCTGTCCGAGAGAGTACCGAAAGGGGCTGATGACCCCGTAAGAACTGACAATTACTATGACTGCCTTGAAGAAACTAGCATGGAGGCAGATGTCACTCCTCCTAGTCCTCGCAAAGTGCATCTTCCAAGAATTCCAAATACTTAGTTTCCAGTCTTTTACATTTAAGAAGGGTCAATTTTTTAATTCTCTGTAAATTATTTAATGGACAAAAGTAAACAAAGAATTATACAGTGGAATTGTCGAGGCATAAAACCACGTTATGAAGAATTACTATTACTATTAAGTCTACTAGGACCTTCTGTTTTCTGTCTACAAGAAACTTTTCTGAAAACTGACGACAACTTTACTTTCAAAGGCTTTAATGTTTACAATCACATCCACTGTGATTGTGCCAGAGCTTCTGGTGGAAGCTCTATTCTAGTTAAGTCTTCCTTACCTCAACGTGAAATTAAGTTGAAAACAAATTTACAAGCTAAAGCTGTTTCTGTTACTCTTGACAAAGAGATTACTTTCTGTTCTGTCTATATCCCGCCTTCCTTCGAACTAAGATCTGAACATCTTAACTCTTTACTTAAGCAACTCCCTTCTCCCTTTATGATATTAGGTGACTTCAATGGTCACAATTTACTTTGGGGTAGTAACGATAATGACCCCAGAGGAGAGTTAATCGAGGAATTTATCACACAGAATGACATCTGCTTAATGAATGATAAATCTAAAACTTATCTTGATTCTGGAAAAGGTACTTTTTCGTCTATTGATCTCTCACTCTTTCATCCCTCTCTCTGTCTTGACTATAATTGGTCTGTATGTGAAGACCAACACGGGTCTGATCACTTTCCGATAATAATTGAAAGCATTCAGAATCACGATGAAGATCATAATCCTAAATGGAAACTAAATAAGGCTAATTGGGATTTATTTCATACTTTATGTGATGAATCCCTTACTAACACTTCTCTCTCAGAATCTTCTGATCCTATAGCAACTTTTACTTCTTCTTTAATAGGTATATCTGAAAAATGCATTCCAAAAACCTCGACAAACCCAAAGAAAAGTAACCCATGGTACAATGACGATTGTAAAGAAGCTATCAAACAACGAAAACAAACACTATCTAGGTTCTGCAAATTTCCAACTAATGAAAATTTAAATACTTATAGGAATTCTAGAGCAAAGGCCCGTCGGACAATTAAATCAGCCAAACGTAAATCATGGCGAACATATGTGTCAAAATTAAATTACAAAACGCCAACCAAAAAGGTCTGGGATATGGTTAGGAAAATATCAGGTAAAACAAAAACTGCTACTTATCAACATCTTAATACAAATTTTAACAACGGATCTGAATTGGCATCAACAAAGCAAGATATAGCAGACACTTTGGCATCACAATTTTGTTCAAATTCGTCAACAAGCCATTACTCAAAGGATTTTCAAAAATACAAGAAAGAACAGGAAAAAATTAAATTAAATTTCAAGTCATCTAATAATGAAGAATATAATACACCATTTAATTTAGATGAACTGAAGGATGCTATCAGTAAAGCCCATGATACAGCAACAGGTCCCGACGAAGTTCACTATCAAATGCTTAAACATCTTCCTCCTAGCTCACTTCAAGCTCTATTAGAAATATTCAATGATATGTGGGAAACTGGGAAGTTTCCCGAAAGTTGGGAACTAGCCACAGTTATACCAGTTCCTAAACCAGGAAAAGACCACACAGAACCTAACAATTACAGACCAATAGCACTTACAAGTTGTCTTTGTAAAACCTTAGAGAGAATGATTAATGTTAGACTTGTCTGGTACTTAGAAAGTAACAATCTTATTTCACCTGTTCAGTCGGGCTTCCGATCTGAACGATGTACCAATGACAATTTGGTAAGACTGGAAACATTCATACGAGATGCATTTGTTGCGAAAGAGCATGTGGTGGCCGTGTTTTTCGACTTGGAAAAAGCTTATGATACCACTTGGAGGTATGGCATTCTACGAGATCTCCATGATCTCGGAATTAGAGGCAGATTAGCTACATTTATAGAAAGTTTCCTTGCGGATCGATGGATCCAGGTTCGAGTTGGATCGACTTTATCCGAACAATTTGATCAGGCACAGGGTGTCCCACAAGGGAGCATTCTGTCTACAACATTATTCAATATCAAGATCAACAGCATAATGGACTGTTTGGATCCTAAAACAGATGGATCATTGTATGTAGATGACTTTTGCATGTGCTATAGATCGAAAAGTATGAGAACTATTGAAAGACACTTACAGCAGTGTATAAATAGAATAGAAAAGTGGGCTTCGCATAATGGTTTTAAATTTTCCAAGTCGAAAACACAATGTGTACATTTCTGTCAGCTACGGAAAGTACACGATGATCCTGAACTTTACTTATATGGATCTCTTATTCCAGTGGTTGAAGATTTTAAATTTCTAGGAGTTCTATTTGATCGAAAGCTTTCCTTTATACCGCATATCAAGTATTTAAAGGCAAAATGTCTAAAAGCATTAAACTTACTAAAGGTTTTATCGCATACCGACTGGGGTGCTGACCGCACTGTCCTTCTGCAGCTATATCGGTCAATTATTCGGTCGAAGTTGGATTACGGATCCATTGTGTATGGATCAGCTAGAAAATCATACCTGAGTATGCTTGATACAGTTCACCACCAAGGACTAAGACTAGCTCTTGGGGCTTTTCGAACGTCACCTGTTGAGAGCCTCTATGTTGAGGCAGAAGAACCATCACTATATTTGCGTCGAGAAAAACTTACTCTTCAGTATGCCATCAGACTTGCAGCAAACCCCTCTAATCCTGCACATAAGGTAACTTTCCCACCATATATTTCTGACGAGCTCTTACAGCTTTATGAAAGTAAACCAAATGCTATCAGGTCTTTTGGTTTACGAGTAGCACCACTTTTAACATCAGCAAAAATCAAACAAGATAAAATAGAAAAACATTCCGTTTCTGAAATTCCACCATGGTGCATTAGAAAGCCAACAGTAAATTTGACACTTCATACAGGGAAAAAATCAGAATCAAATCCACACTTTCTCAAAGAAAATTTCTACCAACTACAGTCACAATTTTCTGATTATCATTTTATTTATACTGATGGTTCAAAGGAAGATAACAAAGTAGGTTGTGCTACTTATTCCAAAGACGCTTGCAAAACTTTACGTCTACCTGATGGTTCTTCAATTTTCACAGCAGAAGCTAAGGCTATTGACTTAGCTTTAGACTTCATTAATAATTGTAACTCGTACAACAAATTCGTTATTTTCTCTGATTCTCTATCAGTCCTTCAGGCCCTAAATCATACAATGTCCAAAAACCAACAAATACAAAATATATTGCTGAAACATCATAGCATTTCTGAATTTAAAACTATTGTGTATTGCTGGGTTCCCAGTCATGTAGGAATATATGGTAACGAGCAAGTCGACAAGAAAGCAAAAGAATCACTGAGCCTAGAACAAACAGATTTTAAAATTCCTTTTATCAATTTTAAACCTTTTATCAACGAGTATGTCTTTAATGAATGGCAATCAATTTGGAGCAGAGCAGATGACAATAAATTGAAAGAAATTGAACCTCATGTAAAACGACCAAGATTAATTCATAAACTTTCGAGACGGGAATAGATTGTTCTTTCTCGTCTTCGAATTGGTCATACACGATTGACACATTCATATTTACTTAAACGAGAAGATAAACCTCAATGTATTGGATGTGACACACAATTAACTGTCAAGCACTTTCTGCTTGAATGCATAGATTTTATAGATGTACGTCGTTCCTGCTTTCAAAGTAACAGTTTGAAAGATTTGTTCAAAAATGTATCTGTTGAACGCATTTTGTCATTTTTAAAACGAACTAACCTTTTTAACAAAATATAAATTTTTAACACAAATCATATTTATACCTTTCTCCATTTCTATCATTTCATTTTAATCACTGTATCTTTCATCTAGCGGAATAATATTTATAACTTTGATAATTCTCACCATGTATTTTGCTTTTTCTCTGAACTAAATTATCTGCAGGAGGTAAACCTCCAACTGGAGGTAAACCTCCAACGGCAGGAGGAAAGCCTCCTGCACCACCAAAGCCTCTCTCACCAAAGGATAGAAGGAAGCTTCTGTCCGAGAGAGTACCGAAAGGGGCTGATGACCCCGTAAGAACTGACAATTACTATGACTGCCTTGAAGAAACTAGCATGGAGGCAGATGTCACTCCTCCTAGTCCTCGCAAAGTGCATCTTCCAAGAATTCCAAATACTTAGTTTCCAGTCTTTTACATTTAAGAAGGGTCAATTTTTTAATTCTCTGTAAATTATTTAATGGACAAAAGTAAACAAAGAATTATACAATGGAATTGTCGAGGCATAAAACCACGTTATGAAGAATTACTATTACTATTAAGTCTACTAGGACCTTCTGTTTTCTGTCTACAAGAAACTTTTCTGAAAACTGGCGACAACTTTACTTTCAAAGGCTTTAATGTTTACAATCACATCCACTGTGATTGTGCCAGAGCTTCTGGTGGAAGCTCTATTCTAGTTAAGTCTTCCTTACCTCAACGTGAAATTAAGTTGAAAACAAATTTACAAGCTAAAGCTGTTTCTGTTACTCTTGACAAAGAGATTACTTTCTGTTCTGTCTATATCCCGCCTTCCTTCGAACTAAGATCTGAACATCTTAACTCTTTACTTAAGCAACTCCCTTCTCCCTTTATGATATTAGGTGACTTCAATGGTCACAATTTACTTTGGGGTAGTAACGATAATGACCCCAGAGGAGAGTTAATCGAGGAATTTATCACACAGAATGACATCTGCTTAATGAATGATAAATCTAAAACTTATCTTGATTCTGGAAAAGGTACTTTTTCGTCTATTGATCTCTCACTCTTTCATCCCTCTCTCTATCTTGACTATAATTGGTCTGTATGTGAAGACCAACACGGGTCTGATCACTTTCCGATAATAATTGAAAGCATTCAGAATCACGATGAAGATCATAATCCTAAATGGAAACTAAATAAAGCTAATTGGGATTTATTTCATACTTTATGTGATGAATCCCTTACTAACACTTCTCTCTCAGAATCTTCTGATCCTATAGCAACTTTTACTTCTTCTTTAATAAGTATATCTGAAAAATGCATTCCAAAAACCTCGACAAACCCAAAGAAAAGTAACCCATGGTACAATGACGATTGTAAAGAAGCTATCAAACAACGAAAACAAACACTATCTAGGTTCTGCAAGTTTCCAACTAATGAAAATTTAAATACTTATAGGAATTCTAGAGCAAAGGCCCGTCGGACAATTAAATCAGCCAAACGTAAATCATGGCGAACATATGTGTCAAAATTAAATTACAAAACGCCAACCAAAAAGGTCTGGGATATGGTTAGGAAAATATCAGGTAAAACAAAAACTGCTACTTATCAACATCTTAATACAAATTTTAACAACGGATCTGAATTGGCATCAACAAAGCAAGATATAGCAGACACTTTGGCATCACAATTTTGTTCAAATTCATCAACAAGCCATTACTCAAAGGATTTTCAAAAATACAAGAAAGAACAGGAAAAAATTAAATTAAATTTCAAGTCATCTAATAATGAAGAATATAATACATCATTTAATTTAGATGAACTGAAGGATGCTATCAGTAAAGCCCATGATACAGCAACAGGTCCCGACGAAGTTCACTATCAAATGCTTAAACATCTTCCTCCTAGCTCACTTCAAGCTCTATTAGAAATATTCAATGATATGTGGGAAACTGGAAAGTTTCCCGAAAGTTGGGAACTAGCCACAGTTATACCAGTTCCTAAACCAGGAAAAGACCACACAGAACCTAACAATTACAGACCAATAGCACTTACAAGTTGTCTTTGTAAAACCTTAGAGAGAATGATTAATGTTAGACTTGTCTGGTACTTAGAAAGTAACAATCTTATTTCACCTGTTCAGTCGGGCTTCCGATCTGAACGATGTACCAATGACAATTTGGTAAGACTGGAAACATTCATACGAGATGCATTTGTTGCGAAAGAGCATGTGGTGGCCGTGTTTTTCGACTTGGAAAAAGCTTATGATACCACTTGGAGGTATGGCATTCTACGAGATCTCCATGATCTCGGAATTAGAGGCAGATTAGCTACATTTATAGAAAGTTTCCTTGCGGATCGATGGATCCAGGTTCGAGTTGGATCGACTTTATCCGAACAATTTGATCAGGCACAGGGTGTCCCACAAGGGAGCATTCTGTCTACAACATTATTCAATATCAAGATCAACAGCATAATGGACTGTTTGGATCCTAAAACAGATGGATCATTGTATGTAGATGACTTTTGCATGTGCTATAGATCGAAAAGTATGAGAACTATTGAAAGACACTTACAGCAGTGTATAAATAGAATAGAAAAGTGGGCTTCGCATAATGGTTTTAAATTTTCCAAGTCGAAAACACAATGTGTACATTTCTGTCAGCTACGGAAAGTACATGATGATCCTGAACTTTACTTATATGGATCTCTTATTCCAGTGGTTGAAGATTTTAAATTTCTAGGAGTTCTATTTGATCGAAAGCTTTCCTTTATACCGCATATCAAGTATTTAAAGGCAAAATGTCTAAAAGCATTAAACTTACTAAAGGTTTTATCGCATACCGACTGGGGTGCTGACCGCACTGTCCTTCTGCAGCTATATCGGTCAATTATTCGGTCGAAGTTGGATTACGGATCCATTGTGTATGGATCAGCTAGAAAATCATACCTGAGTATGCTTGATACAGTTCACCACCAAGGACTAAGACTAGCTCTTGGGGCTTTTCGAACGTCACCTGTTGAGAGCCTCTATGTTGAGGCAGAAGAACCATCACTATATTTGCGTCGAGAAAAACTTACTCTTCAGTATGCCATCAGACTTGCAGCAAACCCCTCTAATCCTGCACATAAGGTAACTTTCCCACCATATATTTCTGACGAGCTCTTACAGCTTTATGAAAGTAAACCAAATGCTATCAGGTCTTTTGGTTTACGAGTAGCACCACTTTTAACATCAGCAAAAATCAAACAAGATAAAATAGAAAAACATTTCGTTTCTGAAATTCCACCATGGTGCATTAGAAAGCCAACAGTAAATTTGACACTTCATACAGGGAAAAAATCAGAATCAAATCCACACTTTCTCAAAGAAAATTTCCACCAACTACAGTCACAATTTTCTGATTATCATTTTATTTATACTGATGGTTCAAAGGAAGATAACAAAGTAGGCTGTGCTACTTATTCCAAAGACGCTTGCAAAACTTTGCGTCTACCTGATGGTTCTTCAATTTTCACAGCAGAAGCTAAGGCTATTGACTTAGCTTTAGACTTCATTAATAATTGTAACTCGTACAACAAATTCGTTATTTTCTCTGATTCTCTATCAGTCCTTCAGGCCCTAAACCATACAATGTCCAAAAACCAACAAATACAAAATATATTGCTGAGACATCATAGCATTTCTGAATTTAAAACTATTGTGTATTGCTGGGTTCCCAGTCATGTAGGAATATATGGTAACGAGCAAGTCGACAAGAAAGCAAAAGAATCACTGAGCCTAGAACAAACAGATTTTAAAATTCCTTTTATCAATTTTAAACCTTTTATCAACGAGTATGTTTTTAATGAATGGCAATCAATTTGGGGCAGAGCAGATGACAATAAATTGAAAGAAATTGAACCTCATGTAAACCGACCAAGATTAATTCATAAACTTTCGAGACGGGAAGAGATTGTTCTTTCTCGTCTTCGAATTGGACATACACGATTGACACATTCATATTTACTTAAACGAGAAGATAAACCTCAATGTATTGGATGTGACACACAATTAACTGTCAAGCACTTTCTGCTTGAATGCATTGATTTTATAGATATACGTCGTTCCTGCTTTCAAAGTAACAGTTTGAAAGATTTGTTCAAAAATGTATCTGTTGAACGCATTTTGTCATTTTTAAAACGAACTAACCTTTTTAACAAAATATGAATTTTTAACCTAAATCATATTTATACCTTTCTCCATTTCTATCTTTTCATTTTAATCACTGTATCTTTCATCTAGCGGAATAATTATTTATAACTTTGATAATTCTTACCATATTTTTTGCTTTTTCTCTGAACTAAATTATGCATTTTACAATTGTTGGACGCTAATGACCCATTAGGGTTGACGCGTCGTTAAACATCAATCAATCAATCAATCAATCTGAACTAAATTATGCATTTACAATTGTTAGACGCTAATGACCCATTAGGGTTGACGCGTCGTTAAACATCAATCAATCAATCAATCAATATTTGTCAGCTTATACAATTAAAATGTCACTTTTGTTTTAAAAATTGACTTCAAACTGGGTAAAAATCTGCTACCTAGCAGCAAATATGCCATTTTGAAAATAAGGAAACATCAGAAAATGTAACTTAAAACACCTTGTGTATATAAACATATATCCGGCAATCCATCCATCAATACACAAGTCCTATGTTCTGCGAATAGACTTATTTAAAGAAATTTCTCAAATAAGAACACATAAATGCTGCTGGTTTATATCATAATACATCATGCAAAATACCTTAAAGGGAGAATATATAGTACTCAAGGTGAATGTAGAAGGCAATTACTATGCCAGGCTTCATGCTTGCAGCTATTACGACTGAAGGGAAATATGAGTTTGCTATAAACTTGTCCAATAGGTCAAGTGCACTGGGTCAAAGTATGTGGTTGAAGAGTATGACAAAGCCATTTCTAATGCTATGCAAGACGTAATGCTATTAGCTATCAGTGCTGTAGGGAATTACATTTTATTACTAACTTGGCATAGCAAGTAGCCAAAAGTGGATGGCCCATAAAATACAAAGGGCACTGGCACAGGGTCAAGAAGTTTGTTTGATGAGTATGTTAAGGACAATTATTATGCAGAGTTTCAAGCTTACAAGATGGGCATACGAATGAACAGACGGTCAGACAGAACATTGGACTCCTATATTGTAACGATATATGTAACGATATATATATAGAATCTTCGTCATACACATGTATCTATGGAAACTGCTTTAATCCCGGATTGTTCCTAGACCTGTAATTTCCATTCGGCAGAAGGGACAAGAATGTGTCGAGTTCTCTAACTGCACTCCACACACAGTGCAGCATTTGTGTCCGCATGGTATAAAAAAAGAACATTTTGGCCGATCACAACATATGACACACTTGTCGTCGGGGACTTTCATGGTGACCTGAAACAGATAATGGTGCTGTGAACGCTCACCTGAGATCTGCTGTATATACAAATAAAAATGTTTAAATATTATGACAAAAAGCCCCAGTAAAGGGGCAAATAAAGCTCTGGGGCCATTTTTTTCTTCAGAATAATCAATATCCTGTCCATTTGCAATTTCCTGAAAGTTCTTCCCTTCAAATGACATTTTAACAGTTTTGCCCATTCAAATACATAGGCGACCCATGTTGACCTTGCCCGCAAATGGGTCAAGGTCACAAGGTCATGATTTACATATACATCCTAGTACTTGAGTCATCGATGTTTCATGCCAAGTTTTGTTGAAATCGGTCAATGTGCCTCTGGTGTCCATTTCTTAACAGTTTTCCCCATTCAAATGCACAGGCGACCTATGTTGACCTTGCCAAAAAATAGGTCACGGTCATCACAGGGTCATGATTTATATACATATTGTAGTACTTGCGTCATCAATATTTCATGCCAAGTTTCGTTGAAATTGGTCTACCAGTTCCAGAGAGGAAGATTTTTGAATTGGTTTTACCATATATGGGCATGACTGCCATCTTGGTCATGTGACCTGGACTATTACTTAAATACACATTGATTCTCCTTTCCTACAACACATGCTTCATATAAAATTTGGCTTTCATTGGCCAAGCGGTTTCAGAGAAGAAGATCTCTTCTTATATTATGGTAATATAGATGTATATATCCACGGGATGGGGTAAATGAGCCCCTGGTGTCATTTGTTTTTCAGAATCATTAATATTCAGTCCTACTGCTCTTTTCCTGCGAGATTTGCCCTTTAAATGGCATTCTATCAGTTTCCCTCATTCAAATGCATAGGTGACCTAAGTTGACCTTGCCGTATAGTAGGTCAAGGTCATCATAGGTTTATATACACATTGTGGATCTAGAGTCCTTTAATGCTACATGCCAGGTTTCAAAATCCTAGGCCTTTTGGTTCTGGAGAAGAAGATTTGTAAAGGACAGACGGATGGACGCCGGAGCATGGGTATACTATAAGCTCACCTTGTGAGCCTAATGGCTCAGGTGAGCTAAAAAGCAGTGTTCAAGCAAACTTGTATGTATTACTTTACGAGCCGTGACACTAGAAAACAAGTCTTCAGGGTTTCTGACGAGGGCTGACACAAATTTGTCTGTAGTCATAAGCTTGAAATTTCCGGTATAAGTAGATGCGACATTGTATTATTGTAGATGAGGCATCTGTGTAGGGAAAAGGAAGGCGCTGATCAGCTGTGCATTGACTGCACAGCACCTTTGTTTCCGCATAGTCCCCCAACCATCTTACCTAGTGACTGGTGACCTTGAAAATTACCACAAGGTCACCAAAATCTTATCAACTCTATGTCACCTACCAACAATGTTTCTGTGCAAGTTTAATCAAAATCTATCCATCCCCTCATAAGATATCGCATCAGAAAAGCTAATTTTGATAGTTTTTATGGGCTGGTGACCGTGAAAATTATTTTCAAGGTCACCAAAGTCTTATCAACTCTAAGTCTCCACCCAACAATGTTTCTGTGCAAGTTTCGTTAAAACCTATCCATCCCTTCAGAAGATATGGCATCTGAAAAGCTAATTTTAACAGTTTTTATATGTTGGTGACCTTGAAAATTAGGTCAAGGTCACCAAAATCTAATCAACTCTAAGTCTTCTCTTAACAATATTTCTGTGCAAGCTTAAATAAAATCCATCCATTGGTTCATAAGATATTGCATATGAAAAGCTAATTTTGACAGTTTCTATGGGCTGACGACCTTGAAAATTAGGTCAAGGTCACCAAAATCTATTCAACTCACTGGTTCAAAAAATATTGCATGAAAAAGAAGCTACGCAGACACGGATGCGGACACAGACGCCAACCGGACCCGCACCAAAAACAATATGTCCCCCACCTTTGGTTGGGGGGACAATCATCACTGAATGAAAATTTTTAGCCATCAACAAGGACAGCAGAATTTTAGTGAGTGGTGTGTTTCAAAGTTGAAAGAGTCAGTATACAATTCATTCCTATAAGATTTTTTTCTTGGCAAATTGTCTACAAATACCTTGAACCTGCCATTTTAGCACCCCAGCCCAGTATTCTTCTTGTAGTTTTGAAAATGTTTTAATGTGTTCGTACAACAACATTTTCATGAAAATGTTTACACTAAGTTAGCTGAAAAGATAAGAGTAGACTTTCTATGGTAAGGTAATTTTCATTGACTTAAAACCAGCCTATATTCAGATGCTGCACATTTCCTGTTAAATTTTGCCTGGGTTATGGCTTAACTTTATAATCAATAATTTTTCAATCCTGACAGGATGGAGGCGCCACTCCCTGGGTTATTAAACAAGTACTATTGTGGGTAGATGTGTCAATTCTCAAGAATACAACACAGAAAAGTAGGTTTTAACCCTTGACCTAATGCTTTTGCTTATGAGACTTCCCAGTAGAATACCTCACTCCTTGTTCATGTTATGTGTTTCTATGAAGTATTAAATACATCAAACGGTGATGCTGTGGTGCTATTTGTTCAATCATTAAAACTGCAAACACTTGTAGAAATGTATAGCAAGGCAAAGCAGACTATATTTTTTCAACCCTCCTACAATACCATTGGTCCTAGTATACTTAGCAGTTTTATAACCCAACCCTCTATATAAAAAGTAATCATCTATTTTTGCCTATATCATGAGTACTTGCAATAGAGTTTAGCTACAGTGTGCTCCAGTTCCTGAACTATGTACCAGTCCATAGTTTTGGATATAGACCGGTACTATAACATGGCCTGGTTGCTCGCTTCACGAATGAGAGCTTAACGATATGAAAACCATTCCACGTGACCTTCCAGATGTGTAAACATCTGGCATGGCTGTTTCGGAGGCGAGAGAGCGTTTCGCTAAATCAAATGAGGAAGATTTGGAGAATTTGCTGGAACGTACATCGTCAGAAAACAGCAAACATAAAAAATCTGTTCAGTAAAACTTCATAAATAGTGTAAAGATTTGGTTGGGTAATAAAACAGTTATTTCATGGTTGTGTGGAGTATAGTCAAAACTATTGTCCCTCGACACTGTGGACGACCCGATGCACTATTGCCCTCGGCCTTCGCCCTCGGGGAATAGTGCATCGGGTCGTCCACAGTACCTCAGGGCAATAATTTTGACTATACTCCACACAGCCTATATTATTCTCTGGAATTTTAAAACCATTGAAATATACTTGAAACCATTAAAAACACAACTGATACAAATGTTATTTTTCTCACTTTGCACAATGTGACAAACTCTGTTTCTATTTACATCGATTTGCCTATCGTACAAGAATGTTTTAGCAAAACCTGAACTCAGCAGCACAGTTCTGTTGAAAATTTTGCTGAAAAATGTCACAATAATCAAATTTGATTTTCTACCCAAATCAAACCTCCCAATTCTATCCAATTCAATGTGGCAGTATTGTGCTTGGTCTTGACAACAAGAAAACGGTGTGAAAACAAAAATTGCAATTGCTGGAAGAAACTGAAATTGATTTTTAAAGTTCATTTTTTTGTGAAAACTTTCCAAACCATTTGAAAATTGCTTAAAACTTCCATAAAACTGAATCAATTCATAATTGGGAGCATGGGTTGTTAAACCATAAATTTCAGGTCTGTTTTATGACAACGTTTCTCGCCAAAAGTCTTACAATTTGGGTCGCCTCCAGTTTAAACACAATTTTTGATAGCCAGTTAAAACATCAAAACATCACAACAGCTAAGTCTGGTTTAGTATAAAAAATATGCGATTTCCGTTGCGCGTTCTCGACCCCAGAGAACTGAAAAACAATGAAAAATTTCACAATATAATCTTGATTAAAAAGGTGCATGGTGTGTGTACAAGTTAAATGAGTTAAAATTTCAGGGCATTTGTTTGGGTTTTTTTCTCTCATTTCTCTTTTATCTCTGAGTAACTTAGAAAAAGGTACAAGTAGGCAAAGATCAGGAAAAGGCGCAATCAGAAAAAGATTCCCACTCCAAAAACCGAGGTGGGAAAAAACCAAACCAACAATCAGGTACATATACCATGAAACATATCGTAAGCCGAATGAGCAGCTATTTTCCCAATAGGTGGCCACTCAGTTACCTTAACTTAACTAAAAATATGAAAACATACATAAGGCGCCAACAGCACAAAAAAATTTCAAACACCAAGACATAAAACGAAAAGAACCACCACAGAAGTATCGACTTGGAACGATCAGTAACACAAAGTTACTGGCGGGCTTAAACCGGTTTTACATGGCCATAACCTCACCCTCAGCTTCTGCAGTGGTTCATAACATTTAGTTAGTTATTCGGTCCTCGTGGTGAATCTCTAACTAGTCAATGAATCATCAAGAACAAACAAATAAATCATGATAAACATCCTGATGAATCAAAAACCAGGACTCACAGACTGAGTAAGCTGCCCGACGATGGAGATCCCTGGGCGCCGAATAACCTACTAACTCCGGAGCAAAAGAAAAACACCAGTTGGACCCCGGTGGGCCAAGCAACAGACAAGAAGCTCCGGCCCCAACCAACTAAAATGAATAGCTTTATGTCGGGGCCATCATAGAGTCTGACGCCCGACCCACCGGCGTGCAATTAAAGAAGGCAGCATAGTTATCAACCATGATTGGGTTAAAAACTAAGCATGCAGACTGTCGCATAACATTCAAGTTATAACCTATACGTTTGTAACGTGTTATGATTTTTCTGAACTGAAAAGAAAAATCATTAATTCCTTTAAGTTTCTTAAATTTGTAAACCAAGTCACCATAAAATTCAGGTTCCGAAAGGCCCTCACTTAAAAGCGTCTTTAACCCAACATTATATTTGGAAATCAATTCATAGTGTCTACGATAAAATTTAGAAAATTTAGAGTCTCAGTTCATCTGGAAGGCAACACTGGCTCAGTCCTAAGAAACCATTAGATTGGCATTGCTGACCCAGGGTCTCACGTAATGGGTCGTTTGATCGCCGTTTTTATTGTATTTTGTAAAGTTTTTGTCAAAACTTTAAACTTGTCAAATCGGGTCGTGCAAATTAGTAAATTTTAATCTTAACATCAAGAAACACGAGTGGTTGTCAAGCCCAAGATCGATGCTTGCTTGCAAGAATATCAACCATTGTCGGAAAGCATTTCCATAATTTATAGAAACAGTCCTCTTTAATCCAGGAATAAACGAAAATCTTTGCCTAAATCGGCAGAGATTGGCGATGTCAACTTGCCTATCAACTATGCTTTCTCGCGAGATCAGACGAGATATCTTGTTGAAGCGCTACCTGGTGGCGACAATGATTGGTTGTCTAAATATATCTGGTACAAATCTAGTCTGGTTCACAACATTTTACTTAGGTTTATCGCAAATATTTTGCGACATCAGTCAAAATAAACCGAATGGAAAAGATTAACTCAATCGGTCAGTAACAGGACGTTACGCTTCAAGCAAATTTCGGCCAAAAATGGCGTCGTCAAGATGTCCTGCGTTCAGAAATTATTCGTCGGTCCAGGGCGTTTTTTATCGGTCATGTCCGACGGTCCGACGAGATTTGGCGAACACTGCTGAATAACCACTAAACGGCGCTAGTGGGGTTCGAACCCAGGACGTCTCGCTCCGGAGTCCGACACTCTACCACTGAGCCACTGTGCTCCCCAATAAGCTAATTAGAAAACACGTACCAAAGACAATCGGATGTCAATAGGCTATCGTCTGATAACACCTGACCTAGTTAAGACCATGCCTAGCATGTGTCATACTAGATTTTAGCACCTTCCCTATATCAGAGAGAGAGAGAGAGCCTATATCAGAGAGAGAGAGAGAGAGAGAGAGAGAGAGAGAGAGACTTGTGACCAAATATCTATCTATCTAATATGATTAAGCAGGTGGTACAAACCAGAGGACCAATGGTCCTGTAAACGCTCACCTGAGATCTGCTGTATATATGAATAAACATGTTTGAATATCATGGAAAGCAGCCCCAGTAAAGGGGCAGATGAATTAAGCCCTGGCAGGGCCCCAGATAAGGGTAGTATTTGGGTATTTTACTACTCTGTAAACAGCAAATACTCCTCCATGTGAAAATTAATGAGTATCATTTACACATACATTTTCTCAAATACTCCTTGAATCAAAACTGTGTGTGTATGTTTCTCACCAAAGGGTTTAAGAAATTGTCATTTTGACATCGAAAATAAGAAAATGTGTACATGTTTGTACTAGATATGACCATGTCATACTATTGTTGTCAGCAGACAAATGATCACATTCACTTTTTAAAAGAATGCTGACGGATACTTTTTTGTTCTGTTTTACAAGTTTTCCTTATGTATGACATGGCTAAACTAGGTGAGCACACCATTTTTTAATGCATTTGGAAACAAGAGTTAAAAAATTTAAATCAAAATTACAGCTTCAAAATGACCACAAGAAGGCCCCAAATTGCTTCTCAGACACTGACTGTCTGTCTGTCTGCATTTTACGCCCTACAATCAATTTCTGATTATTACAGGGAGGTGTACATCTGTACACCCCGGGGTGTTTGCTGAATGAGCCTACAGAACACCGCTGTAGATTACCGTAGGGTTCTTTAACCTGCACAGGGGGTGGCTGTCCCTGCACAGGGGGCCTACAGTTAACATCCTGATCCGAAGGGCGGCACACCGTGCTCATGTCATCCCTGCTAATGGCACAAGTGAAGCATGTTCTGTCACTGAATAATCCTCGCCCCCAGCGGGGATCAAACCTGGGACCTCTAGCACCAGAAGCCAGTGCACTATCCACTGAGCTACCGCGCCTCTCAAATCAATCCAGAAAAAAAAAATGAGTGGGCACGAAAACATCGGTCGACAAACTTTCGTTGCAGCAAAATTGCTGCTCTCTATTTTTTTTAAAGGAAGCATGTACACTTACATTTTTCCTTGAACTCTTCAAACTCTTTGGCTCCAACTATGCCTTTTTTTGAGCGATCGGCGCTCCAAACTCTCAGCCCTACATCGGCCATGATGAAGCGCCTGGTCGGAAGCACTGGTCACGTGATGTATCATTCCCGCCAAAAGTCTCAATGATGACAAAATTTACACGACATGTGACTTATTATCTTTTTTTAAACACAATTAATGTAAAAAATCACATAATTAATGTAAAATATTTAGTTAAGTGCGTTATGTACGCGACAATTGCAATATATATATTGTTCATAATGAGATATTTTTTAGATACGTCTTGAAAATTATTACAATCGCTACTTGTTTTAAAGCATTAAACATAGTTTAAAAACAACTGGAAATAATTATGTCATCAAATGAAAAACATTTTAGGATTGCATCATAATGTAGAGTTGCTTATGTAATCCCGTGGCCCACTTTTTGTTAATCAGGGTTTCTATATACCAAAATGTTCGGTTTGATGAGTAAATTTCAAAAATGTTTCCTGCCATTTTTTCTGTTGACTTTCAAGGTCAAGGTCAAAGGTCAAAGGTCACGGCTATTAAATATATAGGGCATATGACTGTATCTGGATTTATGGCCGATCTTCCATGTGAATCTGCTGCAAACTGGAAAATATCGAAAGTAAATACATTTTAGCAATTGGCAAGTGCAATTTCCAAATGACCTTGACCCCTCCATTTGAAAGGTCAAGGTCATTTACCCAAAATTTGCCCAAAAAGAACGCAAAATAACTGCGCGCGTGCTACAATAGGCATGAGGGAGGTTGAATTCAAGACCTTTAATATGATAGGTATTCTTGTAGGGTTCGATATGTATGTAAGTTGCAGCGTTCGTCCAAATGAGTTGCCATAGCAACGAAGGTTAATGACAGGACATGGTATGACCTTTGAGTGCTGTACATATTTAAGGAAAATGGTTAAGTTTTGGAGTTGCTTATATTGTTCAATGAATTTTAAGACAATAATGATTGTAATATACCAAAGTGTTTGTTTTATTTTTAGATTTCAAAAATGTTTCCTGCCATTTTTTCTGTTGACATTCAAGGTCAAGGTCAAAGGTCAAAAGTCACGGCTATTAAATACATAGGGCATATGACTATCTCTAAATTTATGGCTGGTCTTCCATGTGAATCTGCTGCAAACTGGAAAATATCGAAAGTAAATACATTTTAGCAATTACCGAGTGCAATTTCCAAATGACCTTGACCCCTCCATTTGAAAGGTCAAGGTCATTTATCCAAAATTTGCCCAAAAAGAACGCAAAATTCGCAAAATAACTACGCGCGTGCTATGACAGGCATGAGGGAGGTTGAATTCAAGACCTGGTTCTATACTGTATATATGTAAGTTGCAGCGATCCACCAAATGAGTTGCCATAGCAACGAAGGTTAATGGCAGGACATGGTATGACCTTTGAATGCTGTGCATAATTAAGGAAAATGGTTAAGTTTTCGAGTTGCTTATCTTGTTTAATGAACTTTTAGACAATCATGATTGTAATATACCAAAATGTTTGTTTTATCACCTAGATTTCAGAAATGGTTCCTGCTATTTTTCTGCACATATCTTAAGGTCAAGGTCAAATGTCACGGTTCTAGAATTTATGGGACCGACAAAAATATTATCATTCGTGGTTGCTTCTCTGCGTATATTTGATATTAGGACAGTTTAAAAAAATGGCCCCGGTTAGACCCCATTGAGACTGTACTATATGCATAGAAATTATCAAGTGATATGCCAAAATAACAAGCGCTCAGACAGGCTTGATCTGACAAAATTCCTACAATGTAACTTTATAAATAAAAAAGTTATGCAGATATATGATGTAAGGTGTTTAAGATTTTAGTGTGACATTTTTCAATGAAGTCAAATTTGAAAGCTATCATACTGCATCAAATTAAGGAATAGAAATTGAAGAGATACAAAATATGAAACATATGAATATATAGATAAAAATAATGAACAGCATCACCACTCTGGTAGTTTCAGATTTTTGTATCACCGCACGGAAATCCACTGGGGGTCTAAAAGTAATGATTGTAAGATTTCATAATTATTGGTCAACAAATGAGCCGCCTGATGGGAAAACCAACAATGTGGTTTCCGAACAGGTCCGACACAAACCGGCCTGTACAAGCGCAAAAAGAGCTAGAAGCTTGAAATGTCGGATTTAAGTAGAAGAGGAATTGTACTATCCGAGTAGCAAAAACAAAGGCGCTGATCAGCTTCGCGGTTACCGCGAAGCTGATCTGCGCCTTTGTTTTCGCCAATGCAAATTGTTGGTTTTCCCATGAGGCGGCTCAAATGTTTAATATTTGTGGTTGTCATTTATTTTCTTACCGTTTATACTAAGCTCAGGCCCCAATTCAGTTATCATAACAATTGGTTTAGCTCTGTCACTTCTTTACATTGTTATGAGTGTTTGTTTAGAAAGTAAGGACTGTAAGATTTTTTTACACTTTACAGCTAAAAATTTGAAGAAACGCCATCATTTTTAAGAACCATTCTTCATATTTTATTGATTCTATTCAAAGTTTTAAATTAGTGGTATAACGGTACAAATAAGGCCAGATTTGTCTGCAAAATAACACTAGTGTTTTAAGCCAATGTCACACTTTGGGGCCATTTTTTGAAACTGCCCTTTAACTAGGTAAAATCTTTAGCACATACCTGACCGTAATTCTTATGTCACTCTCATATGACCTTGAACTATTTATTTGAAAGGTCATGGTCATTTCGCTCACATATGTCGAAAATATACGCAAGAATCTCATTTTACAACGTAATTACAAAGCCAGAGCAAGATAAGATAACTTACAGCGACCAATTATGTTTTGTATTTTGATGGCTGTAATATGAATCTCACTTTTATCTTAATTCTAATTGTGTTGCCATAGGCAACCAAGACTTTTATTAACAAAACAATATGGGGTTTGAATAAATATTTCGACAAGATTTTAGTCGAATTCGATGGATTTTTACAAGCATGACTGAGGTACTACAAAATAATAATTAAATTGTTTTAAAAATGATTTCTGTCTATTTAGCTTTGATCACTATAGGTCAAGATAACTGATCAAAGGTCACAACCTCAAAATATTATACCAGCGTTTATATCATTGGTTACAATTCAATGTATATATCGTTATATGGTAGTAAATACTAATACTTAGACATTGCCTTTTGAACTTATTGTAAGTAATGCAAGTTATCTAATTTACATATTCATGAATTTTAATGTAAACATTAATAAATGACAGAAAAAACAATCGTTAACAATACATAAATAAACGAATTTCAGGCCCACACCATCAAATTATCATTGTGACACTTTATTATAGAACCATATCATATGATATATTTATTGATGTTGTGGGCCCAAAAAGAAAACAATCTCATTTACATATTCATGAATATTAACAAAAAATTCGAAAATCGAGGATAAACGAGGGAAAACTATAGCCATTGCAAGGTTTTGGGTGAGTTATAATATCCATAATTATATCCCTGAAACCAATTTTCATGGCTGCCAGTGTGGTCAGAGGGACCACCTTAATGCCATAAAGGTTGTCCTTAACAATGAACACTTTTGCATAATGCAACATTACATAGTTTCCACACCCACCCCAGTGTGATTCTAAAGACTAGGTTGTACTCACAAAAAAATATTCAAATACCAACAATAGCATGCTCTACAATACTTAAATTGGTCTGATAGTTAAGCATGGACTTAGCATTTAACCTTAATACCTATCATACAAATTATTGAATTTGAATATTCATGAAAATTAATAAAACACACAAAAATTGGAGAAAAAATCTTGGAAAAATATGGGGTATACGCACAAAATCACTTGTACCATAGCTGTTTACATACCCAGTATGCTGAAAGAAGTATCAATTGAATGCTATGTGTACTATGATACTTAAGTCACATATATGAATGATCTGATTTTTAATTTCATGAATTTTAATGAAAACCTCATAAATAGTAATGAAAAAGTGGGAAAATTAAACGGGTAAACCTACAACCAAAAGCCCTAACATGCTGAAAATCGCATCACATGATTGCTAGGGCAAAATTATATCATCCTGTACTACAATATATAAGTCATTTGACTTTTTGTTCTATGAATATTAACCGAACCTTTCGAATTCACGGGAAAATTACGAAAAATAAGGCGGTATACATAGAAAATCAACTGTAATTTGGTTTCTGATAGACGTAGAGAGCTATAATTGGTATCAAATGATTGGTGTGACACTGTTCTACAATCATATAATCTGATATACTCGTGTATAATCTGCGTACTCACCAATTCCGCATTTACAACTTACCACTAGCAATTGAAACAGGTAGACATACCCGACCGTATACACAGTATCCAAAATCTGCATCTACACAGTTACATAAGTCAAAATTTACCTGTGTCTACACGGTTGCTGGCTAAAATTTAATGGTCTCTACACAGTAGCCTGACTGGTAAAGTCAATCACATTTTTTCTACCAGGAAAGTTTCTGTGTGCTACCAGGGCTAGGGAAAGTGTTTGGGGGTCTTGGCTAATAGAATTTTGTAGAAAAGTGACGATATTTGCTGTTTAAAAGACAAAACGTCGCCACAGCCTTATCGATCTCCGATTGGATTTAAAATCACGAAAGCCACCCACTCATTTCGGCCAAATTCTTGCTACAATGGCAAGACTGCGAAATGGCAATATCAAAATCCTAAAATCTGATTTTTTCCTATCCTGACAGTGTCTGTGATGGGCCCCTAGCATTGAAAATAACTAATATTTTTACAAATGAAAGGCGACTTACAAATTCCCTGTTTGACTCGTCGCCATCTTCAAACGATCGACACCGGTACCAAAAAACTCTACATGAGATCACGTATAGGACTCTGTTACTACGTACCATATGATAAAAGGACAATGTCTAAGCTTTAAAATGAGATCTGATTCATTGGTCTAGGATAAATAATAGCGGATATATGACCAATTTTGTATGCACATGCCCATGCTCAAAAATCGTGTTAATGGTTGCTATGGAAACCATGCATTTTTTCATAGTGCAAACAAATTTATCTTTATGAACAAAAGCATTTCTGGGGTCCCGATGAACGATTTTGCACCCATTAAAATCATCCTGGGGCGCAAGGTAGGTCAAATTAGCTCCAGGAATACCACGGTGGTTTTCTTGTTGTTGTTTTTTTCAGTGATTTCTTTATGTTTTCATTAATATTCATGAATATGCAAATTAGATAATAATATGCAAATTAGATAATTTGCAAATGTTACCATGAGATGAAAGGGGTTTCTCTTTGCTTCGATTTGATACCACATTCAATGATTTAAGGCAAGTTGTTGCTGACATATGATTACTCTTGTATATACATGTATATCCATTTTAAAAGGGGGTCATGGGGGGGGTTCGTTGTATCATTCGACCATTATCATTTGACCTTGACCTTTAACAGTAAAATTAAAGTTGTGGGGATTGTTTATGCAAGTAATAAATGCATTAAAACATTTTCATTTATCCCCATGTTGATTCAAAACCACTACAAAACTAATAGATAATTCAATGATTAAGCACTTAAATGAGCTATTAAAATCATTCAAAATTCACGCTAAGGCTACCATAAAGTGCTGTTGCTATGGCAACTGTTTGTGACATGGAGGTGCAAATGACTAATATACCAAACCCACAAATATTTAAGATACCATCTATGTCAAAGATTCATTCTATATACTGCAGACTTTGTAATGCGCCGATAAATAAGCCGTATGTATGTATCTTTTCTTACAAATTTGGCATAAATGACCTTGACCTTTAGAATTGGGGTTTCAAGGTCACTTGAAAGTGACATCAAAAATTGTCGAAATGTGTTTACTATCAATTACACTAGTTTTGTACTTTTCAAAAACATTATCTTGGTCATAATTATTGATATTGTAAGTCACACCATCAAGCCTTAGCCGTGACCTTTGACCTTTGACCTTGACCTTGAAAGTTAATAGAAAAAAATGGCAGGAAACATTTTTGAAACCTACACATGCTAATGAACATTTTGGTATAAAAAAACCCTGATTAACAAGAAAAGTCCACGGGAGCATTTTTCGTTACATAAGCAACTTTTCGTTACATAAGTAACATAGATATTTTTTTAAAGCGCAGATTTTTTTAACAAAATGGAAAATTATCTCGATATGACAAATATAAATTTACCAATGCGATATGCTCAATGAGATTTGCTAAATATTTATTAAAGCTTGCTACTAATTTAATTTTGCTGAAAGAAATATAACTATTGCTGAACGAAATGTTTCCACGTAGCCAAAAGTATTTTTCATTACGGACAAAAACATTGCTAGATCTCTTTTAAGCTTCATATTTTTCTAGCAGAACAACATACTAAAATGTCGAATGGGATAATTATAAATTAAAAGATATAATCATCTATCATTTTCATTTATCCCCATGTTGATTCAAAACCACTACAAAACTAAGAGATAATTCAATGATTAAGCACTTAAATGAGCTATTAAAATCATTCAAAATTCACGCTAAGGCTACCATAAAGTGCTGTTGCTATGGCAACTGTTTGTGACATGGAGGTGCAAATGACTAATATACCAAACCCACAAATATTAAAGATACCATCTATGTCAAAGATTCATTCTATATACTGCAGACTTTGTAATGCGCCGATAAATAAGCCGTATGTATGTATCTTTTCTTACAAATTTGGCATAAATGACCTTGACCTTTAGAATTGGGTTTTCAAGGTCACTTGAAAGTGACATCAAAAATTGTCGAAATGTGTTTACTATCAATTACACTAGTTTTGTACTTTTCAAAAACATTATCTTGGTCATAATTATTGATATTGTAAGTCACACCATCAAGCCTTAGCCGTGACCTTTGACCTTTGACCTTGACCTTGAAAGTTAATAGAAAAAAATGGCAGGAAACATTTTTGAAACCTACACATGCTAATGAACATTTTGGTATATAAAAACCCTGATTAACAAGAAAAGTCCACGGGAGCATTTTTCGTTACATAAGCAACTTTTCGTTACATAAGTAACATAGATATTTTTTTAAAGCGCAGATTTTTTTAACAAAATGGAAAATTATCTCGATATGACAAATATAAATTTACCAATGCGATATGCTCAATGAGATTTGCTAAATATTTATTAAAGCTTGCTACTAATTTAATTTTGCTGAAAGAAATATAACTATTGCTGAACGAAATGTTTCCACGTAGCCAAAAGTATTTTTCATTACGGACAAAAACATTGCTAGATCTCTTTTAAGCTTCATATTTTTCTAGCAGAACAACATACTAAAATGTTGAATGGGATAATTATCAATTAAAAGATATAGTCATCTATCTAAATGGGATATTCATTTGTCGGACAAGAACATGAAACTCGCGCGCTCATTCTTAAACAGCCATGTCTACAAGAAAATGACGCAAAAACTATCTTTTTTCAACATTCCAAATATTATCTCGCTAAATCCAGTTATATCTGGCATTTTTGCTAGAAAAAAATCAATTTCTGGCAGATTTTATTTAGCAAGTGGTGGCGCATATACGTTTCCGTAGTTTAGTGTAATATGTATTGTTCATAATGAGATATTTATTAGATAAGTCTTTTACATTATTACAATAGCTACTTGTTTTAAAGCATTAAACATAGATTAAAAACAACCGGAAATTATCATGTCATCAAATAAAAAGCATTTTAGGACTGCATCGTAATGATGTAGATTTCTTTTTTAAAGCGCAGATTTTTATAACAAAATGGAAAATTATCTCGATAAGACAAATATAGATTAGCTAATTCAATATGCTCAATTGTTTGCTGCAAGAAATATAACTATTGCTGCACGAGATGTTTCCACGTACCCAAAAGGATTTTTCATTACGGACAAAACATTGCTAGATCTCTTTTAAAGCTATAAAGCTATACAGCAGAACAACGTACTTAAATGTCGAATCTGTTAGCTACCAATTAAAAGATATAATCATCTGTCTAAATGGAATATTTATTTGTCGAACAAGGAAATAAAACTCGCGTGCTTATTCTTAAACAGTCTTGTCTAAAAGAAAATGACGCTAAAACTAAAAATAAAGATCATAGTGCCATATTTGTTTTACATTCTAAATATTATCTCATTAAATCCAGTTATTTCTGGCATTTTCGCTAAAAATGAATTTGTGGCAGTTTTTTTTTAGCAAATGGTGGCGCATATACAGTGGTGTTATGGCTAAAAACCCAAATTAGCCGTTTTAACGGCTAATTTGTTAACGGCTAATTGTAAAATTTCGCGGCGAAATTGTGTGTAAAATAAGTCAGCGCGGAATTCCGCCGCGAAATTCCAGATTTCGCGGCGAAATTTCGCGGCGGAACACGGCGAAAAAAGTATACCTGTCATTACGCATAAAATTCAATTGACCGGCGTTTCGCGGTGTTTCGCGGCGAAAAAGACGACAGTGACAATTTTTTTTTTGTTGTTTAAATATAATTTTAAATTGGATGTTTTTATTTCAGTTCTAGTTGTATCAATATTTTGTTTGCGTCACAATTTTGTATAATTATCGTTTTAGTCCCGACAGTCACAACAGTTTTATTGTTTAAATTTCATTTTAATTTGTATGCATTTAGTATTACTTTTCAAGTCGTATAAATATTTTGTTTTCCTTTCAATTTTGTATGATTATCGTATTTTATTCGTGTCTTAACTAGTTTGAAGTTTCTGAGACCCTGATTATCTGCTTTGTGTTTTTTGCATGCTTCTTTTTCAGATTAATTAGACATACCCGATAATATGAGATCCTGTTATCTAGCTTAATTAACAGAAAAAAGCTCATAGCGACATAAGCAATTTTCATGGTATGATTGCCAACAGATTCGTTTGTTTGTATTGAGGCTGAACGTCCCAGTCACCAATTTTTAGTCATGACTGGACAGAGCTACCGTTTCCTGGGTATTAAGTAGTAATGTGGTTAGTCAATGTGCCTTGCTCAAGGACACAACACGGTATCGCCAGTGCGGATCGAACTCAGGACCTCTCGATTCGCATTCAGATGCACTACAACTATGCCACCGCGATCCCAACCCACATATTAATACAAGTCTTTGGATTCAACATGATGAAGCAATCGGCTTCAACTGTGTTTTGGACATTTAATCGCCTGTGGCTTATGACACCGCTCAAAGCATCAATGATTTTCTATTACGTCAAGTGGATTCCGTTTCGTTGAAATCAATTTAGTCTAAACGACATTTGGTCGCATACGACCTTCACCGGGTCCATACGATATTCGGTCGAATACGAGCAATACAGCAACATACATGTACAAAATTGTGTCGAAACTGTCGATTTTTGCTAACCGTTTTGAGTTAAACAGCGTGTTGTGTTCCTTCCAAAACCCACACGTACGGATGGCTTGGAACACGTACATGCATATCAAATGACAAAATCTCATTGTATACATGGCACAATACACTATAAAAGGGAGGATACTGTGTTTAAAACAAAGTACTGACGTCAGTATATAAAGTTTTCTGTTTATTTTGGAACACATTTATACAGTAAGGGCCGTGTACGCACCGTGGCAATATGAGCGCATGCCGCATTAGATTAATTAGAACAAAATTGAGCGCAGAAGCCTAGTGGTAGATTAAAGGAATTGACCGGAATCAAAATTTCCTGTGTTCGATTCCTATATTCGTTGGGTTTCGTACTTGAGCAAAACCGGTATACATATATTACCCTGAAAGTGTTGTCACCATGGGACTGTTGACTGTTAAACTGATCTTCGCTAGTTGTACTTCTACAAGGCAAGTATAATGTATAAATCGATATGATTGCGATTAGTCTTGTGCTGGCATTCATAGAGGGTGATCAGAGTGGTAACAAGCAAGCCCAGATGTCAATATGCCTCTTTTTGTTTTGTCGTTTCACATGGTTGAGCTCAAATTAAGTTATCGTAGTTCACATCTTAAACGCTATAAAGTGAAGCAATTGAGGAAAATTTACAAAAAAAGAAAGCAAGGAATCTAACTATTAGCATTACCATTTAGACAATGTTTGTGCTACAACACAAGGCACAAAGTTAGATGGCCCCTGCCCATTGGGACCTTAAGAAATATATAGGCTGCTTGTGCCTCCAGGCAAAACTTATACGCTATGGACAGATCATCTGATTACTGGTTTACCGCTCAGGTCTGTGCCTGCCTAGGAAAAATGGTTTCAAGTAACCATCCATACATATAAACAGTATTGGCTTAGAGGGATCGTTATATTTCAAACACTTGTTCTAAGATATCATGACGTCCTATAAAATGGAGGCAGCGTCCTGACATGACGATTGCTGTTGATTACGACGTAAAACATCTATTCAAACAAAAAAAAAAAAAAAAAAAACAACAAAGTTAGATTCAACGAGCTGGCGCATTACGTTATAAATATTTTCGTCTTTCCGTGATTTCGCTATCGTACCACCTACGTAATACCAATGGAAAAGTCGCGTTATGCACGTTTTCATTTCTATGCATGCATAATCGCACATATTATTATGTGCACGTAAATAACGATCTATACATGGAACAGATGAATCATAGTGTGGTCATTAAATTCAAAATAAATAATTTTATGTTAACATTTAC
The DNA here is from genome assembly GCA_964017185.1 of Rugalucina vietnamica. Lineage (NCBI taxonomy): Eukaryota > Metazoa > Mollusca > Bivalvia > Lucinida > Lucinidae > Rugalucina > Rugalucina vietnamica. Next base: position 42,939,391 of record OZ024879.1, read on the forward strand.
AGGTATTTCGCCGTGTTTCGCTGCGAAATAGGAAATTTTAACTTACCTGTTGTAAACGTTAAAAAACGAATTTCGCCGCGAAACACCGCGAAATTTCACCGCGAAAATCGGATTTTCGCGGCGAAAAAATTAACCGATTAAACGTTTAAATTTTCCCTTGGCCGGTGAAATTTCGCAGTGGTTTCGCCACGAAAAATCACAAGTGATCAGCGCGAACTGTGCAAAAGTGGGTTTTTAGCCATAACACCACTGTACGTTTCCGTACAATAGCATACCTTGTTTATATAGCTTATTTGTACAGATGATTCTTTTATATACGGAAGAAAAAAGTTTTAGAAAGGTACAAGTAGGCAAAGATCAGGAAAAGGCGCAATCAGAAAAAGATTCCCACTCCAAAAACCGAGGTGGGAAAAAACCAAACTAACAATCAGGTACTTATACCATGAAACATATCGTAAGCCGAATGAGCAGCTATTTTCCCAATAGGTGGCCACTCAGTTACCTTAACTTAACTAAAAATATGAAAACATACATAAGGCGCCAACAGCACAAAAAAATTTAAACACCAAGACATAAAACAAAAAGAACCACTACAGAAGTATCGACTTGGAACGATCAGTAACACAAAGTTACTGGCGGGCTTAAACCGGTTTTACAGGTACCTAACCTCACCCTCAGCTTCTGCAGTGGTTCACAACATTTAGAATGCTACATTTATATTCTAATTCGAGTTATTGTCTTTTAAGTTTTATACAAAACGCATAAAACTTTCATTCTTTGGACGTAACAAGCGCTTTAAGCAAATAGCAATAAGCATGTCGCCCCGCCCGGCCTTCCATAAGAAGATCTTTCGGCTACAAAAAGAAGCTGTGTAGACTTGAAAAGCCGGGACTTGGGACGGGAGTACCGTCACAGGAGCGGTGTACAAAGCTGATACGTGAAATTTCCGGCTGTAAAATAGAAAATATAATGTGAAATTATTTTAATTTGAGAAATGAGGAATTTTAATTTGAGGAATGCTTGAAAGAAAAAAAAATGAATTACGAAGCTTTAAAACAAGCAAAGAACTGCGCAAAAAGTTAGCTATATTTAGAGACCAGAGGCCCATGGGCCACAAAGCTCACCTGATTTAACAGCTATCGTTGAATGTAAAATTTATGGCCACACGACAATTTACAACTGATAAAATTCTGTAATATTCTATCCAATGTCTTTGTCTTTGCAAAACACCATATTATATGTCAAATTAGAGTCCTGCAACACATAGAAGACGACTCACTAAACATTAATGCAAAAAACAAAATTCAAATATCCGAAATGAGACCTCAGAAATAGCCAATTTCTTCTTTTCCCATTATAAGTCTATGCAAACTGAAAGTTGCCATAGAGTTCTTATCTGGCTGGAATAAAAAAACTCTTTGCAGAGGCTAATGCCAGGAACATGGATGCAAAATATCAGCTTCATATAGAAACAGTTTCTGAGGAAAAGATTTCTAAAGATTTTTTTCTCGAAAATTTGCTCTTTTAGGGGCACCGGCAACCAATCAAAGTACGGGAATAGGATGAAGTTCATCTGCAACATAGAGGACTACTTAATAAACAGTTCTTGTCTGACTGGAACAAAAAACAACTGTTCTTCTAGCAATCATTTAATACCAATTTCAGCACATAATGGCTATTTGCCGTCGACATACAATTAAAATCATTGTAAATAAAAATGACGATTAACATATGGGCCCCCACCCATTGGGGCCTAGGAGAAATAGATGGGCTGCTTGTGTCTCCAGGCAAAGCTTCTAATCTACTGACCGACCATCTGATTACTGGTTAATCGCTCATGTCTGAGCCTGCCCAGAATATTTAGTTCAGTGAAACCATCCGTACGTATAAGCCTTATTGGCTTAGTTGGGTGGTTATATTTCTGAAACGCATTTCGATTGTCTTGACATCCTAATGTTGGGTAAAAGTCCCATAGAATGGAGGCAACGTCCCAACATGAACATTGCTGTTGACTGGGACGTAATACATCAAATCAAACAAACTAAAGGCCCGCTCAGACCATAACGTATTAGCCAACGTATGAGCAGCGTATGAAAAAACACCCAGTACGTTATTGTACGTTGTCATACGCTGTTCATTCTATGCTAAAAATCCGGAAAATGCTCTCTTTGAACGTATGCAAAGCGTATGCTTAGCGCACGGAACGTATGTCTAACGTATGAGTAGCTTATTCATAACGTATCCCTGGCGTATCATGGCTTATAACAGCGTATAACAGCGTGCGCCCAGCGTTAGCATAGCGTTCGTGACTTATAAGGAGCGTATGAACAACGTACGTCTGACGTATTCCAAACGTATGCACAGCGTGCCTCTAACGAACTTGACGTTCTTCAAAAAAGGGAGTCAAACATATATCCAGTAAAAATGGAAAATAGATAAATAAATAAATGAATAAAAGGAAATTAAAATGACCAAAGTAATCTACACACCTGATTCTTCAGGTGCATTTTGTGGATTTCTTATATCGCTCAGAAGAATCATTTCCTAATTAGGTAGAACTGAGTTTATGGATCACTTAACAAAAGTGACAAAATCATCAATAATGGCAAATAATTGACTTGGGCTGAAAACTTGCATGATGTAACACATAAACTATACTTAATTGTGCAATAGATCATCGTATTCGATACACGTATTTTAGTGACTACGAGAGCTTCCATGCACACCAAAATCGAAACAAATAAATTGGCACTGCCTGTATTCTTGTTTTACTTGAGTAGACCTAGTAGAAACATATATTATGATGCCAGGGTAACGTTTTTAAGATTCGTGTCTGTTTCTGTTTCAAACTTAACACTTCTCACAGCTAAGGAAGTCTCCCATAACAATTTCTCAACAACTTTTCGTTTCTACAAAATGTAATAATTCGATATACACGTACAGAAAATAATCAGCATATTGTGGAGTCTACCTGCTTAAATTTTCAGTTACCTTTGATATTCGATTTTGTATAAAGCATATTTTGAAAAGGTGACTTTAATATTCAACAAATCTTTGACACTTTATATGTCGATAATTTTATAAAGGGTCATCGAATATGAGCTTTGAAGGCATCCAGTTCTTACAAAAAATATTCTCTGGACAAGTGATAATACAACAGTGAATACAATTTATTGTGCAATTGTGTGTTGGCCGAGTATATTATTTTGATGCTTCCATGTGGCTATTTAATCATGAACACAGTCCCTATTCCTTCCATTTTTTATACATAAAATCCCGAACGCTGACCAATGCGCTACGCGTAAGTTGTGCATACGCTGAGTTCGTTCTTCGCACGTTTAACGTACGCTGCGTACGTTCCGAGCACGCTGCTCGTACGTTGGTAATGCGTTATGCATACGCTAAACAAAAATCCAGGTGAGCTTTGGCGTACGACAACGTATGCGAACGTATGAGTAACTTACAGGTAACGTTCATGAACTTATGCCTCACGTATTCGTTGCGTACGCCTAACTTATGAGTAACGTATTATCAGTACGTCGGCATACGTTGGAAATTTTGTGCATGCACAAAATTTCTGGGCGTACACGACGTACGACAACGTATGCCTGCGTATTGTAGCGTACCCCTAACTTATGCAAAACTTATGCCGAACGTATGCAACGTACACCAACGTATGGACAAAATATCTCATACGTCGGCATACGTTGGCGCTATACGCTGTGGTGTGAGCACCCCATAACATACCAGGCAACTGGGCTAGAGTACGTTGTCCTTGCAATCATTTGGTACCATTTTAATTTTTGCAAGGTTATTTGCTAGTTATATACAAGTCAAAGTGTAGGTATGCAGTCCTATCTTTTAAATTATTTTACCAATTGATACAGTTTCATTAATATTAGAAGTTTGGCTATGATTGGCCAAGCGGTTTTAGAGGAGGACGGGCGGAGCATGGCCATCCTATAAGCTCACCTTGTAAGGCTCAGGTGAGCTAAAATAGGTATATCCCTGCATACTTCAGTTTTACTGTGTAAAGTGGGGTTCAAGGAGGTATAAATTACACTGACATGTTTTCTTGATGGATCCAGCATTGCTGGACACGGAGACACAGAGGCTAGGGATCCGAGACACTGTCAAAGCAACCACTCAGGTGTTTGTGTATTTTATACATGTTTTTTTTTTTACCAAGGTATGGTAATTTACCAGCAACATGATTTTTATGATATTATTGAGGTACTTCGATCTTAACTATGATTTAACTATGGTCTAACTAAACATGATCGAATTGAGTCTTGTCTGACCACAGTGACGTCATACCGAGACCATAGTTTAACCAAGCCTTCCACCAAGGTTTCACTGGAACAAGTATGGCCGACAGTGTTTAAAATATTTTCTGATCTTGTAATTGATCGATGTACGATCATTTTGGTGCTTGCTACTTTTGGCACTTTTAATTGCTTCTTTGATTCTTGAATGTATTTTCCCATGTTTGTCAGTCTACTGAAATAATCTGTTTTCTTTGTCTTGAACTAAACATAAATAGAAGAAGGCTGTCCATGGACACTGCCATATTCACTAGACCATCATTCGGGAAGCGTTTAGATGTAGCATGCGCAATGACCCCTTCCGTTACTAGACTATGGTTAGAGATCGAAGTCCCTCATTGCATATCATTTCATATCACTGGAGTTTCCGTAAAACAATCGTTCAAAAGCGAGGACAAGCCTTTAGAAAAGTATTTTTTTCAAAGGGTCTGAACCGAGCCAAAAGAAAACCATCATTTCTGTAGCAATTAAATGACTCTGAATTTCAAAAAAAAAGAAGGTTGAAAGAACACTTGACTCCCTCACATATGTCCACGCCAGAGACATGGCTACACCCGAAATAAAACGGTCTATGTGATGTGTACGGGTGCCACCATCGTCATTCTCTTATCCCAGTGGAAGAATACCATGGGACCAAAACATTTTTTTTAAATTGGCTATCGTCGATGAAGGTCGACATATTTACCTGATCACATGGAATATTTGATCAATTGGTCTTCTCCTATTTTAATCAGTTTGAAGGTTGATAGACGGTCTGACGAAAATTTTAATCATTTTTAAGTTTGATAGACGGTCGGACGAAAGTTTTTCCCCTTCAGTATGAACACTTCACTTGTATAAACGTGCTACCTAATGGGTGCCCATCGGTGTCACGATTAAACATATAGCAAAAAAATTGCGTATACAAGACTTTGATAACTATAGTAAAGACAAGTTTTGGATGTTCTAAATACGTTTTATGAGAAAATGTAGATAACAAATTTGCACATATTGTATATAAAAGCATCATCTGATACTCAACTTGAAGTTTTAGTATGCTTTATAATTTCAATATACCATGTTATTTATACATGGAATCTAGTGAAGATAAGAGGTCTTAAACTACCAAATTTACTCACTTAATTTAGAACTACCAAAATTGAGCCGCGACGCGAGAAAACCGGTCTTCGGGGTTTCCAGCCAGGTCTGACACAAACCGACATGTACAGTCCCAGAAGCAGCATAGAAGCTCGAAATTTCGGATTTAATAAGACGAGAAAGTGTACTATCCGTGTAGCGAAAACAAAGGCGCTGATCAGCTTCGGAGTTACTGCGAAGCTGATCTGCGCCTTTGTTTTCGCATAGGCAAAAATCCGGTTTTCTCATGACGCGGCTCAGTAGACTAAGCTGCAAACGTTTATGCCACGCTTAATATTGAAATATTGCGATAAACCAAAAAAATCAAGAGATAGATGTTCATCAGGCAAACATGTCCGTGAAAAAATACCCCCTTAAACCCCACTTTTATATAGTGAAACTAGGGTATGCAGGGGTCTACCTATTTTTTCTTATTTTTGCTGCAAAACATAGATTGTGGGTACTCGATAGAACCGCCTCCGCGAGGCGGTTCTAACGTGTACCCACAATCTATGTTTTGAGCAAAACTAAGAAAAATATAAAAAAAAATATCTACCGAAATTTTTCACTTTTTATGACTAAAGAAATATCTGTATGTTACATGGGCGTGTTTTTGTAATGTTGCCCATTTTATCCTGAAGATTCCATTACGAAAACTTGCCCATGCAATATACAGAGTTTTTTTTCACCTGTAAAAATTGAAAATTTCATTAGATTTTTAAAAATATTTTTCATATTTTTGCTCAAAACATAGATTGTGGGTACACGTTAGAACCGCCTCGGCGAGGCGGTTCTAACGAGTACCCACAATCTATGTTTTGGAGCAAAAATAAGAAAAATAGGAATACCCCTGCAAACCCCAGTTTTGCTATATAAAAGTGGGGTTTAAGGGGGTATTCATTGCACGGACATGTTTTCATGATGCAGAGACACATTTTTGTTCAGATTGCAAGACTTTTATTTTCCTTGCACATGAACAATACATGTTTTAGGAAAAGGGGTTGGACAGTTAAGCATATTCTCAACTCGCAAAACCAACAGAATAGCAAACATATTGCCAACTTTATAAATGACGCTTTAAATAATAGGAAGTGTTCTGTATGTAAGTACATATACTGCTATTTTCATGATTTTAATTATTTGTGTAATCTGTAGAAACATCTGTGTTTCTTGCGGTTAATTCTAACAATAAATCTTTAAATAATAGATGTTTAACACTGTCCTGGGATATAAATAATGCATTATGTCTCCAGTTTACCACTATTAAATGTATTCAAATTAAATCATATATGAATACAGACAAATCAAAGAGAATCACTCTAGAGACGTCACCATTGCAATATCCTACCAAATGGCATTGCTAACATCATAACATATACATGATTTTGTACGACTATAGCCTGTGTGAACTGGGTGTCCAGTTTGATTGCGGCTAAAATCGGTGGCTGGTATACACGGCCTATATCAGGGATACTTGTACGTATGACTGTTTGGGCATTGTACCAGTTTTTCAAATGGTCGAACGGATTGCCTAAAATTATTGTGTAATTTGTTATTGCTTGACAAGCACCTGTTTTACTGAATGTTTGTGGATGCTCTAAAATGTGTTTGTCCGTCTGAATAAAGAATTGAATTGAATTGAGTTTGTCAATATAAAACACAACAAACAAAAACAAAATCTGTAAAATTTATCAGTGCTTTATTTATCGTCTTCCACACTTGTACACTTTATTGCATTCATTTTCATCCATGGAGGTGACTTTTAATGCTGAAAATAAAAGACAAATACATAGGGTCTCTTGAAAAGAAAGCTTGACAAATTTACTATTTTCACCATCATTATTTTTTTTATTTGTCAAAAACAAATTGCGGAATGGGACGGGTGCGTGGATTTTACATGAAATGTATACCCCCTAACACCCCACGTTTATATAGTAAAACTGGGGTTTACAGAGGTATACCTATTTTTCTTATTTTTGCGAGGCGGTTCTATCTTGTACCCACAATCAATGTTTTGAGCGTAAATATGAATGATAACAAATTCTTTCCAACGAGATTTTCAAATTTTACAGCTAAATAAATCTAAGTCATCAGAAAAACATGTCCATGCAATAAATACCCCATTATACCCGACATTTATATAGCAAAACTGGGGATGCAGGGGTATGCCTATTGTCTTATTTTTTATCCAAAACATGGATTGTGGGTACTTGTTAGAACCGCCTCGCCAAGACGGTTCTAACGTGTACCCACAATCTATGGTTTGAGTAAAAATATTGAAAATATCATTTTTTTTTTCCAATGAAATTTTCAATTTAATCTCTATCTATTGCATGGGCAAGTTTTCATAATGTTTATTGTATGAGCGTACTGCCGTAATGGCCTACCTATTGCACAACGTATGGCACCCGTTCTCAATGACGTGAGCAAACGATCCATAATCCAAGAGGCTTACACCGGGAATTTGGTGGACAGCCGTATGGCACAAGTGTGGACACTGGGTATCGTATGTGTGACCCATAGTGCTGAGAAGTTTTTGTTTGATGACACCTGTAAAAGAAATATTAATCTAACCAGGCAGCAGCATAGCCAGATCATCCTAGAGTTTATTCAGTTTTTTGGACACAGGTGGGTAATGTGGTGTGTCAAGTTTTCTGACTGGCATTTTGCGACCAGCATTTAGCAAATGAAAGCATTCAACATGTTGCCGTGGCCTTGTACTATCCAAGATGTATACTGGCGGACTAATGATGCAACACTCTACTTCGATTATCATTTGCTTAAAACTGATTCAAAGTTGACCTGAAGCATAAAATAAACTTAATATCCTGAATCTTAACACCGTACACAGAACGTATCCATAAACATTTGTTCGCTGAATTCTTTGCTAAAGCTATTTTCTTCAACGTCATAGAGACGTAACTTTTTTTTAAAGAAAACCTAACGGTGGCTACAAGAAAGGGATTGTGTGAAAGCAAAACACTTCAACCTAAAGCACAAGACAAAGCAAAATAAACATTGATATCAGTCTCAGTGGCGTTTAAGGCGCTAGCGTTTTTCGCTGACGTCAAACGTAAAGTGCTCAAAACACAGCAGCATCAAACGTCATAGTACATTAACGTTAGTCCCAATATAATGTATTCGAAAAAAAAAAATGAATTTATGCCCCAAAATTTAGGTGTCTTGATAAACATTAAAGTGACGTAATTACCGCCTTTTTAATGCAAATGAAATGTGTTTGGGTTTTGATGTTTCTTTCCAGAAATCATGTTGGACGAAACTGTGTCCCCATTGACCTATTATGCAATTTATTTTTGCTGAATTTTGGGTATCGCTTGAAATCATACTGTATGGCGTTAATCACGGGCATTGGCATTTTGTGTTTGGTAATGAAATTAAGCAGACTGATAATGCTTTTCAGTTCAACAAATATTTTTTGAAACAAAAATAAATAAATTCATGTATTGTGAGAGGAAGAATCGATAATACAAGTTTTGTGTTTTTGAAGTTCGTAAGTATATAATAAGTGTAATACAAAATACTATCCAAGATGCCATCAACATCAAGATAACAGGTACGTGTAATGTTTACCCACTAAAAGCCTCTCTTGTAAAACTGCGGCAACAGGGATATACAAGTGCTTTCTTATTTTTTTTTATTCAAAACATTGATTGTGAGTACTCGTTAAAACCATCTCGGCCCACAATCAATGTTTTGAGCAAAATACTGAAAATATCAAGTTTTCCAACGAAATTGTTCATTCTTAATAATTGAAACAAAAACAAAATCTCGAGCTCTGTATAATGCATGGGCGAGTTTTCGTAATGCAATGCCATCAGGAAAACATGTCCGTGCAATGAATACCCCCTTGAACACCACTTTTACATAGTAAAACTGGGGTATGCAGGGGTATACCGTTTTTTCTTATTTTTGCTCCAAAACATAGATTGTGGGTACCCGTTAGAACCGCCTCGGCGAGGCGGTTCTAACGTGTACCCACAATCTATGATTTGAGCAAAAATAAGAAAAATATTAAAAGTTTACTACTGAAAATTTTCAATTTTTACAACTTTGAAAATCTCTGTATATTGCATGGGCATGTTTTCGTAATGTAATACTTACTCCAATCCAAGTGTAAGTGGCCGCCCAGTAGGCTCCGTGTTTCAACGTTCAAATCCTCCTCGATGGGCATGCAGAGTGCCAAAGGCAGTAGAACAATGAGACACAGGAATACTTTCATCTAGGAGAAAACAATTGAGCGTTCACATGAGAAAACCAACTATGGGGTTTCCGAACAGGTCCGACACAAACCGAGCTGTTCAGTCACATAAGAAGACTAGAACATTGAAAATTTAGATTAACAAAAAGAGGGATTGTTCTATCTGAGAAGCGAAAACAAATAAGCTGATAATCTGTGCGCGTACTGCACAGCTGATCTACGCCTTTGTTTTTGCCTATGTCTCTTGACTATTGTTGGTTTTCTTATGCGAAGGCTCATGAATATTTGCTCATAAGCATATCATGTCCTTGAAATAAATACCTCCCCTTATTCCCCACTTTCTTGTGTTGAAACTGGGGTGTACAAGGTATACGCATTTTTATTTTTGGTCCAAAACATTGACTGTTGGTACCCATTAGAAACACTTCGGCGAGGGGCTCAAATGTGCACCTACAATTAATGTTTTGAACAAAAATATTGAAAATTTTCGTCTAAAATGTTCAATTTGAACAGCTTTAAGAAAAATATGTATATTGCATGAGCTTGTTTTGGTAATACTCTACTTAAATATCACCCAGTGTCTATCGTTGTCTCCACGCGTTGTGCATTTATCTCTTCATTACGAAAACTTGCCCATGTATTATACAGATTTTTTTTTCACAAAAAAAAATATGAAACGTTCATTGGAAAAACTTTTATTTGTATATATATTTTTGCTCAAAACATACATTGTGGGTACACCTTAGCGAGGCGGTTCTAACGAGTACCCACAATGTATGTTTTGGATCAAAAATAAGAAGATACTTATACCCCTGCAAACCCCAGTTCAAAAGTGAGATATGAAGGGGTGTACATATGTACACGTTGTCCTGATGTGTTTTTGCGTTAATTGATTGAAAATGAAACCTAGTCACATTGCCTATGATAATCCCTGTCGTGTAAGCTATCATTTGCACACACAACAGTGACGTCACAGAGTATTTAAACAGTTCTGACTAAACCTAAGTTCGGAAAATGTGTAGTGCCGGCCGGCAGAGTTCCACTCGTCCGCTCGTATTTACGAGTAAAAAGGTACAAGTGGGCAACGATCAGGAAAAAGCACAATCAGAATGAAATTCCCACCCCAAAAACCGAAGTTGGAAAAAGACCAAATTGACAATTAGGTACTTATACCTATAGAACATATAGTAAGCCGAGAGAGCAGCTATTTCCCAATAGGCGGCCACTCAGTTACCCGAACTTAACCAAAACCATGCAAACGTACATAAGGTACAAACAGCACAAAAAATTTGACTCCAAAACATAAAACAAATAGAATCACAACAGAAGTATCGCCTTGGAACGATCAGTAATATAAAATTACTGGGGACTTAAACCGGTTCTACAGGGCCCTAGCCTCACCCTCATGTTCTGCAGTGGTTCATAACATTTAGTCATTTGTTCGGTTCACGTGTTGAATCTCTAACTAGTAAATGAATCAACATGGACAAACACATAAATCATGATAACCACCATCATGAATCAAAAACGAGGACTCACAGACTCAGTAAGCTGCTCGACGATGGAGATCCCTGGGCGTCAAATAACTTACTGAAATCCGGAGCAAAAGAAAAACACCAGTTGAACCCCGGTGGGCCAAGCAACAGACAAGAAGCTCCGGCCGCAACCAACTAAATTGAAAAAATGAATAGCTTTATGTCGGGGTCATCATAGAGTCTGATGCTCGACCCACCGTTGGTAAGGGCGAGTGGAAATTACCATACGCTCGCCCTGCGGGACGAGTAGCTTTTCTGGGCTGACGAGTGGTCTTTTTTGGCTGAACTTGTGAAGTGCTTAGCGGAAAAAAACGAGTAATTGTAATAGATATTGTGAAGATATAAATCGGATATTTACATTTAGACCTCAATAAATGAGCCGCCTCATGGGAAAACCAACAATCTGCATAGGCGAAAACAAAGACGCAGATCAGCTTCGCGGTAACCGCGAAGCTGATCAGCGCCTTTGTTTTCGCTACTCGGATAGTAAAATTTCTCTTCTACTTAAATCCGAAATTTCAAGCTTGTAGCTTTTTTCTGTGCTTGTACAGGTCGGTTTGTGTCGGACCTGTTCGGAAACCACATTGTTGGTTTTCCAAAGAGGCGGCTCAAATATCCGACCCGGCAACTCCCGGTCTAACTTTATTCTATATACCGAAACGTATTGATCGATTTAGTATAATTATAATTCGGTATTACCGTTTTCAGGCTTTGATATCCGTTTCTTGAAACGGTGTATATCGAAAGTCAAGTAATAAAGGGAGTTTTTATATCGAAGCAGGGCCATATAAGGGCCAAGCAAGCTTAAATTAAGGACTAGTCCAGTTGGAGTAAGGACGCGTGAAAATCAAGACCACTCGCCCCACAGGACGAGTATGTAATCTGGAAATTTTCGAACCCTGACTGTGCTGTATGTGTAAGTTATTTGTGAAGTATTTTAAATATCCTATCGGACGCAGCACACATTTTGGTTGTATATCTGTAAAAACTTTCATAATTCATCATCTGGTCGCTGAGAACACTTCGGAAACTTTAAATTTCAGAAGTGTTCTAAATGTTGACAATTGTTTCAAAGAAATAAAACACTGCTAATTAGTGATTATAATATGCCGCATATGATAGTACATGTGTAAAAAAAACCGCTTTAATATGAAAATAGCAATGCACGATTTCCAAAAGTATGGCATCTCGAACGCGCGCTCTGTCGCATGACGTATACACAAATGATAGCTTACACGGACTTTGTTTCCGACACTGGATAATATCATTATGACGTTGCTGTTTACCAGTGGATAATGTCACATTACGAAAACTTGCCCATGCAATATACATTATATTTTTTGGGTTGTAAAAATGACAAATTTCATTGGAAAAAGTTTGATATTTTTCTTATTTTTGCTCAAAACATAGGTTGTGGGTACTCGTTAGAACCGCCTCGCCGAGATGATAAAAGGGTGGTCGGGTGGGAATATGGTCCCCCGCCCATTGGGGCCTAGGAGAAATAGATGGGCTGCTTGTGTCTTCAGGCAAAGCTTCTTTTTCTACTGACCGACCATTATTACTGATTACTGGTTAACAGCTCATGTCCGAGCCTGCCCAGAAAATGTGGTTTAGTCAGACCATTCATACATGGCTTATGAAGTACATTTTGAGTGTCATGACATCCTAATGTTGGATAAAAAGCCCATAAAATAGAGACAACGTCCCGACATAACCATTGCTGTTGATTGGGACGTAAGGCATCAATTCAAACAAACAAAATGAATCTTACATTCGTGGCCATTTCCTATGAAATTTATTACAATCTCCGAAAGCTCGTTTAATATATTTCATATGAAATGACCACTCATACAAGATCATCTATTTTGTATACATCTCTCTCTCTCTCTCATATGTTCGCCACGAAACCTCTTTTTTGGTATCAACCAGGGGTCGCTTGTTCAAAACTTCGTTAGATTAACGTCATACTTAAGACCTCAACTCGTTACGGGAATGTCGACTACATAAGCAAACACACTGTTACTTTTTGTTGATAAAGAGTGAGAATCCTTTGCATTGCAACGGATTCTCACATTTTATCAACAAAAATAACAGTGTATTTGTAATATTCACGTTTGAAATTTTGACGAATCGTTAACTGACGATGTGGTTAATTTTGAACAACTGGGCCCAGTAGTATGAGAAGTTAATGTATCTTGCTCAGTGACACAAGTTAGTGCATGTGGGATTCGAACAACACTCTAGATCCGGTTCCAGTATGACATTGCGTACTACCAGGACCATAAATACCGAACACAAACGATTCGCAAAACTGAACTTGACTACCGAGTATTGTAAAAATGCTTGAAGATTCTAAACGTGAAAAATTGTGAACATGACATACAATATAAATAAAGTGTAAAATATCTTTATTCTTACCTTCTCTGATCTAACCGGGTTGTCTTCAACTTCAAGACTGACGAATGTCGCCGATCTATCGTCTATTTATACAGATTTTGATTCAGACATGCCACGATTCTGCCACAGTTCGTGATATAAGAGCCGGTTTTAGTGTTTTCCGACAAGGTCTGACACAAACCGGTCAGTACAGTCAGAGGATAACATTAGAAGCATTAAACTTCGAATTTAAGAAGAAGAGGAACTGCACTATCCGTGAAGCAAAACTAAAAACGCTGATCAGCCGTGCAGTTATTGTACAGCTGATATGCGTTTCTTTTAACATAGGCAAAAAGACCGTTTTTTCTCACAAAGCGGGATCATTAGGGTCGATTTCGTGAATTCCAGTTTTGATAAGCCCTCAATTGTCTGTGTGAAAAAAACATCAGCTGTGCCCAGGTTCCTAGAGGTCCTCAGTGAATGATAAGAAAACAAAACGAGTGACCGCATAAATAAACAACAACATGCATAGGCGAAAACAAAGGCGCAGTAACGTGTTCGCGTTCAATCCATTAACAGGAAACCCTATTCCTAACTCTAACTCTATTGCCAATTCCAACCCTAAAGCTAATTCTAAACCTAACACTTACAGTAACCCCAGCATTAACCCTAACCCTTACACTAGCCATACCAGTGTCGCTAGCCATTGCCATCACCCTAACGTGAACCCTAGACCGAACCCTAATCCCACCCTGTCCATTGTCCTACTCCTAAATCTAACCCTAACTCTAGTTATTGCACTAATACTAAACCTAACTCTAATCCTAACTCTAACCATAATTCTTATTCTAACCCTAACCCTAGCCCTGAACATAACTTAAGTTTATGGCATAAACCTAACTAACGCTAACTCCACCCCAACTCCTAGCTCTACCCCTCACTCTAGCCCTAACGCTAGCCATTTCCCTAAGCATATCTCTAACCCTATGTCTATCCCTAACCTTATCCCTAACCATAATCATAACCCTTACCTTTACACTAACCCTAATTCCTACTCAAATCCTAACCCTATACATAACCCTAACTATAACCCTAGCCCTAGCCCTTACTCTAACCCGAACTCTATCTTTATCCCGTACCCTAACGCTAACCCTAACCATAGCCCTATCCCTAACTCTAACCACCACGATAACGCTAACCCTGACTATAGCCCAAACTCAAACCATATCCCTTACCCAATTACTCAAAGTCTAACCGTAATAACCAGGTTTATCATTTAAACCTGAAGATCTTACAGTCTTAGTTCCGCTGGTATTTGACATATATTAAATCAAAAGTATATACTGAGGTGAAACAAAAGAAAACAATACACTTTGTATGCTGTATTAATTTATTTGAAAAAAGGAGTAAATCTTGTTTTTCTAAACCTGAAGTGACGTTTTACTATACATAGATATCCGATATCTTTCGATCCGCAAGTACTACACTGTAAACGCATTAAAAGTGGTATTATCTGTAAGAATTTTGATACAAAACACCGATTTTGACGCTGTTCACATTATGAATGAGTGTAAGGAGATTGCCCCATGTCAATTCGAGCCACAGTCGGCAGTTCTTACAAAAATAATTCAGACGCCTCAAGTCACACTATCACGTTCAAACAACCGTTGTCGCATTTTTGTTCTTTTATTATTATTATTATAGTACGATTACTAATAATAGGGCAGTGCGGGAATGGATTCTATGAACTTCATTGAATGAGTCATGATCTCGAATATTCTTTTTTTTTCAACCTTTCATTTCATGTATATTCTATAAAGTCACCGCCGGATTTCCATAAAAAAAGAAAGAAAGAAAGAAAGAAAAAAAAAAACACTTTTATTACCAGCTATTTATGTTGCACTGTGCAATACCTGATGATTCGGTGACGTATTTGATCTTCGAGTCGGTTAATGTCACTCGCACGTATGTCACATAGCAGGCACGTGCTGCAAGAATAACCGATAGCTCAACCAATTAACAGTTTAATCGGAAGAATTTTTACGGAAACATAATTGATTATATAGCTCGATTCTGGCCTCAGGTGCGTCAAAAGATCGACGAGTCCATGAAGTAGCACGTGAAAGGTAAATTGGTTAGAAATGACTCAAGCTTTCCGTTACACTTCGGTTGCCAGCACAGTGAGTATTTGTATAATTCGGCAAATAGGTTACTGTATAGGCGTTACCTTACGAATACGTTATTGGGTATGGTCTACGTTTGACCTAGGTAAAGCTAAAGGTATACAATTGAAAGATTCAACTCGCATGTTTTCCGTTAGAACATACGAATGAAATACGACTTTGTTTAGTTCACTGGATGGGACAAAATACAGGTAGCTGATCTCTAACGGTAGCCGATCACGCCCAGATATGAATATTAATGTTGCCGCCTATACAGTGACCTATTTTCCCATTTATACTGTTACACTCTGAAAGTCCTTTCACGTGCTACTAAGTAGACTTGTCGATCTTTTGACGCATCTGAGGTCAAAATCGAACTATAAATGACCAATGAAAAAAAAAATAATCATAAACTCAAAGCCAACATGCAACCACACTTTTCTTTCCGTGTCACACAATTTCTCTATCTTTCATTGTATAAACTATTCATAAAGAATTTTGAAAAGAATAATACGCGAACTTAATATGTTTACTTGCATCTCTGAGCAGCGATTTCTATTCAACTGGTACAGCTTCGATGGTGACCACGCGCGTGTCACAGTTTTTCACACTGTAAGACGAAATGCAGTCTGCATATCAGAGCGTCTTTGCCGGTTCCCAGTCCGGGCTGAACGTATTTTCTTCTGTACTTTTCAACCAAGGTTTTGACGCTATATTTATTTCGAGTGTATGGAAACTAATCGTTTTTTTTTTCTGTCGTCATTTTTGCATCAACTGCTGCATATTGTGCCATTTTGCGGCACTATAGTCTTATTAATCACTCATGTTCCGTAATGTCGACTTCGAAAACGGTAATGTAAACTAAATTTAAATCGTTCAGTTCAAACACTTTATTTTTTCATATATATTGTTTTCGCTCTACTTTGTGCATTTTTTGCAGAAAATTCGATGTTTGACACAGGGGGGGGGGGGGGGGTGGGGAGGGGATCACACATAATAATCAATAGTTATTCCAGAAAGATACTATGCTCCGCAATCTTTATTGTATACCTGTATACATAATTGCCGAAAAAGACCGGAAAATACCGAAGCGAACATGAATTATTGGATCAACAAAAAGTAATTTTTCTGGCCAGTTTGGTCAAACACTTTGTTTTGATGTTTTAGACACTTTATTATTAAGTTATTTTAAGATAAACTATGTAAAACAAACTGTAAACGCCACAATGTTGTCGCTTCCGCAAAAAAAAGATAAACAACACAATGTGGCTGACACCTCGGCACTCGACTTGCTCGTGAAAATTTGCTGAAATAGTTTGGTAAATGGTCATTCGGAAATGGCCAAAACGGACCAAAAAAAAAAAAAAAATCTTAGCACATTGTGTACAACAAGTTTGACATAACTGTACGAAACTCTGACCGAAAAATAAGTTGAGCTGCGTCATAAGAAATCCAACACTTGACATATGCGAAAACATAAAAGACGCAGATCAGCTTCGCAGTAAGTGCGAAGCTAATCAGCGCCTGTGACTTCACTACACGGATAGTACAATTCCGCTCCTTTCTGAATCCGAAATTTCATGCATCTATCCATCTTCTGTGATTGTATAGCTCAGTTTGTGTCTGAACTGTTCGGAAACCACTTTGTTGTTTTTCGCAAGTTCGGTTCCCGCTGACTTTACAAACTTAACGTACTCACTTGGCAAAGACATGTGTAGTGTGTCAGTTTTGAACAGACACACTTTAACATTTGGACCAATCGCCATCTTGATAAATTCTACATGTTAATAGCGACATCCTGAGAAAACCTGTGGGAACACATAGGCAAAAGGAAAGACGAACATCAACACATGCAGCAAAAGCATTATATACCATATTACGAAAATACGCCAAAAGTGTAAAAATGAAAATTTTCAGTAGTAAAAATTTTACATTTTCCTTATTTTTGCTCAAAACATAGACACCGAGGCGGTTCTAACGAGTACCCACAATGTATGTTTTGGATCAAAAATAAGAAAATTAGGCATACCCCTGAATACCCCAGTTTTACTATATAAAAGTGGGGTATAAGGGGGTATTCATTGCACGGGCGTGTTAAAATTTAGAACAGGCAGTCAGGCATCCACCACTTCCCCATTGAGACGTAGCTCGTTGGGAAAGAGACGCTTCGCCGTTGAAACGAAAGTGTCGACGCCGTCGAAACGAAAGTGTCGACGCCGTCGAAACGAAAGTGTCGACTGTGCAAAAATAACGATATAGGCGAGGCGGTCCTTACGTGTACCCACAATGGATGTTTTGAGCGAAAATATTAAAAACATCAAAAGTTTTCCGATGAAATGTTCAGGTTTCACAGCTGAAAAAAATCACTGTATATTGCATGGGCAAGTTTTCGTAATAAAACAACTCATTTGAGCCGCAACATGAGAAAACCAGCCCTTCGCATATGCAAAAACAAAGATGCAGATCAGCTTTGCAGTAGCTGTCGCTTATTAAAGCTGAAGTTTCAAGCTTCTAGCCTTTGTCTGTGATTGTACAGACTTGTTTGTGTCAGACCTGGTTGTTAACCCCAAAGACCTGTTGTCTAGCATTGTGGCTATGCGAGCGCAGTGGCCTCGTTGTAGAGCATCGGACACCGAATCAAAAGGTCCTGTGTTCGATTCCCACACGGGTCACCGTGTTGTGTCCTTGAGCAAGACACATATACTCTCCATAGTACTGGTTAATGCCCAGGACGAGCTAGCTTTGTCCAGACATGACTGAGAAATTGTTGACTGGGGCGTTAAACATCAAAACAAATAAGATTGTTTTATCAAAGTTACAGTACAAGTAGGTCAATAAGAACACTACGAAATTTTGAAACGGAACGGGATCTCCATATCTTTGCGCCGCGTGATGAGAAAACCGGATTTTTGCATAGGCGAAAACGAAGGCGCATATCAGCTTCGCAGTATTTGCAATTTGCGCCTTTGTATTCGCTACACGGATAGTAAAATTAGTCTTCTTCTTAAATCCCAAATTTCAAGTTTCTAGCCTTCTTCTGTAGCCGCAAAGGCTGGTTTGTGTCAGACCTGGTGGGGAAACTCCGAAGACCGGTTTTCTTACGATGCGGCTCCTTTTTCTTTCGTTGTAAAACAGAATCATTGTCTTCTCTTAACAATGAGTCTGAGCATGAGAAAACAACAAATTTGGATTCCGACAAGGTCCGACATAAAGCGGCCTGTAGTTACACAAGATGGTTAGAGGCTGGAAATTTTGGATTAAGAAAGAAGAGGAATTGTACTATCCGTGTAGCGAAAACAAAGGTGCTGATCAGCTTCGCTGATCTGCCCCTTTGTATTGTTTGTTTTCCCACGCGGCGGCTCAAATGATAAGAAGAGACGACGTCCTCAAATACTTTTGACCCTTTTTTGGTAAAGATTTTAGGAGTGAAAGAACTGTACTTGTCTTGAGCCATGCAACAGAAATTGGTCTTTGCATATATGCCGCTTGCACGCAATTTTAAACAAAAAAACACAATCAGCTGTAAGGCCAAAGTTTTAATTTTCTGGTTTACATTTTTTGAGGAAAAGTCTTGATAGGTAGAGGAAAATAAAAATAAAAATTAAAGACCCTAAACTTTTGAATCGGTCTAAATAGAATACTAATGGCAAGATTTAACTTATTTCTCGCGATACCTTTAAATGACCAATGTGAAGATAATGTCAAGAAACTATAACAAAGTTCAGTCAATATTCCAAGGTAATAACACAATTTGTGTTTAAAAAGTGATTATGCCTATATAATACACTGTTTGTAAGCTTAAATACAAGTATTTTTATTTAAAATTTTGACAGTCGGAAGGAGACAATAAAATAATAAGAGCTGTCGCAGGACAGCGTGCTCGACTGCTTCTGACCTTTGTCAAACATAAGGCCAAACCCGACCAGTAACCCAAAGCATTATGCTCATACATCTTTTTGCCTTGATGCAATAAGGCAAAATCACTGAACCATGAAAGTTAACTATAACTACCTAAGATTTAAAGGTCTCACTCATATTGTGAAAGAAGTGTGTTCATATACCAACTGAGTGCCAAGACACAAGGCAAAATCACTGAACCGTGAAATAAGGTCACACTGACCTATAAGTATTCCAGGGTCAAAGGTCTAGTGATACTTACTCATAATGTGAAAGAAATATGATCATATACCCATTCAGTGTTGAGATATAAAGCAAAATCACTGAACCATGAAATTAGGTCATAGTGACCTATAAGTATGTTTGGGTTAAAGGTCTGGCCATACTCATTCATAATCAGAAAGAAGTATGAAAATATACCAACTGAGCGTCGAAATAAGAGGCAAAATCACTGAACCATGAAATTAGGTCACAGTGACCTAGGAATACTTTACGGTCAAAGGTCTTGTCATACTCATACATATCGTGAAAGAAGTATGTTCATATACCAATTGAGTGCCGAGATATAAAGGAAAATCACTGAACCGTGAAATTAGGTCATATTGACCTAGGACTACTTTAGGGTCAAAGGTCTTTCATACGCAGAAGTTTGTTCATAAACCACTTGAATGCCGAGATATAAGGCAAAATCACTGAACCGTGAAACAAGGTCACAGTGACCCAAGACTACTTCAGGGTCAAAGGTCTTGTCATACGCAAACATACTTTGAAAGAAGTTTGTTCATAAACCATTTGAGTACCGAGATATAAGGCAAAATCACAGAACCGTAAAATTAGGTCACAGTGACCTATAAGTATATTGTGGTCAAAGGTCTGGTCATACTCACTCATAATCTGAAAAAAAAGTATGAAAATATACTAATTGAGTGTCAAGATATAAGGCAAAATCACTGAACCGTGAAAATAGGTCACAGTGACCTAGGACTACTTCAGGGTCAAAGGTCTTGTCATACGCAATCATACTTTGAAAGAAGTTTGTTTGTAAACCATTGAGTACGGAGATATAAGGCAAAATCACTGAACCGTGAAATTAGGTCACAGTGACCTATAAGTATATTGGGGTCAAAGGTCTGGTCATACTCACTCATAATCTGAAAAAAGTATGAAAATATATTAATTGAGTGTCAAGATATAAGGCAAAATCAATGAACCGTGAAATAAGGTCACAATGACCTATAAGTCTATTGGGGTCAAAGGCCTGGTCGTACTCATAATCTGAAAGAAGTAAGAAAATATACTAATTGAGTGTCAAGATATAAGGCAAAATCACTGAACCATGGAAAGTAGGTCAACCGACCCTTACCGTCATGACACACAAGTCAGTGTCACAAAGTCAAAAGATGAATGACCAACCATTTTCCTAAGTTGTTTCTATTAAGAAATAAAAAGAAAAAAAATCGGGGAGTTCTAGATTTTGACCTCTACCCCCGCCCCCCTGACTCCGACCCAGAGGTCCGATGTCATGGATTAAAGTGTATGAAGTATGAATGCTTTATGATAAGTTGTTGTCAAGAGATGGACTCTTTGTAAAAGTTTCACAGCAGTACATCTATATTTTACAGTGTTCTAGTTTTTAACCTCCAGCCCCACCCCCCAGGCATGGACCCAGAGATCCGATGCCATGAAATGAAACTCAACCCTACAGGGTACCTATGGTCCGAGTATGAAAGCCCTCTGATAAAAAGTTTTCAAGATATAGACTTCTAGAATACTATATCACAGAAAAGCCATTATTATTAATGGTGTTCTAGATTTTATACTCTAGCCCCAACCCCTGGCATGGACCCAGGGATCTGATGCCATGGAATGAAAGCCGACCCTACAGGGTGTCAATGGCCCAAGTATCAATGCTTTCTGATGAGTGGTTGTCAAGATATGGACTTCTAGAAAACTTAAACACAAGAATTGCCATTTTTGAAGGTATTCTAGATTTTAACCTCCAGCCCCACCCCCTGGCCTGGACCCAGGGGCCCGATGCCATGGAATGAAAGCTAACCCTACAGGGTAACTATGTTCCAAGTATGTATGCTTTCTGATGAGTGGTTGTCAAGATATGGACTTCTAGAAAACTTTAACGCAAGTGTGACGGGAACGTGGACGACCGGGGTGACTGCAATAGCTCTATGCACTTCGTGCAGTCGAGCTAAAAATAACACATTTTAATTTTATTTCATTATTCAAAATTTGTGGTAGGGGTGTCCATAAACCAGAAGATAAAAACATCTGGCCTAAGTATAAATAATGTCTTTGATATCAAGGCCTTGGTAATTTCAACATATATAGCAGGGGTTATTCTGGCTCTGAAATACCATGAAAGAAAATCCCTTATCCAGTCAAAATTGGAGAGATTTGAGCCGTCTCGTGGAAAATCCAACAATGTGGCTTCCGAACAGGTACGACACAAACCGGCCTGTACAAGCACAGAAAAGAGCTAGAAGCTTGAAATTTCGGATTTAAGTAGAAGAGGAATTGTACTATCCGAGTAGCGAAAACAAAGGCGCTGATCAGCTTCGCGGTTACCGCGAAGCTGATCTGCGTCTTTGTTTTCGCATATGCAGGTTGTTGGTTTTACCATGAGGCGGCTCATTTCTCTCTAATTATGCCAATTTCAAGAAAATAAACTTTCTAATACAGCAGCTTAGTTTCTTTTTGACATGTCTCATACTTCGGTTAATTGTTAAATAGATGAACCGCCTCAATAGAAAACCAATAATCTGCATGTGCGAAAACAAAGCCGCAGATCAGCTTCGCGGTTACCGCAAGCTGATCAGCGCTTTTGTTTTCGCTACACGGAGGGAACAATTCCTCTACTTTCTAAATCCAAAATTTCAAGCTTCCAGACTTTGAGTCGAACCTGTTCGCAAACCACATTGTTGATTTTCCCACGAAGCGGCTCAAATGGTAAATACTACAGGAATCCTTAAAACTTGAAGACCTATAATATGAGCCTTGACGCGAGAAACCTAGGTTTCCGACCAAGTCAAACAGAAACCGGTCTGTACAGCATCAGAAGAAGGCTAGATGCTTTCAATTTCGGATTTAAGAAGAGGGATTGTACTATATATATATGTAGTCAAAACAAAGGCGCTGATCAGCTCTGAGTTATTTCACAGCTGATCTGCATTATATTTTTGTTTTCATATTAGGCTGGTTTTATTACTGCTTTAATCATCCAATCTTCTCACCGCTATGTCCAGTGGGGGTTCATCAAGAAAACATGTCCGTTAAAATAATACCCCCTTTAACCCCACTTTTATATAGCAAAATTGGGGTATACAGGGGTATACCTACTTTTCTTATTTTTGCTCCAAAACAATTGTTGGTACTCATTATGACCGCCTCACAGAACACCCTCTTCATACTAGGTTTGATACTATGGGTGTCTTCCATTACTATTATGTGTTTCTAGGCACGTTGTCGCCCTGTGGTGGTGTGGTGCATTTGCCCCATTACGAAAACTTGCCCATGCAATCAACAGAGTTCTTTTTAGCTTTAAAATTGAAAATTTTTAGCTGAAAAATTTTGATATTTTTCTTATTTTTGCTCAAAACATAGATTGTGGGTAAAACATAGATTGTGGGTACCCACAATCTATGTTTTGGAGCAGAAATAAGAAAAATAGGTACACCCCTGCATACCCCAGTTTTCCAAATGTACCCTAGTATTTCTAAGTGCAATGCCAAGAAGTGCAACTGTTGCAATCATCTATGCTCTAAAACTACTTCAAAAATCACTTAAACTGATATGGTAGGACATTTTCAGTTTCTAATGATTTTGATTTAGACTGAAAATTCATGGATCTTGTATATGTTTTAACTTGAAATACTTAACACTGTAATATGCAATATGTTGGGCAAACTTGTCTATCTTTGCAAAAACGATATGGAGAACACTATCGTAGAAGCACAAAGCCTAAAAATTAGTGAAGCGCGGTATTATCCGTATATCAGTAAATCGCGGTGCGACTCGGAAAAGATACGTATCGCAGTTCGGTTCTGCTGTATCGCTTCGCTTGGTAATTTCCGCCTGATTCCGTACATGTCCGTAGAAAAATATGTTTTATTGAAGTCTTCTGGGCTTTTATTTTCAGCCTTAATTGTTTCCTAAAATAATGTGTAATTAAAGCGTTTATTATATGGCAAGTGATGAAATATAGAGAAATATGTATTAAATATAACCAATATTTGAAAAAGTTATATTTTCACATGTGAAAATATAAAAAAGTTATATTTTCACATGTGAAAATATAAGATTTAGGAATACGCAAATTACGATTTCACCGTTTCATTTCTAATTTATACATAACTAAATTTTATAATCTATGCTATTGTTGACGCAATGAACGTTCACACACAATAGCGACGTAATGACGTGACGTAATGACGTCATTTAAGATTTTGACGTCATATGCTTTAGCGCGCAACGTTACAATGACTACATGCAATATAATAAAAAGAAAATTCAAGTTTTTGTCGTGAGTATGAGTTTTATTTCATCTCGTGAAGTGAAAAATTATATATTTCATTCGTGCCTTCGGCACTCATGAAATATAAAATTTTTTCACTTCACTCAATGAAATAAAACTCATATTCACTCCAAAAACTTGAATATCCTCTATTTATGCACAGTAAATAATAATAATAATAATAATAATAATAATAATAATAATAATAATAATAATATGAAAAGACTGAGCATTCTTTGCGGTTGCTTAGCTACCTTCTTCCAAAATGGCGACCCCCGATTTCAGGATGGTCCCAAATGAAAAGGGAAAGCCGCCGTTTGACAACATTCTTGGCTGATAAACCAGGAGCAGAGAAATGGGAAGAAAATGTGGTGCCTCACCGTCGCTAAATGAAGCGGCGGGACAACCAATTCGACTACCCACCTACGACGCCACCACCCAAATCTCCTTTCTCAATTTCTGTTGGTGACAAAAACTGAACCTCCATCTAACACTACGTCTTCAATGTCAGCATTGAAAGTACCAAACATCTCGTCTGTTAAACAACCTACTATTGAACACATTACTTTAGTGCAGAGAAATACCCCCAGCACCTCTGACAGGGCCCAACGGATAACAACAAAGATCGCCCATTTCATTGTGAAAGACATGAGACCAAAGCGTATTGTTTACACCAAGGAGTTCAGGGAAATGATGGCAGAATGTGAGCCCCAGTATCAAATTCCATCCGTAAAGCATTTTCGGATGTTGTAATCCCAAAGATGTATGCTAAAGTCTATGACAAAGTTAAGACCTGCCTGAATCACACTGAAATGGTAATAAAATGTTTGACTCCGGCTTGCTTTACAACTTGCAATAATGTAAATTGGTCTGAAGAGGTCGTTTATCGATATAGATTCGTATAGAAATAGATCGTAATAGCTCAGTCCGGTAGTAAGGACCGGAAAGTCTTGGTCCGAAAAGTCTCGGTCGAGTTTGTCCGAAATAGTGAAAGCCAGAGAACGGCTTACATATAGTTAGTAATAATCGAGCCGATCGGTAGAAACAGAAAATTGCGGGAAATAATGTCGTTTTGTCATCGCATCGCATGCATAGAAATTCATTAAAACCAGAAAATTCACCATCGCCTTGTGTTTTAGTCATCGACCAATGATAACATAGAAAACCATCGAAACATTGGTAGCAGAGCGAGGTTGTGTAATTCCGCTAAACATGAGTGAGGGAGACGAAAGCGGTCGTTTTGAACCGCAGTTCGACAGGAATCTTGGTTCGGACAGAAACATTGACAAATTAAAAATGAACAAATCAAGAGCAAAGGCAACATTTTCACCAGGCATAAAAATGTGTTGTTACAGCACCTTGACCCGTCCCTTGAAGACACAGATCCTAGAACTGTTATTTCCATGATTAAATCTACCAACAATAAACTGGATTTGGCTTTAGAAACTGCAATGAACAGTTTCCAAGAATTATCCGAATATTATATGTATATTGGTAATGATACAGGACTGCATCAAGTTGCAAAAGATATGGAAATTCTGGAAAATGAATATGCCGACACTGTAAATCAAGTTCAGGAGTACTTTAGGGAAAGTAAGAGTTCACGAAGTGAAGCTTCGGAGGATCACTTGTCGGTCGATTCCGATAATGAATCTGAGTCGCAGTATGAATTGCCAACACCTAGAGTCCAAGAATCTGAAAATCAGTTAGGTCAAGATCTTTGGAAGCAAATGAAAAGGGTGTCCATCCCAATGTTCAGTGGTGATAAAACCAAATATGATTCCTGGAAAGCTGCCTTTATGGCCTGCATAGACATAGCTCCGGCTACGAAAGAGTACAAACTTCTCCAATTAAGACAATATTTAAGTGGCGAAGCGTTAAATTGTATCGACAAGTTAGGTCATTCCGCGTCAGCATATGACACCGCGTTACAAAGACTTGAACGCAAGTTTGGCGGACATCGTAGGCAGGTTGCGCGGTATTTGGAGGAATTAGAAAATTTCTATCCCATGAAAGAAGAAAATGCCAGGTCTTTGGAGAAATTTGCAGACTTACTAGACGTAGCTGTGGTAAATATAAGTGAGTCAGATGGCTTGGATGATTTGAAAAATGGGTCATTATATTTAAGACAACAGAAGAAATTACCAGACTATATGCTTACAAGGTATCATAGGTGGATTCATGAAAATCAAGAGTCAGAATCAGTATTAACTCTCAGAAAATGGATACTTCTAGAATCAGAGTTTCACACCATAGCTGAAGAAACATTGCATGGTCTGTCGCGTACTAGAATACAAAAACATGGGAAAGGTGCAAAATCTGAACCAAATCGAACGTACTTCGTGCAGTCTGAGCAAAAAGGAAAAAATAAGCAGGCTTGTAAATTTTGTAATGGTCCACATGGCATATGGAACTGTAAAACATTTCAAGATTTAAGAGAAAGTGATCGCTGGGAAAAGGCCAAAGAACTGAAATTATGTTTTCGCTGTTTAGGGCATGATCATGTAGGTGGTTCGTGTAAAAGGAGCAGAGTATGTGGAATACAGGGTTGTACTAGAACACACCATAGACTTCTCCATACAAAACCTGAATCTAATCAAAATCAAACTGTTAGATCTGAACATGTTCCAAGGAATGGAGACACTGCACAAAGCTTAATCACTGAAGGGGAGAGTACTCTAACGTCACATTTCGCGCCCTCAGTCACTGGATTAAGAACCGTCCCTGTAATAGTGAGTTCAGATACCACGAAAATTAAGATTAATGCCTTATTTGATGATGGGAGTACAAAATCGTACATTAATAGTGACATAGCGGCTGAACTGGGAATTCAGACAGTAACTCAGAAAGTGAAAGTTAATGTACTGAATGATAACACAGAAACTTTTGAAACTATGCCAGTATCTGTACTTGAAAGCCTAAATGGACAATGTCAAGTAGATATGTCAGTTTTTACTGCAGATAAGGTCACCGGAAATTTGAAAGCAGTGAATTGGTCTGATTACAAGAATAAATGGGATCATTTGAAACAGATTCAGTTTCCAAAACTTAGCTCGCGCCCTGTTATAGACTTGTTGATTGGAACAGATTACTCAGACTTGCATTATTCACTCAGAGACATTAAGGGTCAACCTGGAGAACCTATCGCTCGATTAACCCCATTAGGGTGGACGTGTATCGGTAGTCCTGAGGATAGTCATATTGAAGGTCAAGAGACACATTTTTCTACGTTCTTCTCGCAAGATCGCGAACAAATGAATGAAGTAAATGACACTTTGCGTAGCTTTTGGGAAATTGAAGCATCAGGAACAGTGTCCTCGCCTATAATGTCGAAAGATGACAGAAGTGTGTTACAAAAGACTGAAGAATCACTAACATATTCACATGGTCGCTATTCGGTCGCAATACCATGGAAAGAGTCAGCGCCCAAATTACATGACAATTATCAAATGGCTGTTAAACGGTTAGAAAATACAGAAAAAAGACTGAGAAAAAATCCTGAAGTAGCTGAAATGTATGAACAGACTATTGAAAAGTATGTAGAAAAAGGTTATGTGCAAAAAGTCACTGAAAGTAGCCCAGAAACAAAATGGTTCCTACCACACTTCCCGGTAATTCGACCAGAAAGAGATACAACCAAAGTTCGCATAGTTTTCGACGCGTCAGCAAAGCAAGATGGGATATCGTTAAATGACACTATGTATCAAGGTCCAAAATTACAGAATGACTTGTTTGATGTACTTCTTCGCTTTCGGAAACACCCTGTAGCTCTAGTTTGTGACATTGAAGAAATGTATTTGCAGATTAATCTGAAAGCAAATGACAAACTGTTTCATCGTTTCCTTTGGCGTACAGACTATAGTCAGGAACCAGACATTTATGAATTCAATAGGCTAGTTTTTGGTGCAAATTGCTCGCCTTTTTTAGCACAGTATGTGTCACAAGAAAATGCAAGACTGTATGAGAATGAATATCCACTGGCAGCAGACACTATTTTAAATTCAACATATATGGATGATAGTATGGATTCGGTCATGAACAATGAACAAGCTATCGAACTGTATCATCAGCTATCAGATGTGTGGGGTAAAGCCGCCATGTATGCCAGAAAGTGGCTTTCAAACTCGACAGAAGTACTTAACAACATTCCACCACAAGATAGGGTAAAATCCGTGAACTTAGAAACAGGACATTTTCCGTTAATGAAAACTCTTGGTGTTCAGTGGATTGCTTCAGAGGACAATTTCCAGTTCAAAAGTCCAGACATTAGTCCCAAGTCAGAAATAAGTAAACGGACAGTATTAAAGAGAATAGCCTCAATTTTCGATCCGATAGGGTTCGCAGCTCCGTACGTTATTCGCGGAAAAAAATGTTGTTACAAGAAATATGGATATCAGGCTGTGACTGGGATGAACCTTTAGAAACTGAATTGCAGTCTAAGATTAGATGCTGGTTAAATGAAATGCCATTACTTGACAATTTAAGATTACCACGCTGTCTGCAATTTACTCAAGACGTAGACTTTTCGACAATTCAGACATTTGTAGACGCGTCAACAGAAGCTTATGGAGCAGTACTGTATATCAGACATGTATTGAAAAGTGAAGAAGTAGTAACTAGATTTATCACAGCAAAAGCACGAGTAGCTCCTTTAAAGGCCATAAGTATACCTCGTTTAGAACTGACAGCTGCAGTACTAGGGTTAAGGTTAACCGAAGATGTGTCAAAAACACTTAACATTCAAATGAGTGATGTTACATTTTGGTCGGACAGTATGAATGTTCTCTGGTGGGTGAGGAATCACAGTCGGAACTTTAAGCCGTTTATTTCAAATAGAATCGGAGAAATTCAAACAAATAGTAAACCTGAACAATGGAGATATGTACCCACTGAACTCAATCCCGCAGATTATGTAACTAGGGGATTAACAGCCGATGAATTATTGAACAAAGACACGTGGTTGAATGGTCCTGATTTCTTACAAAGTAGTGAAGATCAGTGGCCAGAAAATAAAGTAGAAAAATTACAGGCTTCTGAAAATGAAGAACGCAAGATTAAGAATAACAGACATGTTTCGCTAGTCGCAAGTGAAGTTCGGCTGGTAGGTCAGAACTCTACACATGTGTCGGACAGTGTCAATCGCTTAGATGTCAAAAGATATTCTGACTGGAACCACATGGTCAGAATATACGCATGGGTTTATCGGTTCATTGAAAACTGCAAAACACAGTCAAAACAGCTCCGTACCTCAGGACAATTGCAGCCAGAAGAAATTAGAGACATAGAAATAAAACTGATTAAAAGTGCACAAGGAGAACAATTTCAGGCTGAGGTTGATGCCATAAAATCTGGGAAAGAAATTAATAGTAAGAGCAAGCTTGTGGGCTTAAAGCCGTTTATTGACAATGATGGTTTGTTGCGTTGTAGCAGCCGGTTGAAATATGCAGAACATATGTCGTATGATGCAAAGTTCCCAGTGATACTGCCTAGAAAAAGTTATGTGACAAAACTCATAGTGAGAAAATATCATGAAAATGGAAATCATAGTGGTACAAATCAGATTCTAGCATCTCTTTCTGCACAATACTGGATAATAGCAGCGAGAGAGGAAATTCGGGATGTCGAGCACGGTTGTGCAGTTTGTCGAATTCGAAAAGCGAAACCAGGAGAACAGATTATGGCCCCATTACCAGATTTCAGGGTCGGGACATCACTTCGACCTTTTACCCATACAGCTGTGGATTTCGCTGGGCCGTTTCTCACCAAACAGGGTCGAGGAAAAGTAAAGACTAAGCGATATTTGTGTTTATTCACATGTGTTCAAACCAGAGCTGTACATCTGGAGATGGCTTATGGATTAGATACAGACTCGTTTTTAAACGCATTCTATCGTATGGTGAGTAGAAGAGGACTGCCAAAAGTGATGATTTCAGATAACGGTACTAACTTTGTTGGAGCAAATCGTGAACTGAAAGACTTTTGAAGGGATTGGATAGAGACAAAATAGTTAATTCAACCGCTAACCAGGGAATTAAGTGGAAGTTTAACCCTCCGCTAGCACCTCACCTCGGAGGTATTCACGAGTCATTGATCAAAAGTGCTAAGCGGGCAATATTCGCTATACTTCAGTCAGCAGATATTACTGACGAGGAACTGTTATCCGCGTTTGTTGGAGCTGAAGGTTTAATGAACAGTAGACCTTTAACATATCAGAGTGCAAATCCAAGCGATGAGGAAGTACTTACGCCGAATCACTTTCTGTTCGGGCAGATTGGCGGAGTATTCGCACCAGAATCAGTGGACGAAACAGTATTCAGTCCTAGAAAACGTTGGAGACGTGTACAGGAACTGGTGAAACACTTCTGGAAACATTGGTTAAGGGAATACATACCAACGTTAGGGTCGAGAAAGAAATGGCATAAGACGCATCATAACTTTCAAGTCGGTGACATAGTCTTAGTCGTGGAACCAGAGGCGCATCGGGGTCATTGGTCGCTGGGACGTATTACGGAGGTTTTTCGTGGACCAGATGACAATGTGCGAGTCGTAAATGTGCAAATTGGAAAAATGATTCTGAAGAGAGCAGTTACCAGACTAGCATTTATCGAGAGTTGTCCAGCTTCTGATTAACAATTGTAATTGTGATCAGTAAATAAAGGTAGAAGTACTGTGCTTAAGGGGCATAATAATCCCCGTACTTCTACATTAAGCCACATAGGCTTAATCACATAGGCTTAATATCATTCAAACAGTAAGACAGTGAAAATCAAGTTATTAAGATTTGCCATTAAGATGGGTTGTAAGGGGCATAATAATCCTCGTACACCCATGTAAGCCATGTAGGCTTACTCAATAACTTTAAGTAAACTTGTAAATAGATGTAATAATCATTGCCTTAGTGTAATTTGTTAAATTGTTGAATAAACGACGCTTTGATCAGAACTGTGGACAGAAATTAACAGAACTGCTAAACGGACAAGAATGAACAGTTTTGGGAAGACTATGGTTTACAGAGGCGTCACAGATATTTGTCATTAATAACTGTCATATATATTGTTTATAGATTCTGTATTGCTAAAAACTTTCAATTGCAAGTTTTTGATTGAAAAACAGACAATCATATTGATTAGAATCATGTTACACTTTACTAAAGTTTGAACTTTCAAGTTGAATGTAGACATTTGATGTAAAAGCAAAGTTTCTATTTGGTTACGCATTAGATGGTTGGTGTAGCATTAGAGTGAGCAGTTAAGCATTAGATGCACAAGTTAAGCATTAGATGAATAGTGAAAATTTTATAACCATCATGTTTAATTGCTTAAAATGTGACATTTGTTTATGTTTTTGTGTTTTCAATCGTTCGTTAATTGTTTACATGTAAGATAAAGTCAATAATGTCTGTTTGATAAGAGTACAACTTATCAAAGAAGGGGAGAATGGTCTGAAGAGGTCGTTTATCGATATAGATTCGTATAGAAATAGATCGTAATAGATCAGTCCGGTAGTAAGGACCGGAAAGTCTTGGTCCGAAAAGTCTCGGTCGAGTTTGTCCGAAATAGTGAAAGCCAGAGAACGGCTTACATATAGTTAGTAATAATCGAGCCGATCGGTAGAAACAGAAAATTGCGGGAAATAATGTCGTTTTGTCATCGCATCGCATGCATAGAAATTCATTAAAACCAGAAAATTCACCATCGCCTTGTGTTTTAGTCATCGAACAATGATAACATAGAAAACCATCGAAACATAAATGATCGCGAGTGTTTGTGCTACAAAATCTTTGTAATGCCTCATCAATTAATCACTGGATTGGGCATTTGTTTAAGTGATAATCGATTTCAGTGCTTCTTCTAGTCATTACATTTGTACAGTGTGCATCACCCTGCCATTACTTTGAAAAATGGCTAATGGCAATGCACATGAAGCATACTCAAACAATGCTGCAATAATATGCATAAACATTAAACAAGTTAACGCCTGAAAGCTAAACAGTAATTCATATACCCCAAAAATGTAGAAACAAATGTAAATTAATGCTTTAAATGTGGTTTATACAAAACGAGATGTCTGCTTAACCAATGTATGTTTAGCATAAATTGTTCCCATTGGTCTACAACTCAGAGGCGGTACTCAGCTAGCCTGTTTATGATGCAAAATACTTAACCTTGGTTAATATTCAGATTTCAGAATGCGTTAACATGAATCGTTTTCCTTGCTTTCGGAGTGGAAAATCTTGTCATTTCAAGAAAAAAAATTACACGGATATTAATTATGATCATTACTGATCATTTAACTTCATACACATAGATTTTAATTTTCTGTCGTCGGACTTTCAATCAAATTCGTGATGTCTTCTTAGTGCAATTGTGACTATCGAGAGAAACATTTGGAAGGAGTGTTTATAATTTTGCTGATAATACAGATTAATGGACGTTTTCAAGATACTTATTACAGTCTTCCCCTAAGAGCAGATAATCAACGAAAAAAGGGATGAGCCATATCGTACTATATTGGGAACGGAGTGTAGCTCCAAGGAAATTCCGTGCATCAGCGTTAGCTGTGTATTAGACGTTAACCCTTCTGACATACCGTGGCAGATTTGACTTTCTTTTTGTCAACTGAGTAAAGATTTGCTTCGAAAAATAAGTATACTGTTACACACATTTCTATCAAAACAGCATTCTGTACCTGCATGCCTTATGCATCCCACAATCGCAGCTCTAGCGTCTTCAATTTGCTGTATGTACATTATGGCATGAATATTTTCAGATTATCAGGCTAAAGCGTCCTCTCAAGACATGTGCATGTGTTCATAATTGACATTTAGCTCAAAGCTTTATCTGTCGCTTTTCTCTGAATTTATTTTATCAGATATCTTCTTATGCGATTCCATTTGAAAAAGAAAAGTATTGAGGAATCACGTTTTATTATGTGGCGTAGCGTCGCACATGGTACTTTTTCAATTTTTATTTTGCCATTTCGTTTGCACGTTTCATATCTTTTAGACATGGGTCTTTAGTCATATGCACGATATGAGTTTGGCTTATAAGGGCTTATAGCATTACGCAATTGTCGGTATGAGTGTCGAGCCAGTTTGTTCTTTCTCTGCACCGACTCTTCTCTAATGTATTATCCAAATTTTGAATTCAGACAAAGTGTGGTATTTGGTCGAGTCAGCATAAAAATGTTAACTTTCCAATTACTTACAGTTAGAATTACAATTACGGGAGCAATTTATAATAGATAACCTTTAGCATTCTATTAATTTTCAAAGGCGTATGGTTCAATGTTGATACTGGTTTATTATACGTTTTGAATTTGCAGCTTGTTCGGAACGATTGTGCTCGGGCATTACGTTCAAGTGTAATTCGACAAGTGTTTACGTGTACATAATTATGTTGGAGCAAAACGTATTGTTTCAAGTTCATACATATATGTTATGGTAGACTTGTGATTACTTCTTTTAGCTTTCTGACAGTCCGCATTTAAACGTCATATGTGACCGTTTGTAACCACTGTTAAGCACTTTTTAACTTATTTAACTTTCTATATACATACTACTTCAAATTTGTAACTTGTTATTTTTTGCCGTGCATCGACACACTTCAACGCAGGAGTGCCTCTATTTGCGTTTTTTTTTCATGTCAAATTATTTGCTTTGGAGTCATTCGTATAATTGGTTTGTTTGAAACTAAAAACCTAAAACATGATCAATTAATTCTGACATTGTTTAGATTATCATAAAGTATCTGTCCTCGATTCAAGTTTGAGCGTTAGTTATACTTTTCATTTTACACTTAGTCTATATAATTATTTTGTGCCTTTTGGAAATGTCAGTTGCTGTCATGGTCTAGCCTACTCGACTTTGTTTTCATTTTCTAATGTCAAGCACTTACAGTTTAAAATCATTCTAATGGGGATGGTTTTTTTCTCATGATTTATTACTTTTCGTTGGTTCTTTCAGTACCTGTCGTTTTCTTTTTCGTCATGCACAGTTTGTACCAGGCTGGCTCTGTCTTCTTTATATTAGCAATATGATCACGTATTGAAGACTTCTAATGTTCAAATCTTCTCTCAACACCGAGTTTTCACATGATCATTCTTCTCGTATGCAACTGTGTTTTCACATCAGTTTTCACATGATCAAATTGACTAAGTTTTCACTTGATCATTTTACTCGCACCACCGAGTTTCACATGAGTTTCCATATGTCCAATTCGACTGAATTTTCACATGATCATTCTACTCGCACGACCGAGTTTCAAATGAGTTTTTATATGTCCAATTCGACTGAATTTTCACATGATCATTCTTCTCGCACAACCGAGTTTTCACATAAGTTTTCACATAATCACTTCGACTGAGTTTTCTCATGATCATTCTTCTAACACGACTGAGTTTTCACTTGAGGTTTTCATGATCAATTCGGCAGACGGTTTTCACATGAATTTTCACACGATCAATCGACAGTTTTCATATGAGTGTTTACATGATCAAATCGACTGATTTTATTCAACACCAAATTTTCACATGATCAAATTGGCTACGTTTTCACATGATCATTCTTCTCGCATTCGACTGTGTTTTCACATGAGTTTTCACATGATAAAATTGACTAAGTTTTCACATGATCATTCTACTCGCACGACCGAGTTTTCACATGAGTTTTCACATGATCATTCTTATCGCACGACCGAGTTTTCACATGAGTTTTCACATGATCACTTCGACTGAGTTTTCACATGATCTTTCTTCTCGCACGATCGAGTTTTCAAATGATCATTCTTCTCGCACGACCGAGTTTCACATGAGTTCTCACATGATCACTTCGACTGAGTTTCCACATGATCATTCTTCCCGCACGACTGAGTTTTCACCTGTAGTGAGTTTTTCATGATCAATTTGACAGACGGTTGTCTCATGAGTTTTCACATGATTACTCGACCAAGTTTTCATTTGAGTTTTCACACGATGAAATCGACTGAGTCTTACATGTGTTTTCATATGATCAAATCGACTGATTTTTCACATGATCGAGTCTTGCGGGACGACTGAGTTTTCACATGATTTAACAATCAGCTTTCGTTGCTGAACCAATTTTTCTCTGCATAACCATAAAACATGTACTTAACACCACGTTTCTAGACAATATCAAATACAATTGAGCCTGAGCATTGTCTTTATTAATCTCTTACTACAATGCTGTCGACATCCAATTCATGTTTATTGCATTCAATTTTTAACAGAAACTGATCTGAGTGAATGTCTGCTCAGTACTTGAGTTTGATTTGTACGTTTTTTTCGAGGTTTGCCGTATTAATGTATACTCAACTCCAGTTTCATCATCACGTCATGCATATCTGTTAATTTTATTCACTCATTTGTTTATTCAAATGTTGTAATCTGTCAATATTGAAGCACAGTTTTATAGCGCAAACAATTCCTATATTTGGTTCCAGAACATTGCCCTTTAAAACGCTTAATGCACGATTGGTCACTTCATATCGGCATATTTATTCTTAGTACTGTTTTCACTTTTGACTCAGCAGAGTGCATGTGCTCAGGGTCGGTCGTAGTTGCGTTTCTGTAATCAAGTTACTAATGTTACGCTTTCAGTAGTTCGGTCATGCGACGATTAAATTAACAATTTTGATTTTAACTTACTACTAGTGTTTCGTGTTTTGTTTCAGAGAACCTGAACCGGGTGTTCTGGATTGT
The DNA here is from genome assembly GCA_964017185.1 of Rugalucina vietnamica. Taxonomy (NCBI): domain Eukaryota; kingdom Metazoa; phylum Mollusca; class Bivalvia; order Lucinida; family Lucinidae; genus Rugalucina; species Rugalucina vietnamica. Next base: position 42,975,264 of record OZ024879.1, read on the forward strand.
CGATGGCTAGCCTGTAGTCAACAATAGAGCAGATGGTCGCGCATTACCCAAGCAAGCTTTACGTAAACTGCAAACCTAGTTCGGACAATTGCATTGGACGTTCTATTTGGGGGGTTAATCCATTTTGCGGAATTAATCAGCTTCTTGTCAGCTGATATGCTACTTTTACAGATGGTATCAGTTTCAAAGCCAGCATCATGTACACGGAAACATCATTTAAAAGCCTCACAGGGCACCGTTGAATATGATGGCGGTAGTTCAGTCATAGTACGGATCAGACTTTCTATCAAAGATACTGATAAACGTTTATTTTTGTGGACAACGGCCATATTCTCCTAATTCCTACTTTTAAGGAACTTTGAGATAAGTTAACAGTCGTCTACATGGGACTGAACAACGGTAAAGTCATACCATGTAACAGTTCGTTGATAAATTGTCAGTGAATATTTTGATTTCGAATCAATTGATTCAGAACTGATTTTGTGTACTGGGAAGAATAAACTGTTAACAGAATAATTGGCGATTTTCATTTGACTCATGGTAACTTTGTGATAGTGAGGTTCAGTATTGGCTATCAAGGCGAATCCGAGGTGCATCGGTCACGGTTTTCCCCTAGAATATATCTTTTTTCTCCCACTTTGGCAACATGGATTTTTTTTTTACATATTATAGGTTTTAGTCCAGACTGTATGTCCCTCGTTTCGCTGCGTGCTCATTTGCTGAAGTGTTTTACAGTGCTAGGTACATGTATACATGACCATTGGACATCTATTTGCACTTCAGTTATTCAGATATCTTTAATGAATCTATTTTATACCATGTTTATTAAAAAAGTTTCAGCTTTAAACGTTTTAATTTCATTTCCTTACAAAACAAACTTAACATGTTTATTTTGTTCATCCAACAGTATGAATTACTACACGTATTTGATGCAGATAACATATACTTTATAGTTTTCCTTTACTACCCTGTTTTCTCTCTTATTTTACTAGGTACATTCATTCATCTAAATTCTATATTTTATCAATCATTACAAAACAACCACTGCTTTTTGGGGGCCTCTTTTGCCTAACATCAAAATCGATTGGCCTTCTTATCCCCCAAAAGATTTTAACTTCAATACCAAGCTTTTATCATTCATTAACTATCTTAAGTTTCACATCCAAATGAAACTGCCCTAGATTCTACATCGACGAACCTGCTTCATATGCGAACTTTCAGTTCAGTTTTACTCAGTTTCCGTCAGCAACACAGTACTGATTATTATTAGGTTTATTTACTGTACATTTTCGTCGGTGCAAAGTGAGCATGCCCCGAATTTTGAGCCAAATTTTGTATGTTTTAGTGTATTGTAAACATGTACATGTACAAGTTTATTTGTTTAAGGATGTTTGATATTTTGTTTATGTTGACAATGTTTATTTGTTCTCTGTTCATTCAGTTGTGCTGTATAAAATGTAAATTAGTGTTTTAAATGTGGTTTACACAAAACGATATGTCTGCTTAACCAATGCATGATTAGTAAAATTGTTCCCGTTGGTCTTCAACTCAAAGGCGGTACTCAGCTAGCCTGTTTATGATGCAAAATACTTAACCTTGGTTAATATTCAGATTTTCAGAATGCGTTAACATGAATCAGTTTCTTCGCTTTCGGAGTGGAAGATCTTGTCATTTCAAGATAAACCCAGCCTGCCACCCCAACACCACCTTTATTCAAGATTCCATATACTTTGTTATTTATTTATATACATCACTGGGTATGTTCTCTTTGCACTAAGAGGCCTTGGCCATTACATGCACAAATCGGGCCTTCCTAAAAGCCAGCTGGCCTTCTTATCCCCCAAAAAGATTTTAACTTTCAATACAAAGCTTTATCATTCACAAACTATCTTAAGTTTCACATCCAAATGAATCTGCCCTAGATTCTACATCGACGAACATGCTTCATATGCGAACTTTCAGTTCAGTTTTACTCAGTTTCCGTCAGCAACACAGATCTGATTATTATTAGGTTTATTTACTGTACATTTTCGTCGGTGCAAAGTGAGCATGCCCCGAATTTTGAGCCAAATTTTGTATGTTTTAGTGTATTGTAAACATGTACATGTACAAGTTTATTTGTTTAAGGATGTGTGATATTTTGTTTATGTTGACAATGTTCATTTGTTCTCTGTTCATTCAGTTGAATTACATGTATTAATAATTATTGCATTTTCATATCTCAAATTTGTGTTGTGTTGTATAAACAGCTTGTATAATCCGTGTAGTTTTTTCTGATTTTGGAAAAAAATGAAATTAATCATGTGGCGATACATATCGGGCGTATCAAAGCAAGACAATTGGAAGCAAACATAAGAAGAGAAGAACCAGAGGACCAATGGTCCTGTTAACGCTCACCTGAGATCTGCGATATGCATCCTCAGCTTGTCATCCCAGGGACATGATTTATACAAACTTTGTAGAGCTCCATTCACTGATGCCTCAGGCAAAGTTTCAAAATCATAAGTCTTCCAAATTTATAAAGGTTTTTGCTATTAAAATGCATGGCGGCCATGTTGGTCATGTGACCTGGACCATTTATATCAACTTTCATTCTCCTTTCCTAACGATGCTCCACATACAATTTGGCTTTGATTGGCCATGCAGTATCAGAGAAGAAGATATTTGAACATTATGGCCATATACATGTATATAGCCTCGGGGAAGGGGCAGAAAACCCCTAAGGATACTTTTTCAAAAACATAAATCTTCGGTTCATTTGCATACTCCCAGCATGTTTCCCCCCATTTATAATAATATTTTACTAATTTTCCCCATTCAAATGCATGGGCAACATATGTTGGCCCTGCTATAAAATAGGTCAAGGTCATCCCAAGGTCAAGATTTATATATGAACTTTGTAGAGCTCCACTCCCTGATGTTTTGTGCCAAATTTCAATATCAAAGGCCTTCTGGTTCTGGAGAAAATAAAATTAAAACTGAGATCCTTTAGATTTTAGTTAAGTTTAGGTAACTAAGTAACCACCTATTGGTAAAATAGCTGCTCATTCGGCTTACGAAATGTATTCATGGTATAAGTACCTTATTGTTAGTTTGGTTTTTTCCAGCCTCGTTTTTTGGAGTGGGAATCTTTTTTCTGATGACGCCTTTACCTAATCGTTGCCTACTTGTACCTTTTTAGAACAGTGAACATATTAGTGAGAAAGGGGATGGGCCATACCGCGAATTCGACTATTAAAGTCTCGTCAGTGACAGAAGCAGATTTTTAAAGATTTTTGCTACATGTACAGGGTGTCCCTAAAAACGCAACCGCTACTAAACATTACATAACTTTTTTGATAATACAGATATAAGTAAGATTTTTAACACAATAGTAGTTCTATTATATCTGATCCTTAATCTGACAACCGTTTTGCTAGGCGATTCTTCAACAGAAAGTGACGCCATAGCAAATATGTGATGTCACTTCCTATTGTCTGCTGCAACTTGCATTTGTAGAAATTCAAAGCAGTTAACAAAATACAATTTCCAACCTTTCTAAAGTCTTAATTCTCTCCTAAAAGTGGTATAACGTTGATAGAATTGCCATTATAATCAGAAAATTATAGGGCTAATTAAAAATGGACAACATTGGCTAAATTTCAATGAAAATTGCATTCCAAAATAGGAAGTGGGCAACATCAAAAGTGTCATGTAAAATTTCCAATACTTCGAATGCAGTCATTTGCAATAAAGTTGGTCATTCTGGATATAGATGAAGTGCATAATAATGATTCTTATATATCTAAAGACATTGTTTTGAAGCATACTTCTGCTAAGTTTGAATGAGTTATGTATAAAAATGAAATAAATAGAAAACAGGCATTGTAGCCGGTACATTCTGATGGGAATTTTTACTTGACTTCATCCACATTTTATCAATTTAAAGAAAGATTTAAGGCTTGAGAACTCTTGGAAATTGCATTTTGTTAACTGCTTTCCATTTCCATGATTGCTTGTTGCAGCAGACAACAGGAAGTGACATCACATATTGGTTATGACGTCACTTCCTGTTGCAGAACCGCCTGGCAAAAGGGGTGCCACATTAAGGATCAAATATAATAGAACTACTAATCATCCCAGTGTCATGATTTATATAAACTTTTTAGAGCTCCTCCCAGTGACGTTCCATGCCAAGTTTCAAAAGCATAGGCCTTCTGGTTCTGGAGAAGAGGATTTTTTTTAAAGGTTTTTGCTATTTATAGCCATGGCGGCCATCTTGGTCATGTGACCATAAGCATATAAATGATCTACATGTGTCTGTTTCCCGACATAGTCTCACAGTCATGGTCAGTAATTGATTGTTGAGACGGTATGGAATAGAAGTAGAAGTAGATTATGCCTCAGTGGTGCATGCTGTTTGGTGTGAGTGAAAGGCAGAATATAAATCTAAATTACACTGAAGTGACAACCAATTCCAGCCAATTCTAACACACATGGCCTATATAGCCAATGGTTAAAAACGTGTAATATTGTGCAACAATTTCACTGGGCGAATAATCGTTAAGTTACTTTGCGCCATTTGTGACGTCAGCTATCCAATCAAGCAGCGTTAGACGGTGTAACGTTAATTTAGCGCATGACAAACGTAATTAATGTGTGTAAATACCCGCATTTCAGTCAAATATTTGTCGGGATATCTACAATGCAATGCCGGAAAGCTAGAATCGAAATAGATCAGCTCAAGTGCGTGAATGGTTGAGTAATAATTCACTGTGTGTCGGTCAGTTGTAAGAATATAAATCACGCGCGCTAAGCGCTCGTGATTTGATCTTCTTTACAACTGACCTCCAAACAGTGAATTATTACACGACAATTCACTGCTATAGCTGATCTACTTCTTAATATCCATTTCCACGCTTTATTATTTTTACTTTCATCATTGCTTGTGGGGCGCCAACCGAAGCATGCTGGCTCTCTACTGTGCTACAACGGACACCAATTGGTTTAATGACACACCTAGTTTCAACCCACGCATCCCTTTACCAATCCCCAGTGCCAGGATTAATGCCCACCAAACAATGATAAACCTAACATATTTTTAACACTGTCGACGGGGGTGGCCCTCCCTTCTTCCTAGACCATATCTCGTCACTGGTATACTTTACCCAATCGATGCAACAATGACTTTGGCTGTCTGTGGTAGAGGAAATTAAGCCAGGGCACATCTAGGCTTCCCCGCCAGAATGTGCCTTTGAAACCACCGCAAATGTGAGGCTACAGTCAAACCACATTAATGAATCAAACTCATGGTATGCAACTCAGGGCGTATCTGTTGTAACCAAACCAGTTACCATTCGTTTGTGTAATATAGCGTAGTGAGGGTTCGTAAGGTTCGGGCAAACCAAAAATACTTTCATCCAAACCCGTTTCAGTTCGTTACAACAAATACGCCCCACTTGCATTATAAAGCTGTTGAAACCAGTATCGGTTTGATGAAACTGTCTCAGATTTACCCAAACCGACGAAACATATCTAAATGAAACCGGTTTGGCTCCAATCTCCGTTTTAATTTTTATTGGCTCCAACCAATCCTGAACGAAAGCCCTGAACTATTTATCTTCTGATACTGAGTCGATCAATTTCTGATCATCACCTCAGGCAAACTACAAGCCCGCTGCCGCGATGTTTCACTTCCGCTCAGAAAACAATATCACAGAGCATGGTGAACTGTATCGGTGCACTAACTTGTGTCCGGTATGACTCGCCCTAATTCCCCCCGTTGGTTTCCGTCTTTTATTCTTCATAACTATTACAAGATAGGAATACACAGAAACAAGTCAAGAGAGGACCACGTTTCTTCCAATGGCGGTGAAATTTTAAATTAAATAATAATACATGAAATATTGTGCTTAAAGAATACGTTCTTCATATTAAGATCCTCGCAAAAAGGTGAAAAAAATGTTAAACATTTTGCGTGGAAGTTAGCATCAAGGGGATGTTCCAAGTTTTGGCAAGGGATTCCAATGCACAATGATTGCTTTCGTTGTACTACTAGCAAATTTTCACCTTAACCCAAACCCGTTAATGTTGTCAACCACAGATGTAAATGAGCTTCTTCTAACTGGTATGATGTAAACGCTTTATTTCATAGATGGTCAGACCCAAGATACATGATGCACAATGAGCTGTCGTCAACTGTTTCACTGTGGGACACAGTTTTATTTATGATGGTATGTTTTATGGTACAGTTGGTACAGGCAGCATTCCTTCAGCATTGACAGTATCTTTCATGGAGGCTTTAATTAATGGTTTTCAGATCAGTAATAATATACTTTTGACTGCAAATATATCAACTATTGCTGTTTTTCCCATTGCGATGGATTCTTTATATTTGATTCTCATGCTGGAAATGAATTTGGCGATTTGTCTGCTGATGGTACTGCTATATTGATGCTTTTGAAGGAATCAGTGAAGTTACAGCATACATAGAACAACATTATTCAGGCCAGCAGTGTGAACTGTTTCCTGTCGTTATCAATATCTTACATTCAGATGAAAGCTTAACGCCTGTCACCAAACAAACAACAACAAGAACAAATCTAAAAGTGCAAAAACAGTACATGAAAACAGTACATGCAGAAAGTCTAGCTCCATATGATTTGGATCACACTTACCCGGAGCGTACACACCGCAGTGACCAATGCAAAAACATCATGTTCACAACCACAAATTCTATCTCCACATACTTTGGATCACACTTATCCAAAGCGTACAGAGATCAGTGCAATACAACACACACATACCATTAATTTTGCTCCAGATTTAGCCTATTTCATTAAACATAAAAAATAGTGATTCATTTTAATAAGAGAAGTCGTTCAAACAACAGCTAGATATGCGTGTAAATGCTGTAAGAATTTTTATTTCCAGAACAAACTTCACATTTACGCTGTCACTCAGAGACAGCACAAATTTGTGGTGTTAATGTTTAGACAATTTGTGCTACAGTTGTTATAAACAAATATCATTTGATAAAATACCTTTTATAAACAAATAGCATTTGATGAAATACCCAAGTTATCCTATCAGGCTAACATGTTTGAAACTAGTGCTATCCCTTGTGCATTGCAAAGGCTGAACAGTATTGAAAAATGCATGACTGTAGTTCAGTTGCCTGGTGGACAGTATGCAGAACGTGGCTCTGTTGTAAATTTTATGTCTCCCTACATTGCACAGTTATTTAAAAAAGACCCTTACATGGCAACTGTCCATTTTCAAAGATGTTACAATGGTTTGTTTAAATTTATTCTTAAAGGTAAACAAAAACCTCTTGGTGAGATTGTAGATTATTTTGTTCTTGGTGAGATTGTAGATTATTTTGTTCGCTTGGAATTCCAAAATAGAGGAAGTTGTTACATGCACATTTCTTATTGGATCAAAAATATCCCAGCTGTGACCGATGTAAAATCTGCAGAAATAGCTGTAAAGTATACTGATAAACTTATAATCACCTGCTTACCAGAGAACCTGACGAATACTTGTATAATCTTGTGAAACGCTTGCAGACTCACTCTCATTCTGAATACTGCTTAAAGAATAGACATAATTGCAAATTTGGCTTTCCATTTCAACCTGTACAAGTAACCCACTTTTACTCACATTTTAATGTTACATTAAGAGGAAAACTATATGTAACAAAACGCTCAGCTGAAGATGCTTACATGCTCGCAAGTAATTATCAAATCTATTCTCATGGCGATTTTGGTGCTAAAGGGTCTGTCAAAAGATTAAAAGTGGTAAAATGCAACAACTTTACAGCGTTAGAAATAAGATCTGGTTGGCAACTAGTCTAGGGGGCAACCTGAAATCTATCTGAACTTGCCCGTCAAGGTTTTAACTTGCCCCCTCCAAACCCTACTGTACTATAAAGGGTGGGGGTGAAATGTAACATGTTTAGCCCAAAATACTAGATCAAAACCCCATTGTACTATATGAAGTGTCTACAGAATAATGTGCTAAAATAAAAATATGTTTATTCAGTTGGGTTACACCCTTATGTACATGTCATGTAAAACAAGTTAGTTTTATGATAATGAAACATATTAACCCCTAATACAAAATAGCACTTAAACCTGTCCTGGATCAATATTTTACCACCTAAACCCTGAATGTAGGTACCAATGGCCAGTGCCCGGGTTTGTTTTAGTGGTCTTCTTCAATAAGAGTCTGTAAGTTTGAACATAATTACCTGAAATGCACCAGACTTCAAGAAAAGATTTCAGAATAGTTCTGAAAAACACTCATATAGTTATAAAGCATATTCAAGTTACATTGAAAGTCTACGTTATTTCTGAACATCCCTCATATATTTATAATCACAAAAGAACCAAAAAAAGCATGTGACAACTGCACAGCTGATCAGTACCTTTGTTTTCACAGTATAGATGGTAACAGTGATTCTTTTTGTGACACAGCTCAAATTGGTGTCAGCCTGTTTCCATTACTCATATGTCATCATAAATTGCAAATATGACTGACATTTATTACAGAAGTCAAATGTAAAATACAACATTGCTGTTGAGGGCAACGAAGTGCCCCGTTTTGCAGATGAATGGTAATTGTAGTGTTCATCCATGTTCTGGATGTCAATGTCACAACCCCTTTTTGATCAGTATGATATTTAGGGAAAAAGAACATCATTTGATATATATTTTAAATTTCACGCTCCAGTAACTTTGTCAAACGGATATATAATTTTACCTATAATTTCAGGTAAATTGAAGAACAAACCTAAGACTTTCAACGCTTTTTAGCGGACATAGAGTGGTGCCTGAAAAAAAATGGGGTTTAAAGAGGAAGAGATTGAACTAAAGGATTAATTAAAAGAGAATGTCTCAAAAATTAAGGGAATGAGACTGAATCAAAAGATGGAGACATTGAGATGAATGACAAAGAAATAAATGATCAAACAAAGGATGAATCAAAAAGAACTTATTCAAAAAATGAAGGGAATTACACTGAATCAAAAGATGGAGACATTGAGATGAATGACAAAGCAATGAATGATCAAACGAAGGATGAACCAAAAAGAAATGAATCAAAAAATGAAGGGAATGAGACTGAATCAAAAGATGGAGACATTGAGATGAATGACGAAGAAATTAATGATCAAACAAAGGTTGAATCAAAAAGAAATGTATCAAAAATGAAGGGAATGAGACTGAGATGAATGACAAATCGGAAGATGAAGAAATGCAGGATGAAGAACTAGAAACAAAATCTAAGGGAACTAAGAAAAAACAAATTCATTCAAGTGACCTTCCAAGTTCTGACTATGAAGCTGACTTCAACGCTCGAAATAAATGTTTAACGGCAAAACTTCTCCAACAGGGCTATCGGTATCATAAACTTCGAAAAACCTTTTCTAAATTTTATCGTAGACACTATGAATTGATTTCCAAATATAATGTTGGGTTAAAGACGCTTTTAAGTGAGGGCCTTTCGGAACCTGAATTTTATGGTGACTTAGTTTACAAATTTAAGAAACTTATAGGAAGTAATGATTGTTCTTTTCAGTTCAGAAAACTCATAACACGTTACAGACGTATAGGTTATAACTTGAATGTTATGCGACAGTCTGCATGCTTAGTTTTTAACCCAATCATGGTTGATAACTGTGCTGCCTTCTTTAATTGCACGCCGGTGGGTCGGGCGTCAGACTCTATGATGGCCCCGACTTAAAGCTATTCATTTTAGTTGGTTAGGGCCGGAGCTTCTTGTCTGTTGCTTGGCCCACCGGGGTCCAACTGGTGTTTTTCTTTTGCTCCGGAGTTAGTAGGTTATTCGGCGCACAGGGATCTCCATCGTCGGGCAGCTTACTCAATCTGTGAGTCCTTGTTTTTGATTCATCAGGATGTTTATCGTGATTTATTTGTTTGTTCTTGATGATTCATTGACTAGTTAGAGATTCACCACAAGGACCGAAGAACTTAATATATATGTAAAGTGGTGATTCTAGAATATATCTAAAAAATACACCTGTCTTCAGCCCTGAAAACAGGTGTTCACGTCTAAAAACTTGCATAAAAAATACAGCGTCTGTGGACAACGGAAATTCTGGATATACACCTTATATCTAGTCTTCAACGGCTGAGCTTTGCTTTATTTTACTAATTGTATATAAACCAGGAAGCTTGAGAAAAAAAATGAACGAAAATTCTGGATATAAGATTGTTTAATATTTTGTGTTTCTAAGTCTGCAGCATTCAATGTTAATGGCTCGGCGAGCAACCCCCGGGAAACCAAAGTTTTTGGGTTCCGGTCTGAGACTAATCGGTTGATGGGATTCCACTTTCAAGAAGACTCAAAGACTTTCTGAAATTCCAAAAGTTGTCGTAGGAACTTGGAAATTTAATACCTTATGCCCCTATTACGTCCGCTTATTTGTGTAAAATCTGGTGGTGATTGATTGATGTTAAAGTTTTGCCAAAAAGGTGGAATTTCAAAATTTCCTTTAAATATTTTGTTCTATGCTTTCATTTCGCGACTTTTGTCGAAGCAGATTTTTAATATCACCTCTAATTATTGATATCCGAACACTGGCTGAGACGCATTACACCTTTGATAAGGGTTTATCAGTTTACTACACTTCAAAAATATAGTCCCTTTCAAAAACGAAAGTAGGCTTATTATCTAACGGATGTTAACTGTATGTTGGGTAGATACCGGTACAGAGTGCAAACCTCCCCCTTTTTTGTCTTATTACCAATCATGTCGGAAAAAATTAAATATGCTGCAAAATTTTCAGAGGATGCCATACAAATGGCATTAGATACATTAACTACAGAAGAATGGGAAGGTTTTCAAAGAGGATTGAATTTACTCACAGGAAGATTAGGGGAAAAGAAGGAGAAGAAAAAGTCACAACTGAAAGAACCAAAACTTTCAGACGAAGTTATATTCAAGGAAAATGTGATTCCAGATATCAAAAAACGGATGATGGATATAGAAAGAGAGGAAATGAACAAAGCTTTTCAAATAACTGTTGATTTCGCTATCAAAACAGACTTCAAAGCATGTAACGTAGAAGATTTATTGACTGAACATACAAAAATAGTTTTAACTGAAGAAGGATTGAAGGCACTAACACTCTTTGCTCAATACTCGCGTGGATTATTATATCTATCATTAGTTGAAAAGCTCAACGAAAACGGACATAGTCTGCGTAATATCATAGACCAGGGTAGACTGAGTGTGTCGCACACAACCGCTTTGCGATACATGACCTTAGCATCAATCATTTTGAAATACCCACGGCTTCTTATTTGTCAAATGACTTTCACGCAGATAATGAAGCACAAGAAAAGGCTTCTCAATTTCCTTGCACATCCAGATGGACACGATTTGCATTGCAGATTGTCATTACCACTTGACATTACGGCCCAAGGTCACAAAATAAAGATTCAACGTGAGGATATTATAACCCCAACCGTGAAATTCAACACCGATGCAGATTGGCAATATCACGACCAACATACCAAGGCTCCATTGACAGACGAAGAACTCAAAAGTATGGTGGACAGTCGAGTTCCTGATGACGAGGAGTCTGAACTACAGAGCGTCATGTAAGCATTGTTTCTTAATCTGTGATAAGAAAGGGGTAATACTATTTCTAACCTATCAAAAACTACAAGAACAAAATAAGCATATGATTTTGTAACAATTGTTTAAACCATTAAACAACGCTATTGACAAGTCAATTTACACCTGTTTTTATTTTGTCTTCTGTTTCAGGGAGATGTGTCATATGTGACATCATTGTCAGTGGTGGACCAGGCAAACTCCGAAGTATACCGAACATGATGAGGGGGCGTGTACTTGAACTTTGATATCTCCTCTGTAGAAAAACGTTATTTATGCGATGAATGATATAAAGTATTTATAAACATTCCATAGTAAATTTTTATCAGCAGTATATTAATTTTATCTAACAGTGAAGTGTTGACCCTGATAAAAATGAGGACGCAAGAGTATAGTAGATAGCAATCAATGTGGTTTTTACTTTCTTATTGTATCGGATTTCTACGATATAAATATGAGATGTTTTAAGTGTATTTTTTTAATTGAAATTCTGCAATATATTGCAGATCAGCTTCTGGTTGAATCTGGAGCGAGCCCTGTTGCGGATTCCTTGACATATATCGTGAAACAACCATTATCTATATAGCGGATTCCTTGTAATCATTATCTATAGATACGTGGGTGATCCAAGAAGTAATGCGAACACAACTGTATATTAGTAACCAACGCAGATACATTTAAATAATTTGGCATGTGTACACGTGTATATATGTGCAGTAATTAGGTGTAATATCATGAAGTTCGGATGACGAATTGAGATTTAAGAAATGTTTGATTTGTCGACCCGAAGTCGACATGGACGCGAAATTGAAAGAAAACGTCAATTTTGTTAGGGGTACGGGGAACGATTTTTTGCTCCAATTTATTAAATTGACATTTATATACATACAAATCATATTAGTTGTGTTATATTTGCCTTATGTTTGGTAATAATAGAGAAAGGGAAATGCAAAGATCAGCAGGGACTATTCTATGTTGCCTAGCAACGGCATCTGACAAAAATATCACAATTTCCACGAAGTACCACAAATACCTATAATTCGTGCGTATATTTGACTCCGGTAAGATTGTAAATATCGATATTTATGCCCTCAGCCTATCACAACATAGAATTTTTATTCAAAAAATAAATATTGTATGGAATTTAACCTTTTTGGTTAAGTAGAATGGGCATTGATGAAAATGTGGAGATTTTGAGAGATGAAAATTGACTCAAATTCTAAGGTGTACAGATAGCCAAACCTCAATAATCTGCGTTGTGTTAAACTTATAAAGGTATGTGCTGTAAATCTATTCAAGGGATTATTGTACTTTGGAATAAAACGATTATTGACGTAATTGTGCTATGCATATGCCACTGCACTACATAAATAAAATCCATTTTAACCGTGGCTAAGGTCGTTTACCTTGCATTCTCTTGTTGCTAGGCAACGAGGGTTACTATGTGATTCAGTCAAAATAGCAATCGGATCTGGAAAATTCGATAATGCATCATAATTCTGATGTAAACTATCTTGAAAAATGGCAATGGTGAAAGAAATTACACATGAGTTCGCATTACTTCTTGGATCACCCTCGTAGATGTGTTATCAATTAGTTAAATGGGACAATGAAATAATAGCGGGAAATTCAAATATCGGAGTTTTATACACAACTGTGAATCTTAGTATATTAGTAGTCAATATTTTGCAGTTGTGGCGTTTCTTTTTTTTTGCATCACGACATATGCTTATGGCTACTTACAGTATCAGACGGAACAATAAGCAGTTCTTCTTTTACAAAACCTCTCTTCGGTGCTGGTGGTTTTAGATAATAAACTCTTATTCCTTGTGTAACAATGTTATAACCAATTTTATGAATATCAACAGACCATACTGGATCTGTGGCTCGTCTCTTACCGCCTTCTAATTCTCCTGGCTGATACAAATATCTTACATTTGCATATGGACAAATTGGAGGATCAGCTTTTCTTGTTACAACAATTGGAGGGGCTTTTTTCGTCTCCGCATTTAGTGCTTTAATGACGCTAGGCAATCTCTTAACCCATTCTCTGTTTCGTTTGTGCGGATTTTCTAGCTCTCTGGCATATTGATAACCGAACAGTCGTTCAGCTAAGGTTCTGTTAAATCTTTCTACAACACCTTGGTCTCTGTGTATATCTGCATGACCCCGCCGTATTCTAACATGGTGTTTCTCCATTAATTCTGATACAGCACCCATAAATTCTCTTCCGGGGTCGACTTGCAGCAATCTTGCGTATTTCAAATGTCTACTATATATTTTCTCAAAGGCTTTAGCAACTTCTTTGCTATCTTTCGAGGTCAATGCTTCTGCTTCTTTGTATCGCGTTCCCAGGTTCACAACAGTTAAAGCATATTTGTATGTTTTGTTTACTCTCCCGACCTTAACTGTGTCATATGGCAGAAACAACAGATCAGCTTGATGAACTTCATTCTTCGCAGAGACATCAAACCTCGGCCGTATTATTTTCTTAGGTGCGGGTAAATATATCTGCCAGATTGCTTGCTTTTTCAAGAATTCAAGTGCTTGTTTTTCACTGACCTTTGCCTCTTTTGCTAATCTTTTAATTGCGGTTTGACCTCTCCAAAATCCTTTGGGACTGTAGTATATTTTTCCATTATTTTGTTTTAAAGAAAAAAATATTAATATAAAAAAGAAACAAAATGTCAAACACGCAAAAGTTAGAAATTGCAAATCAGACAGTGAGTACGCAATTCGCACAACCAACAACTGAAGAATTTGAACAAATGCTAAATGAGCAAAGCTATCATGATACAAAGAAATGGACTGATTTAGAACTAAATAAAATTTTTATAATAACTGATTTCAGGACATTTGTAACAAGTAATGGTGAAAGTGTAATTTTAAATATCTTAAATGAAGGAGAAGTATGGTGCCCCTTTCATCTCGCCGACAAGATTAAAAACAAGCCCCCACCATTTTATGTTAGACCGCTTGGTTTAAAACCTTGTAAGAAGAACAGAAAAAATAAATATCATGCATATGACTTGGTTATTCCCGAAGCCTCTGATTGTATGCATGGAGATTATGTAAGTCATTAATTTTTTTTTATCTTCACAACAGCTTGTAAGCCGCAAACCCAACAGCTGACATTCCCAACACAATAAACACAATTTCTTTATCTTGTTGATTAGACGATGGAACATAATAATCACTTAATTGAGGCTCTGGTGGAAGAGGATCCAGTTGATTGCCAGTAATATAATAATACTGTTTCATAGCTTGATCTACGTCTTCAAACGTCTGCACAGCATGGTGCTCGTTTTGCATCTGTTCATTTATAAAATCTAATCTCTGCATTCTTTTCTTGCTCCATGCAGCTTGTGCTGCTTCTAACTGTTCGACTGCTTTGTCATGTCTTTCTCTTTCTTTTTCTGCATCATCGCTTTTGCCTAGTTTTGAAAATAAATAGTTTCCTCCTGTAAACGCTAAGGCATTTACAATTGCACCACCAATCATCATTGCCACGGCACTTGCCATTTTTTATGTAACAGAAAAAAAATAAGTACAAAATAATTTATTACACTACTTCATGATATCAGCTGGTATAATACCTTGTTTAATCAGCATGTCTCTTGTGGCCATTGCCAACAGAATATCAATAGATAACATCGCAATATCACCCATATTAAAATCTACTCTAGGTGGCGATCTTCTTAGTAATTTTTTACCAATCTCTGAATAACCAACAGTTAAAACAGTCTCTACTCCTGCGTGGTATAACATGTTTACAATTTGTTTGCCATCGATTGCAGCCATTTTTTTATTTTCAGGATATATATTTTTTTTAAAAATAAATTAATCATCAAAAGGATCATACACTTTCTTTACAGCGGTCTTTGCAGTGTGGTTAATTTGTTTTTCTTCTTTCTTTGGTTGCATACGGATAAAATAAAATCCAGCGGCTAATGCAACAATGGCTATGGGTATAAAATAGTTTTTGTAGTTTTTTGGCAAGTTTACATGTTGTTTTATTTCTGGCTCATCTTTTGTTATCTCTGATGGTTCTATCTCTGTTTTAGCTGACTCAGTTTCAGACTTAGCAGCCTCAAGTGCCTTGGCAATCTCAAGCTCCTTGGCAGCTTCACGTTTAGCCTTTCTTGCAGCAGCCCCTTTTTTACCAGCTTTAACTCGTTTTGGATTTTTCTGTCTGACTGGCATCAAAGTGCTGGTTGACTTAATTGACTCAGTTGACTCTAGATCAGTGTTATCAGTTTCATTGTTCATTTTGTATATTTTCAATATCTTTATTTTCAAACTCAATATTTTATTTTTATTAGAAAAATCAATATGTCGCACTGTGGTCAGCATTGCCGTGAATGGAGCCAAATACATACCATACTGATAATACAATTCACAACAAACGCTGGTCAATGCATGATTAATGAAAGGATCTTCTTCTAAGTCTTCCATCAGTTTTGGAGGGTTGACAAAATTGAAATACTTTGACACACCCATGACATACAGATTAATAAAAGCATTGCCCAATGTCTTAGTCATGCTTGCCCCTAACCTAGCTTCGTATCGACAATAGAGTTTATTGATTTGTTCTGGTGTCATATTGTCTATGTCTGAGATTTGCAGTTCTTTGCCCAAATATTGTTTACCACCACCACCAGCAACAATGGCTGATAGCCGTTCTCGTTTTATGTCTTGTTTTTCATCTTTTGGGTTTATGTGATCTTGTGGCAGATCTTGTGAAATATCTTGTAATAGTTCTTCAGGATTCATTTTTATTTTATGAAATTTAATTTTTATTTTCAAATAATTTGAATATAAATATAGTATCGAGCATCCAACAGCAAATGCACATGAGATATTTATGATAGACGCAGCTATATTAATCACTTCTAAAAGCATTGCTATTTTCCTATAAGCAATTTTTATTTTTTTATGAGCATTGCTATGAGCATTGCTAAATTTGCTATAAGAATTGCTAAATTTGCTACAAGAAATGCTTAAGCAAAGTGCTAAATGTCCCATCAATCTCCATGTTTTTTGCTATAAGCCATTATTAACATTGCTATATGCATTGCTATAAGTATTGCTATCAATACTCTCAGAAAAAAAGATTAATCAACAAGCCAATAGTTAGTTGGCTGGTCTGTTTTCAAAATTAACTTACGATGCTTTACTTTGGCTAATTTTTCTTTTATTCTTTGCCTCTCTTCTAAAGTGGGGATTACATCATTTTATCGCAGACAACTTTCAAAACTATCTCTGTCTTTTGTGTAAAACATGCAAAGCCATTTTGTCTGTTCCCGTAAATCTTTCAAAACGGAATTGTACCTCTGTGAAATCACCCACACTGATTGCTCTGCATGTCTACCAGAGAATGCAAGTTGTGATAGCATGTCTTTTTTCTTTGTTAGTTCTCTTGTTGCACTGCAGTCATCTATGATGTATAAGGTTGGGGAACCGGCATATTTATTGAAAAAGTATCTTAGCAGTTCTTGCAGCATCTCTTCTCCATTTCTGTTAATAGGGTTGACAATTATTATATTTTTATTTTTAGGCTTATGAATGTTGCCAATCCAAGACCTACTCTTATATGCTTTGTTCCATTGTATAGTGGGGCATAAAATAATAATGTGTTCAAACACACCTTTATATTCAGTCTCTAGCAAATCTAGAACAAACTCGGTCTTCCCACATCCTGTTTGACCGCAGATAATTGCACAATGTGCATATTTTGGCAGTTCCATTGACGGTTTTATTATCCTAAATTTTTTTAATATCTAACATCTTTAAATCTTCCATCTTCAAAATTAATTTGTGCATCTTGAACAACATACAAATATAAATTAATCGGTTCATCTGCTCCTTGTTCTTTTGTTATCTGAATTGTAATACCTTCAGATGCGTTTTCAACTTTTCTTCCTGAGCCATGAAGTGTATTGTCATCTGTTGACCGTAAGTCTAACCATAGTGCATAATTATTAGTGAGATACTTTCCTATTGTAACAGTGGTTAAATACAAGTCCTTGGCAACAATATCTGTTTCTTCATTTCTCTTTGATGTCAGAGCAAAGTATTTATTAACTTCATCCCACTGTTGATATGATTTCATTCCCTGGCTGTATAATTGGTTTGGTACACCTTCTATAGTCATTTCTACTTTTGTAATGTTTGGATTAAAGTAGTCTTCTGTGCTTGTTCTGTCCGGGTCTTCGAATAGCATAAGAATTCCTTTCATACTCTTTGCTGGGACATTCAGATTGATATTCCATAGTGTATCAAGTTTCTTTTTTGTAATTTTTCTGTGTCGAAGTATTCGGTCATAGAATATTGTCATTCTGCCATCATACTGTGTTCTTATTTGACGAGCCAATTCAGTGTCGGTAACTTGATCAAATTCTAAGCAGATATTTGTGATGACATATTTTGCATCAGCATCTGATGATTTTATCACTTTGTTATAGTCATTAAATGTAAGTTCGTATTCAAGTCTGTCTCCCAATCCTGCTTGATAAAATGGCATATGTGTTTCCAGTAATTCAAAGTCAAGTGGGATGCAAAACCTTGTTCCAAAAGCTTTAGCAATTGCTTCATCCTCTTTGTCTGAACCTGCATTACCAGCCCCAATTCGATGTTTCAACATGTTTGCTTTGCCTATGCCTTGGTAGGCCATGTTAAGTCTCTCAGATGGTGATTTCCACAGATCAATGTAACAATGGTAAATATCACTGTCATCAATAGACATCACTTCATTGCCTGAGATTTTAATCGTTGTTTTCTTTACTATCGCTCTTCCTAGATTTTGGTAAACGGTGGCGTTAGCATCTGTGCTTTTAATGTCGATTTCGAATGCAAGGCGAGCACTTCTGGGGACAATAACATCATTACTGCCTAGATTTGGAAACCGTTCTAAAAGTTGTTGGTTTTGATCAATGGTGCTTGGATTGTTTGTTATTACTACGCTTTGACGAATGCCTCGGACACCTAAAGGCTTTCTTAGATTTCTGTATGGGTTGAGTTTATTTCCGTAAGCGGACATGTTTTTTTTTTTCAGAAAAAATAAAAAAATAAATTAAAATAAAAACAATGGCAGAAGGTGGATATGAATTTGAGAATCCAGAATTCGATAGAGATGATTATGATAAGGATGAAACCGATGAAAAATCTTTTATGGATGAAGAAGATTTTCAAAGAACATTGAATAACCAGTATAAAGCATTAGACGATCTCAAAGGTAACACTCTAGAAGAACATACAACGAAATTGCTAAAAATGTTGGTAAAACGATTTTATGAAAGAAATCAAGAAGCCATGACACTTGATGTAGATGAAGCAGAGTGGAATATTAGAAACGATGGTCGCGGTAGACCGATTTTATATTTGGAAGTAGATGGAATTATGAGATGTCATATTATAAATCAAACAAACCTGATGCTATTTTACAGTTCTATTCGGTTGACACACTTCAAAGAAAATATGGTGTTGGTTTCATGAGATATGATTTAGGTATAGCTGATTATAAACCATCTGCTGCAAGACTTAAGGAAGGTAGAGCAGCATTTCAGGCATTGATAAAAACTAAAGATACGATTGCAACAGAAGAAATACCACTACAAGATCTGTCAACCACACAAGATATTCAAAATACAGTTGATACAGCAAATCAAGTTGAAACATCTCTACAAAACTCACTAACTGATTGGAACTTAGAGCTTCCAGATGTTACAAATGCACATACCCAAACAGAAGGATCAACATTCAGAGAGCTACAGGGTTTAGATAAGGCACTGCAGCGCACTCGAGGTGAACTGGCTAATAACTTAGCGAAACTAACTGATCTAGACAAAGACATAGCCAAAGAAAGAAGAAAACTAGATGAAGCAGAAGATGAAATAAGCAAAACAGATATAAAATCTCGATTGAAAAACTTAGAAGATGAAAGAGGTGCAAGGCTTGAGGCTGCCACTGCTAACAAAGAAGCTTTGCGGAGTCAGATAAACAGAATAAAAGAAACTATAAATAAAATTTTAAAAGAAGACACTACACTAGGTGAAAGGTTAAGAACACTATTTCGGGAACAAGGTATTACAATTGTCAGTGTTTTAACTGCCATCGGTATGATCATTGGTGTGATTGTTGAGGCTGTTATTCCAAGTGGTGGTGGAACAACTCCACCAAAACCATCTCCTAAATCAGGCGTGAAAGACTGGGTTAAAAAGCAATTGCAAAATCTAGGAAAACTACTAGCATCTCTGGCAGGAAAGGCAGCAGCTGCATTGCCTGGAATTATTGGGTCAATAGTGTCATGGTTATTGTCTGCTACGGGTAAAGTTGTAAACTGGTTTGGAAATAATCTATGGGCATTGGTTGTTGCTGTTGCAGGGATGTTGTATGTTGCAGCAAAAGAGTGGATTGTAAAGTAATTAATAGACTTTATATAAAATCATTACAGTAATACCAACGGCAATACTGCCAACTATTAATGCAGTCTTTTTGTCTTCATGGTTCTGATTTGGATCTTGTTTTGAATTCTGTTTTACATCTGGGTGATG
The DNA here is from genome assembly GCA_964017185.1 of Rugalucina vietnamica. Lineage (NCBI taxonomy): Eukaryota > Metazoa > Mollusca > Bivalvia > Lucinida > Lucinidae > Rugalucina > Rugalucina vietnamica. The sequence continues at coordinate 42,995,438 of OZ024879.1, forward strand.
ATATTTACCCAGACTGTATTTTTGTGCAATTTGATCTACTATTTTTTCACTTATATCCCCAGCTTCATCTACCCATTTTTGTGATAAACCATGTGATTTTGCATACGCCTCTGCTTCTTTATGATAAGAAGATTCAGGATGAGATTGTTTTGTTTTGGTTCCTTTAATTGTCTGTGGTTGACTAGGTGGAACAGGCTTTACATTGACATCATTATTTAGTCCAAGACTTTGAGAAGCAGTTGCTATGACTATCTCATTATTGTAGTCTTGTATAGTGCCAATTCTCAATGCCATATTACTGGGTGACATATACAAGCCGATTCCAAATACAAAATCAACTTTACTTCTTGCATATTTTAGTGTGTTTTGATATCTTGCTATTTGACTCGGCAAGTCAACTGGACTATGAATCGCGTCTTCTACATTTGCAAGAAACTGTTTTTGAGCATCAAAAGCTGTTCCAGTACCTAGAATTTCTGTTCTTGTTTGTGATTGAGAGCCAAGAATAGCCCAGCAATATGTTCTGATACTGTCATTGATTCGCTCTACCCCAGCCTTTGTAAATCCATTTGATTCATCGAGAATAAAGGTAGACCAAGCTGTTTTGGCTTCGGGTCCTTGTGCAATGTAATCAATGTGTAGTTTGGTGCTGCTGTTGTAGTCTGTAAATGAAAACTTTGTTTTGTCATATTCGGTACCAACGTCAAATGGATGGTAACCATCATTTGTCCAGTAATTGTATATTCTGCCGAGACCTTGATTATCACTTTGTTTTTTGTCTCCAGTCGGTATTGATGTCTACATTAAATTCTTTGCATATTCTTTCATACGCTTTTTGGTCAAAATTATTGTCAAAAGCATTCCAACTTGGGTCTTGGGGCATCGCAGCGCTCATTTCAAACAATATTCTTCTGGTTTGATAATAAATGTGAAATCGGAACAGTGATCCGATCATTCCTTTATCTTTCAAGTGGTTATTAAAGTCTACGCCAGATCCTGTAGTCGAACACCAAAGGGCAAAGTTTAACTGATTTTGCCAAAATAACATCCAGTTTGAACGCCACCGTTGGACTAGTGCATCTGTCTCAACATATGGTAGCGTATATTTTTCAAATAAGTTTGGAAAAGAAACATGAAAACTATCATTGTCTGATGTAACAGCTATATTTTGGTCTATTATGTCAATCGTTTTTACTTTGAATGTACTTGAGTGCTGATAATTAGCATTTGCATTGTACTTAAATTCTTTCGGTATCATTTTTTAATTTCGAACATAATGAATTGTTCAAAAAAATAAATTCACTGCTGAGCCAGTCTTTCTAATCTGTCAATCCGTCTACTTAGTAGAGAATCGTTATCTATAAGTGCTTGGATCCTTGAACTCAAATAATGCCTTGTCACGGCTCCATCTTCTTGCAGAGGATCAGAAAGGCCAATTATTCTATGCTGTTTCATATCTAGCCTTCCATCTAGCACATTGTCTTCGTTGGCTTTTAGATATTTTCTATCGGCATCTTCTCTTGTTAAGCTAATTCTTCTTTTGTCAAGAAGGCTTCAGCTTCATCTTTTGTTAAAAACTTTTTATAAGCTATTTGAACATAGTCATACAAATATTTAGCAGTGACAACATCACGATCATAGGCTGGATTTTCCTGAGGATTTCGGGGGTGTTCAATGTTTGTTATACGATTATACCCAAGATTCAAATCTGATTGTAATGCTTCGGTTCCGTAGATTACGTCTTGCAGAGCTAAGATTTGATTTTGAAGATTGTGTATATTTGCAGTATTCAGAGAAGTAGTTTCTGGAAGGTCAGTTCTTAGTTTATCGATTTCATCTTTATTTTGTTGGATGCTTGCATAGTGCTCTTGAGGTCGTTCAAGATTGTCATTGTTTTCTTTGTTAAGTCTAGCGTAAACCTCTGCAAGCTTGTCGTCTAAAAGTTTTGTTTTATATTCTAAACGTTTATTGACATACCTCTTGTTAACAGCATCGTATGAATCTGATGGGCTTTGAACATCTATTATTCTGTTGCCTTCCATATCAAGGTCACCCGATATGGTATAAGTGTCATCTTCATAAATATAATTTGATCCGAATATACTCATTTTTTTATAACTGCAATATTATTTTTTATTATTGAATATTTAGTTCAACTAAAATCGGTAGCCCATGATTGTCTATGGGAACTTCGTTTTCATCAGTAATTCTAAATGACAATTCAGTAATGCAACCATTAGTAAGATTTTTAAAAACTGGCCAATCAAAAGATAAATGGACACATTTACCAAAAGATATGTCAGATATTGGAATTATAGCCAGCAGTGAATTTGGTTCACCATTGACAAAGTTGTCTGTGGTATTGATTTGATCTAAATATACATGAAGTTCTTTTGGTTTAGCAAAATCGACCATTTTAGTTCCCATGTATTGACCTGCAGTGAATCGTCCATGTTTTGATGTTATTCCAAGTAAAGCCAAGATTCCTTTAGATATTTTGATTTCAGTGCCAACTGGAATTTCTAAGGTTGCTATTCCGTTGTTTTTATTGACAGATAAGTCAATGTTTTCTTTTGAAAAGATATCTTTCAGATCTTTAAAGTTGTACAAACCGCTTTCAATGTCGATTTGTTTAGTTTTGGTTGCAATATATTGTTTACCTTTGACATTGTACCATCCAATCCAATATATTATTGATTTCAAACATACTAACCTAGTATTTTGCATATTTGGAATGTATTCTTGAAGCTGAAAAGTTTGACCGAGATTAACATTTGTGAAAGTGTGAGATATCATTTTATTTTTTTATTATAAATTTATTTAAAAATTGTATTTAAAAAATGAAACCGCCCACAGCACCAATTTATCCCGATTTGAATGGTTCGACTGACGATGGCCACAATTACAGATTACAAAAGATATCAGATGTAGAAAAGCAGCTTTTAGTTGAGAGTGGTTTAAGAAAAGCATTATATAAAAATATAAACGGGGAATCAATCTTACAGATGGGTTTGATACTTTATTAATTTCTACTAGTGTTATTTTGGCTGGTGTTGGATTAGCCATACCAGTTTTGTTACCTTTAGAGATTGTTGCAGTTGTTTGTGGATGCATGGGTGTCTGTGTCAAGGCATTTAGACGTAAATTAATGTCGAAAGCACAAAAACATTATGAGATTAAAACTATAGCAGAAAGTAAACTAAATAGTATTAAAGATTTGATTTCCGAGGCCTTAAGTGATGGACGAATATCAGAACAAGAATTTAAAACTGTTCTCGACGAGTTGAATAAGTTTAATGATTTGAAAGATAAGACATGTTCCAAGCAGTCAGGACTGAGTGATGCAGAAAAACAGAAGTTGATCGCAGAAGGCAAAGAGCAAGCCCTAAGCGTCATACAAAAAAAAAATAAAAGACACATGATACTTTTTAATAAGTTTGTATTTGTTAATGAGCCGCCACCTATTTATTGTGAAAGCTAAACTGTGAATAGCCATAAGCATATGTTATGATGCCATCTGGTGCTATAAATCTTTTTGTTGATTGATTGATTGATTGATTGATGTTTAACGACGCGTCAACCCTAATGGGTCATTAGCGTCTAACAATTGTAAAATGCATAATTTAGTTCAGAGAAAAAGCAAAAAATATGGTAAGAATTATCAAAGTTATAAATAATTATTCCGCTAGATGAAAGATACAGTGATTAAAATGAAATGATAGAAATGGAGAAAGGTATAAATATGATTTAAGTTAAAAATTCATATTTTGTTAAAAAGGTTAGTTCGTTTTAAAAATGACAAAATGCGTTCAACAGATACATTTTTGAACAAATCTTTCAAACTGTTACTTTGAAAGCAGGAACGACGTATATCTATAAAATCAATGCATTCAAGCAGAAAGTGCTTGACAGTTAATTGTGTGTCACATCCAATACATTGAGGTTTATCTTCTCGTTTAAGTAAATATGAATGTGTCAATCGTGTATGTCCAATTCGAAGACGAGAAAGAACAATCTCTTCCCGTCTCGAAAGTTTATGAATTAATCTTGGTCGTTTTACATGAGGTTCAATTTCTTTCAATTTATTGTCATCTGCTCTGCCCCAAAAATCTTTTTGTGTCAAGCGGTGAGAGTGTTGTTTTGTTTACTTTTAGTCCATAGATTTTATGGTGTTTTGATCGTAGCATATTCATTTCATGGGTATATTTTTGTTTGTTGAACAAAGCATCTTTATAATTTTCAAAACTGATATGTTTATTGATTACATTTTTTGTTCCTTTTGCTTTCTTGATGATTTGATCATCGCATCTCAAGATTGAATATAATTTAGGACGCAAACCAATATATTCAGATATAGGAGCACCGGCACATTCATCTTTCATTTTGCCTAAGACCTTTTTGTTTGTTTCGTCGAATAGTGGGTGGTCTTTTGGATAGTCAGAGAAATCATATTCTTTTTTTGTTTCGGTCATGTCTTTGTATACATCTTCTGTTTTGATGTCAACTAATAATGAATCTGTATCGGTGTATAACAAGGTGCAGTTTTTACCATATTTTTTCTTTAGTTTGTTATAGTACCAGTCGTACATCAGATGTTTTGATAAGTCTAAAACAGAGAACCCAACATAGATTGGTTTGTTTAGTGTTAAGCTTGTCTTATTTACATGAATAGCAGACAGCTCATCAGAGAATTTTATACGTCTGTTAAAGTTGGGCTTAGCAATGATTTTCCTTAGCTTTTCATTCTCACTGCCATCTGTTTTTACTAATTTTATATCAACTCTTTTGCGTAGGTTTTCCATTGTTTTGCCAAAGACCGAATTATTCATTAGTTTATAGAAATCTTTTTCAAAAGCAGACTTAGCTTTTTTACGAAATTCTGTATTTAATCTAATGTAAGGTTCCATCCAAGGCTTTTCATTAAATTCTAATATTCTGTGCACTTTTGTTACTTTCATACCAAGCTGCATGTATAAAGTGAGATTTCTATAATGTACTACATATTTTTTCTTATTCATAAGATTAGGTACAAGCTTTGAGACATTTACCATGTTTTCATCACCAATCAACTCTGTTTGATAATCAGATAACCATTCTTTTTGTACTGTTAATTTCTCTGGGGCGAGTGGATAATCATTATGCAGGTCGTGCAATTCCTTTGGATACTCTAAATCAACTTCAAGGATCCAACCTTTGTCTTTTGGTTTTTTAAATTTTGATTTATCTGTCATATCATACCACTTGAATCCAGGATATGGTAATGGCTGACTCATTGCCCAACCATAGAGATTATTTGCATCATAATACATGATATAATTATTTGTTATCTTAGAATCATAATCTGTGGTATATGGATTATTAGCTTTTGCATGTCTTTTTGAGACCATACTTATACCACCACGCATACCCTTTTCTATAAAGAGATACATATCCATGTCTGTTAAGAGTTCTAAGTCTATTTTTGTGTATTTGAGAAGAGCATCCCATGATAAGCCAGGTGCAGTATAATAATGAAGAGGATCAAGTTTATACGCTTCCATACATGTTTTTCGAAAGGTCTGAAAAACATCAGCAAGTAAAGTGACATCAGATTTTAGGTATAAATCATGATAGTCTCCCAGTGTTTTACAGTTGAATTCTTTCCATATTTTCTGTGCATATTCATAATCCTTTTGACTAATAGTTTCATCTGTGAGACTGCTGAAAAACTGTTCAATGGGTGGGAGCTGTGTTTCATTAAATTTTTCAAAGCTGTCAAAGTATTCATATGGGTAGACACCTTTTTTCAATAATTCAAAATTTTGATTACCTGTTTGTGATGCAGTTGTTATGTCATATCCTTCATCCATGTCTTTAACCGTAAAAACTATGTAACAGTTTATTGCTTTTTTTACAGATCTTGAGCATCCTTTAAGTATTTCTTCTATGTCTTTTACTGTGTCTTTATACACCATCAAACCATCAAACACAAGTGCACAGATTTCAACACCGTTTTCATTAAGATAGTCAAAAGCAGCCATCAATGCTTTGTTTTCTAGCTTGCACATTAAAAGATTTACAGCTGAGCCTTTGATGTTGTAAGTTGTTCTTCTTTCTAATTTTTGTTTACTTGCTAGTTCATATAGATCTGGGTTGAGCTCACATACTTTGTCTATGACAGATCTCATTCCATTATAGTAGTCAACAAACCAATCTGGATCTGTGTCTTTTAATGTCACTTCTCTACCATTGAGAATCGCTAATAGATTTTTCTTTGCTTCATCTCTGGTTAGGTTTTCTGATTTCATGTACCTAGCTAGCAGATTTTCTCTATCATTGACATAAGTATCAAGGCCTTCACACAAAATACCATTCTGATGACAATATGATGCTAACAATGTTGGATGTGCATTTTTCATGTCAATATCAATCATATTGTCTTTACATATGGTGTGTCTTATTTTTCTGCTCATGCTTTGCAGTCCCATTTTTTCTGATGTCCAGTATCTTCCAAATTCATTGCGTTGATGATACCTCATCAAACTTTCTCCCTTTTTGTTTGTTCTAGAAAGATATTCTTTCAATAACACAAGCTGTGAATCTTTATTAACTTTTGCACCATTAACAAAACAGCGACCCAAATCAAAATCTCTATGATTTGCAATAATATATTCTAATTTCGGTTTATCGATTATTTCACGCAGAGTAATATCACGATTGTCTTCAGAATCAAATTTACCAACCTTGTATGTTTCTTTGTTTAATGGTGCGTCTGTAAATGCTTCTCTGATTATCTTTAAGTCTGGGGTGTTTTCAACAAGCTTTGATAGTGATGATGACATAAACATAAAACTATCAAGAAATTTTAATTGACCTATCTGAAATGATATATATTTCTCTGCATTATTTGGGATGCATGTGATGTTACCATAGGCTTTATGAGCTTTTTGCATTATAAAATGACTATCATAGCCCCTGAGGTTGTGAAATACAACAGGAATCGGAGTTTTATATGGTTTTATTTTAAGTTTTAGATTGCATATTTTGTGTGCTGCACCACGATATTTGCCTGTGAAATGGCAGTGATCTTTTACTTTAGGGTTGGCTTTAATGTTTATTATTTCTTGTTCACATATCCAACAATGTGTTGCTTTTAGATAGTCTTCTTTGTCTTGTTCGGTCATTGTTAATGGCTCCGGGTTTTTAAATTTATTATTTATGACGTGTCTCTCATCTTGCAATTTTTTGAGAAACACTTCTATGGCATCTTTACCTCTGTATATTACAGGCGGATAAGCCACGTTGTCATGTCTCACAACTTGATAACCAAACCCACATACTTCTTGTTCACTTGTTATTTCAGACTTCTCTCCTGCTTTTTCTGTTTGAGGTTTTATTATGCTTTCAAAGTCTGCATAGATGACATATGGAACTGACATTTGATTTTGATAGTTCTTGAATTTAATATGACTCTTACCTTCAGTTGGCATTTGTATTTTCGTTGAGTTTTTATTGATTCCATAACAGTCTTCTTTGTGTTTGATGAGTAGGTCTTCTTTTGTAAAACCATATAAGCAGTGGTCACAGAAGTAAGTTTTCCCTCCGTGTTTACTGTTTTGATCATGAAGTAATCTGTTTAGATTTTTAATCCAACAATAGTGTGATTTTGTTTCTATTATTTTTTCATTTTTATCATTAACACATTCAACATCTTCTGATATCAAGAGCAAGTTAATTCTTTCTTTTTCTTTTGGCTTTTCTGATATGTGATATGGAAAAATGTTTAATTTTTCTAACTTTTTTGATACGGTATAGCCATAAACATTTATTGCTAAGTCTAAGTGTTTTTCTACTTTTGAAATTTGAGAAACAGGCGTGGGAAAATCTACAATACCTTCTAAGTTTAAATCATATTTTGTATATGTATATTTATTACTAACATTATTTTTCGCTGGGTACAAAGCAGATTTAAGAGCCCATTCTATACACCTGTTATCATCATTTTTCACATTTATTACTGCTTTCTTATTTGCTATTTTGTCTGGTAGAGGCATGTATGATGATCCTTTAAGTGGTTCGTACTTTGCGATGTTTAAGTATAATTTAATGCATTTGTTAACAGCAGCACCTGTTCCTTCTTGGCTTGTAAAGTTTTCAATCCATTTTTCTATATGTGCCACTTGCTCATTATAAAGGTCTTCCACATTATGTTCCTGCAGAACAGCACTTTGCTCTCCATGCTTTTGTCCTTGAAAATATTTTCTTGTTCCATCTTTTTCATCTTTAAAGAATTCTAAAGACAGGCCAACTGAGAATTTAATGCCTTTGTATTCTTTTATATCTTTGTTTATTTGATCTATCATTAGAGACTTTTTATTTTCAAACAGTATAGATGGGTCTTTGTATTTTTTTTGCATTTATTTCATATGTTTTGAAATAATTGCATAATGGTTTGTCTACTAATTTTAAATTTTGAGAGGCTTCTGCTGTGTCCGCAAGTTCTTGCGTCTCTTCATGCACCGCAGTTGCCCGTGCAAGATCACGTCTTTGTTTTCGACGCCTTTTCTTTTCTCTACGTTTTGTACGTAGTTTTTCCAGTGGTGATTCTTTTGGTTCAGATGATTTTGCCTCTTGTTTAGAGCTTGGTTCATCTGACAACTTCAATGCACGTATTCCTTTTCTTAAATCATCATCAGTTATAACACCATTACGGTGCAATTGTAGAAGGTATTCAATATTTGAACTCATTTTTTATTATAATATTTTTCTTTAATTAAAAAAAAAAATAATAATAATTAATATAAAACAAAAAAAATGGATTGTGAATTTTTGAAAGTGGGTAGTAATGATCCTTGCCATAAACAGGCTGTAAAAAATTCAAAATATTGCGCAATGCATAAATTCTTAATGAAAAATGGCAATGTAAAATCTTGTTTACGCTGTGGTAAAAGAACATGTTCTAAGTTGCAGATTTGCAATAAATGTGGTGCTAATAAAATAAGAGTATTACAGAGATATCATAATGTAGTCAAACCATTTAACATTGAATGCTGCAGACTTAGAAACATAAAATATTAAACAATCTTATATCCAGAATTTTCGTTCATTTTTTTTCTCAAGCTTCCTGGTTTATATACAATTAGTAAAATAAAGCAAAGCTCAGCCGTTGAAGACTAGATATAAGGTGTATATCCAGAATTTCCGTTGTCCACAGACGCTGTATTTTTTTATGCAAGTTTTTAGACGTGAACACCTGTTTTCAGGGCTGAAGACAGGTGTATTTTTTAGATATATTCTAGAATCACCACTTTACATATATATACTTACTAAATGTTATGAACCACTGCAGAAGCTGAGGGTGAGGTTAGGATCCTGTAAAACCGGTTTAAGCCCGCCAGTAACTTTGTGTTACTGATCGTTCCAAGGCGATACTTCTGTGGTGGTTCTTTTTGTTTTATGTCTTGGTGTTTAATTTTTTTTGTGCTGTTGGCGCCTTATGTATGTTTTCATATTTTTAATTAAGTTAAGGTAACTGAGTGGCCACCTATTGGGAAAATAGCTGCTCATTTGGCTTACGATATGTTTCATGGTATAAGTGCCTGATTGTTAGTTTGGTTTTTTCCCACCTCGGTTTTTGGAGTGGGAATCTCTTTCTGATTGCGCCTTTTCTTGATCTTTGCCTACTTGTACCTCTTTTTTTTCAGCTGACGACCCTGACGTTACTCCTCGATCATCAGAATCAGCTGGTTATTCTACACATGGTTATAATACAGATGGATATTCTTCATCATCTACCATATATGATAGTGTATTACTTATGAAACAAAAACATAAAAATGTACATAGGAAAGGGAAAGAAAGCAAAGTCTGGAAATAGCAAAAAGCAAAAATTACCATATTATGGAAGTATTCTTAGTACAGTTAACTCGGATGATAAAAATGTAACTCTTAAAAGGTCAAAACAGACAGAGCTTATTAACAAGAATGGTAACCAAAATCTGACTTCCAATCCGAATGCCAGTTCTAGAGACTGAAAGCCCATGTGAGTGTTGTAAATGTAAACAGAAAACCATGTCATGAGAACCTCTAACAAGGTCAATTCCCGAAGAAATGAAAATATACAGTGCAAGTACTAAAATCTATGTTAAAAACTGAAAAAAAAAATGAAAAATCAAAAAGTGGAAGAAAATTTGACTCCGTTCACGCATGCTGCTTTCGCTCCAAGAAACTATACACTAACATTCAAGCTCACCTGGAAGGTCATGTCAAAGAGGAAAATGAAATGAAGCACATACAAACACTTAAAGAAATGAAAACAACTTGTGATAATGAGAAAAAGGAGATACAAAAGGAAATCTTGAAAAAAAAAAACAAAAAAAAAAAAAAAAAAAAACAAAAAAAAAAAAAAAAAAAAAAAAAAACATGCATTATTACGGAATAGAGGAGATCACACCCTCTATCTGAATGTTATTCATACAAAAGAGGGTGAACTTTTAATAGCAAAGAGGAGTGTATTAGGATTTAACCACAAAGAATATGGGCCATGCCCAGAATGTCTCGAATGGATTAGGCTAGGAGAAAATTATAAAAAAAACACAGTGTCGTGTCCAAGCAAATCGAAAATTCCAGATGCAGTTGCATATGTTCAGCAGTACATTTTTGAAGGAAAATTATGCCCGGAGGCATCAGATCATTCAAAGAAAGAAGTCTTCCCTTCAATGATGAAAGGACAAATCACAGAAACAGCTATGTCTGATGTACTGATAAAATCCTTGGGCGAGTTCCATTTTATGAGTAACTTTAGAAACAAACTGAAAAAAAATACGATTCCTACCGTATACGTCTTGCAGCAAGGCTCTTGCATCTTGTATGAAAGGCCTTAAACAATCCTGAAGCTTTCATGATTGTCCTGGTTACCTGCAAGTTTCACCCAGATGCGAAACAAATGTAGAACTTAGAGGTGTCACAACATTTTTCCCATTGATTTCCTATAGATTTGCTCATTTCTAGCAAGTTTTCTGCCACTTAATTACATTTTCCTATTTTTTCCAATTGCAATGCTTGGGAGACTTAAGTTGACCTTGCCGAAGGTCATCACAGGGTCATGATTTATATAAACTTTGTAGAGCTCCATTCCCAGATGATTCACACCAAGTTTCAAAATCATAAGCCTTCTGGTTCTGAAGAAGATTTTTAAACGATTTTGCTATTTATAGCCATGGCGGCCATCTTGGTCATTTGACCTTGACCATTTATATAAACTTTCATTCCCCCTTCCCAGGATGCTCCACATGGAGTTTGGCTTTGATTGGCCTAGCGGTTTCAGAGAAGAAACCCGCCCCGCAGGGCTAAAATTTTCCATTAACATTAATCTTCTGTCCATTTGCCTATTCCCAGTAAGTTTTACCCATTAAATAGCATTTTACCATTTTTTTTCCATTCAAATGCATTGGCGACCTAAGTTGACCTTAGCGTAAAATAGGTCAAGGTCATCCTAGGGTCATGATTTATATAAACTATGATGGGCCCGCGTCCCCGATGCTACATACCAAGTTTCGTGGATATCGGCCCACTGGTTCTGGAGAGGAAGATTTTGAAAGGTTTTTGCTTTTTATAGCCATGGTGGCCATCTTGGTCATGTGACCTGGACCATTTATATAAACTTTCGCCCCCCCCTTCCTAAGCATGCTCCACATGAAGTTTGAGCGGTTTCAGAGGAGAAGATCATTGAAATTGTGAACGGACGGACGGACAACGGAGCATGGACATCCTATAAGCTCACCTTGTGAGCCTTCTGCTCAGGGGAGCTAAAAAAACGAAGGTGACTAAACCACATGTAATTGAGAATCCAAAATCGAATGAGAGAACAATGACAAACGAAAATGATGTATATGAAAAGAAAATTAACATTAAAGTAACAATAGGAAAAGACAGCAAAAGGCCCAGATGCAGTCTTCAGACCTACTCCTGTATCGGACGTCGACGTCCTGTTTCGACTTAAAATCATTTATATGTTCGTCACGATGTTTATGTATATAAGGGCGTATATATTTCAATCTCAAGAAAATACAATATGTAAGAAATACCAATAAAATACGCTTTTTGATAAATTTAAGATGTATTTGTACAATTTTGTATTGAAAGAAAAAAAAATCATCATTAACTCATCCCATACATAATCTTTTTCTGTCTTTCACATCATTCATCCGTTGGAGAAGCTTGCAAATGGGAACTGATCAGTTTGTAACAGAGTGATTTCTGCAGTTTACTTGCAAAGAAAGTACCCTTTAAAGCAAATATTGTCAAACAAGAAAACAAACTGCTGAAACTCACTATTCTCAAGGACAGCAAATAAACTTAAAAAAAGACATGTCTTAATCTCATATAAACCAAATTGTGCAAGGTATTTTGTTTGAGAGTAAGAATTCCCAGTCGCACAACACTAATAAATCACCAAGGATTAGCCCAATATATAGTCAAGTGACTGAATAGATGGCCCAATATCTGAAATAAAAAATGATTTGCTTCTGATTCAGATGCAAGTGTTTTTACTTTCTATTATATATACATGTATTGTATATATCAGTGATATTTAATAATTATTCTTAAATATCACTGATATATATATATATATATATATATATATATATATATATATATATATATATATATATATATATATATATATATATATATATATATATATATATGAGCCGCGACGTCAGAAAATGGTGTTGGGGTTCCGACCAGGTCCTACATCAACCAGGCTGTGCAGCGACTGAAGAAAGCTAGAGGCTTGAAATTCCGTATTTGGGAAATACAGGGATTGTACTATCCGTGTAGCGAAAACAAAGGCACTGTTACCGCGAAGCTGATCTGCGCCTTTGTTTTCGCATATGCAAAAATCCGGTTTTCTCGCGTCGCTGCTCATATGTAGTAAAGAATGTTTACTTGGATGCACATGAATGCTAGTTGTATTCCCTCACTATTTCAGGTAAAATTCTTTTTACCGAAAGACAAAATATTGGCCTATATTTGGATTTAAACTAATTAAGACTGGTAATATTTCCTAAGATGGGGATTTGTTGTCTTTGTCTCATTTTTTGATGCTTTCAATATAGAAAATATACTTAAGGAATTAAAATACGCAACACATACAAGTTCAACTGTAACGTATGTGTTTGACGTTTTGGTAAAATCTCTTTTAGAAATGTCTTCCAGACTGCTTGTGGCATGTGATGAAATGAGAAAACGTCATTTTATTGATAAAATCAACGTCAAAAACCATGGAAAAAGCAAATTGTGACGTAAACGTCTGGATGAAGGTGAAGATACCAAATATTGTGCATGCTTGGTTATCTGACGTCGACTTGAAAATGTGCAATAAAGATTGGCGTCATTGCATACTTGGGTGCCATTCCATGTTGCGTTAAATCTGGTTAACGGAATGCAAAAGTGCACAATAATGAATATTGAGCAATTAATGTCATTTGCTTTATTCGATGTGGGCATTTTGTGTTCATACGGGACTAATCGAACCAACAGACGGCACCACAAAGCTATGCAAGCAACAATGGCGCCACAGGTACCGCAGAATTAGGACACCTACGTTTGTTTTGGCATTGACGTAGGTGACGTTAAACGTCCCAAATCATAACTTAATGCTACCAAAGGACCAATGGTTACCTCTGCAATCACTTTTAACAGATTTGGAAACAATAAAAGTGGGTTTGGTTCAAAGTTGACTTTAATTGATCATGTCTATAGCGTGTGCCACTGTGGGTCAGTGAGGTTATACGCACGCCATCAAGCATACGTAACCGACATAGTGGCTTTAACTGCTGTAATTTGGCGTTTAGATACTGCTTTCATGTGATAAGATCAGTTACATCACAGGCGTGCATTACAAAACCAGCCTACAATAACCCAAAATGTTTGTTGCGTTTCTTTATTCCTTAAGTATACCTACCAGTCACCAGCATATCACTTCTTTGGCAGTAATCAAATCATGCAATTCAGTAATCTATGTTTAAAGAAGAATGATTGATTGATTGATTGATGTTTAACGACGCGTCAACCCTAATGGGTCATTAGCGTCTAACAATTGTAAAATGCATAATTTAGTTCAGAGAAAAAGCAAAAAATATGGTAAGAATTATCAAAGTTATAAATAATTATTCCGCTAGATGAAAGGTACAGTGATTAAAATGAAATGATAGAAATGGAGAAAGGTATAAATATGATTTAAGTTAAAAATTTATATTTTGTTAAAAAGGTTAGTTCGTTTTAAAAATGACAAAATGCGTTCAACAGATACATTTTTGAACAAATCTTTCAAACTGTTACTTTGAAAGCAGGAACGACGTACATCTATAAAATCAATGCATTCAAGCAGAAAGTGCTTGACAGTTAATTGTGTGTCACATCCAATACATTGAGGTTTATCTTCTCGTTTAAGTAAATATGAATGTGTCAAGCGTGTATGTCCAATTCGAAGACGAGAAAGAACAATCTCTTCCCGTCTCGAAAGTTTATGAATTAATCTTGGTCGTTTTACATGAGGTTCAATTTCTTTCAATTTATTGTCATCTGCTCTGCTCCAAATTGATTGCCATTCATTAAAGACGTACTCGTTGATAAAAGGTTTAAAATTGATAAAATGAATTTTAAAATCTGTTTGTTCTAGGCTCAGTGATTCTTTTGCTTTCTTGTCGACTTGCTCGTTACCATATATTCCTACATGACTGGGAACCCAGCAATACACAATAGTTTTAAATTCAGAAATGTTATGATGTTTCAGCAATATATTTTGTATTTGTTGGTTTTTGGACATTGTATGGTTTAGGGCCTGAAGGACTGATAGAGAATCAGAGAAAATAACGAATTTGTTGTACAAGTTACAGTCATTAATGAAGTCTAAAGCTAAGTCAATAGCCTTAGCTTCTGCTGTGAAAATTGAAGAACCATCAGGTAGACGTAAAGTTTTGCAAGCGTCTTTGGAATAAGTAGCACAGCCTACTTTGTTATCTTCCTTTGAACCATCAGTATAAATAAAATGATAATCAGAAAATTGTGACTGTAGTTGGTGGAAATTTTCTCTGAGAAAGTGTGGATTTGATTCCGATTTTTTCCCTGTGTGAAGTGTCAAATTTACTGTTGGCTTTCTAATGCACCATGGTGGAATTTCAGAAACCGAATGTTTTTCTATTTTATCTTGTTTGATTTTTGCTGATGTTAAAAGTGGTGCTACTCGTAAACCAAAAGACCTGATAGCATTTGGTTTACTTTCATAACGCTGTAAGAGCTCGTCAGAAATATATGGTGGGAAAGTTACCTTATGTGCAGGATTAGAGGGGTTTGCTGCCAGTCTGATGGCATACTGAAGAGTAAGTTTTTCTCGACGCAAATATAGTGATGGTTCTTCTGCCTCAACATAGAGGCTCTCAACAGGTGACGTTCGAAAAGCCCCAAGAGCTAGTCTTAGTCCTTGGTGGTGAACTGTATCAAGCATACTCAGGTATGATTTTCTAGCTGATCCATACACAATGGATCCGTAATCCAACTTCGACCGAATAATTGACCGATATAGCTGCAGAAGGACAGTGCGGTCAGCGCCCCAGTCGGTATGCGATAAAACCTTTAGTAAGTTTAATGCTTTTAGACATTTTGCCTTTAAATACTTGATATGCGGTATAAAGGAAAGCTTTCGATCAAATAGAACTCCTAGAAATTTAAAATCTTCAACCACTGGAATAAGAGATCCATATAAGTAAAGTTCAGGATCATCATGTACTTTCCGAAGCTGACAGAAATGTACACATTGTGTTTTCGACTTGGAAAATTTAAAACCATTATGCGACGCCCACTTTTCTATTCTATTTATACACTGCTGTAAGTGTCTTTCAATAGTTCTCATACTTTTCGATCTATAGCACATGCAAAAGTCATCTACATACAGTGATCCATCTGTTTTAGGATCCAAACAGTCCATTATGCTGTTGATCTTGATATTGAATAATGTTGTAGACAGAATGCTCCCTTGTGGGACACCCTGTGCCTGATCAAATTGTTCGGATAAAGTCGATCCAACTCGAACCTGGATCCATCGATCCGCAAGGAAACTTTCTATAAATGTAGCTAATCTGCCTCTAATTCCGAGATCATGGAGATCTCGTAGAATGCCATACCTCCAAGTGGTATCATAAGCTTTTTCCAAGTCGAAAAACACGGCCACCACATGCTCTTTAGCAACAAATGCATCTCGTATGAATGTTTCCAGTCTTACCAAATTGTCATTGGTACATCGTTCAGATCGGAAGCCCGACTGAACAGGTGAAATAAGATTGTTACTTTCTAAGTACCAGACAAGTCTAACATTAATCATTCTCTCTAAGGTTTTACAAAGACAACTTGTAAGTGCTATTGGTCTGTAATTGTTAGGTTCTGTGTGGTCTTTTCCTGGTTTAGGAACTGGTATAACTGTGGCTAGTTCCCAACTTTCGGGAAACTTCCCAGTTTCCCACATATCATTGAATATTTCTAATAGAGCTTGAAGTGAGCTAGGAGGAAGATGTTTAAGCATTTGATAGTGAACTTCGTCGGGACCTGTTGCTGTATCATGGGCTTTACTGATAGCATCCTTCAATTCATCTAAATTAAATGGTGTATTATATTCTTCATTATTAGATGACTTGAAATTTAATTTAATTTTTTCCTGTTCTTTCTTGTATTTTTGAAAGTCCTTTGAGTAATGGCTTGTTGATGAATTTGAACAAAATTGTGATGCCAAAGTGTCTGCTATATCTTGCTTTGTTGATGCCAATTCAGATCCGTTGTTAAAATTTGTATTAAGATGTTGATAAGTAGCAGTTTTTGTTTTACCTGATATTTTCCTAACCATATCCCAGACCTTTTTGGTTGGAGTTTTGTAATTTAATTTTGACACATATGTTCGCCATGATTTACGTTTGGCTGATTTAATTGTCCGACGGGCCTTTGCTCTAGAATTCCTATAAGTATTTAAATTTTCATTAGTTGGAAACTTGCAGAACCTAGATAGTGTTTGTTTTCGTTGCTTGATAGCTTCTTTACAATCGTCATTGTATCATGGGTTACTTTTCTTTGGGTTTGTCGAGGTTTTTGGAATGCATTTTTCAGATATACTTATTAAAGAAGAAGTAAAAGTTGCTATAGGATCAGAAGATTCTGAGAGAGAAGTGCTAGTAAGGGATTCATCACATAAAGTATGAAATAAATCCCAATTAGCTTTATTTAGTTTCCATTTAGGATTATGATCTTCATCGTGATTCAGAATGCTTTCAATTATTATCGGAAAGTGATCAGACCCGTGTTGGTCTTCACATACAGACCAATTATAGTCAAGATAGAGAGAGGGATGAAAGAGTGATAGATCAATAGACGAAAAAGTACCTTTTCCAGAATCAAGATAAGTTTTCGATTTATCATTCATTAAGCAGATGTCATTCTGTGTGATAAATTCCTCGATTAACTCTCCTCTGGGGTCATTATCGTTACTACCCCAAAGTAAATTGTGACCATTGAAGTCACCTAATATCATAAAGGGAGAAGGGAGTTGCTTAAGTAAAGAGTTAAGATGTTCAGATCTTAGTTCGAAGGAAGGCGGGATATAGACAGAACAGAAAGTAATCTCTTTGTCAAGAGTAACAGAAACAGCTTTAGCTTGTAAATTTGTTTTCAACTTAATTTCACGTTGAGGTAAGGAAGACTTAACTAGAATAGAGCTTCCACCAGAAGCTCAGAGCTTCCACCAGAAGCTCTTGCACAATCACTGTGGATGTGATTGTAAACATTAAAGCCTTTGAAAGTAAAGTTGTCGTCAGTTTTCAGAAAAGTTTCTTGTAGACAGAAAACAGAAGGTCCTAGTAGACTCAATAGTAATAGTAATTCTTCATAACGTGGTTTTATGCCTCGACAATTCCACTGTATAATTCTTTGTTTACTTTTGTCCATTAAATAATTTCAGAGAATTAAAAACAAATTGACCCTTCTTAAATGTAAAAGACTGGAAACTAAGTATTTGGAATTCTTGGAAGATGCACTTTGCGAGGACTAGGAGGAGTGACATCTGCCTCCATGCTAGTTTCTTCAAGGGAGTCATAGTAATTGTCAGTTCTTACGGGGTCATCAGCCCCTTTCGGTACTCTCTCGGACAGAAGCTTCCTTCTATCCTTTGGTGAGAGAGGCTTTGGTGGTGCAGGAGGCTTTCCTCCTGCCGTTGGAGGTTTACCTCCAGTTGGAGGTTTACCTCCTGCAGTTTTGTTGGACGGAGGGTTTTGAGCAGGAGGAGGTTTGCCTCCTGCTTGTGCAGGGGATGCTTTACCTCCTGCAGTCTGGTTGGTACCAGAAGGGGCATCGCCTCCTGGATTTTGGTGTGTTTTAATTTGAACGTCGTATGTTTCATCAGTCTGTGTCATGGCATCTACAAGTTTGACTTGTGTGCCAGCACTTCTTATGATGCTGGCATAGTTTCTGCTTGCAGTCGACGATTGCTGCTCAACGATTTTGCGCGCTTCGAAGAATGAAAGATTTCTGGTATATTTGATTTTAAGGATTTCCTTCTCTTTGTGCCAAGTCGGACAGTCGCGTGAAAAAGTGGGGTGTGGGCCACTGCAGTTGACGCACTTTGCTGTTTTATCACAGTTGCGATCATCACTGCAGTGTTTGTCTTCTCCACAATTTGCACATAGTTTTTGCCTGTTACATCTGCTTTCGTGATGGCCGAAAACCTGACAATGGTAACATCGTAGAGGATTTGGTACGTATACCTCCACGTTCACAGATATGTATGCTGCTTTTATTTTCTTTGGCATAATTGGTGTATTGAATGTTAAAACGTAAGTGCTTGTACGTTTAAGGACACCGTTTCTGCGAACTTGAATGTTACGAATGTCTTGAACTCCTTGACTTCTCAAATGATCTAGGATTTCAACGTCAGTGCAAGGACCTAAGTCCTCGCAACGAATGACACCCTTTGAACAATTGAGAGTTTTGTGCAGAGAAATGTGGACGTCAAGGTCAAATAATTTCTTGGTCCGTAGCAGGTTTTCGATATGTTTCTTCTTTTCGACTTCAAGTAGCAGATCGCCCGATTTAAGCTTTTTGATACTCTTCGGTTGACCTGCTAATGATACGATGCATTTCTCAATCACGAAAGGGGATAGATCTGAAACTTTTCTCGATGAGTCTGCCGACTGAACGACTAAGAAGCGCGGTACGTTTAAAGCTGATTGTGACGTTACTTGTGCAGTAGGCTGTCGTGTATCAGAATCCGAAGATCCATCTGACTCTTCAGACCTGTGGCGTTTGTTTGAGTTCTGTGACGATTGATTTTCTGGAACACCCATAATTAAATGGATTAATGATTCATCTCGAATGCTCTCCGCCCTCCTTGGAGCCCTACAAGGGAACACTTAAAATGAGTGGCTTTCCTACTCAAAAGTGTTAGAGATACACAGAGATATACTCGCACAAGCTTGATGCCTACACGATTGACCCGTTGAGCCGCCGCCTTCTAGGAATGATAAAGACAGAAAAGAAGACGTTGATGGGTATATGGTAGGTATCAAGGACGATACTAAAAAGACAAGAAGAGAAAAAAAAGGTGTTCCTAGGGCTTGGCGCGACAAAGCCGATTGACCATACCCGAGCCCGCATGGCCTCCCGTCTAGTCGAAATCAGGGCCAAAGTGATGTGTTGCATGGCGACCATGTCCGTCAGCACAGCCGACACACTCAATCACCAGGATCCCTTCATCCAAACGACACGGGTCGCAGCTCACGGCAAACGAGCCGCTCCTCTATTCGACCGGTTCTTACGGTTCCGCAAGAGGGGGGCGACCGGCCAATTCTAACCCGGGTCCGGCACGGGATAAAGAAGAATGACATTCAAAAGTTTCTTAAAGGCAATTTTAACGTTTATATTGTCTGTGCCTTCAGAGTAAAGTATCACTCCTGATTACATATATTTCTATTCAAGCCCTTGGCATACTAGTAGTAAAATTAGTTAAAAGTGCTGCGTGACAAACTCATCAATTTACACATGGGAAAACTCAAGTGCAGACCTGCTTCTCGGTAACTGCCAAGTGTTTTTGCTATCCAAATAGTACAATTCTCCCACTTCCTAAGTACAAAATTTCACGCTCCAAACTATCTTCTGTGATTGTACAGCCCAGTTTGTGTTTGTCGTGGTCGGAAACTTAATTTGTTGGTATTGTCATGTACATGGTCAATTATTAGTGATCATGCTGGGTCCTGTGAAAAATTTAGGACCATTGGTAAACTGAATTACAATGTACCTGTTGTTGTAACTTTGTTACTTTAGCAGCAACACATGAGCTAGATCGTCAAACATTTAGTGATTCTATTTTCTACACATACATGTACTGGTCTGTACAAGCTGATATTGTCATTGTGGATTTAGAAAGTAGAAAACTTGTAGTAACCCTGTAGCAAAAACAATGATGCTGATCAGCTTTACAATTACCTTGAAACTGAAGTGCACTTTTATAAATGCCAAATGTTGGTTTCATCATGGCTCGGTTAGAATATCAAATGTATATTGTAGTAACATTAAAATCAAAGGTAAACGGTAACAAGCAATAAATGAATGGTGCTTTACTTTCAGCATGCAGTATGCTAGAAATTATGATTATGAACTTGTCAAGGCAGTTAGATAAACAAATCTCAAGGCATTTGTGTGGCAAACGCACGGCTGGTGCTAATTTAATTATAATAATCAATGATGACCCAAAATAGAACTGCATGTGTGTTTTTTGCGGCATGTGTGCTCACTAGAACAAATATGATGACCATTTTTCTAGTCATAGTGTTTTCTTGTAGTAGTGTAGATTTCTTTTTAATTGGTAGCAGGGCTGAGATGATAATGTTTGTATTTTTACATGATCATTGTGTATAAACATCACAAAATGTAACTTCAGTCATTGTAAACTGATTTACCTGTTGAGGCTTTGTAACTTCAGCCAGCAACTAATGAGCTAGATCATCAGAAATTTAGTGATACCATTTCCTACACATACTGATCTGTACATGATGAAATTGTGGATTTAGAAAGTAGAAGACTCATGCTATCCCTGTAGCAAAAACAATGATGCTGATCAGCTTTTCCATTACCTTGAAGCTGAACTACACCTTTATATCAATAACATGATATTTCTTAACCTCATAGGAATGCAACCCTATTTCTTGAATATAATATAGAATATAGAACTACACCTTTATATCAATAACATGATATTTCTTAACCTCATAGGAATGCAACCCTATTTCTTGAATTGAATATGAATCCATATTTGACTAAGTGAAAATTTCAGCTCTACATTAACTTCTGAATATGAAACTTGTTTTTTCCTTTGCAATTTGCAGAACATTCAGTGCATTATGAAAAACGAGCTTATTTTAGTCATTCTGTTCTTTTGCAGTAATTAAACTTATTGGAAGTGTAGTAGGTTGGCAGTTTTATATGATAAATCCTCATTGTGTACTTGGTAAATAATCATAAAAGATAAATGAATGGTGCTTTACTTTTGGCATGCGGTTGCTAGAAATTATGATTATAAAATTGTCAAGGCAGTTAGATTAACAAATCTCAAGACATTTGTGTGAAAAAAGCATGGCTGGTGCTAATTTAATTATAATGATTAATGATGACCCAAAATAGAACTGCATGTGTGCTTATGCCGGCATGTGTGCTCTTTAGAACAAATATGATGACCATTTTTCTAGTCATACTGTTATCTTGTAGTAGTGTAGATTTCTTTTTAATTGATAGCAGGGCTCAGATGATAATGTTTGTATTTTAACATGATCATTGTGTATTCCATCACAAACAGTTATTTTAGTTGTTGTTTTCTTTAATACAGTAGTTTAGATTTGTTGTTTATTGATAGTGTAACTTATTTTTTTCCTTTTTTTAAAAGATCATTGTGTATGAACATTTTCACATAATGTTTCAAATTATTCATTTTTATTGCATAAGATGTAATGAGTTCCACTATTTCAATGTGACAAGGTAAAAAGTATTCAGACAAGTAAATATTTGAAAATGTTTTTATCATAACAATGAAACATGTTTTCTACATAAACTCATAAAACATTTGTTCAGTGAATCTGGAACTGACATACATATGCTTTGACTACCATTATTAGAAACAGAAAAGAGCAAAATCTGCAAACGTTTCTGTGCTTCGTGGATTTCGCGAAAGCTTTCGACTAGGTAAATAGGGACTGCTTATGGTACAAGTTGCAAAATATCGGAATTAATAGCAAAATTTATAACATCATAAAATCGTTGTACTGGAATATTGAATCGACGGTCAGGGTGGACAATAGACTTACTGACTGGTTCTCTGTGTATTCAGGCGTTAGACAGTGTGATAATCTAGCACCTACGTTATTTGCGATCTACGTCAACGACGTCACGGCATGCATAAATGAACTTAATGTGGGTATACCTATTTCCGAAACAGACTCTATAAGTGTCTTGTTATACGCGGACGACATTGTGTTAATGGCTCAAAGTGCTACTGATCTTCAGAAAATGATAAATGCCCTTCATGAATGGACGATAAAGTGGCGCCTATCCGTGAATACTGAAAAGACTCAAGTAATGCATATTCGTAAACATCAAACACAACGAACAGATTATGCATTTCAATTTGGTGGCTCCTTTCTACGTGTGACTGAATCTTATCGGTATCTTGGTTTGGATATAAACGAGTACATCAATTTTTCACATTGTGCTTCCGTTCTACATGATGCCGCGAGTAGGGCTCTTGGTGCGCTAATATCGAAACATTATACGTCGAAAGGGCTTGACTTTAAAGTTTACGAAAAAATATACAAAAGTACAGTCATTCCGGTGATGGATTACTCCGCGGGTGTCTGGGGATATAAACAGTTCGATTCACATGATAAGCTTCAACATAAAGCCATAATTGATTCGTACTTTCCTTGGTGTCGGTAAACCGACTCCGTTAGACGCTCTGGATTGTGATGTAGCTTGGGATAGTCCCAAACTAAGACGTCACGTTGATATAATACGTCTATGGTGTAGACTTGTGAAAATGGATCACAACAGACTGCCTTTTAAGGTGTTGAAATATGATATACAAACATCAGAACGTGTGAGAAACACTTGGGCCAGAGAAGTTAAGAATATTCTTGAACAGTGTGATATGTTGGATTATTACGATATTGATATGTCGGCGGCGTCATCTACAAACTTTGTTGCTAATAAGGTTTGCACTAAATTACGACAGATTTTTGCTCATGGTTGGCAACAAGGCTTGGAGATGTCTTCAAAACTGCGAACATATAAAACTCAGTTTAGTACAGAAAAGTATCTGTTCAGACATATGTCTATAAAACAACGATCGTATTATGCTAAATTCCGATGTGGTACATTCCCTATTAACATTGAGCTTGGGCGATACAGAAATCCAAAAATCCCTCTAGAACAGAGACTGTGTAAAGTTTGTCAAAGCCATGTTGTTGAGAATAAAAGACATTTTCTTGTGGAATGCTCAGGGTATAATATTCTGAGAAATGAACTCTTTACCAATATTAACATACACCACCTGACAGATGATAAATTTAAATACTGTATGACCGTAGCAGACTGCAAACCGGTATCAAACTTTTTGATAAATGCATACGAGAAAAGAAACGCTATGCTTTCTAAGCGATGAAAATAGGATAATACACACATAAATTCAATCTTAAAGGATGAACAGTTGAAATGTTGACTACTTTAAATAAGAACATTAATAGATAGTTCACGGAGTAAAAGCGACGAACATTGACAGTGCATCATAAGCCTTTGTAGGCTGGCTGTTAAATACTATATATACACTGTGCTTATATTATATTTTGTATAGTTGCATGTATATTATTGTTTTGACAGGTTGTACTTTAAATAATAAACTACACACACACACACACACATATGCATCAAGGACTTAAATTCTGAACTTATAACAATTGAAAAACAAATAACATTTTGTAAACAAGCAATTTTTGGTGCGTGTGATGTACACAGTGTATCTTATCATTTTAATCTAAACTTCAAAACAATAATAGTCGCATTGCAACCTTTAAACATAGCCAATGGTTAGTTTATCAGGTCGCATTAGGCAATCCATAAATGATAACTGGTCGAGTTTCAACTAACAGGCCAAGATGAATATATCACAATTTGTAAAAATGCAGAATTGTGAACAATATGTGTAATTTTTTTTCCTCTCAGCTTTAGAAAATAATTCAAATCGATATATATTGCTTTTACTGACAGTGTTGAAAGGTCAGATGTGCATGCGCAATTATGCCTATAGTTTATAAATAAAACTTGAATGTTTGTATTTTCATATGATCATACTGGATAAACATGTACACAAAAAATTATTGCAGTCATTGTTTCCTTACAGTAGTTTAGATTTGTTGTTTACTAATAGGTCATCAATATAACTTTTTTATCATATAGCTATAAATATTAATTGAATAAAGCATAACAATAAAACCCAAGTAACAAGTGTGCAAATACCACTTTATATTGACAGGATTACTTGTTATTGCACTGTTACTCGGATGTCCTCTCATGTTGCCCTGTATACATGCATTACTTTAGATGAAGTCAAATGTGAATGATGTTGCGGGAAGATGTGCCATCGAAAGTGCAAAAATTTACAAATTTACCATAAAAGGTCACTTTTAAGGTTACAAACAACCAACAAAACATCACAAATGTTTATAACTATATGATAAAATGGTTATTGCACTGATATCAGTGAATATTGTGCCTCTTTGAGCTATCTGTGGACTCAAACTTGCATCCTTCAATATCACAACTAGAGACAATATTCACCTATATCAGTGCAATAACCGTATAATATTTTACATGATGATTGTGTATGGCCTGTCTGACATTGTTAATCTTTATTGCATTAAAGGGATCAGTTCCATCCAAGAATTGGAAAATTGCAATTTGACAAGCAAAAAAGTTTGGTCAATTTTTATCGCACCTGCGTAGCAGGATGCGATATAGTTCAAATTTCCGTCCGTCCGTCTGTCAACATTTCACCTCGTAGTTTGCTAACTCTCGGTACCTATGATAGCTGCGAGGTTGAAACCTTGCATAGTAATTGTCCTTGACATACTCTTCAAGCATGCACCTTGACCGGGTGCCCTTGACCTATATTTCAGGGTCCAGTGACTTTGACAATGTTTACCGCGTAGTTTGGTATATCTCGGTACCTATGATAGCTGCAAGGTTGAAACCTTGCATAGTAATTGTGCTTGACATACTCTTCAAGCACGCACCTTGACCCGGTGCCCTTGACCTATATTTCACAGTCCAGTGACTTTGACAATACTTACCTCGTAGTTTGGTATATCTCAGTACCTATGTTAGCTGTGAGGTTGAAACCTTGCATAGTAATTGTCCTTGATATACTCTTCAAGCACGCACCTTGACCCAGTGACTTTGACAATATTTACCTCATAGTTTGGTATATCTTGGTACCTGTAATAGCTGCGAGGTTGAAACCTTGCATAATTATTATCCTTCGCATACTCTTCAAGCATGCACCTTGACCGGGTGCCCTTGACCTATATTTCAGGGTCCAGTGACTTTGACAATGTTTACCTCGTAGTTTGGTATATCTCGGTACCTATGATAGCTGCAAGGTTGAAACCTTGCATACTAATTGTGCTTGACATAAACTTCAAGCACGCACCTTGACCCGGTGCCCTTGACCTATATTTCACAGACCAGTGACTTTGACAATACTTACCTCGTAGTTTGGTATATCTCAGTACCTATGTTAGCTGCGAGGTTGAAACCTTGCATAGCAATGTCCTTGATATACTCTTCAATCACGCACTTTGACCCAGTGACTTTGACAATATTTACCTCATAGTTTGGTATATATTGGTACCTATGATAGCTGCGAGGTTGAAACCTTGCATAGTAATTGTCCTTGACATATTCTTCAACCACGCACCTTGACCCGGTGCCCTTGACCTATATTTCATGGTCCAGTGACTTTGACAATATTTACCTCTTAGTTTGGTATTTCTCGGTACCTATGATAGCTGCGAGATTGAAACGTTGCATAGTAATTGTCCTTGACATACTCTTCAAGCACGCACCTTGACCCGGTGCTCTTGACCTATATTTCATGGTCCAGTGACTTTGACAATATTTACCTCGTAGTTTGGGAAATCTTGGCATCTGTGATTGCTGCGAGGTTGAAACCTTGCATAATAATTGTCCTTGACATACTCTTCAAGCACGCACCTTGACCCGGTGCCCTTTGACCTATATTCCAGGGTTAATCAACTTTAAGTTTATTTCAGCGCCCTTAACCTCCTTTTCACACTTAGACATTTGCCAGATGCAATTGCGATATCGACCTCCGCGGCGTTCTTATTAGCTTTAAGGTGATGCTTGTTTTCTACCAAACTTTTATATATTTGTTCAGCGATTCTAAAACTGCCATAGATATGCATAAATGTCTTAAATTCCGAAAGTACAATTTTTGACAAAAGTATAACTGCAAATAGTCTATTTTTAGCTCACCTGAGTCAGGTCAGATTATCTGCTACTGTAACATGTAATCAGTACTACCTGTTGCCATGCGGTGCAGATGGGGCTCGTTAGCCTTGGACGGCAACCCATCTAGGAGTTTGCTAGTTCTCTACACAAAAACCTAGCTGGGCAGGGGGAACTCATTAGTTTTGGTTGACAGTCCTCCTAGGAGTTTACAGGTCTCTAAACAAAACCTATGAAAGGGTAGATGGAGCCCTTCAGCTGTGGCCAGCAATTCATCTAGGAAAAGGTAATTCCAAAATAAAACCTGTGTGTCTGGATATGCCTGGTCCAGATATGCAAAGACTGTTTCGGTAGACGGAGCGGAAGAAATCATCAGATTCAACGGTTCGGAAAGCGATACAGCAACATGTTGTGGAACATGCAGAGCGTGATAAGGCACTATAGATGTTACGGTCATCCACTGCATCCAAACCTAACTCCAGACGTCTTGACCTGTGTCTTGCCTCTGGGCACAGTTGGGTGAGGACGAGTGAGTGAGGTTGACGCTGCGCACCTCTTCCTCACTATAATCCAATTTCATAGCGCACGTCATCTTATTTCTCAACACACAAGCACTTGCATACACAACAATTTCATCACACATGCACCCACATACCTACAAAAGTCCTGTGGCGATGGGCGAGCGGCGAAGCAGCAGGTGTAGGACACACTGGGAGCTGTAGTTGCAGACCTGCACGCAGGCGGCTCAGTTCTATATGGTCGTTTTCCGTGAGGAGAAGCATTAAGCGAAATTCGGCAGTCGGCTGAGCGACTGAGCAGACCTATTTAGGACCGCACTGCTCACCCCCGTAGCATGGGGAAGGGGCTAGAAAAGGTGCCCTAAACAATTGCCTGCTTCAAACCCCCTGGCTGGTTAACCGCGATCAGCGGGGATCCCTTTTTAGCGGTCGAAAAAATAAGAAAAAAACAAAGATAATCCCTTTGAGGATTGGCGCATGGAATGTGCGAACATTGATGGACAGTGCTGGGTCAAATAGACCGCAGCGTAGAACGGCCCTTGTGGGCAGAGAACTTGGGAGGTATGGAATTCAGATAGCAGCTCTGAGTGAGACTCGGTTAGCAGATGTTGGGGAGATCAAAGAAGTTGGTGCTGGATACACCTTCTTCTGGAGTGGACGCAAAAGTGAAGAGAGGCGTGAAGCAGGAGTTGGCTTTGCCATTAAAACAGAACTTGTTGGTAAGCTTTCAGGATTGCCAAAAGGCATCAATGACCGCCTAATGACATTGAGACTTCCTCTGTCAGGCAATAAACATGCAACTATTGTCAGTGTCTATGCACCCACGATGACCAATCCAGATGAGGTTAAAGACAAGTTCTATAATGACTTAGATGACATTATTTCTGCTACACCCCGTACAGACAAACTTATCCTTCTTGGAGACTTTAATGCCAGAGTTGGTACAGACCATCAGACCTGGGAAGGAGTTATAGGTCCAGAAGGTGTTGGAAAGTGCAACAGCAATGGCCTCTTGCTTCTAAGGAAGTGTGCTGAACATGATCTTCTAATCACCAACACAGTCTTTCGTCTACCTAACAGAAATAAAACATCCTGGATGCATCCCCGTTCCAAACATTGGCATCTCATAGACTATGTTATAGTGCGGAGAACAGATAGGCAGGATGTCAGAGTGACAAAGACTATGTGTGGTGCAGACTGCTGGACAGACCATAGACTGGTTGTCAGCAAACTCAACCTTAGAATCCAGCCTGCGAGGCGACCTCAAGGCAAGAAAGCTGCTAAAAGACTGGATGTCTCAAAGCTGAATCAAGACAGCATGCGACAAGCTTTCTTAACAGACATTTGCAACCAACTGGATGCAATCAATCTCAGTTCAGAGAACCCCGAAGAAAACTGGACAGTCTTCCATAAAACAGTTCATTCTTCAGCTGCTACTTCTTTAGGACATCCATCTCGCAAACATCAAGACTGGTTTGATGAGAATGATGACGAAATTCAGAAGCTTCTTGAAGAAAAACACAGATTGCACAAGGCACATCAAGATGATACTAGCTCAGTATCCAAGAAAGCAGCCTACAGCAACGTTTGTAAGACAGTCCAGACCAAGCTTAGGGACATGCAAGATTCCTGGCTGAGGAAGAAAACAGAAGAAATTCAGTCTTTTGCAGACAGAAAGGACATGAAGAAATTTCATGATGCACTGAAAACCATTTATGGCCCTAAGAGTTCTGGAGCCACCACATTACTCAGTGCAGATGGAAACACTCTTCTCACAGACAAAGAGGCTATCTTGCAAAGGTGGGCAGAACATTTCAATAGTGTGCTAAATCGACCATCAAGCATCAATGAGGATGCAATTGACAGACTGCCACAGATAGAGTGCAATGTTCTGTTAGAAGAATTTCCAACCGTCATGGAAACAAGAAAAGCAGTTCAACAACTGTCTTCTGGCAAAGCTCCAGGTGCAGATGCAATTCCTGCAGAGGTTTATAAGGCCGGGGGGCTACCCATGGCAGAGAAACTGACCGAGCTGTTTCACTGTATGTGGAGGAAGGAGGCCATTCCACAAGAATTTAAGGATGCATCCATAATCCACCTATACAAGCGGAAAGGAAATCCACAAGTCTGTGATAACCACAGAGGCATTTCCCTCCTATCGATTGCTGGGAAGATACTAGCAAAAATTCTGTTGAACCGCCTGAATGTTCATCTTGATCAGAAGGGACTTATCCCAGAAAGTCAATGTGGATTCAGAAAGGACAGGGGGACGATAGACATGATCTTCACAGCAAGACAGCTTCAGGAGAAATGCCAAGAGCAGAATGTAGATCTATACATGACGTTTGTCGACCTCACCAAAGCGTTTGACACAGTAAGTCGTGATGGACTGTGGAAAATCATGGCCAAGTTTGGCTGTCCACCCAGATTCATAGCAATGGTGCGGCAATTTCATGATGGCATGCAGGCACGTGTGCAAAATGATAGAGAGTTCTCTGAACCCTTTGAGGTAACAAATGGGGTCAAACAGGGCTGTGTTATGGCACCAACACTGTTCAGCATGATGTTTTCTGCCATGCTCATGGATGCTTTTCAGGACAGTGACACTGGTTTTCCAATCAGGTACCGTTTTGATGGCAATATATTCAACCTTAGAAGGTTGCAAGCCAAAACTAAGGTGCAGACCGATGTGCTAGATGAGCTCCTCTATGCAGATGATATGGATAAGAATGCCAGCTCAGAGGCAAAAATGCAAAGAGCCATGGATCAAGTCTCACAGTCATGTGATAACTATGATCTCACAATCAGCACAAAAAAGACAGAGGTTGTACACCAGCCAGCACCTGGAAAACCGTACAATGAACCAACCATCACTGTGAATGGAGAAAAACTGAAAGTTGTTGATAAATTCACCTACCTGGGAAGCACTCTTTCCAGAGCAGTGCACATTGATGATGAGGTCACTGCAAGAATTGCAAAAGCCAGTGTGGCATTCGGAAGACTCCGTGCAAATGTCTGGGAGCGAAATGGAATCAAGCTTGACACCAAGCTGAAAGTCTACAAGGCTGTGGTACTTCCAACCCTCTTGTATGCATGTGATTGATTGATTGATGATTGATTGATATTTATTCGGTAAAATCAACACATACATACATACATATATAGAAACATAAAAAGTACAAAGCACATTGCCTATCACAGTTAATTGTTATGAATAAATTAAATATATATAAAGACATTTTGAAAGACACTATTTATAAATCAATCTAAAATGTATAAATAAACATTTTTGAAAAACACTTTTTATAAATTAATTTAAAAAATATAAATATACATTTTTGAAAGACGTCACTGTATAAAAATAGTTCTGGGGGGAAATACGTTGCTAAAAATAACAAGTTAAAGAGGCAAGTAATAAAAAAATATCACAGCATAATCATGTCTCACACTCCCGGACCAAAGGAGTGTAGCAAAGCGTCACGTCAAGCTTCTTCGCCTACACCCACCGTCTCTGGAAGTGACCAAGCCTGGTGCCGCCAGCAGAACGGTGCCCAAGTGTATGAGACATGAAAAAAAAAATGCATAAAATGCATAAAATATATTGTTATGTATGCGTGTTGAAATAACCCAGGATAGCCCATGAAAGCCCAAAGGCTTATTTCCAATGGGGTCCTGATGGTTAGATCCAAGACTACCAGACAACAAGCGCAAAAATGAATCCTAAGTTTATATTCCAAGTTCTGAAAAGCCAATTAATAGTATATGAAACGATCTGTTTCCATAAGTTTCAGTTGGGTTCTAAGGTATTGTTTTGCAGCACTTTTAAATCCATTGGAACTACGCTTTTGTTTGACATCTAAGGGTAGAGAATTCCAATCTTTAATCGCATTATAATAGAAAGTTGTTGCTGCTGCACCACATACTGAAGGTAATACAAAATTTTCAATGCTATTTCTAGTGAAATGATGATGAACCTCCGAGGTTTTGATAAAATGTTCAGACATGTATGACGGCCCAGTTTCATTGTAAATTTTGTGTACATGACTCAATCGTAATTGTTTAACCCTGAAATCGACATTTAACATTTTCAGACTATCAAGTTCCGAGAAGCCAATGTGTGATCGAGGGCCAAGATTTTTTATGAACCGCACTGTTTTGTTTTGACAAATCTGAAGTTTTTTCTTGAGTTGTTTATTCAAACCGGAGTACCAAGATGAGCAAGCATAATCCAAGTGACATTGAATAAGTGCCGAGCATATTGATTTCCTAAGTTTCTCTTCCAAAAAGCTGCATTGCCTGTAAAGAAATTTAAGCCTACCATTAACCTTTTGAACAATACTATTCACAATTGCCTCCCCTGATAATTGATCATCCAAGTTAAGTCCGAGATATTTCACTGAGCGTTGAGCTTTAATCGTATGACCATTGCATTCAATCGAAAAATCACTAACCTTTCTTAGTTTTCTCTTTGATCCAAATAGTATACATTCTGTTTTTCCCATATGTAAAGAGAGGTTATTATCAATTAACCATTTACTGCACATCTCAAGTTCAAAACCAAGTTTTTCAGATATGACTTTAGGGTCCTTATGAGAATACAAAATAGCACTGTCATCAGCATATAACAAAAGTTTACTGTCATGACTTATACTGAGTTCCATATCGTTAATGTAACAAAGAAAGAGAAGAGGGCCCAAAATACTTCCTTGAGGAACACCACAAGTTACAAGTGAAGGATCAGACACAGTGTCATTCACCTGAACAATCTGATTTCGATGAGACAAATAAGACCTAAACCAATCTACAGATTTGATACCCATAGCTTTTAACTTTTTGCACAATATATCATGGTCGACAGTATCGAAAGCTTTTTGAAGGTCCAACATGAGCATCCCAGTGTATAAACCCTTTGATGTTTGTGATTTTATATAGTCCGTCAAATAAGTCAAACATGAATCCGTGGAGAAATTACTACGAAAACCAGACTGGAAGTCGAACATAAGTTTTTTCTTGATAAGATAATCTTCCAATTGTGTATAAACAGCTCTTTCCAAGATCTTAGATATTACCGACAACACACTTACTGGTCTATAGTTTCCGACCTCACACCTTTTGTTTTTCTTAAATAAGGGAACGACTCTTGCATTTTTCAAATCATTTGGAACCAAATCCTGATCAATTGAAAGATTTACAATATGCAAAATAGGTTTTGTGAGCACTGAAGCTGCATCTTTTACGAATCTAGCAGGAATATTATCTGTTCCCGTGCTTTTAGAAGGGTTTAATTTGCACAACTCCTTATAAATGAAATCTTCACTTACTGGGGCCAAAATGAATTCATCAGGTTCAACATTTTTGCCAGCATAGAATTCCTGAAATCTTGAAGAATCTGAGTTAAATAAATTGAAGCTAGGAGGTAATTTATCGACCAAGTTGGAAGCAACGGTTGTGAAGAAGTTATTGAAACAATTTGCCACTTTTTTGGGGTCAAAGCAAGTTTCACCTTCAATTTCCAATACGACACTGCTATTTTCTTTCTTTTTACTGCTATATCCTAGTTTTTTCAACTGATTCCAAAGTTTTTTCGAATTTCCGACATTTTCCTCAATTTTATTTGCCAAGTAATCTCTTTTTGAAATCCTAGTTTCTCTCTGCACCATATTCCTAAGTTTACAATATTCCTTATACAAATCAGGGTCTTTGCTTTTTCTAAATTTATTCAAAGTTTCATCCCGATGTCTAATGTTTTGTAAAATATCCGAGTTCATCCAAGGTTCAGTC
Source organism: Rugalucina vietnamica (assembly GCA_964017185.1). Lineage (NCBI taxonomy): Eukaryota > Metazoa > Mollusca > Bivalvia > Lucinida > Lucinidae > Rugalucina > Rugalucina vietnamica. The sequence goes on from OZ024879.1 coordinate 43,028,323, forward strand.
CTTTGTTTTAACCTTACCTCCTTCAAAGGGGCCACAATATCTAAAACCGAATGAAAAATATCTTTGAAGCTATCCCAGGCCATTTCAACATCCAAACATGATAAAACACTTTCCCAGTTCTTATTTGATAATTTGGAATTAAAATCGTCCTTGCTATAGTGCTTCATTGACCTTAGTTTAACAAAATTGTGTTTACTAATTTGCCCTTTTACAACTTTTCTTGTCATGTAAGTCAAAAAGTGGTCGCTTAATCCAATGCTAATAGTTCCGGACTGGCATATTTTTTCACAACAATTACTAAGAATATGGTCTATGAGAGACGAAGAGCTGCTGGTGACCCTTGTTGCTGCAGTAATTAACTGTTTTAAATTAAACATTCTCAAAACGTCAAGATACTTTTTACAAAAACTTGTGTACTTTTGAAAAAAACATATGTTAAAATCTCCCAGAAGGTATATTTCTGAATCAGTTCTAATTTTGAAAAGCAATTCTTCAAGTTTATCAATAAAGTCAGTTTGTTTTGGTGGTCTGTAACAAGTGCCAACAACAATAGGTCTAGTCTTTGGCAATAGTATGTCACAACAGAGTATCTCAAGGTCATCTGAGCCAAGGTCGTGTCTTTGCGAAAACGGAATGTCACTTCGGATATACATACAAACGCCGCCACCGTTTCTATTACGATCACGGCGAACCAAACAGTAGTCACTGATGGATATTTCATTGTCCAATACCGAGTCGTCAAGCCATGTTTCTGAAAGAGAGATTACGGCCGCCCTAGTTTTAGAAGCTATCAATCGCAGTTCTGAGATTTTGTTAAGTAATGATCTGGCATTCAAATGGATAAAGTGCAGTCCTTTTCTTTTGAAACACTCAAAATGGTCTGGATCAGTCAGGGACGGTCTTGTCGCTCCCTGAGTAATAACGGTTTCATCCAACGAGAGGCCCATATCCTCTTCACCGTTAAATGGTAGACAGTTAATCGAACACTCTGAACAGATAAACGAAAATGTGTTTGAGTCCCGTGTACAGAGATCATTATATTGAGATTCCGTTATATAGCCCGTACATTTAATATGTGTCCATCTTGAGCATAAATCACAGTCAATCGCTTTGCTAGATCCAATTACACCTTTACCACAGGTCACACAAGGGAATTTAGGTCGCCTAGATTTCTTTGTTTTAACCGAGTTGTTTTGTTTTGGACAATCCGAGTTTTCAGTTCTTGGGCCGGGATGGGGGTGAACATCGCCACTTCTAAGAAGTGAGAATACTAAAATTTGTTTCACGCTCAACGAATAGAGATATTTTTTATTTCTAGTCAGATAATGTAAACAATCCCCAGGTACGAATGCACGTTGGTGCGAATCAAAGTTTGTCGTTGACCACAGTTCAACAGCCTCATAGTAGAGTAATGCCCTATCCGATCCTCTGATCAAGTATGCAGATACATCCGGGTGATAAAAATCCTCATTAAAACCATGATTTAAAATCCGATCCTGCGAAATCCTTATTAAAATGACACAAAATGTTAACGAAAACAAAAGTCCGCCCTGTCCGGCCGCCATCTTGAAATCTTTTTTTGCAAAGAGACTTAACCATTTCCACTTAAGCTGTTTGAGAAAGCTGTTAAAAATCAAGTGGCAAGACAAGATCCCAGACACAGAGGTCCTGAAGAAAGCAGGGATGCAAAGCATGCATACTGTCTTAAAGCTAGCACAGCTAAGGTGGACCGGCCATGTTATAAGAATGCCTGATGAGCGACTTCCAAAGAAAGTCTTCTATGGAGAACTACAAGAGGGAAAGCGCTCTCAAGGTGGCCAGAAGAAACGCTACAAAGACACCCTGAAAGCCTCTCTGAAGGATTTTGACATACCAATTGGGTCTTGGGAACAGACTGCACAGGAGCGATCAAAGTGGCGAGGTCTCTCATCAACAAAGGAGCAGCTCTCCATGAAAAAAAGAGAATCTGTGAAGCTGAAAGAAAGCGCAGAGAACGCAAAGCCAATACAAATGGGCCACCAGCTGATTCAATGACATTGACTTGCTCTACTTGCAACCGACAGTTTAGAGCTAGAATTGGCCTAGTCAGCCATCAAAGAACTCACCAACACACACGAACCTATTCAAGAAATAATGATGGTCTTTCTCATTAGTGAGAGACGAACCACCAGCTCACCTGAGCCGAAGGTTCATAGGTGAGCTTATAAGATAAGCAGGTATATACATATATCCGTCGTCCGTCCGTCTGTCGTCGGTCTGTCAACATTTTCAAACGACATGACCTCTGAAGCCGTGAGGCCAAATCTTTTCATATTTGGCATATAGCATCTACAGGTAGGGGGAACCAAGAAAGCTTCTCATTCATTTTCATTCTTTTTTTCCTCCAAGCGATTTAAGCGTAATTGGCACTTTTTCGTAATGATTCCACATTTACCCTATGCCTTCACTGGGATATGATCAGAGGTGTTCAGCTGGTTATTTCTGTCTACTGTAACTTGTTTTACAGCCTTGCTTCCCAGTTTTTTGAAGAAGACATAATCGTCGGCTTTGAGCGATCACTCACTCCTTTTGTTTTCCTCAATATTAGCAACTTCATGCACATTTTCAAACCTCAATGGAGGTACAAAACCTCGATTGAGGTACACTTCCTAAATCCTGGCTTGAGCAAAACCTGTTTACAGGATCCTAACCTCGTCCTCAGCTTCTGCAGTGGTACAACATTTAGTTATTTGTTGAGAGACTGTTTTTTTTTTTTTAATATTTTTCTTTAAACACAGCGTTACAAATTTACGAATAAGATGTCAAAATGTAGGACGCCAATAAATCGTATCAAAATATCGGACGACCGGATACTCAAACTTAATCAGCTCACTGTAAATAGTCGATTCAAATGAACTTGTGTGCGCTTTCTGTCGTTTTCTCAACCAAACTCGTACAAGAAATTAGCTATAAGGACCCCGCAGTTATAGATAAGCCGTTTTAAGTTAATTTTTAGGTAGCTCCTGTGGCCGACAGGTTAATAGCGTTGATTTCAATATTCGATCATCTCGCCGCTCTGTCTGATGTGGGTTCGCGCCTCACACGGGGCATATTTGCGACAAGCCAAGCTCTGCTTGCGGGTATGTCAGGGGTCCTGTGTCAGGTGTGTTTCTTTTATTTCTCAGTATTCTCTGGTTTCCGCCCCACCTTCTGATTGTTCCGTCGCATATAAGCTGAAATAGTCTTGAAAGGGACGGGAAACTGCAAAAATAGCTAAAAAATGCACGATGATAAAGCATTTATTAAAAAGAAGTAGAGCAAAAACACCCATGATGTGGCTCCTTCCAGACATGACTGAAAACATTTAGCCTGGCATGAAACATAACATGTCTTTGACACAAAAGATTTAAGTATGTCTTTCTAACTTTGATAAAAAAAAACACTTAAAGTTGACGTTTTACGTAGTTTCAGCCTAAAATAACTGAAGAGTGTATTCAAATAAAGTGTCAAAATCATGAAAACAATGTTTGACCAAACTGGCTGAAAACCTATTATTTTTGTTGATCCACTTCGATATTTTCCGTTCTTTTTCGGTAGTTACTCGTGGGCAGGGCTTATGACGTCACACTTTTCAATGCGATCGGAATCTGGCACTCATGTAGTATATTACATAGATCGCGAAGCATAGTACCTTTTATGGATTATCTAGTGATTATTCTGTGTGAGTTTACCTTACTGTGTCAAACATGTCGAAGTAGAAGAAAAAACATATGCATGTAAAAAATTACGGCTGAAAAAAACAAAACATAAATGTCCGAACGTGCACTGAGCTCCTATCACGTTAGTGCGGTATAGCATATCTCTGGTTTAGTGCCTTGAATAAAAAAGAATATAAAAGAAAGAAAAGAACAAGGTTTTCAATTACTACATCCCACTTATAAATTATCATTTTCTCTCTACCTCCAAGGTTTCTGCAGTAAAACGATTTAATGTAGTTTGCATTACCGTTTTCCAAGTCGAAATTACGGAACATGCGTAATTATATAAGACTTCATATAGCCACATTGTACAATGTGCGCTAGCGGGGTGTAAAATGGACAACAGAGAAAAAACAGAAGCGATTAGTTTCCACGCCTTTCCTAAATAAAATTGATGTCACACAACTAAAGGTTTGGTAGAAAAGTGCAAGAGAAAATACGTTGAGTCCGGATTTGAGAAAACAAAATGGGAACCGGCATCGCATACATTCTGACATGACCAGAGTCTATATAGACTCTGGTCAGGGGAAGTGAAAAAAGGCTTTTCTGTCATTATATGCCAAAAAAGTGAACCATATTTTTGCTGCTCTTTTGAAGGGCCACTCTATCAAAAAAAGGTACAAGTAGGCAAAGATCAGGAAAAGGCGCAATCAGAAAAAGATTCCCACTCCAAAAACCGAGGTGGGAAAAAACCAAACTAACAATCAGGTACTTATACCATGAAACATATCGTAAGCCGAATGAGCAGCTATTTTCCCAACAAACTGATTGCAAGCAATCCCTGAGGATTGGAAAAATCGAGGTTTTCTTTAATTAGATTATGTGGAAATGTGGTGTACAGAGTAGAAAATGGTTTAGTCAAACCATCCATACATATATGCCGTATTGGCTAAGTTGGATGGTTATACTTATGAAGCGCATTCTTTAATTGCACGCCGGTGGGTCGGGCGTCAGACTCTATGATGGCCCCGACTTAAAGCTATTCATTTTAGTTGGTTGGGGCTGGAGCTTCTTGTCTGTTGCTTGGCCCACCGGGGTCCAACTGATGTTTTTCTTTTGCTCCTTAGTTAGTAAGTTATTCGGCGCCCAGGGATCTCCATCGTCGGGCAGCTTACTGAATCTGTGAGTCCTTCTTTTTGATTCATCAGGATGTTTATCATGATTTATTTGTTTGTTCTTGATGATTCATTGACTAGTTAGAGATTCACCACGAGGACCGAAGAACTAACTAAATGTTATGAACCACTGCAGAAGCTGAGGGTGAGGTTATGGCCATGTAAAATCGATTTAAACCCGCCAGTAACTTTGTGTTACTGATCGTTCCAAGTCGATACTTCTGTGGTGGTTCTTTTTGTTTCATGGCTTGGGGTTTAAATTATTTTGTGCTGTTGGCGCCTTATGTGTGTTTTCGTGTTTTTGGTTAAGTTAACTGAGTGGCCACCTATTGGGAAAATAGCTGCTCATTCGGCATACAAAATGTTTTTATGGTATAAGTACCTGATTGTTACTTTGGTTTTTTCCCACCTCGGTTTTTGGAGTGGGAAATTTTCTCTGATTGCACCTTTCCTGATCTTTGCCTACTTGTACCTTTTTAAGCTCACCTGGGCCGAAGGCTCACAGGTAAGCTTATAGTATACCCATGCTCCGTCGTCCGTCGTCGTTCACACTTTTCTAACATCTTCTCCTGTGAAACCGCTTGGCCAATCAAAGCCAAACTTCAAGTTGAGCATCCTTTGGAAGGGGGAACGAAAGTTTGTATAAATGGTCCAGGTCACATGACCAAGATGGCCGCAATAGCAAAAACCTTTAAAATCTTCTTCTCAAGAACCAGAAGGCCTATGATTTTGAAACAAACTTGGCATGAAGCATCAGGCTCTTGAGCTCTACAAAGTTTGTGTAAATCCTGACCCTGGGATGACCGTGACCTATTTTATGGCAAGGTCAATATAGGTCACCCATGCATTTGAATGGGGAAAATTGATAAAATATGATTTGAGGGGCAAAACTTGCAGGAAATGGGCAGATGGACAGAATATTTATGTTTATGAAAATTTTTGGTCCCCATGGGGCTGTCTGCCCCTGCCCCGGGGCTTTATACATGCATATGGCCATAATATTCAAACATCTGCTCTGAAACCGGTTGGCCAATCAAAGCCAAATTTTATATGGAGCATCGTTAGGAAGGGGCAATGAAAGTTTGTATAAACGGTCAAGGTCACATGACCAAGATTACCGCCATTGCTATATATAGCAAAGACCTTCAAAAATCTTCTCCAGAACAAGAAAGCCTAGGATTTTGAACTTTGACATGAAGCATCGGGCAATCGAGCTATACAAAGTTTGTATAAATCATAACCCTAAGATGACCTTGACCTATTTTAAACCAAGGTCAACATAGGTTGCCGATGCATTTGAATGGGGAAAATGGTTAAAATACGATTTGAGGGGCAAAACTTGCAGGAAATGGGCAAATAGAATATTTATGTTTATGAAAACATTGCCTCAGGGCTATATACATGTACATGACCATAATATACAAACATCATCTGCTCTGAAACCACTTGGCAATCAAAGACAAACTTTATATGGAGCATTGTTAGGAAGAGTGAATGAAAGTTTGAATAAACGGTCAAGATCACATGACCAAGATGGCCGCCATGGCTATAGATAGCAAAAACCTTTAAAATTCTTCTTCTCCAGAACCAGAAGATCTATGATTTGGAAACTTGGCATGAAGCATCAGGCACTGGAGCTATACAAAGTTGGTATAAATCGTGACCCTTGAATGACCTTGACCTATTTTACGTCAGGGTCATCTTAGGTCACCCGTGCATTTGAATGGGGAAAAGTGTTAAAATGCCATTTGAAGGGCAAAACTTGCAGTAAATTGGCAAATGGACTGAAGTTTTACGATTTGAAAAAGAAATTGACTCCAGGGGTCGCTCTGACCCTGCCCTTGGGTTATATACATTATATTACCATTCTAGTCAAACATGTTTATTGGTATATATCTCGGGTTTCAGGTGAGCGTTTACATGACCTTGGTCCTCTGGTGAGTGTCATGACATCCTTATGTTGGGTTAAAAGTCCCATTAAATGGAGGCAACATCCCGACATGACCATTGCTGTTGACTGGGACGTAAAGCGCCAATTCAAAGAAACAAACAAATATACTGTTGTAAATACCGGATTGGTTCATTTTTGTACCGGTAAACAATTGGCTGTGTCCTGATTCGGGTGAATATTTTATCTTATATGATACTGTCTACCAGAGTGATTGATTGCAATTAACGCACCAGAGGGAATTAGGGGAAACTTCTCCATATGATAGAGTTTTGGGTAAGGGACTAGGGAAGAATGACCCAATATTTGTGACAAACAACAATGTAGGGAAAACAATTTGCAAAATGGCGATGCTTCATAGTTAACATAGGGCAAATTTACCAAGGAAACATGCTGAGACCATTTTCTTATAAAATTAAGTGCGGTTACCCGAAAAACTAGGTGCTCACTCTGGTAGTGCGGTTTTGAGGCTTCCTGCTGATAACAGGTGGTTTTGATTCATCCTTTATTAATTATAGCAATAACATGCTGGGGTGGTCAGAGTCTGATATCTGCTTGGTCATTAAAAGGTAATCCGATACCACAATCAAAAGAATGGAAATATATAAATTTTTAGTTTTTAAATTGTACAAAAATTTTAAGGCTAGGGGACATTTAATTGAATTTTGTTTTTCAAACGTTAAATTTGACCAAAAATAACATTTCAATACTTTGTTGAGGTAAATAAAATAGACACAATACAGGTAGCTACAGACTTTTTGTGTTAATTAGTTCATTTACGTAATAGGTGCACAACAGCAAGATAAGAATATTCTTGTTTACAGATATGAGATGTTCTCATCGTGGTTTGGCACCGTTATAAAGCCTGTCAAAAATGCGTTGAACTGAATCATCCCGACTGCTCATTGTGATAAAGTCTAAATAACAACAATTGTTTCTTTCTACATCTTCTACATTTTGATCGTATAGTTTAATTGTACGTACCTTGTTCCTACTTATGCGTCTATGAATTTATTTTATCCATAATTTTACTAAGAAGTTTCACAGCTATTTTGTAAGAAATTTAATAAATCAGTATAAAATATTTTATGTTCTTTGTGTTTGTTAAGTCCAAAATGTTTTTGATGATCAAATTCAGCGTCGACCCAACACAGACGACTGTCCATAAAATCTGTAACTAGTCGTTGGTCAGATAGATAACGTCTGGGGAGCCGACGACAGAAACCCCCGGGAACAGTCTCCATTTCAGACTCTGAATAGTCGGAACAGTCGTTTGTCGTCATTTTTTCATTAGAACTGGAAGTATCAGTCACCGAACACATTTGTATAGGTGGTAACTGTGTTTACGTGTTCCCCGAGTTTTTTTTCCACAGTTGATTCATCTTGTAGAAATTGCACTGAATATCCCAATTCTAACGTTGTTTCTCTTAGTCTTTGCGTAAAATATGCTGGATACCAGTTCATGGCCTGATCCGGAATAAGGTATGCCGCTGGGAAATACCCGATGAATCCTGATGTACCACAATGCAAGTCCCGATCGAAGTTAAATCGACAGATATGATGTGATACAAACAAGTCTGTGCACTTAACTCCAATTGCTCCTGCACAGGTTTTGTTTAAAATTTTCACTAGTTCTCTTTGTATTAATTCCTTATATATTTCTGCTATACTATCCATGATGTAGATGTAGAAAGTTGATGTAGAAATATGATCTGAACCCTATTGTTGATATATGAGGTTATCTGCTTTGCCTAATCATACAAAGTCGCCTTTTTAATAAAATAACATTTTTAATTAATGCATCACCCACAATTCATAGTCACGTAGTGTTGACCTATTTAAAAAGTTATGAAGTTATACATGTATGCGTGTAGATGCTGTACAATATAACACATACACTGGATCCAGTTTTATTCCCTAACGTTCTGAAAAGGTACAAGTAGGCAAAAATCAGGAAAGGCGCAAACAGAAAAAGATTTCCACTCCAAAAACCGAGGTGGGAAAAAACCAAACTAACAATCAGGTACTTATACCATGAAAACATTTAGTAAGCCGAATGAGCAGCTATTTTCCCAATAGGTGGCCACTCAGTTACCTTAACTTAACTAAAAATATGAAAACATACATAAGGCACCAACAGCACAAAAATATTTTAAACACCAAGACATAAAAAAAGAACCACCACAGAAGTATCGACTTGGAACGATCAGTAACACAAAAAGGTACAAGTAGGCAAAGATCAGGAAAAGGCGCAATCAGAAAAAGATTCCCACTCCAAAAACCGAGGTGGGAAAAAACCAAACTAACAATCAAGTACTTATACCATGAAACATATCGTAAGCCGAATGAGCAGCTATTTTCCCAATAGGTGGCCACTCAGTTACCTTAACATAACTAAAAATATGAAAACATACATAAGGCGCCAACAGCACAAAAAATTTAAACACCAAGACATAAAACAAAAATAACCACCACAGAAGTATCGACTTGGAACGATCAGTAACACAAAGTTACTTGCGGGTTTAAATCGATTTTACATGGCCATAACCTCACCCTCAGCTACTGCAGTGGTTCATAACATTTAGTTAGTTCTTCGGTCCTCGTGGTGAATCTCTAACTAGTCAATGAATCATCAAGAACAAACAAATAAATCATGATAAACATCCTGATGAATCAAAACCCAGGACTCACAGATTGAGTAAGCTGCCCGACGATGGAGATCCCTGGGCGCCGAATAACTTACTAACTCCGGAGCAAAAGAAAAACATCAGTTGGACCCCGGTGTGCCAAGCAACAGACAAGAAGCTCCGGCCCCAACCAACTAAAATGAATAGCTTTAAGTCGGGGCCATCATAGAGTCTGACGCCCGACCCACCGGCGTGCAATTAAAGAAGGCAGCATAGTTATCAACCGTGATTGGGTTAAAAACTAAGCATGCAGACTGTCGCATATCATTCAAGTTATAACCTATACGTCTGTAACGTGTTATGATTTTTCTAAACTGAAAAGAAAAATCATTACTTCCTATAAGTTTCTTAAATTTGTAAACCAAGTCACCATAAAATTCTGGTTCCGAAAGTCTTTGTAACGTCGATTAATCGGCGTAGTTTGGAATTCTTCACGGGTTCTTCAAGAGGAATAATTACATCCGTCGGCGTCGGTGTAACAATTGGAGTTTGTAAATTACAGTGGTGAATTCATGGGCTTGAACATTGTCTAACATCTTTTTCAATCAGCAGTATATATTTTGTTCTTGCAGGATTAAATGCAATTAGACTTGGCTCAAAATCATACTTAGCTGACAAAGACTTATATTCTGTCAACTTGAAGATAATGGTCTTTGAAAATATCAAAGTTAGAACTTAGGTCAAGTAATGGAATAGATTTAACAGCAATTACATGTTTGCCTGTTATAATATTGAACTTAGGTCAAATAATGGAATGGATATAACAGCAATTATATATTTGTCTGTAATAATTATACCCCCGGCATTTATGCCGACGGGTATATAGATTTCGCTTTTCCGTCCGTATGTTCGTTAGTTCCTTCGTAGAATTTGTAAAAAATTTGGTTGAATTTTCTCTAGTAGTGTATATCTCATGAACCAACCATCAGAGATCATTCATATTTGGACCATAGGTATCCTATAGGATTGGTTTTGTTTCCATTTCGGACACCAGGGTCCATGCCCGGGGATGTAGCTAGGGGTCAAAATTTAGGTCGCCTTTAAATTGTGCTGTTTACAATGTTAATGTTTCTTATCTAAGTCCATATCTAAACAAACAGTCATATTTAGATCATAGATACCCTGTAGAGTTTGCTTTTATTCCATGGCACCGAATCCTGGGTACCATTCCCTGGGATGGGGCTAGACTTTAAAATCTAGGACACCTTAATAATATGAATGATGTCATTATAAATTTTCTGTAAGTCTGTATCTTGACATTCATGAAATATACGAGCACTTGGACCATAGGGACTCTATACAGTTTGCTTTGTTCCTACGACATCAGACTCTAGGATCCATGCCTGGAGTGAGGCTAGAGGTCAAGATATTTTTATTTATCATAACACATTTTGTTATTGAAGAATGACATTCTGTTTTCCATCTAGGACCGAGGGCCTGACCCTCAATGTCCGCAATCAAGTCCTAGATTGCGTATACAAGTCATCTATGTATACTGCTATAAAATAGATTGTCTTTCTACTACATTCGTCCATGGGTAGGCAAAGTGCTTTTTGCGTTTCTAAGATATACTCGTTGAGGGTGCTTTCTTTGTTTTGGGAATTGGGGTTCAATGTGTCAGAGGAGAGCATGTCCTGGAGGAGAACGGGGGGGGGGGGGGGCTATGGCTACCAGCTGCGGGTATACGTGCCTCTCAAGACACTTTTTCAAACAAATCAATAATTTTACTTACAGAGGCTGTTAATGTATCTGTGTCTTCTATTATTGCCACATTTGATGAAGACAATACATGCCCACTAACGTATCAAAGGAAGAATACCTTTTCATTGGTCGGAAGTTCCACTTTACTGTAAGTCTGCCAAGTTTTACAATTAGTGTGTTAGGGCTTAAAGCCATTAAAACATATCCCCCTCTTCCCGTAAACGCATATTTAACACTATAAGCACTTTCCCCATCTGCACATGCTATATCTATTTGTGTGTTTGCTCTATAAATTACTATAAAAAAATACAAAAATGCATGTACAATCGCCATCATAGCTTTTTCAACTAATAAGAAATGTAATCAACTCGATCATTGCCTAATTGTACCTTTTTCGAAACAGTAGCGTGAAATGAATTGTGTAACTAATACAAATGACCACAAAACGATCAAGGTTCACCACGGTGCGTTGGCAGAACGGATTCTGGTTGTCCAGCACCGCATATTGTCGAATCTGGCCGTCCGGCACCGCATATTGTCGAGTCTGGCCGTCCCTGTACGGGAGTCTGGTCGTCAGAAAATGGAAAACGGTGGTGCAGCGAAGGGCTGTAAAAGCGATTTTGATGCAAAAGACAGGCGAGTATCGCGGAACAGTCTTTTGCACGTAATGCCTTGCTTGGTAAAGAACCTGAAAATATGTCATTTTATTGATACTTCAATTTATGCATGTGTTTGAGCTGCCGCAAATCGATACGAACCAGCAGGGCAGGCTATCGTTCGGACGAAATATTAATTATTTTAATATCATTGAGTGATTTTCAGCAGAATTGCATGTGGATAATTAAAGATAAGCATGAGCCGAAATAAAACGTCGCTTTTTACCTTCAACATAGATTCAGCAATGAAAGAATATTGATTTGCCAAAGTGGTATGAAAACGCATCTGGTCAGTACCTGTTCAATAATGTTAGAAATGGCACCGGCTAATGGCATTCACTGTATAGGTATGTTTTCGTTATATGGTTTACCAGGTGCGTTCTCCGCGTCATCGTTGTCCGCCCAGCTTATCGCGTCATTGTCCGCCATAGAACGTAATGAAATACGAACGGACGCCATCCTAGAATGTTTCAAGTGTCTGAAACAGAATAAAAATACAACAACTATATTTTTTATATTTTTACAGGAAAAATTATCATTCCTGTATAGGTATGTTTTCGTTATATGGTTTACCTGGCGCGTTCGCCGCGTCATCGTTGTCCGCCCAGCTTATCGCGTCATTGTCCGCCAAAGAACATAATGAAATACGAACGGACGCCATCATAGAATGTTTCAAGTGTCCGAAACAGAATAAAAATACAACAACTATAATTTTTATATTTTTACAGCAAAAATTGTCATTCACAGTAGAGGTATGTTTTCGTTATATGGTTTACCAGGTGCGTTCGCTGCGTCATCGTTGTCCGCCCAGCTTATCGCGTCATTGTCCGCCATTGAACGTACTGACATACGAACGGACGCCATCCTAGAATGTTTCAAGTGTCTGAAACAGAATACAAATACAACAACTATAATCCGGCGCAAGCAAAAAGGTAAAAGCAAACGATAGTCAGAAAATGACAATCAGAAAAAAAGAAAACATACATGTAATAGACAATAAGGTATCGATACAAAGAGAACATGTAGTCCCCGCATGTATATTGCCTACCTGGTGTCATTTTTATTCTTCTTTTTGAAAAACCGTCCATATCATATAATTTAGTTGTCACATTATAATATTATAATGAAGTTTACTCATATAATGAAGTTATCCAATCGTATTTAATTAACTGATGCAGTATATAAAGAAACTAAAAATCATAAAATTTTAAGTTATACCACAATGAAATGATTGCATAGCTTATGCATATTTAGGATGGTATAAAGACAATAACATATGATCAAAACATAATGAATTATTATATTATTAATTGTATTGTTATATTATTAAATAGTACTACGCCAGTTTTATGTGTTGATAAATTGAGTTAACGTCGAAATAGAAGTTTCGGAGCCTAATAATTTACTGTCAAGTTATGACTCATCCAAACTGTTAATGCTGCTTTGTATCAGATCATTGTAAATTCCATTGATATAAATTTTGGATTATTTATCAACTAAAATCTTGGTTAATGAGTAGACTAGTACATGTAAGGCTCAAACTAATGTAGAAACTAAAACTGCAGAAACAAAAACTCACTATGCGGAATGCTGAACGCTCTGTGGTTAAGTGCACATAAACGATTCTGTGATAGATAAGTTATTTAAAGAGGAGTATCTCAAATTCATAAAACTATTTAGTTATTTTAAGTACCCAAATGGAAACAAAATGTCCTTAGTTTATTAGGTCATCATCAAAATTTTATTGATTGTTATCATAAATTACACCTTTTTTATCATAGAGTATTTTGTATTATTAAAGTGATATGTTTTATGTACATGCTATTAGCCTATATATGTATTTGATTTGATCTTACACCTAAATAAACTTGAATTGAATCGAATTGAGTATTCTATTATGTCAACAATAATAGACAAAACGACAAACTGCTATTCGTACAGGTATTTATGCGAAAAGCATGTCCATTAAATGTATACACACTCACACCTCATATTCTGTAGAAAAACCTGGGGTTAACAGGTGTTTACATTTGTTTCTTATTTTTGCTCCAACACATCGATTATAGATACTCGTTAGACGCCTCGCCGAGGCGGGGCTAATGTGTACCAAGAATCAATGTTTTGGAAAAAAAAACTAAGAAAAACATCAGAATTTCCAATGGATAACTTACATTTTTACAGCAAAAAATTATCATTCACAGTATAGGTATGTTGTCGATATATGGTTTACCTGGCGCGTTCGCCGCGTCATCGTTGTCCACCCAGCTTATCGCGTCATTGTCCGCCATAGAACGTATTGAAATACGAACGGACGCCATCCTAGAATATTTCAAGTGTCTGAAACAGAATAAAAATACAACAACTGAATAGTTATCTGAATAGCTTAGTTTACTGGTGACACGCCGAATGACATTATTTCACCAGGGGGTTCGGATGGGGGAGAAATTAGTCCCTCGATCGCACGAGAGAAGTGAACTTGGACACACAATCTTGTGACATTTCAGCAGTTGAAAACAGAGAGTTAGGGAGGCCATTCCAGTCCCTGATAGTCTGGGGAAAGAAACTACATTTATAGGCCTCTATTCTAGCAGATGGAAGCTGAAATGGGGATAAGGTCATCTGTAGTTCTGAATCTAAAACTATAATACGGCGCAAGTAAAAAGGTAAAAGGAAATGACGCAATCAGAAATAAAAGTTCCCACTTAGACAATAAGGTATCGACACAAAGAGAACATGTAGTCCGGGCATGTATAAAAGAACTGTCTAACTGGTGTCATTTTTATTCTTCTTTTTAAAAAATCGTCCATATCGTATAATTTAGTTGTCACATCATAATATTTTAATGAAGTTTACTTATATAATGAAGTTATCCTACCGTATTAATTAACTGATGCAGTATATAAAGAAACTTAAAAACATAAAATTTTCAGTTATAACAATTAAATGATTGCATAGCTTATGCATATTTAGGATGGGGAGGCGGTGCTAATGTGTACCAAGAGTCAATGTTTTGAACAAAAATAAGAACACATCAAAATGTCATTCACAGTATAGGTATGTTTTCGTTATATGGTTTACCCACTCTAAAACCCGAAGTGGGAAAACAAATTAGACAATAAGGTATAGACACAAAGAGAACATGTATAAAATACACTGGTGTCATTTTTATTCATTTTGAAAAATCGTCCATATCGTATAATTTAGTTGTCACATCATAATATTATAATGAAGTTTACTCATATTATGAAGTTAGCCAATCGTATGCAGAATATGAAGAAACTTAAAACGTTAAATTATTAGTTATAACAATGAAATGATTGAATAGCTTATGCATATTTAGGATGGTAGAAAGACAATAACATATGCTCATAACATAATGAATTATCATATTATTGATTGTCCAGTTATATTATTATTAACATAACACTACGCCAGTTTTTATGAGTTGATAAATTGAGTTAATGTCGAAATAGAAGTTTCGGAGCCTAATAATTTACGTCAAGTTATGACAAGTTATCCAAACTGTTAATGCTGCTTTCTATCAGATCATTGTTAATTCTATTGATACACGGTTTGGATTATTTATGAACTAAAATCTTGGGTTTATGAGTAGACTAGTACAAGTAAGGCTCAAACTAATGAAGAAACTAAAACTGCAGAAACAAAAACTCATTATGCAGAATGCTGAACGAACGCTCTGTAGTTTAGTGCACATAAACGGTACCTATGAACATAAATGCACACAATTATGTTCGCTACTCTTAACTCATCCAACCCTCGTGATATATTTTAGTAGACAATAAGAGCGGTCGCAGAACAGCGCGCTCGACTGCTTCTGACCTTTGTCACAGGGCGCTCGACTGTTCTGACCTGTGTCAAACATAAGGCCAAACCAGACCTGTAACCCAAAGCATTATGCTCATACATCTCTTTGCCTTGTAGTGCGGCAATATGGTGACAAAATTTGACCGAATTGCTCTTTTAATGATAAATGCAAGACACTTTGTATGAGAAATGTATTAATGATAAAATTATTTTTGGATAGGGACCCACCTGATATCATCCAAGATGGCCGCCATTTTCCAAGATGGCCGCCAAAATCCTTTGAAAATACTGTAATCATCTTACTGGGCTCGGTATACTGAACAAATGAGAAAAAAACGTAGGGATACATTCTAATACCTATTTAAGGGGCAGATATAGCGAAAAATGCCCACAATCGTCAAAAATATTTATCAGAAATAATTTTGGATTTAAGTACTGAGTTTGAGTTGAGTTGCTATGTGCTACTATCAATTATCATTGTGATAATTATCACTTGAACATCAAACTAATGACTTTGTTGTTGCCACATTCATTCTAATAAATGCTCGTTTTTAGGTGCAAGATAATAAGTGAATTTTACATTCTGCGGCTGAAAAATTTGAAACTGTAAAAAACATTTTGGTGGCCAATAATTTATTCTTTAAGAATTATTAGCCCATTGTAATAGGGCCATTAAAGGTTTGAAAGGTCTCCAGATGAAAAGATAATAAAACAGTTATAACAATTATTGAAAAATTAAATGGTAAAATCTGTTAGTCTGGCAAGAATTTCATTGTGCTTTGTCAGTGTTTATCAAACAATACAATAAGGATACAAATAAAAGTCTTGTCTTGCCAAAAGCTGTCTTATTGAGAGATTACAGCGGAAACAATCGTTCTTTCAGTTGCATTTGCATTCTGTTCAAGATCACAAGGTCTGCCACACTTACATAATGCAGTACACAGCATTTTTGCATGCACACATTTGCATCTTCCCCGACAGTCCTTATCTACTGAACGACTTCATCTTATTAACTCCTGACATGTTTCTGAAGCCTGAGATAATACAGACCATATAGGCGCCCATTCGTCCTTTTTTCATCCCTGGTGAACGGACAGTTATCTGGTGATGCAAAGAGAGGTTGTTCCCAGCAAAAGCCCGCCTGGAAAGCTAGAAGTTTTGTGTGCTGCTACAAAGTTACTGCTGATGTAGGTGCTTCATTCACACTATGTAAGCCACTGTATCTGTTATTTATCCGGACCACAAATCGCTCCAAAAGAGGCATAACACCATTCAAAGGTTATTCGGCACCCAGGGATCTCCATTGTCGGGCAGCTTACTCAATCTGTGAGTCCTGGGTTTTGATTCATCAGGATGTTTATCATGATTTATTTGTTTGTTCTTGATGATTCATTGACTAGATAGAGATTCACCACAAGGACCAAATAACTAACTAAATGTCATGAACCACTGCAGAAGCTGAGGGTGAGGTTAGGTACCTGTAAAACCGGTTTAAGCCCACAAGTAACTTTGTGTTACTGATCGTTCCAAGTCGATACTTCTGCAGTGGTTCTTTTTGTTTTATATCTTGGTGTTTAAAATTTTTTGTGCTGTTGGCGCCTTATGTACGAGGGAAGATCCAAAATAACGTTGACATTTGCTGTCACTTCAACATGGGTAATTCAATTTTAGAAAAATTTATATCACGATACATTAGAACATCTGCTTATCGAGATAAGGTAAAACAATTACATATTTTGCATGTATCGTAAACACGCCGTGCTATTTTAAAGCCATGGTGACGCATAGGCGGCGCACGCGAATTTTCGGAAATGTACTTTTTCTGTTTTTATTTTCATATATGTTTCGATAAAATGTAAAATGCGCGAGCGAATCACACCAAAATAAGCCCCGTAGAAGCATAAAGTTACGAAAATGTTATGCAGAAGTTTGAAAGGATTTGGTGTACGCGTTTTTGAAATATCAATATAATTTGTGGGCCATTCAACTGCATTCAACGTTAAAAACGTCGTTGGCAGACCTGTCTTAAATCTGTTGGATTTCTAAAATTGCCAGGATTTTTTAAAATGCCTAAACATATGGCTATAATAACTAAATGTAGACGAAACAGGAACATTCGATGAATCAATCATTTGTGTACAAATAGCCTCATTGTGATTCTGACGATAAAATAACATAACAGAAAAAGGAAAAAGACACAAAAATAAAGCTGCGACGCCGCTGACGTTAATGCGTAATGCGCCGACCGCATGCAGACGGCTGACTTCAGGCGATTTTTAAAGCAACATAAAATCGGGATTGGTTTCGAGTATTGGATACTGATGAGAAATTTACTGACGCCGAAGCACAAAATACTAAAACTTCTTTTGTCTAATGTACATGTTGAATAGATGGCCATATTTGCTAGCGAAAGCTAGCTCAGGCACAAATAAAATTTTGCACCGTTAATGATAAAATCTCCACATATACTTAAAGCATATCATTCAAGCATCCATTTATGGATCCGGTGCTAAACACTTCAACGCGACAAATACACACAAAATATACCAATAATATACTAACATACTTTCTGCTCTAAATTTTGATGATTGTTTGATCTCAAACCATGCAACAATGACCATAGAAAATCGATTTCAGCAATCCAAATTGCAGTCAAAACTTCCTTTCTTTCACGTTGAGCTTGCGAACATGTGCTCTCTCACTGCTGATCGATCTACGAGGCATGTAGCTTTGATCCGATTGGCTAATGCGTTAACTGCGAATGTAGAGGCTCACCAAGGGGAATAAGGTGCAATGCGGGGAATGGATTCCCATAAAACATTTTATGATTCATAAATTCCATTTGTTAAGTCAATTACAGTGTACTGCAGCAAATTAAAAATAATGATCTCTAAATTCTCTACTTGCTCCAGTTCCTGGTTTTTGTTGCCAAGCTTATACAGCCCTTCTCCAATCCATGTACACTTCGGCCATTGGCGGCATTCTCCAGGTGACATGCAAATAGTCAATGCAATTAACAGAAGCATCTTGAAAATTTGATTTGTTGTTGACTTTGAGATCTAGCCTAATTGCGTCGTTTATTTTCGAACAGGAAGAGTAAGATAAAAACGAACACGAATACAGTTCATCAAAGACGTTTTAACCGTTGATTATTTCATCGTATATGTTCAGGCTTTGTATTTATTAAAAGGTTGCAAAGAATAATTTTAAATTATTGTAATTTTATTTTAATGCTACAATTATTATTTGCATGTTTTTGATCGATTTCTACAAATTCGAGTCAACTCGGCTTCGGGTCAATTCGGCCCGGGTCAGTTCGGTCGTGTTACCTCGACATGATACATATATGGTATATGCGTCAAGGTTGACTTTCTATAAATTTTGTTAATTTTACAGTGCAAATTGAACTGTATAAGTCTACCAATCTCGGCAGTTGATATTTTTGACGTTTTCTTTTTTTTAATTCGTTCTATTATTTACACGTGACTATTTATCTTTTTATTTGCAATGTTACCCTAATGCAGAAACATCTCGACCTTGCGCTTGTTTTGTTTTTCCTTACAATTATTTGGTAGTTATAAACACATTATACCAACATGTCTATGAATTGAAAGATTTACCTAACTGACTTCTATTTGGTAAAGTTTTATAATATAATTATTATCAAAAGCACAATGTATGCCTTTACAGCTGAAATAAGAAAATATCGTTTAACTCAAGTATACTACTGTTTAATTGCAGTTAATTTCGTGCGTAAGGGGGAGGAATAGTACGGTTGAGTGTAAGAGGACGAGCACTTTTTTCAGGCATGTTTTCTTGATGAGCTATAATATAAATCTTTTAGTGGTAACGATTCTGTTTGCTCTCTACTTAAATAGTTATGCTCCAAAAGAATGGTAGCTTAATATGAATAGCAAATATATTTGACAGTAGCGTTTTCTCAGGGTTATATATAGCAATATCATATGACACTATAATATTTGCATCTGGATAAAATTATATTTGAAAGTCACTCAAAAACAGGAAATATTTCGGCAACAGGATCTTAGATTTCAATAGCTGTACACACTATATCCGGTAAAATCAGCAGTGAGTCATGTTGAGCATTGTTTGAGTAAAAAACAGTGGCACTTTAAGTGCAAAAACAACAAGACAAAACAAACACAAAACACTTGCACTCCTTAAGCTGCTTGTAAGCACTGTTTGCTTGAGTTTAGAAAACACTCTCCGGAAGCTGTTTGTGTTCACTGTTTTCTTACGGATAGAAAGAGCAAACATAATCAAAGTTTGTTGTCACAACTGTTTTAGAACAGGAAAAAGACCATTTAACAAGACCAGGCATGACCAGCCTACTGGTAAGTAAATACGATGGTTAAAATATCCCTGAGTTTAAATTATTCAATTCAGTCGTGCTCATTGCGAAGTGCGGACGCATATATTCAAGATGGAAATATGTAACAACCCCGATGGTTCTTTGAATAAAGTGAGATCAAGATTGTCGGGAAGCCGTGAGCTTTGTCTCACAAAATGAAACGATTACATTTATGTTCACTTGAACGATATATCAAAGTGTTTCTCTGAGGGCTACTTTGATAAAATAAAGCTTAAATCGATATCAATGAAATGGGAAGAAGCAGAATTATTAAGGACGGCGCTATGTGATGTCATTCCACACGTCCAGCAAATGTCAGCAGAGTTGGTGAGTGCCGTTTGTTTGATTATATTTTAGCTCCTTACTTTAAACCCAGTAATTAAACTGTTAGTACAAATAAGTTCAAATGTGTGAAAACGGTATGAGTTTGAAGACATTTTAGTATGACGCGAGGAAAATTATTTAAAGCCTTTTCATCAGTATAAAATATTTGTTATCTTTTTTATAGCAAGATGGAGTTGAACCCACTGCTCATGAACAACCAAGCGATTCCGTTACAGTATCAGCGCAATCAGTGGCAGTACCAGCTCAGTCTAGCTTCTACAAGTCCTTACAGAGGAGCAATATCAAACAGAGGTGGGCGGGGACGTGCTAGGAATGGTCCCTATTAGACTTCGCTTGTTTGTTAGGCTTTGTATAGTTGTCAGTCATTAAATATTTAGCGCCTCCTTTCATAGCTTACGTGAATGCATTAAATTTACTCTATTAACGTTCGAAAAAGTGTCTTTTTTAAATTATGGCTCAAGCACATGGGATTCTCTTTACATTCTGATGGTTTTACAGATATAGACTGTGATTTATTGTAAGGGTCGATTGACCTACTTTCCGTGGTTCAGTGATTTTGCCTTATATCTTGACCCACTTAATATATTTTCTTACTTCTTTCAGATTATGAGTGAGTATGACCAGACCTTTGACCCCAATATAATTATAGGTCACTATGACCTAATTTCAAGGTTCAGTGATTTTGCCTTATATCTTGACACTCAATGAGTACTTTGTCATACTTTTTTCAGATTATGAGTGAGTATGACCAGACCTTTGACCCCAATATACTTATAGGTCACTGTGACCTAATTTCACGGTTCAGTGATTTTGACTTATATCTCGGCACTCCATTGGTTTATGAACAAACTTCTTTCACACTATGCTTGGTATGATAAGACCTTTGACCCTAAAGTAGTCCTAGGTTATTATGACCAAATTTCACGGTTCAGTGAATTTGCCTTATTTCTCGGCACTCAATTGGTATATGAACATACTGTTTTCACGATATATATGAACATACTGTTTTCACGATATGTTTGCGTATGACAAGACCTTTGACCCTGAAGTATTCCTAGGTCACTATAACCCAATTTCATGGTTTAGTGATTTTGCCTTATATCTCGACACTCAGTTCGTATTTTTCTTACTTCTTTCCAATTATGAATGAGTATGACCAGACTTTTAACCCAAATGCACTTATAGGTCACTATGACATAATTTCATGGTTCAGTGATTTTGCGTAATATCTTGGCACTCAATTTGTTTATTAACAAACTTCTTACACACTATGTTTGCGTATGACAAGACCTTTGACCCTAAAGTAGTCATAGGCCCCTATGACCTTATTTCATGGTTCAGTGGTTTTCCCTTATATCTCGTCACTCAATTGGTATATGAACATACTTCTTTCACGATATGTTTGCGTATGACAAGACCTTTGACCCTAAAGTAGTCCTAGGCCCCTATGACCTTATTTCATGGTTCAGTGAAATATGAGCTGCGACACGAGAAAACCGGTCGTCGGGCTCTCTCACCAGATCCGACACAAACCGACCTGTACAGTCACAGAAGCAGGCTGGAAGCTTGAGATTGCCCATTTAAGAAATAGAGAGTGGTGCAGCGAAAACAAAGGCGCTGATCAGTTACTGCGACGCTGATCTGCAACTTTGCTTTCGCATAGGTAGAATTCCGGTTTTCTCACGATGCGGCTCATCTAATTATTACTAGTAGCTGCATAACTATACTAGAAGACTTTGAAGAACTAACTAAATGTTATGAACCACTGCGGAAGCTAAGGGTGGGGTTATGGCCATGTAAAACTGGTTTAAGCCCGCCAGTAACTTTCGTGTTACTGATCGTTCCAAGGCGGTACTTCTGTGGTGGTTCTTTTTGTTTTATGTCTTGGTGTTTAAACTTTTTGTGCTGTTGGTGCCTTATGTATGTTTTTAAGCTGGATGGTACCAGGGCTTATCTACTGATGAAATGTCTGTAGTTAATGCCCACTTAAACGATTTACCTGTTAAGTTTTCTTTTTGTGTCAATGAAGGCCAAGACAAGGTTCCTACGATGTATTGGTTACCTAAGCTTCACAAAAGACC
This sequence comes from Rugalucina vietnamica, assembly GCA_964017185.1. Classification (NCBI taxonomy): domain Eukaryota; kingdom Metazoa; phylum Mollusca; class Bivalvia; order Lucinida; family Lucinidae; genus Rugalucina; species Rugalucina vietnamica. The sequence goes on from OZ024879.1 coordinate 43,050,790, forward strand.
ATACAAAGCAAGATTTATTGCAAATTCTTGCTCTTGTGCTACTACTGAACTTTCTAAATTATTAACTTCCTGTCTTACTGCTATCAAATCTCATGTTATAAGATACTGTGAGACAGTGTATGAAACTTCAAATAAAGAAATGGTTTTGGTCAATAAAAAATTCTGGTGAGGTGCTCAATAAATTGAAGTGTAGAGGGTTCCGTGCGACGAGCTTGTCCACATATGATTTTTCTACTCTGTATACAACTTTACCACATAATCTAATTAAAGAAAAACTTCTGGATTTGATAGAGTGGACCTTCAAAAGGGCATTAAAAACTATGGTTCACTTTATTTGGCATGTAATGACAGAAAGGCTTTTTTCACTTCCTCTGACCAAAGTCGGTATACACTTTGGTCATGTCAGAATGTGTGCGACGCCTTATCCTATCTCCTGGATAATATTTATATTAAATTTGGGACCAAGTTATACAGACAAATTGTTGGAATTCCGATGGGTACAAATTGCGCACCTCTCGTAGCTGATTATTTTTATACTGCTACGAAAGAGATTTCATGGATTCTCTTAACCATGATAATCAAGCTGATGTTATCGAGGCTTTTAATTCCACTTCTAGGTACCTCGATGACCTTTTGAACATTGACAACCCTTGGTTTGAAGGTATGGTCAATCAAATTTATCCATCTGAACTACAGTTGAACAAAGCCAATATCTCGTATACCGAAGCCCCCTTTTTAGATCTACATCTTTCTGTTGGAAGTGGATTTGTTTCTTCTAAAATTTATGATAAGCGCGATGACTTTGATTTTGATATAGTAAATTTTCCGTTTTTGGATGGTGACGTTCCTCGTCGTGCTTCTTATGGTGTATACATTTCGCAACTTATTAGGTTTGCTAGAGTCTGCAATCATGTTACAGACTTCAACGCTCGAAATAAATCTTTAACGGCCAAACTTCTCCAACAGGGTTATCTGTATCATAAACTTCGAAAAACCTTTTCTAAATTTTATCGTAGACACTGAATTGATTTCCAAATATGATGTTGGGTTAAAGACGTTTTTAAGTGAGGGTCAACGGAACCAGAATTTTATGGTGACTTGGTTTACAAATTTAACAAACTTATAGGAAGTAATGATTTTTCTTTTCACTTTAGAAAAATCATAACACGTTACAGACGTATAGGTTATAACTTGAATGTTATGCGACATTCTGCATGCTTAGTTTTTAACCCAATCACGGTTGATAACTATGCTGCCTTCTTTAATTGCACGCCGGTGGGTCGGGCGTCAGACTCTATGATGGCCCCGACTAAAAGCTATTCATTTTAGTTGGTTGGGGCCGGAGCTTCTTGTCTGTTGCTTGGCCCACCGGGGTCCAACCGATGTTTTTCTTTAGTTCCGGAGTAAGTAAGTTATTTGACGCCCAGGGATCTCCATCGTCGGGCAGCTCACTGAATCTGTGAGTCCTGGTTTTTGATTCATCAGGATGTTTATCATGATTTATTTGTTTGTTCTTGATGATTCATTTACTAGTTAGAGATTCACCACGAGGACCGAAGAACTAACTAAATGTTATGAACCACTGCAGAAGCTGAGGGTGAGGTTACGGCCGTGTAAAATCGATTTAAAGCCGCCAGTAACTTTGTGTTACTGATCGTTCCAAGTCGATACTTCTGTGGTGGTTCTTTTTGTTTTATGTCTTGGTGTTTAAAATATTTTTGTGCTGTTGGCGCCTTATGTATGTTTGCATATTTTTAGTTAAGTTAAGGTAAGTGAGTGGCCACCTATTGGGAAAATAGCTGCTCATTCGGCTTACGAAATGTTTTCATGGTATAAGTACCTGATTGTTAGTTTGGTTTTTCCCACCTTGGTTTTTGGAGTGGGAGTCTTTTTCTGATTGCGCCTTTTCCTGATCTTTGCCTACTTGTTCTTTTTCATATTTTAAGTTAAGTTTAGGTAACCATGTGGCCACCTATTGGGAAAATAGCTGCTCATTCGGCTTACGATATGTTTTCATGGTATAAGTACCTGATTGTTAGTTTGTTTTTTTTTTCCCTTCGGTTTTTTGGAGTGAGAATCTCTTTCTGATTGCGCCTTTTCCTTATATTTGCCTACTTGTACCTTTTCTGAGGACGAAACCTATTCATCAGGTCCAACATGATTTCCGCAAAGAAATTCCGAGAGCCAAGCTAATGTCGTTAGTTGGCTTTCAATTGCACTAAAACTGTGGTAATTACGTCATTGTAACTTTTATGGAGAAAACTTTAATTTTTGCGTTTAAAATGAAACAAATTCGAAAGTTTTCAAACACAATAAATAGACACGGACTTGTGCAAAACATACCATAACGTATGGCGTTGTAATCGTATGTCTGTGCATATTGACCAATTTACTCTTGACGTCATCGAAAAAACGCTAGCTCCTTAAACGGCATTACACGAACGTCCCAATTTTTATTTCTTATTTTTTCTTGTGCTTTATGTTGTACGCTATCACCACAGATGGTTTGTTTTCACTAAAAGCTTTTTTTGTATCCGTAATACGGGTTTCTTTGCCAAAACAATAAAGACGTTGCGTATCAAGAAAACAGTATTCGCAAACATTTTAGCAAACAAATCTTCATGAATAAATATTGTTTATCATGTTAAATTACACACTTTTATGTGTGTTTTATTCTTCATTAATTTTAACCAGTTTTAAGCAAATGACAACCGATGTATAGTGAGGCGTTTTCAAAGTCCTTTAGTAGTATAGTAGAGGGTACCATTTCATTTTACAGTGTTTTCCTTACTGTCTAGACACAACTCTAGACACAATTCGACAAGCTGCCTTATTTCACATATGTAAAGCGATTTGTGGCAATACTGACACTCAGCCTAAATCTCTGGCCTCTTCACAATTCCGTTGGCTTTTTTGAAGGACTATATTGAATTGGTCTGATGTAAATTTTAGCTTGACGGCCAACTTTCACTTTTAATTCTTTTGAAGAGTCTGAGCCTTCTATTACAGACAGGTTTCTGTTGTGGTTCTAATTGTTTTGTGTTTTTGAGTCGAAATTTTGTGCTGTTTGAGCCTAATGTACGTTTTCATATTCTATTACAGACAGGTTTCTGTTGTGGTTCTAATTGTTTTGTGTTTTGGAGTCGAAATTTTGTGCTGTTTGAGCCTAATGTACGTTTTTATATTTTAAGTTCAGATCGGGTAACTGAGTGGCCACCTATTAGGGAATAGCTGCTCACTCGACTTACGATATGTTTTCTTGGTATAAGTACCTAAGTGTCAACTCAGTTTTTTCCCACCCCTCGGTCTATGGAGTGGGAATTTCTTTCTGGCTGCGCCATTTCCGAATCATTGCCTACTTGTACCTATTTCTACTGTTTTGTGCGTTCTCATAAGTTCTATGCCCCCTGCTGTCAAAAGTTGGGTGTATCCTTTGGCTTCTTCAGATTCCACAACAAGCTCATCTGACATTAATTTCTTATGACCATTTCTTTTGAATCATTGTCTTCAAGAAATATTTTTAAGCTTAAGCAACATGTCCGATGAATTTCTTTTTCAGCGGCTGTTGGGACTTTTATGTGTTATTGTCTGCTAGGCAGCCAAAAGTTTCTTTTTCCGCTTTTTGGAAACTAGTATTACTTACATCAGATCCATGCCTGCCAAACATATTTATCATCCGTTGAATTGTTCCATGTTGTTGGGTTGGGTTTATAGGACCAGGTGCTGAACTGACCATCTGAGAAATAAAAAAGAACACGTCAAGATAGGAAATCAGAAAATATTTACTCTACAGGCATTCTAGCCAGAACCCTTCTCCCCGTATGTGTATCCAAGGGGCATGGACTCACACACACAATGATGACGTTTAGGATACCCTTCGGGGCTCAAGGAAATACTAACACATTTTCACACAGAAATAAAATACCAGAGGACCAACTTTCCTGTTAATGCTCAGTCGAGATCTAGGATATTAGAATATTTTCATATAAGTACTTGTGTATAACCCTATGGCATGTGAAGACATCATAAACAAATTTCTGCCCATTTTTCCATTCTCACAAAGTTTTCTCCCACTAAATTCTTTTCCCATTCAAATGCATAGGCAACCTCAGTTGACCTTGTCTGTCATCCCAGGGGCATGATTCACACCATAATATATAAATCGAGTGATTGAAGGTCCGTCCCGTGCCAGACCCGGGTTAGAATTGGCCGGTCGCCCCCCTCTTGCGGAACCGTAAGACCCGGTCGAATAGAGGAGCGGCTCGTTTGCCGTGACCTGCGACCCGTGTCGTTTGGATGAAGGGATCCTGGTGATTGAGTGTGTCGGCTGTGCTGACGGACATGGTCGGCATGCAACACATCACTTTGGCCCTGATTTCGACTAGACGGGAGGCCATGCGGGCTCGGGTATGGTCAATCGGCTTTGTCGCGCCAAGCCCTAGGAACACCTTTTTCTTTCTCTTCTTGTCTTTTTAGTATCGTCCCTGATACCTACCATATGCCCATCAACGTCTTTGTTCTGTCTTTATCATTCCTAGAAGGCGGCGGCTCAACGGGTCAATCGTGTAGGCATCAAGCTTGTGCGAGTATATCTCTGTGTATCTCTAACACTTTTGAGTAGGAAAGCCACTCATTTTAAGTGTTCCCTTGTAGGGCTCCAAGGAGGGCGGAGAGCATTCGAGATGAATCATTAATCCATTTAATTATGGGTGTTCCAGAAAATCAATCGTCACAGAACTCAAACAAACGCCAAAGGTCTGAAGAGTCAGATGGATCTTCGGATTCTGATACTCGACAGCCTACTGCACAAGTAACGTCACAATCAGCTTTAAACGTACCGCGCTTCTTAGTCGTTCAGTCGGCAGACTCATCGAGAAAAGTTTCAGATCTATCCCCTTTCGTGATTGAGAAATGCATCGTATCATTAGCAGGTCAACCGAAGAGTATCAAAAAGCTTAAATCGGGCGATCCGCTACTTGAAGTCGAAAAGAAGAAACATATCGAAAACCTGCTACGGACCAAGAAATTATTTGACCTTGACGTCAACATTTCTCTGCACAAAACTCTCAATTGTTCAAAGGGTGTCATTCGTTGCGAGGACTTAGGTCCTTGCACTGACGTTGAAATCCTAGATCATTTGAGAAGTCAAGGAGTTCAAGACATTCGTAACATTCAAGTTCGCAGAAACGGTGTCTTTAAACGTACAAGCACTTACGTTTTAACATTCAATACACCAATCATGCCAAAGAAAATAAAAGCAGCATACATATCTGTGAACGTGGAGGTATACGTACCAAATCCTCTACGATGTTACCATTGTCAGGTTTTCGGCCATTACGAAAGCAGATGTAACAGGCAAAAACTATGTGCAAATTGTGGAGAAGACAAACACTGCAGTGATGATCGCAACTGTGATAAAACAGCAAAGTGCGTCAACTGCAGTGGCCCACATCCCACTTTTTCACGCGACTGTCCGACTTGGCACAAAGAAAAGGAGATCCTTTAAATCAAATATACTAGAAATCTTTCATTCTTCGAAGCGCGCAAAATCGTTGAGCAGCAATCGTCGACTGCAAGCAGAAACTATGCCAGCATCATAAGAAGTGCTGGCACACAAGTCAAACTTGTAGATGCCATGACACAGACTGATGAAACATACGACGTTCAAATTAAAACACACCAAAATCCAGGAGGCGATGCCCCTTCTGGTACCAACCAGACTGCAGGAGGTAAAGCATCCCCTGCACAAGCAGGAGGCAAACCTCCTCCTGCTCAAAACCCTCTGTCCAACAAAACTACAGGGGGTAAACCTCCAACTGGAGGTAAACCTCCAACGGCAGGAGGAAAGCCTCCTGCACCACCAAAGCCTCCCTCTTTACTTAAGCAACTCCCTTCTCCCTTTATGATATAAGGTGACTTCAATGGTCACAATTTACTTTGGGGTAGTAACGATAATGACCCCAGAGGAGAGTTAATCGAGGAATTTATCACACAGAATGACATCTGCTTAATGAATGATAAATCTAAAACTTATCTTGATTCTGGAAAAGGTACTTTTTCGTCTATTGATCTCTCACTCTTTCATCCCTCTCTCTATCTTGACTATAATTGGTCTGTATGTGAAGACCAACACGGGTCTGATCACTTTCCGATAATAATTGAAAGCTTTCAGAATCACGATGAAGATCATAATCCTAAATGGAAACTAAATAAAGCTAATTGGGATTTATTTAATACTTTATGTGATGAATCCCTTACTAACACTTCTCTCTCAGAATCTTCTGATCCTATAGCAACTTTTACTTCTTCTTTAATAAGTATATCTGAAAAATGCATTCCAAAAACCTCGACAAACCCACAGAAAAGTAACCCATGGTACAATGACGATTGTAAAGAAGCTATCAAGCAACGAAAACAAACACTATCTAGGTTCTGCAAGTTTCCAACTTATGAAAATTTAAATACTTATAGGAATTCTAGAGCAAAGGCCCGTCTGACAATTAAATCAGCCAAACGTAAATCATGGCGAACATATGTGTCAAAATTAAATTACAAAACGCCAACCAAAAAGGTCTGGGATATGGTTAGGAAAATATCAGGTAAAACAAAAACTGCTACTTATCAACATCTTAATACAAATTTTAACAACGGATCTGAATTGGCATCAACAAAGCAAGATATAGCAGACACTTTGGCATCACAATTTTGTTCAAATTCATCAACAAGCCATTACTCAAAGGACTTTCAAAAATACAAGAAAGAACAGGAAAAAATTAAATTAAATTTCAAGTCATCTAATAATGAAGAATATAATACACCATTTAATTTAGATGAACTGAAGGATGCTATCAGTAAAGCCCATGATACAGCAACAGGTCCCGACGAAGTTCACTATCAAATGCTTAAACATCTTCCTCCTAGCTCACTTCAAGCTCTATTAGAAATATTCAATGATATGTGGGAAACTGGGAAGTTTCCCGAAAGTTGGGAACTAGCCACAGCTATACCAGTTCCTAAACCAGGAAAAGACCACACAGAACCTAACAATTACAGACCAATAGCACTTACAAGTTGTCTTTGTAAAACCTTAGAGAGAATGATTAATGTTAGACTTGTCTGGTACTTAGAAAGTAACAATCTTATTTCACCTGTTCAGTCGGGCTTCCGATCTGAACGATGTACCAATGACAATTTGGTAAGACTGGAAACATTCATACGAGATGCATTTGTTGCTAAAGAGCATGTGGTGGCCGTGTTTTTCGACTTGGAAAAAGCTTATGATACCACTTGGAGGTATGGCATTCTACGAGATCTCCATGATCTCGGAATTAGAGGCAGATTAGCTACATTTATAGAAAGTTTCCTTGCGGATCGATGGATCCAGGTTCGAGTTGGATCGACTTTATCCGAACAATTTGATCAGGCACAGGGTGTCCCACAAGGGAGCATTCTGTCTACAACATTATTCAATATCAAGATCAACAGCATAATGGACTGTTTGGATCCTAAAACAGATGGATCATTGTATGTAGATGACTTTTGCATGTGCTATAGATCGAAAAGTATGAGAACTATTGAAAGACACTTACAGCAGTGTATAAATAGAATAGAAAAGTGGGCTTCGCATAATGGTTTTAAATTTTCCAAGTCGAAAACACAATGTGTACATTTCTGTCAGCTACGGAAAGTACATGATGATCCTGAACTTTACTTATATGGATCTCTTATTCCAGTGGTTGAAGATTTTAAATTTCTAGGAGTTCTATTTGATCGAAAGCTTTCCTTTATACCGCATATCAAGTATTTAAAGGCAAAATGTCTAAAAGCATTAAACTTACTAAAAGTTTTATCTCATACCGACTGGGGTGCTGACCGCACTGTCCTTCTGCAGCTATATCGGTCAATTATTCGGTCGAAGTTGGATTATGGATCCATTGTGTATGGATCAGCTAGAAAATCATACCTGAGTATGTTTGATACAGTTCACCACCAAGGACTAAGACTAGCTCTTGGGGCTTTTCGAACATCACCTGTTGAGAGCCTCTATGTTGAGGCAGAAGAACCATCACTATATTTGCGTCGAGAAAAACTTACTCTTCAGTATGCCATAAGACTTGCAGCAAACCCCTCTAATCCTGCACACAAGGTAACTTTCCCACCATATATTTCTGACGAGCTCTTACAGCGTTATGAAAGTAAACCAAATGCTATCAGGTCTTTTGGTTTACGAGTAGCACCACTTTTAACATCAGCAAAAATCAAACAAGATAAAATAGAAAAACATTCGGTTTCTGAAATTCCACCATGGTGCATTAGAAAGCCAACAGTAAATTTGACACTTCACACAGGGAAAAAATCAGAATCAAATCCACACTTTCTCAAAGAAAAAATTTCCACCAACTACAGTCACAATTTTCTGATTATCATTTTATTTATACTGATGGTTCACAGGAAGATAACAAAGTAGGCTGTGCTACTTATTCCAAAGACGCTTGCAAAACTTTACGTCTACCTGATGGTTCTTCAATTTTTCACAGCAGAAGCTAAGGCTATTGACTTAGCTTTAGACTTCATTAATGACTGTAACTCGTACAACAAATTCGTTATTTTCTCTGATTCTCTATCAGTCCTTCAGGCCCTAAACCATACAATGTCCAAAAACCAACAAATACAAAATATATTGCTGAAACATCATAGCATTTCTGAATTTAAAACTATTGTGTATTGCTGGGTTCCCAGTCATGTAGGAATATATGGTAACGAGCAAGTCGACAAGAAAGCAAAAGAATCAATGAGCCTAGAACAAACAGATTTTAAAATTCCTTTTATCAATTTTAAACCTTTTATCAACGAGTATGTTTTTAATGAATGGCAATCAATTTGGAGCAGAGCAGATGACAATAAATTGAAAGAAATTGAACCTCATGTAAAACGACCAAGATTAATTCATAAACTTTCGAGACGGGAAGAGATTGTTCTTTCTCGTCTTCGAATTGGACATACACGATTGACACATTCATATTTACTTAAACGAGAAGATAAACCTCAATGTATTGGATGTGACACACAATTAACTGTCAAGCACTTTCTGCTTGAATGCATTGATTTTATAGATGTACGTCGTTCCTGCTTTCAAAGTAACAGTTTGAAAGATTTGTTCAAAAATGTATCTGTTGAATGCATTTTGTCATTTTTAAAACGAACTAACCTTTTTAACAAAATATAAATTTTTAACTTAAATCATATTTATACCTTTCTCCATTGCTATCATTTCATTTTAATCACTGTATCTTTCATCTAGCGGAATAATTATTTATAACTTTGATAATTCCTTCCATATTGTTTGCTTTTTCTCTGAACTAAATTATGCATTTTACCATTGTTAGACGCTAATGACCCATTAGGGTTGACGCGTCGTTAAACATCAATCAATCAATCAATCAATCGATTGAAGGTCCCTAACACTTCTAGAGTTACAAACCGAGTTTGCCAAATACCGGTCTGGCAAAAATGTCCAGTGGCTGTTAATATTAAAGTGACATTTAACAGTATGTGCTTGTCTGAGGTACACCGTGTTATAATTTCATCAAGGAAAATGACTCTTGTGACATATTGCTGTCATTATTCTTCTAGCTCAAATATTGAGTGTTTGATTTTTTTCATGAATATTAAAGTGGCATTCATCAGTGAATGCTTGACTGAATTGCACCTTGTAGCACCACTTGAGCTTTATAATCTTATAAAAGAAAATGACTCTTCCGTGAGTTGATATAAAAAGTAGGGAAGAAGATCAGCTTTGTGGTGGGGTAGGAGGGCGAGGAGAGAGAAACGCATTTATGATTTTATTCACATTCAGAAATACGAACGTGTCACAAAATTTATTACATTTTCACTATTAAGCATCTTTTTTTTCTACACACGCATTTTAATCCAAAATTTATATCGTGGATTGGAAATAACAGATAAATATCAAATCCCAAAACTACATTTTCTTCAGTTAATAACAATCTTTCATTTTCCTAAAAAATATTTCATTTGCCTGGTTAAGCATCGCGTTGTGATGCCATTTATCTATCAAGGGATTTAATAAGAACAAAACTGCATATGTCAATAAAACAACATAATAAAAGAATTTAATAAGTAAGAAAAACAATAATATAGAATGAAACACCCATTTGAAGGTTTACATCTGGTTCGTTTTCTGGAATATGAATGTCATCCCCATAGATTTATTAACGTATCTGTTATTGATAGCCTCCGTTCTCGGGAAGAGACGCATGATATTCTTTACAGCGTTCATGCGCAGCCCACTGCTTGTTCATTTCCTTCCGTCTTAAAAATGGCGGACGAAACACATATCCATGACAATGTCATAAGTACATTTAAGACTGAATTTGTCATCGATATCCTTGTCTAAAGTCACCAATATCTAAAACACCATCAATCTTACAAGTTTTGATAGGTTTGGTAGCCATAATCGGTCTTCTTAACTTTTAAAACGACCTCTCTATGTCACAAGATTAAGTCATGTCACCAAATACCAACATGTTAACAACTTTCAAAATTCGTTCACATAATTGGGATTGCTAAATGTGTGTAGATCATACAACAATTAATGAAAACAAAGCAGAATCTCTATTATCTATACCTCAAGACTGAAATATAACATTGTTAGTTCTTCTTTATTTTGATGATGATTCCATCAATGGTTTGAGAGGCGAAATACCCTTGATCAAAAGATTTCAGAAATTCTCTAACATGTATAGCGTAAAAAGTAAATGCCCCGTCACATAAACACAGGCACATAAAAAGAGATCATTGACACTTCTTTGAGGTGTGTCTGAACTAACCAATCATATTTTCACGATTCAAATTATTTTATTTTGAGATTATCCCGCATCACACGAAATATTTCAAAAGTAACAAGTACAAGCTTTATAAATAAAAATGTATTTATGCGTTGGTTATAAATGACTGGTGCATAACGTATAATCGAAACTTACTTCTTGTTGAATTGCTCCTCAAGTTTCACCCTGTAAACTGAAATTAGGTTACTAAACGACTGTGCGAGGTCCAGTTCTTCTGTCTGACAGGACTCTTTGAACTGGTTATAGAGGTTCAGTAGCCTGTATTTCATAGAAGCAATTCTACTCCTTCCAATGGGCAGGTTATGCAGAGTATGGTTTATGGTAATTTCATGTGATTTGTTGACAAAGTTTCTGTTTAGATCTTTGGTGATGAGTGTTATAAAATAGAACAACAGCGTACCCTTCCAGTTTTAAAATATACGCATGGTTTCATCCTTAGTCAATTTTCCCACAATAATGTCGATGGGAATTTAAAATCTTTGATCGAAAAAGTCCATGACTTCGTCATAAGTTAGAATTGTTTCAATGTTCTCTCTAACAGTTCAAAGAATTGAACTAGCTCAAAAATAGCTTTAAAATAAATTGACGTGTGCATTGCATCCAATAGATCTGTTCATCATGCTCATCTTTTAAAATCATAACATTAGCTTCACCTACTTCATCCACATTATACACTACTGGTGGTATATACATCGGGTGATTTTTGGTCCATGCTGGACACACCGCTCATAGTAGTGATATAGGTAGCTTTATGCCACTTATTGAGCAATGCCTTCGAAGAGCAAATTCAAAAGATAGGCTATATAGGTCGTGACCTTACAATTGACCTCATTAGTTTATGTTAATAGAAAAAAATTGCGTTGCTAGCTTGCAATGCATTATTATCTTAAGGTCACAAAATGATAATATACAAAATCTCATTTTCACAACATACCTATAGAATGTATCATTGGATTCAAACTTTGATATAGATATATAAGAATACACCTTTTAGGAAAGAAGCAATAGTTTGCGAATGGCTCAAGCTCAAATTGAAAAGGACAATTCATTGACTGACGTAGATTTATCTGTTTCTCACAAGAAAAGGAAAATAACTTTTAACATCAATACTAATCATTACATTTCTATTTTCAAAAACGAAACAGGAGAGACTACCATTAACATAAGAAAAGGGACTCGATCTGTTTCTGTATCAAAACAGTTATGGTCTGAAATTTGTGATTTAAAGGAATCTGTGTTACTGTGTGCATCCGTGATAGATCCAGTTGTAAAATAGCTGAAGGATGGCTGACATTGAATACTTGAAGAAAATTATTTTGATCCTTCTCACGCAGGATCTTTTACAGGGGTAGAAAAACTTTATCAAACTGTCAGAAATGAAGGAAAATTTGAAATCAGTAGAAAACGAATCAAACAGTTTTTACTGAATCAAAAAGAATATGCTTTACAAAGGGACATTAAACGAAAGAGAAAAAGAAGAAAAGTCGTAGTCTCTGGGAAGGATAGCCAGTGGGGTGTTGATTTAGCTAATGTGGAGAGTCTGCAAAAATCAAATGACGGTATCAAATACTGGCTCGTCCTGATTGATGTTTTAAGTAAATTTGTATTTGTTCAAACTTTAACAGATAAAAAAGGCTTCAACCATTGTTGACGCTTTTCGTAAAATAATCAACGATGCTGGACGTATACCGGAAGTGATTTTTTCAGATAAAGGGGGAGAATTTAATAACTTCCGCTTTAAGAACGAATTGAGAAAACATCATATAAAATATTTCACTACACAAAATGAAGATATCAAGAATTCCGTTGTTGAAAGGGTTATAAGGACATTACGTAATAAGTTATACAGGGTTTTCCAAAAACAGGTTTTTCCAAAAACAACGAACCTACCGTTATGTAGAAAAGCTTCCCGAAATCATAGCAGGCTACAATAAAACTAATCACAAGAGCCTTCCCAAAAATATGGCACCGGTTGACGTGAGCAAAGAAAACGAAGCTTTAGTGTGGGATAAAATGTATAATAATGATCGCTCTCAAAAGCTAAAACGGAAAAACAGTATAAGTAAGAGCAAGAATAAAAGATTAAAGACGAAGCAGGTCTTTAAATTTGCCATTCAAGATTATGTTAGGCTAGCCTTTTCTCGTTATACATTTCAAAGAGACTATCAACAGAAATGGACAAGTGAACTGTTCAAAGTAACTAATCGTTTTTTGAAAGAAAACATTCCGTTATATGAGGTCGTAGATTTGTTGGACGAACCCGTGATTGGAACATTTTATGAATGGGAACTTTTAAAAGCTGATAAAGAAAATGAGTTCTGGCGAGTAGAATCTATATTACGATCTAGAACCAAGAAAGGGAAAAAGGAATACTTAATTAAGTGGGAAGGTTACGGAGATAAATTTTCTAGTTGGGTTCCGGCATCTGACATCAAAGAAGTTGCTAACCAACAATAATGAGCTTTTACGTGATAATAAATAGTAATGAAAATCTTGAATATTTTCCTGATAATCAACCTTATAAATTTAAGACGCATTTAGCCAAACCATTGGATATGACAGGAAAATGGAAAGTTGCCTTATCCGAAATAGACTTTATAGAAAAGCTTCAAAATCCTAATATTTACGTTTGTTGTGACCTATGTGGATTTACGTAACAGTTTCTTGAGTTTAAAAGTAAAAATTGTTCATGGGACTACGGGAGCTGACTTGAAATCTACAGAATATGTTGGACCTGTGAATCTAATCTTGCATTCCTTGTTCGAGCAAATTGACGTAACATTACAAGGAAAGTTAATTTCTACTTCTTCTAATCATTATCCCTATAAAGCTTATCTTCAAAAACTATTGTCGTTGGGAAGAGAGAGTAAACTTTCGCAGATGTCCACTCAGTTATGGATGAAAGATACGCAACAGGATTCGGATGATGCTAAAACAGGGGATCCTGCTTTGGTCAGCAGAACCAAACCGTTTTTACTGAGCAAAACCGTTCATCTTGTATCAGACCTATGTCACGACCTGTTTCACTTGGATAGATACATTCTAAATCAAGTGGAAATTGGAATGAAATTCTATCAATCCAAACCAGCATTTTATTTAATGACAGATGCGATTAATCCTAACTTTAGAATTGACATTGTCGACATGATACTGAACGTTTGTAAAGTACAAATCAATCCCGCTGTCATATATGCCCACAATCAAATACTTCAGAAAACTCCTGCTAAATATCCTTATACGGGTTCAGAGATAAGGATGAACGCAATACCGCAGGGACAAGTTTCGTTCACATTTGACAATGTTTGCCAGGGTAGAAAACCTAATAGATTAATAGTAGGCTTTGTTAATAGTAGCGCTGTGTCTGGAAACTATACATTGTCACCCTACAACTTCGCTGGCTATGATCTCAGACAAATAAATGTGTTTGTAGATGGTCAGCCTGTATTAGGAAATGCCACGAAAGTGAGTTCAAATTCTGTGACTGGGGTAGATACCGTAGAACCCTTGTTATGGATGTTAAAAAGTTATGGTAAATGGGGAAAAGATGCTGGCAATCAGTTGACGGTGTCTGACATTAATAATGGATTTGCAATTTATGTCTTCGATCTCGAGCCCCCATTTCCGGGTAGAGATTATATTCACCTTCTCAACCAAGGTATTGTTCGAATTGAAGCTCATTTCGATAAACCATTACCTCACCCGGTCACCTGCATAACTTTGGCCGAAAATCTGAATTATTTTGAGATAAACTTAGCCAGAGAAGTTGTAGTATATAAGTAAATGTATGTATAGAAATTTCTCATTGTTTGATTCATGTGTTAATCTTAGTGTTATTGAAAGATAAAAAAAAGTTAAATTATAAATTATGGATCTGACAAAACAAAATGCGTTGGTTCCATTTGAGACTCCAACACGGTTAACAGTTGTGGCAGCCACAAATATGGGGAAAACGTTTTTCGTAAAGAGACTATTAGAAAATGCTGCAGGGATGTTTACACAAAATTTCAAAACAATATATTATCACTATGGAAGTGCATATAAGCCGATTTTTGACGAAATGTCAAAGTCAATACCAAATTTGGTATTTAAGGAAGGTTTGAATATAGAAGAAGATTTAGCGGAAATAGCAAAGACAAATGATAGTTACTGTATGGTTTTTGATGACCTCATGGTAGAAATAAACAATAATCCTAATTTGGAAAAACTATGGACAGTTCATAGTCATCATTATAATCTCTCTATAATATATCTCACACAAAATTTATTTGAAAAGGGTAAAGCGGCTCGCAGTATAAGTCTAAATACCTCTTATTTTTGTTTGTTTCGTAATTATAGAGATGAACTTCAGGTACACATTTTGGGCGCGAGGTATTTCCTAGAAGAACGCATCTTTTTATGCAAGCATATCGAATGGCGACATCTAAACCTTATGGTTACCTCATTGTAGATTTGGAGTGTAAAAGTGACAGACGTTTTCGATTGAGAACTTATATTTTTCCTGGTGAAAATACTATCGTTTATGATATAGAATAATTCAGTCTTCATTTATTTAGTTGAAGAAGATTTGGTTAATATGAATCCTAATATTAAGAAAGAGAAACATTTCTTGTTATTTTTGGTGAACGCCGATAAAACTCAGACAAAACTTATTTTGAAAATAATGACCAAATCTCAATTCGAGGCTGTGACATCTATTCTATATAATATTCTTCATGGAACTTTCAATATGAAAAGAGAAATAGTGGAAGGAGTGCGTTCTTACAGGAAACAGTTACATGTTATTGTAGATAAGAAAATCGGTGCATCAAAAAGAAAAACGCTTATGATTAGAAGGGCTCAGGAAATCGTTAAGTTGTTAAACGTTGCGGTTAAAGTAATATTCTTAAAGAATGTCATCAGTTAAAGAACTCGTTGTTGTACCAAAGCAGAAATTTGAAACTTTATCCAGTTTAATGGATGGTGAAAAGAAAGAAATGAAGGATTCGGCTTGTCAAACGGAGATTCAAGAACAACTTGAGTCCAGTCAACAAATAAAGACTGTTAAGGATAACAACAAAGACTATTTTGTGCAGAGAGTGCAAGATGGTATCCCTGGAGAATTAAATGTCTCAAGACAACAACAAGAACGACGACGACAGCACCGACGAACTAAAATTAATTGGATACCATACTAAATTTCATGTGCGTTTTCATGTATATATTTTGTGATGGTGTGAAAATATAGTATAGTGGATGGATGAATAAAGGAATATAGAAAAAAATCTAGTTGAGTATTCTTTCCTTTAACCTTTGTTTGTATTCATAATGTTGAATGTTCGGTACACTGACTGCTTTCCGAAATGACTGAAAGAACGATTGAATCAGTTCCTTATCATTGATCATTCTTATGCTGTAAAACCGAGTAAAGTTTCCCCCAGTTTTATATTCTGTATAATTCTAAAGCGATAGCTTTACCATTCGGTTTCTCTTCTTGGGTGTGAGTATCGATTTAACATGTACTAACATGTAATGTATGCTACATTCAGTAGTGATTCTATTTGTTTTATGTTGTCGAGTTGATTTTCTCTCTTTTTTACCATTATGTGCGTTTTCATATTTCAGTTAAGTCTAGGTAGCTGAGTGGCCGCCTAGTGGGAAACAGCCGCTCACTCGGCTTACTATATGTTTTCCAAGTACCAGAGTTTCAATTTAGTTTTATTTTCTCACCTCGGGTTTTTGGGTTGGGAATTGGTTTCTGATTGCGCCTTTTTCCTAACCATTACCTACTTTTCCCTTTACACTCAAAGCAACCGAGTGGACACCTCTCAAAATACGACATGTTTTCTCTATTAAAGTTGTAGTTATTTCCATTTGAGAATTGAAGGGAAAGCTTTGTTCTTGCTTGTGCTACGTCCCGCTCACTGCTTACTTTGCTTCAATTCGTTAGGTTATAACTTGATATGCCATATCCATTGAACTCTAATAAACGTCCTGTTAGGGACCTCACTGCGTTCAGTGTATGTATAGCGAGGGAATATTTGTTCTACTGAAAGCGATTTTAGTTTCTTAAATCAAGCTCCGTTCCGTTCTGCCTAAGGGTTATCTCTTATATGCGACTTTTCAATGAATTTAAAGAATAAGTGACTTGCTTCATTGCAGCCTACGTTTAGATTTCGATACTGAGCAATTGATGCTAGAAATTACAACTAGAAATGTGTGAATATTTACATTTTCGGGTTTAGGAACAACTCTCCGCTTCCTTGTTTTCATTTTCTTAGTCTGTGTCTGGCTGAGTGTTTTTAATGTTCTTTTGGGTGTGGCGTTGTTGTTTCGTGTTGAAATCTCTTCCGTGTCCTAAGAGAAAATAAAATTACCGTCAGATTTCGTTAGTTTGAAAACAAAACAATGCAATAAAAAGTCACAATACGATATAGATATTAAAACATATTTAAGAGTATGCACGCTCAATATGTGATGAATAATTTTATAGCATGATCTAATTGTTTCGAATTTAAAAAAAAAGAAATATAATATATGTGTGTTGAAATTGATATAAACTATGGAAACACTTACTTTCATCAGCATTTGACTGGCATTCCCCACCCATTTTTTAAGTAGGGCAATTCTGATATCGTCATCAGAAGATGAGGTCCCTGCTTGAGGGGGCTGGCGTTCTTTCACTTCGTCGTGATCATCATCATCATCATCATCATCTGGTTTTTTAGTAAGAATGCTGTAGGCCTCCTTGTAAACCAACTTTCCCTTTTCAGAGGCGATCTCCTTCACGGCTGACTTCAACTGCAACAACAAAGAAATACCCTGAATTCCATCAGCATAACATGCATAATATAAATACAGCTTTATCGCAAGATTATCCATTACCTCAAATCATAGGTAATTAATAAAATATAAAGGTTTGATTCTTTGAAGAAGCAGTAAAACATTCAAAGGGAGATAGTTTCATATTCATTTAATATGAATTTTTAAGAGTTGATCTTTTTAAAGGATGGTGTAAAGGGTTAAAATAGAAAGCCTAACATTACCCTTGCCTTCTCCATTTCTTCTGCGCCTTCCAAATA
Organism: Rugalucina vietnamica; assembly: GCA_964017185.1. Lineage (NCBI taxonomy): Eukaryota > Metazoa > Mollusca > Bivalvia > Lucinida > Lucinidae > Rugalucina > Rugalucina vietnamica. The sequence continues at coordinate 43,068,716 of OZ024879.1, forward strand.
CAGAGCTCTTTCTCCGAGGCGCTTGGCCACTATCGTAGAAATCCTTATGGTTTCTGAGCGTTTCAATCCTGTGGGAAATACATTATGAATAATATCGACTAGGTTTATAAGTTAGAAGATTAATTATCAAAAGTCACTATACTAATTACGCAAATGCGATTGATGAATTTAAGGTTTCTTTTTCGCATGCATATCTAGATGGTAAGGTTTCGCATCAGTAAGGTGAACATCAATTTAAGGTTCATTTCCTGCATGTGACATGAACCAAAGAACGTTACATCATATATATCAGAATATGTCAGAGCGATATATCAGAATTCAAAAACTTAAATTCTTATTTCATTGCTAATCAACAGTCGGGAAACAGGAGGCATCAATAAATGTAGCTAAACCACTTTAAAGCAATTCGGACTCGGTCATCTCAATAAAACGATTTTAACATACCAACATAGGCGTCCTCGAAATACTTATCGACAACGTCATTCCATGGCTTAAAAGCCATACAATTTTGATCGTGGTCTATTTGAGGGTCATCTACGCGGCATCCTCTACAGCTGTTCTTCAGTTCCAGTATGGTTTTGAGGTCTTTCTCCATCATCGTTACCCTCACTAGGTTGAGGGTATCGCTAGATTTCCTCAACAACTGGGACGAGACGGTGACCCCCCTTCGACACACGCTTTCTAGCGGATCTAGGTAGTCAATAGGGATTCTAATTCCAACTTTCGTGGGAATTATCTTTTCCCCGTTATCCGACTTGAAATGCTGACGAATGTCGAGGTATTTGTTTCCCCCGAATTTGACAGAGTGTTGGCCTATAATAATAATAATAATAATAATAACAATAATAATAATAACAACGACAACAACAATAGTCTAGCGTATACATCGGACAATATTTTTAAAACACAAGAGGTCAAACCATCGTATTATCGGAACAATGTGTTAAAATGCAGGTAAATAAGCATTTAAACAAACAATATAAATATAAAATAATATTTTTGAGATAAATGAAGAAACAGTATAACTTACCAATGGTAACGAATAAGTCGTTGTCGATCTCATACCTATAAGGTATCAGCATATCCCTCGTCAGATACCTATCCCTGATGGCGAAGATTCGGGGAAATAACTGAACGAGTCTCTTTACAGCGACCATTCTCAACCCGATTCCAATTTCTGTAGAGTCTTCCGCGACTTTAAATATTTTGGCAATAAAAACTTCAATCGCCATGTCATAATAGACATGGCATTCAACGTTATCGTTTACCGGTCTTTTAAAGATAGAAATGTCATCAGGAAAGCTAAAGTCTTCCCCTAATTCCAAAACCCTGTCTAAGGAAACAGTATGAAATGCTAAAGAATTAGACATGATGTTTGTGCGTTCGCCAAGTCGAATGTCAAAGCAACTGATTCGCTAGCCTTATATAGTTTTCACTTAGAAACTTAGAAATTTTGGGTGCCAACCCTTTACATAACATATTTACCATCAATGTGGCATCGTGATGGAGTTTATCTAATGTAGATTCCGAAATAGTCATTAACAAGAGCGTATTTCCTAGTTACTAACCTTTCAACGTAAGAACTATAGTCGTGTCAAACATTGCCTTATACCCTCAAACAGGTTATTTCGATCATAAGGATGAAAATGACCTCCATCTAAACTTCGAATAAACGAGTTTACATCCACAAAGATGGAATCGTTAGCAGATTTCATTGACACTCTCATTTCATTAACATTAGGGTGCAGTTTGATCTCAACAACTGGTCCCCAAAGCTTTCGCACGTATAAAAACAGGGCCTCATTAAAAGCATTATCTGATAAATTAAAAAAGTGACGAATACGATACATATGTTCTAAACGAACTTGCAAAGACATTTTTGTTGAGGACTTAGGTCCTTGCACTGACGTTGAAATCCTAGATCATTTGAGAAGTCAAGGAGTTCAAGACATTCGTAACATTCAAGTTCGCAGAAACGGTGTCCTTAAACGTACAAGCACTTACGTTTTAACATTCAATACACCAATTATGCCAAAGAAAACAAAAGCAGCATACATATCTGTGAACGTGGAGGTATACGTACCAAATCCTCTACGATGTTACCATTGTCAGGTTTTCGGCCATCACGAAAGCAGATGTAACAGGCAAAAACTATGTGCAAATTGTGGAGAAGACAAACTCTGCAGTGATGATCGCAACTGTGATAAAACAGCAAAGTGCGTCAACTGCAGTGGCCCACACCCCACTTTTTCACGCGACTGTCCGACTTGGCACAAAGAGAAGGAAATCCTTAAAATCAAATATACCAGAAATCTTTCATTCTTCGAAGCGCGCAAAATCGTTGAGCAGCAATCGTCAACTGCAAGCAGAAACTATGCCAGCATCATAAGAAGTGCTGGCACACAAGTCAAACTTGTAGATGCCATGACACAGACTGATGAAACATACGACGTTCAAATTAAAACACACCAAAATCCAGGAGGCGATGCCCCTTCTGGTACCAACCAGACTGCAGGAGGTAAAGCATCCCCTGCACAAGCAGGAGGCAAACCTCCTCCTGCTCAAAACCCTCCGTCCAACAAAACTGCAGGAGGTAAACCTCCAACTGGAGGTAAACCTCCAACGGCAGGAGGAAAGCCTCCTGCACCACCAAAGCCTCTCTCACCAAAGGATAGAAGGAAGCTTCTGTCCGAGAGAGTACCGAAAGGGGCTGATGACCCCGTAAGAACTGACAATTACTATGACTGCCTTGAAGAAACTAGCATGGAGGCAGATGTCACTCCTCCTAGTCCTCGCAAAGTGCATCTTCCAAGAATTCCAATTACTTAGTTTCCAGTCTTTTACATTTAAGAAGGGTCATTTTTTTTAATTCTCTGAAATTATTTAATGGACAAAAGTAAACAAAGAATTATACAGTGGAATTGTCGAGGCATAAAACCACGTTATGAAGAATTACTATTACTATTGAGTCTACTAGGACCTTCTGTTTTCTGTCTACAAGAAACTTTTCTGAAAACTGACGACAACTTTACTTTCAAAGGCTTTAATGTTTACAATCACATCCACAGTGATTGTGCCAGAGCTTCTGGTGGAAGCTCTATTCTAGTTAAGTCTTCCTTACCTCAACGTGAAATTAAGTTGAAAACAAATTTACAAGCTAAAGCTGTTTCTGTTACTCTTGACAAAGAGATTACTTTCTGTTCTGTCTATATCCCGCCTTCCTTCGAACTAAGATCTGAACATCTTAACTCTTTACTTAAGCAACTCCCTTCTCCCTTTATGATATTAGGTGACTTCAATGGTCACAATTTACTTTGGGGTAGTAACGATAATGACCCCAGAGGAGAGTTAATCGAGGAATTTATCACACAGAATGACATCTGCTTAATGAATGATAAATCGAAAACTTATCTTGATTCTGGAAAAGGTACTTTTTCGTCTATTGATCTATCACTCTTTCATCCCTCTCTCTATCTTGACTATAATTGGTCTGTATGTGAAGACCAACACGGGTCTGATCACTTTCCGATAATAATTGAAAGCATTCTGAATCACGATGAAGATCATAATCCTAAATGGAAACTAAATAAAGCTAATTGGGATTTATTTCATACTTTATGTGATGAATCCCTTACTATCACTTCTCTCTCAGAATCTTCTGATCCTATAGCAACTTTTACTTCTTCTTTAATAAATATATCTGAAAAATGCATTCCAAAAACCTCGACAAACCCAAAGAAAAGTAACCCATGGTACAATGACGATTGTAAAGAAGCTATCAAGCAACGAAAACAAACACTATCTAGGTTCTGCAAGTTTCCAACTAATGAAAATTTAAATACTTATAGGAATTCTAGAGCAAAGGCCCGTCGGACAATTAAATCAGCCAAACGTAAATCATGGCGAACATATGTGTCAAAATTAAATTACAAAACGCCAACCAAAAAGGTCTGGGATATGGTTAGGAAAATATCAGGTAAAACAAAAACTGCTACTTATCAACATCTTAATACAAATTTTAACAACGGATCTGAATTGGCATCAACAAAGCAAGATATAGCAGACACTTTGGCATCACAATTTTGTTCAAATTCATCAACAAGCCATTACTCAAAGGACTTTCAAAAATACAAGAAAGAACAGGAAAATATTAAATTAAATTTCAAGTCATCTAATAATGAAGAATATAATACACCATTTAATTTAGATGAATTGAAGGATGCTATCAGTAAAGCCCATGATACAGCAACAGGTCCCGACGAAGTTCACTATCAAATGCTTAAACATCTTCCTCCTAGCTCACTTCAAGCTCTATTAGAAATATTCAATGATATGTGGGAAACTGGGAAGTTTCCCGAAAGTTGGGAACTAGCCACAGTTATACCAGTTCCTAAACCAGGAAAAGACCACACAGAACCTAACAATTACAGACCAATAGCACTTACAAGTTGTCTTTGTAAAACCTTAGAGAGAATGATTAATGTTAGACTTGTCTGGTACTTAGAAAGTAACAATCTTATTTCACCTGTTCAGTCGGGCTTCCGATCTGAACGATGTACCAATGACAATTTGGTAAGACTGGAAACATTCATACGAGATGCATTTGTTGCTAAAGAGCATGTGGTGGCCGTGTTTTTCGACTTGGAAAAAGCTTATGATACCACCTGGAGGTATGGCATTCTACGAGATCTCCATGATCTCGGAATTAGAGGCAGATTAGCTACATTTATAGAAAGTTTCCTTGCGGATCGATGGATCCAGGTTCGAGTTGGATCGACTTAATCCGAACAATTTGATCAGGCACAGGGTGTCCCACAAGGGAGCATTCTGTCTACAACATTATTCAATATCAAGATCAACAGCATAATGGACTGTTTGGATCCTAAAACAGATGGATCACTGTATGTAGATGACTTTTGCATGTGCTATAGATCGAAAAGTATGAGAACTATTGAAAGACACTTACAGCAGTGTATAAATAGAATAGAAAAGTGGGCGTCGCATAATGGTTTTAAATTTTCCAAGTCGAAAACACAATGTGTACATTTCTGTCAGCTACGGAAAGTACATGATGATCCTGAACTTTACTTATATGGATCTCTTATTCCAGTGGTTGAAGATTTTAAATTTCTAGGAGTTCTATTTGATCGAAAGCTTTCCTTTATACCGCATATCAAGTATTTAAAGGCAAAATGTCTAAAAGCATTAAACTTACTAAAGGTTTTATCGCATACCGACTGGGGTGCTGGCCGCACTGTCCTTCTGCAGCTATATCGGTCAATTATTCGGTCGAAGTTGGATTACGGATCCATTGTGTATGGATCAGCTAGAAAATCATACCTGAGTATGCTTGATACAGTTCACCACCAAGGACTAAGACTAGCTCTTGGGGCTTTTCGAACGTCACCTGTTGAGAGCCTCTATGTTGAGGCAGAAGAACCATCACTATATTTGCGTCGAGAAAAACTTACTCTTCAGTATGCCATCAGACTTGCAGCAAACCCCTCTAATCCTGCACATAAGGTAACTTTCCCTCCATATATTTCTGACGAGCTCTTACAGCGTTATGAAAGTAAACCAAATGCTATCAGGTCTTTTGGTTTACGAGTAGCACCACTTTTAACATCAGCAAAAATCAAACAAGATAAAATAGAAAAACATTCGGTTTCTGAAATTCCACCATGGTGCATTAGAAAGCCAACAGTAAATTTGACACTTCACACAGGGAAAAAATCGGAATCAAATCCACACTTTCTCAAAGAAAATTTCCACCAACTACAGTCACAATTTTCTGATTATCATTTTATTTATACTGATGGTTCAAAGGAAGATAACAAAGTAGGCTGTGCTACTTATTCCAAAGACGCTTGCAAAACTTTACGTCTACCTGATGGTTCTTCAATTTTCACAGCAGAAGCTAAGGCTATTGACTTAGCTTTAGACTTCATTAATGACTGTAACTTGTACAACAAATTCGTTCTCTCTGATTCTCTATCAGTCCTTCAGGCCCTAAACCATACAATGTCCAAAAACCAACAAATACAAAATATATTGCTGAAACATCATAACATTTCTGAATTTAAAACTATTGTGTATTGCTGGGTTCCCAGTCATGTAGGAATATATGGTAACGAGCAAGTCGACAAGAAAGCAAAAGAATCACTGAGCCTAGAACAAACAGATTTTAAAATTCCTTTTATCAATTTCAAACCTTTTATCAACGAGTACGTCTTTAATGAATGGCAATCAATTTGGAGCAGAGCAGATGACAATAAATTGAAAGAAATTGAACCTCATGTAAAACGACCAAGATTAATTCATAAACTTTCGAGACGGGAAGAGATTGTTCTTTCTCGTCTTCGAATTGGACATACACGCTTGACACATTCATATTTACTTAAACGAGAAGATAAACCTCAATGTATTGGATGTGACACACAATTAACTGTCAAGCAATTTCTGCTTGAATGCATTGATTTTATAGATGTACGTCGTTCCTGCTTTCAAAGTAACAGTTTGAAAGATTTGTTCAAAAATGTATCTGTTGAACGCATTTTGTCATTTTTAAAACGAACTAACCTTTTTAACAAAATATAAATTTTTAACTTAAATCATATTTATACCTTTCTCCATTTCTATCATTTCATTTTAATCACTGTACCTTTCATCTAGCGGAATAATTATTTATAACTTTGATAATTCTTACCATATTTTTTGCTTTTTCTCTGAACTAAATTATGCATTTTACAATTGTTAGACGCTAATGACCCATTAGGGTTGACGCGTCGTTAAACATCAATCAATCAATCATTTTTGTTAACGAGTACATCTTTGGCAAACAATCTGGAACGGAGCGAAGTTTGATAAGTTGAGGGAAGTCGAACCGATCGTTAAACTGAGGGTGAGGTTATGGCCATGTAAAATCGGTTTAAGCCCGCCAATAACTTTGTGTTACTGATCGTTCCAAGTCGATACTTCTGTGGTGGTTCTTTTTGTTTTATGTCTTGGTGTATAAAACATTTTTGTGCTGTTGGCGCCTTATGTGTGTTTTCATATTTTTAGTTAAGTTAAGGTAACTGAGTGGCCACCTATTGGGAAAATAGCTGCTCATTCGGCTTACGATATGTTTCATGGTATAAGTACCTGATTGTTAGTTTGGTTTTTTCCCACCTCGGTTTTTGGAGTGGGGGTCTTTTTCTGATTGCGCCTTTTCCTGATCTTTGCCTACTTGTACCTTTTCATATCTTAACAAATACTTATAGGAATGTATTCCTGTTTGGATCATAGATACCCTTTAGGGTTGAATTAAATTCCATGGCATAAAAACTCTAGTGGTGGGGCTGGAGGTCAAAATCTAGGACACATAAAATACAATAGTTACCAAGATTAATATTCCATATGTCTATATCTTGACAACCATATGCCAGAAAGCGTACCTGCTTGCAACACAACATAGGTACCACATAAGGGCTAGACCGAAGGGTTCATGCATGGGGATGGGGTGGGACCTGAGGTCAAGATCTAGGACTTTTTTTAAGAATGACATTCTACTTTCATTTTAATCTAGGACTGAGGACCTGACTCACAATGTCCGCTCTTATGTCCTAGATAGGGTATGCACGTCAGCTCTGTATACCGCTCTAAAATAGATGTCATTCTAAAACTACATTCCCCCATGTTTATATGCAACGTACTTTACACTGCTTATTTCTAAAATGTACTTGATAAGGGTACTGTCTTTCATTGGTGATGTGAGGTTCAATGTCTGGTGGGTTGTTTATTATAGTAGGGGGTAGGGAAGGGGGTTGGCTACCAGCCAGGGTATACGTGCCTCTCAAGGCACTTTTTCTAGTTTTCCATACACGTATTTATATCCATAATGTATATCGTGGATTGGAAATAACAGATAAATTTCAAATCCCCAAACTACATTTCCTTCTTGTAATTAAACTTATTTTCCTAAAAATCTTTTATTTTCCTGGTCAAGCATTGCGTTCTGTAATGAATCATACAATCAATCGTGAAAACATAAGACCCATTTAGTTTTCAAAGGATTTAATAAGAACAAAACGGGATACGTCAATAAAACAACATGAGAAGTTACAATTAGGCAAACATCAGGAAAAGGCGCAATCAGAAAAAGAGTCCCACTCCAAAAACCGAGGTGGAAAAAAACAAACTAACAATCAGGTACTTATACCATGAAACATATCGTAAGCCGAATGAGCAGCTATGTTCCCAATAGGTGGCCACTCAGTTACCTTAACTAAAAATATGAAAACATACATAAGGCGCCAACAGCACAAAACATTAAACACCAAGACATAAAACAAAAATAACCACCACCGAAGTATCGCCTTGGAACGATCAGTAACACAAAGTTACTGGCGGGCTTAAACCGGTTTTACATGGCCATAACCTCACCCTCAGCTTCCGCAGTGGTTCAGTGATATACAAGAAATAAGAAAATTTATATTAAGAAAATACTAAACCTAGATTCCAACGTTTAACATGAATAACGGAAAGCAGAGTGAGCAGCTATTGAAGGTACAAGTAGGCAAAGATCAGGAAAAGGCGCAATCAGAAAAAGATTCCCACTCCAAAAACCGAGGTGGGTAAAAACAAACTAACAATCAGGTACTTATACCATGAAACATATCGTAAGCCGAATGAGCAGCTATTTTCCCAATAGGTGGACACTCAGTTACCTTAACTGAGGTGGTCACAGTGCTAGCTAGGACAGAACAAGTAAAATGCAGAGGGCTAAGTGAACCACCAAATTAAAATCGGGTGGCCACAAAGCCATGCAACATAAAACTCTTAATCGGAATAACTTTGATAAGTGTGAACCACAACAGTAGTACCGCATTGGAACGGTAAGTTATAAATAACTGGGGGGCTGGAACTGGTTTTACATGGCCATAACTTCACCCTCAGCTTCTGCAGTGGTTCATAACAGTTAGTTAGTTCTTCGGTCCTCGTTGTGATTCTCTAACTAGTCAATGAATCCTCAGAACAAACAAATAAATCATGATAAACATCCTGATGAATCAAAAACCAGGACTCGCAGATTGAGTAAGCTGCCCGACGATGGAGATCCCTGGGCGCCGAATAACCTACTAACTCCGGAGCAAAAGAAATACACCAGTTGGACCCCGGTGGGCCAAGCAACAGACAAGGAGAAGCTCAGGTGAGCGATCGTTGCCCTTGGGCTACTTGTTAAGATATCTTATTTGTCAAGTTAGATATCTATTTTAACAAATAAGATATCTTACTAAGCTTGAATGATATCTAAATATACTATATAAGACATCTAAATTAGCATTTCATGTACCTAATATTAACTTTCTGTACATCTAACATAATAAAATTGATAGCTTTTTTGCTATATAAGATATCTTCTTTATTATAGATATCAAATGAATTAAAGTAGATATCTTATTTATTAAACAAGATATCTTATACTGCATAACAGATACCTGCTTTCTTGAATAAATAGTAAAATCTAAATTAACATTTCAGATATCTAATATTAACATTTTGTATATCTAATATAATAAAATGGATATCGTATTTGCTATATAAGATATCTTCTTTATAATAGATATCTAATAAAGTAGATATCGTATTTGTTAAACAAGATATCTAATATTGCATAACATATATTTGCTATTTCAGATATATAATATTAACATTATATCTTATATAATAAAATAGATATCGTATTTGCTTATATATAAGATATCTTCTTTATAATAGATATCTAATAAATTAAAGAATAGATATCTAATAAATTAAAGAATGTATCTTATTTATTAAACAAGATATCCAATATTGCATAACAGATATCTGCTTTCTTGAATAAATAGTAAAAAGGCTTGCCATAGGAATGAGATCCTGTAACAGCAGTAAAAGGAATGTAGATCTGTTTCAAATATTCAATATTCGTCGAATATTTGTATTTCCTGAATTCCAGTCTAGCAGTAAATGTTACCTCTCTTAAGTGGCACCAAAAAGGAAAAAGTATGCAATGATTATGATTAATGGAAATGGTCAATCAGAAATTCCCACTCCAAAAACCAATGTGAAAAAACTACATTGACAATAAGTTACATTTTGTAATCTGAATAAGCAGCTATTTCCCACTAGGCGGTCACTCAGTTACCCGAACATGAAAACATATATAAGGTGACATAAGCGGTAAGGTTGTTAGAAATGGGATCAATGTCCATGCTTGTGAGACCCAAAACAGACAAAAAAAAAAACAATGTAAAATTGTACACACATGAATACTACTTCTAAAATTGTCGGTCTCACTGATTGAAAAAATGGAATTGATTTTATCAAATAGTTAAAGAAATAAATAAATAATAGGGTTTTGTGATATATACAAATATACTACAAGGTTCTACATTAATCGCAATTATTAATTGGTTTGTGATAAATCTGATGGAATTTTACAATGCACATCATATTTCTTGCAGTGTAGAGTTGATAAAAAACACAGTTCATTGGTGGACAATGGTTCCAAATCTGCATTTTTAGCTGTAGATCATCATAAACTTGCTTTAAATCATAAAGAGTCTGTGACATTTATCATAAAGAATCTGTTACCCACATTTTGTTATCATACAGAATCTGTAACGTATCATCAAGAATCCGTAGCATGCAAAAAAATGAAAAAGGGTTATTGTGCAGGGTAATGTAGAATTCGAAGCTCCAGATATCACTTTTATTAACTGTTTCAATGTTTCCAAACATGTTTGCTTTAGAAATTCACATAATTTTACAGAATTCCCATGTTTTTTTATATTTGCTCAATTTACCTATTTGGTTTTATTTTGAACACATAACATGTAGAATATATACATAGACTGCCATGAACCATGCTGCTAATATGTCTCCTGACAAAATTTAGATCTACAACTATCTAAAATTACCATTTTTTGCAGTTTGAAATTGTGAGTATTAATCCTTGTCAAGAATCCGTAGCATTTGTCAAGAATAAGTTACATGATATCATCAAGAATCAGTAGCTGATATCATAAAGAATCACCCACACTGTGACGAACCTAAAACACTGTGGGCCTAGACAACTTTTTTCAGTTTTCGATTTGACTCGATCATCGTTACAACACTAATCATTTCATTTTATTATTGTTATTATCATTTCAGCTACATCAACAATGTATGACCACAGTACGACCATTTCCCTGCATGCTGTGAACAACACCGCTGTAGTTACTCCTTAGTATGGACCTTGGAGCAACGGCATCAATGCAACTTCGGGGTATCCTACTCCTCATCGGAGTAGTTCCAGTTCCAATGTCGGGTCTAATGGTAGGTACAAAGACAAAGCTGTTTTTATTAATAGATAAATTACATCCTTATGAATACATTTTGACTAAAAGGAAAAAATACCGATAACTGGTATCCTGACAGTTCTCGTCGAAAACTTCTCATCAGGCAAAAATGCATGCATCTGTGAAAAACTTAAGCGAAAATCAAATCAACATTTAATAACGGATGATACGTTCTTTTCAAATCAAACGTGTGTGAGCTGCAATAAAGTCTCAACTAAAAATGACACTCTTTATGGACTTGATATGCAACTCAATGTACAATTTATTATTTTTTTCTTTTACCTGAATGCATTTTATGAGCACACGTGACAACAAGTGAACAAATGTGTAAAAGTTTAGTTCAGACTTAACTGTACTTGATTAGACTTTGCAGAGCTGTTTGATCATTGCATAAATTTGTAATTTACTAAATTCATTGATTATTCTCCCAACAATATGTTGTGTATGTTTTTCCTATTCACAAACAGGGTATGATAATAGGTGAGATTTGTAGTTTTGGTGTCTTTCCTTGTAGTAAAACTGGTGATATTAAGCAGCATAACTGGAGCTTTGGTGTTGTTGGTTGTTACTATAGTAGTTGTAGTCTGTGTCAAAAAGAGAACTAAACAGAGCGCATTCATTTCCCTGCATAATACAGTGGAAGAGAGTGGAATGCATGTAGAAGAAAATGGTGAAGATGAACTGTTTTCTCGAGTTTAAGTTTGGCTGAATGTTTAACTGTTTTGTGGTTTGTATATTTAAAAATATATTATGCCTGCCTATCTAATAATTAACCACATGTAACCTAATGTAGCACTGGGGAAGGAATAACATTATGAATTCTAACCAAAATTTTCTTTTGACTATTATATCATTTTCGCTTGCACCGATGGATTTTTTAAGCATTTTTGGGAAGGAGCCCAAGAGCCTTTTATTTGGGAAAATTTGTCAAAGTTACGCATTAAATTGGGATTTTTTTTTCATGATTTCTTTAATAATTTACTTTAATAAAGCATACTAGAACTGTCTTTATTTAATATTATTTAAGAACAGTTTTATTTACTTTTGTTTTGGAAGACAAAACATATAGTTAATGAAAATTCTGAAAATATAGCAATAAATGTAGTATGCAATTTTCTGATTAGGATTTTTTTTTTTTGGGGGGGGGGAAATGGGAAAAAAAGTAGGGTATTTTCCATCTTTTATCAACCTCGCGAGACACTCTGAAAAAAAGCCCTGTGCACCTTTTATCGGAAGAGGATAACAGACTAACATTATGCCTGTTCTTGTTTCTCCTTTGTTCCCTTTGTACTCTTCACTTCAGCAGGATGTGATCTTCTGTATAGACACTGTGATATTTTGACAAAAGTGACCGTGATATGAGCCAGCTTATTTTTGGCAGTTCAGTTTATCTGCTTTGTGAAAGATTTCTCATGAAATATTAAAGGAGAATGCAATGTTTGTCCACCAAAATGACAGTGTATAATCTAAACACTTGCTATGCATAGTGATGGTTGCCATCTTGATCATGTGACCAAGATCAATTATGTAAACTTTGGACCAAGGGGTTTAGTAACTCCTTTAATATTTTCCATTTAACATTGCCCTTAAGATTTGTCAATGTATTGAATTTTTGATAACAGGAAAGACAACATTTCTTTATTATTTCTTTATAAGTTTCTGTGTGTGTGTGTTTGTGTGTGTGTGTAGCATCAGTTGGTCTAATCAGAATTAAAAATAAGCTTGTAGTATACAGCTATATAATAACCACCTAGAATGCTTGTAGCTTCATTTATACTTTCTCTTTCATGGTGGTTTCTAGAGATTACATAGTAAGGATAAAATTGACTTATTATACATGTATGTTCTAATTTCTAGCCTGGCCTAGATTCAGGGTTACCACTGCATTTTTGTAACTGAGGGTACATTGGCTATTTTTTCCTCATTTTTTAAACCCCCCAATGTATAAAGCTATATAGAGTGGGCTTTTTTAGCTCACCTGAGCCGAAGGCTCACAAGGTGAGCTTATAGGATGGCCATGATCCGGCGTCCGTCCGTCCGTCGTCCACAATTTCAAAGATCTTCTTCTCTGAAACCGCTTGGCCGATCTAGTTGAAATTTTATGTGGAGCCTCCTTGGGTAGTGGCATTTCAAGTTTGATCGCGAAATCCAGGTCACATGACCAAGATGGCCGCCACGCCCATATATGGTAAAAACCCTTCAAAAATCTTCTTCTCCAGAACCGGTGGGCCGATTTCCACGAAACTTGGCATGTAGCATCGGGGACTTCAGCCCATCATAGTTTGATAAAATGATGACCCTTGGATGACCTTGACCTATTTTACGGCAAGGTCAAATTTGGAAACATAGGCTTTTACATAAGAAGAAGTGAAAACTATGGATTTTTTGAAAACTATTGCAGCCTGAGGCCTGAAAAGTGGTAGATGCAAACAACTAATTGAGTAGATGAAGGTATGTGATTAATATAGGTCAAGGTCATCTCTTGACCTTGGCCAGTCTGTTGTCCATACACACTTTTCAAAGATCTTCTTCTCTGAAACTGCTTGGCCAATCAAAATGAAATTTTATGTGGAGCATCCATGGGTAGGGGAGACGAAAGTTTGATCGCGAAATCCAGGTCACATGACCAAGATGGCCACCACACCCATATATGGTAAAAACCACTCAAAAATCTTCTTCTTCAGAACCGGTGGGTCGATTTCCACGAAACTTGGTATGTAGCATCGAGGACCTCAGCCCATCATAGTTTGATAAAATGATGACCCTATGATGACCTTGACCTATTTTACGGCAAGGTCAAATTGGAAACATAGGCTTTTACATAAGAAGAAGTGAAAACTATGGATTTTTTTAAAACTATTGCAGCCCGAGGCCTGAAAAGTGGTAGATGCAAACAACTAATGGAGTGGATGAAGGTATGTGATTAATATAGGTCAAGGTCATCTCTTGACCTTGGCCAGTCTGCTGTCCATACACACTTTTCAAAGATCTTCTTCTCTGAAACCACTTGGCCAATCAAAGCGAAATTTTATGTGGAGCATCCATGGGTAGAGGAGACGAAAGTTTATTAGTGAAATCCAGGTCACATGACCAAGATGGCCGCCACGCCCATATATGGTAAAAAACACTCAAAAATCTTCTTCTCCAGAACCGACAGGCCAATTTTCATGAAACTTGGTATGTAGCATTTGGGACTCCAGCCCATCATAGTTTGTTGAAATGAAGACCCTATAATGACCTTGACCTATTTTACGGCAAGGTCAATTTTGGAAACATAGGCTTTTAAATGGGAAAAGGCAAAAACAAACTGTTGCAGCCTGAGACCTGAAAGTTGCTAGATGCAGACAACTAATGGAGTCATTGAAGGTAAGTAATTACTGAAGGCCAAGGTCATGTCTTGACCTTGGCCCAAGGTCATTTAAATATCAAAATTAAAATTATGGTTTTCTCAGAAATCACTGGGTTTGGAAACTATTGCAGCCTGAGACCTGAAACTTTGCAGATGCAGACAACTTATGAAGTCAATAAAGGTGCGTGAGTATTCAAGGTCAAGGTCATTTCATTATGACTTAATACTCCAAGATCAAGCTTCAGGTGAGCGTTCTCAGGACCAATGGTCCTCTGGTATTTTGGAGGGTACAGGACAAATCTTTTTCAAAGGGGGCATATTAAGTCGAAGTGTCCGGTCCAGCTTGCTTCCCAAAAGTGTTACAGTACCATTTGGTTGATTTTGCATTACAGACCTGGCTAGATATTAGTTCATGCCAGATTTAATTTCTCAAAAGTTCAGTGAGCTTGTAAGAACAAAAAATAGGATATTCTCAAATTAAGAGCCATGTTTTTTTATTTTCTATGACATAAAAATGAAACTACTCAGTTTAGCAATGTTTAAAACTTGCACCAGTCTTGGTATTATCCATTATTAAAGATCATTGATTGAATCAAAGTTGTACATGTTTCTCAGTCAACACCAGTAGCATAGATCAAGAATATAAAGATTGCTTAATAATTACCAATTAGTCAAGTGTTGAAAATTTGTAATGCTCAATAATTTGTGACTTACATACCAATCATTCATTACCAATCATCCAAGTGAGACAATTTGTTATTGGGAAAAGTAATGCTCAATAATATGTTTTGTACCAATCATTCATTACCAATCATCGAAGTGAGACATTTTGTTATTGGGAGAGGAAATGCTAAATAATATGTGACTTCTTTAACATGTAGTATAACCACGGTCTGACATCCTGCCAACATTGTCCGTCTTCAATTTCAAAAATCTTCGTTTCTGAAACTGCTTGGCTAATGAAAGCTATAATTTAACATGAAGTCACTTTAGAAAGGGGTAACAAACATGTATATAATAAATAATTTAAGGTCACATGATCAAGATGGCTGCCATGTCCATATAATTCTTCTTGTAGAGAAGTCAAAGTTCTAGGATCGAAAAACGTAACAGTTTGGGATTGGAAGACTTCAGCTTACTCAATCTGTGAGTCCTGGTTTTTGATTCATCAGGATGTTTATCATGATTTATTTGTTTGTTCTTGATGATTCATTGACTAGTTAGAGATTCACCACGAGGACCGAAGAACTAACTAAATGTTGTGAACCACTGCATAAGCTGAGGGTGAGGTTAGGTACCTGTAAAACCGGTTTAAGCCCGCCAGTAACTTTGTGTTACTGATCGTTCCAAGTCGATACTTCTGTAGTGGTTCTTTTTGTTTTATGTCTTGGTGTTTAAAATTTTTTGTGCTGTTGGCGCCTTATGTATGTTTTCATATTTTTAGTTAAGTTAAGGTAACTGAGTGGCCACCTATTGGGAAAATAGCTGCTCATTCGGCTTACGATATGTTTCATGGTATAAGTACCTGATTGTTAGTTTGGTTTTTTCCCACCTCGGTTTTTGGAGTGGGAATCTTTTTCTGATTGCGCCTTTTCCTGATCTTTGCCTACTTGTACCTTTTTTCAGCTGCATCTCAGGTGAGCATTCATAAGAACCATTGGTCCTCAGTTTTGTTTTGGCACTTAATCATGTGTCATGTAAGTGGTGGATGATTTGAATAATCTAAGTGAAGAATATTACGAAAGTCTGTGATTTTAGTTTTTGAAAAATGTGATTTTCGCTAATCATATGTAAAATGCTCTCAAATTTAATTACACACTTTTCATTTTCCACCATGATCATTCATCATTTTTTCCAGGGAGAAATCCTGGTGAGATAGCTCCAAGTTTGGCTATGAAAAATGATAAAATTGCATAATATTAGATAAGTTCACCAGGTTTAACCAAGAAATCAATATGAATGTCTTTACAGCCATTTTTTCAGCAGCTTTCCTGGTGAAATTTCTCCCTGAAATTGTCTTTTTATCACCAAGAAAATTGTTTTTTAATATGACATTTTTCTCCATGAAAAGAGAAAATTCGGTAATTGAATTTAAGAGCACTGTTAGTCCGTGAGTCTACTTTTCTTTTCAAAATAAAGGAGCTGCATCATGAGAAAACCAATAAGTTTGAAATTATGTCTGTACAAGGGTGTCATTGTTTTCACTTCTTAGTATTTGTAAATCAAAAATAAAAAGCAACAACAGAGGTTTTTGTCTAACCATCTGGTCAGAAAACTAAACTGTTGGTTTTCCCATGGCAAGGCTAAAAAAACTTAAACGAATAAATGTATTTGTTTGTTCTCCCCTGTGTTGACTTGGTGTTGACTTTCGAGCACAAAAGACATGATCAAATGGCAAATATTTAATTGGGTACAAACACATGGACAACAAATGGCTGTGGCAGATATACATGTATGCAAAATAGTGAAATGAAACAAAATACACGTATGAAATATAACTGGAATAACAGCTGTTAACATTGAGAATTTTCACATCAGAACATTTCTTGACACCCTATGTTTTAGCTGTCCTCATTAGAGAGGGTTTAAAGCTGTCATTTGGGTGTATTTTAACCAAATGTCCATTAGAGATTGTTTTAAGCTTGAAGAAAATGCCTTTTGAGTGTATTGAATGAATTGTGTCCACAGTACATGCTCATCATTGATGTAATGGATCCTATGGCATTGAATAGCAACAGAGCATGTTAGGAACATCATGCTTTTGGGTTGGTTGAATCCCTAGAAAAGAACAAAAATGAACATATTAAAGCAAAATTATTGATGTACTATAAGCTAAATGATTTACACAGGGCACAAACAAGAACATGTTGCAGCAAAAGTATATTGATAGCTGGACAGAATGGCATATTTAGCATGTTTTCAGACGGGAAAAAATATGAAAAACAATTTGTCACTATAATAAGATGTTCACCTTAGCTATAAAGTTATGCAAATGGTGAGATGGTAAAATCTACTCTGGTGTCTGTGTCTGTCTGTTACTTCTCTAAAGATGTGATTCTCAGTTATGATTGTTCAGAACCTGTATTAAAAAATTGGTGGTTTTGTGAAGTATCCTGTAATGTACTAGTCAATTTGTAACCACCGACCAGCCATCGTGGATAATAACGTAGACTTTGAATTTTGGTCGAGCAAAGCTCGGCTAAAATCTAGGCCAAGGGAGAAAAAGGCTCACCCTCACAGTCTAGCCATAGTCGGCTAGGTTTTCATTTTACTTCCTTCTTTGCTTGTATAGTGAAAACCTCAGGTATTTCTCGAACCACGGGCGTGTGTAATCTTTGGTCAAAACCCCCTGTAATTCATGGCGTGCTGGGGAGAAAAAAAGGAAACAAAAAGAAGTTGTTACAAATGACTAGCACATACATGTATAAGAGATCATTGAACTTTTGGAGGTGTGTCTGTAAAGAACCAATCATTTAACAGGATTCAAATCATTTATAATTTTGAAATTATCCCTCATAAATGTTCAATCGATCAATAAATAGTAACAAGTAAGAGCTTTTACAAATAAATAGACTGGTCGATTAAAAATAATTCGTGAACAAATAGTTAGAAACTTACATCTTGTCGAATTGCTCCTCGAGTTTTACTCTGTGTAGAACGAGGAAGCTCCTTAGAGATTGTGGAGGGTGGAGGACACTGCTCCAAGTGATCCTTGAACTGGTCGAGAAGGTTCAGAAGCCGATATTTAATCGAGGTAATTCTGCTTCTTCTTGGTGGCAAGTTGCGCAGGGTTTGGCATCTGGATTTCTGATGTGTGTTCTCAGTGAAATGTCTGGTCAGCTCCTTTACGAAAACTTCAAGGAGACCTGTGAAGTAAAATAAAAGAGTTCCTTTCCAATTCTTGAGAACACTAGAGGTTTCTTCCCTGGTAAGTTTTCCTAAGAGGGTTTCTGTTGGCACTAGAAATCTTATCTCGAAAAAATCCATGACTTCATCATACGTAAGAAGAGTGTTAATGTCTTCCTTTTCCAAGAGTTCAAAGAAATGAACGAGCTCATAGAGAGCTTTAAAATAGTTTGAAACATGCATTTTTTTCTTGAGTTTTAGTACAGCTGTGGTAATAGCAAAGAAGCGGATAAATAACTAAAGAGGAGCGGGAGGCTTATATAGGAGTGGTTGAGATGAGACTACGTGCCAAAACACATTTGCATGGGTTCTACCTTTTGATTCTATGGCAATTATAACTTGGTTGCTGGCATTGTCAGCAATATTTTATGGAGAATTGCAAAAGTTTAGAAGCATCTAGATCATCTATGTAGAACAAATAAGTTGGTTTCCAATCAAGAAAGAAATATTGCAAAACACTGGATGACTTTCTAAAAATGATTTGGCACTGAATGTCTTTTATAAGGGTAATATCAGAGACAATTTTGGGGAGATATTTTTAATGTTATTAGTGATAGGTTGTTGTGAAATTCGACCTGACATAGATATAAAAGTGTCATTTGAGAGCATCGGAACTAAGATATATGTTGGTAGATCTCAAATAAAACGACAGTGTTATCTTAATAAAGGTTCTCAAATTATGACATTGTCTTAGTGTGGGTTATAAAATCATAGCATCAGCTAATTGTGCTTCATTAAATGAATCATAGCATCATGTAAGTCTGCTTCATCTTGTTATCATGTTCATTTTATCATGCTCATCTTATAAATCATGACATCAACTTCACCTGCTTCATCAACATTTAACACTACTTACGCCCAAATATTCATTACATTCCAGGGTTCGAAAAACCCGGGTATTAAACCATAAAACCCAACCCAGTGGGTTTCTGTGGGTAAACTCGTATACCCACTGGGTAGCGGGTAGTGACCAGTATTAGAAATTTTATGATCTTTATATCTAATGATGATACTCGAGTATTGAGCAAGATATTAAGGCATTTTACAAATGAATGTACAAGTAACAAGACATTTAAACTTATCTCATTGAACAACCTATTTGGTTTGTGTGAAGCAATCCCAAATCTAACCAAGCTGGCAAGACTGCATTAGGGGTGTTTGACGATTAGACAGAATTGAAAAGATACAAAGGTTTTAACTTCTCGTTGAGTTTTTTTGTTGTTGTTACTAAATGGCTGATCGACATGCACAGAAGAAAGACTTGGTCTGTGACAGACTTATGATAAGAGAATAGTGAAAGATATTTCTAGTGCCATAAAAATAATCAGATAAATCTATCTAAGTCACATTTTAACTATAATT
This sequence comes from Rugalucina vietnamica, assembly GCA_964017185.1. Classification (NCBI taxonomy): domain Eukaryota; kingdom Metazoa; phylum Mollusca; class Bivalvia; order Lucinida; family Lucinidae; genus Rugalucina; species Rugalucina vietnamica. The sequence continues at coordinate 43,088,696 of OZ024879.1, forward strand.
CATCATTTAACTACCATGCCAGATGTCATTACAGCTAGACATACAAGGCAGTCAACTAAGTGACATAAATTTAGAACAAACATACCAAACAATTAGTTAACACCTCATTTTAGCAGGCCTAAATAGGTGTCATATGGGGTATTGTTATAAAAGTGTTATCAACACTTCCTAGAGCAATAATTAAGTGAAAACACAAACAAAGGATTAAAGCAATTGTCTATCAAATGTGAGAGACTGATTGATGATATACTTTCATTGCTAGCTTTCATTGAAGTACTGTTCTAAAACTATCATTAGCTCCTACTAATATTCAAAATTGATGGTGTCATGGAATTTTAGTGGATGTAATATAAAGAACACCTTAGTAGTAAGTTTTACTTAAGTATAATATGTTTTTAAAGAAATTTTTTTTTTTTGTCTGTCAAATTACTGTTTGTAAATGACTAGTGCACCTCTGACAGTCTAGGGGAATGGCAGGAGGGCAGTGGTCTAGTGGTAAAACGCAGATCTCCGTGACGAAACATGCTGAGTACCATGTCAATCTCTGGTGTCATTTAGGACACTTTTCTTTTGGTGAGGGAGGGTGGTAGCCTAGTGGCAGAGCATCAGACTCTGAAGCGAGAGGTCATTTTTTTAGGCAGTGACTATTTTCCAGCAAAATAGTCCCTATAGGCTATTTTGCTGATCCCGGTGAAAAAGCTAAATTGGACATACATTTTGCCAGACCAAATACATGTACTTATGAAATTTTTTATTCTATATATCACCTATATTGTGAGGTATTTCTATAAACATTAGTGCCGCGTCATGAGAAAACCAACACTATGGTTACGGGACATGTCTAACACAAACCGAGCTGTACAAGCACTGAAGATGGCAAAAGACTGGAAATTTTCAATAGCCAAAAAGCAATGGCTTGAAGCCTTCATCCCAACATGACTAAAACGTCGTTGCCTGAAGTTAAGTGTATACCTCAATACAAACATTACAAGTTTAAGCTCCCCGGCCATAGTACTGTGTGCAGGGCATTTTGTTTTTCCTTGTCAAAGTTTTAATCAAAGCTTTAGTGCACTGGTCAGTCATTTGAAATCACACTCTTTACCTACAGTCTTCGCAAAATCTGTTTTAGCTGACGGACAGCTGCATTTTTGTTTTTGCAGGACAAAACCAACAATGGTAGGACAGTTCTACTGTATAATACGTACATGTACTTGCTCGTTGTAATTTTGGTAATTTTTTCCACACATAAAATTTTGTGTGACAGAAAAAAAAAAGTACAAGTAGGCAAAGATCAGGAAAAGGCGCAATCAGAAAAAGATCCCCACTCCAAAAACCGAGGTGGGAAAAAACTAAACTAACAATCAGGTACTTATACAATGAAAACATATCGTAAGCCGAATGAGCAGCTATTTTCCCAATAGGTGGCCACTCAGTATAGCCATTACTGAAGTGAAAGAAACTATCCGGCCACTTTCTCGCATATTTGAATCTATATTGTAAACACAAATTCACTTCCATATCACCTGATCACCTAATAATTTATGTACCTTAAACTTTATATAATACTGTAGTATTTTGGACTTTGCATGTCAAAACCTGGCTCGGTTCTCTCTCCTTCTGTTGCTGGAAACAACCAATGTGACTGAGAATTACAAACACAGATGAAATCATTAAAGTGTTGCACAATGTAGATACCTGCCTGGAAACAAATAACATGGATCCATAAGTTGTTCCCATACTGTATACAGGTACCAGGGTGTTGTTCCCAGACCAAGTTTTTATTCTAAATTGCCGCTTATGGATATTATCTGGTAGACTGTGTTGGTTGTTCTCAGTTGTGTTGGTTGTCTCTGGTGACTACAAAAATAAAGGCATATTGTGACAGGTGGTTGTCTGTTGATACATGTATGGTTGACTTGTGTCCTGTGTATTTCTTGGCCTTGCAATGGCATATTTTCAGGATCCATGCGATTCACATTGAGCATGCAGTTTCGGTCAGTGGAAGAGTTTTGAAATCGACGAAATAGAGGTTCTGGGCTTTTTGGAAACTGACTGATTATTATTCATAAGATTTGAAGTCTGACTTTACCTTTCAAGGTCATTTTGGTCATGCAAGCAGTTTTGTCTTGAGAGAGCATGCACAAAATCTCCTACAACTTGAATATAAAATGCCAAATTTTCCAACGTTATATCTGTCGGATATAAATATGAGGTCACGAAGTAGACCCTTCTTATGATCTAAAGTTAAATCTGAATCTCTTGGGTAAGTTCACCAAGTTGAGGCATATTGCCACGAGAATACACATACATGTATATTTGGTAATATAAAGGGAAAGATTTTCTAAAAGCTTAAACTTGTGTTATGTGTATTGGCTGGACTAAACCATTTGTACTAAATAGGTTGTTATAATTTTTTTGAGAGAAAATGCTTCTTCATACAGTTGTGCCTGTGAGATAATCCATTACTGAAAGCTTTTAAAAATCATTTCAAAGGGGAAACATATCAAGGTTCAAGCATGTTTATTGCTTTCTCTAGTGTCTGTTTGAATTTTTCTCAAATGTTGATTATAAATGTACCCATGTCCGGAATGGAATATTCCTGTGTCTACACATTTGATTACTGTGAAAGATGCTGAAGAAAGAGATCTTTTACAACTTTTACCACGCAATTGAAAGAAATTCAAGGTAATTCTTGAGGTACATCTACATGTACATGAAAGCTTCATTTTAATGTACATTACATACATGTTTGATGTTTAGCATGGCAAAGGATCCAAGGTGTTGTCTGTTGTTTTTATATGCAGCACCAGTACCCTGAGGACTAAGGATAGTGGGGGACTGTCATATATGTAGCAACCCCCCTCCATGTAATGTAATATAGAGTGGCCTAAAAAGTTGTTTGTTTCTGGTTAAATACCAAAAAACTTAATTTTTACCTCATCTACTTTTTTACCCAGACTCGAGCTTTTTTAGGCAGTTTTAGGGGATTTCCGAAGAATTTTCCATACTGTCAGCCATCTTGTTTTCCTGTTTTCCTATCTCGCCTCCATGTATAACAAAGTACTGACCCTATTTCAAAGTTTCATGTAATGGACTAGTCATTTGTAAACCACGCCCTCCCCCCACACCCCGGGGGCAGGGCGGGGATATCCGATAGCCGTGGAATTGAGGGGCTTTGACCAAAGTTTTGTAACGGCCGTGCTGGGGGGATACCCGGGGTTTGCTAGGGCCTTGAAATGAAAAGATAGCAGGCTGCAGGAGAAAACAGCAGTGGTATCACCAACGAGCAAACCCCGCAGGGTGGGGCTTTTAGCGGGGATTTGCTGGACCAAAAGTCAAAGTCCCCGCTATTCCCTGGGGCAGGGGATGGGTATGGTTACAAATGACTAGTGCATAACCTGAAACACCCATATTTTCTTCTTCCTAAATTTCTTGGCTAGTAAGTTGTTAGATGTAGATAATGTACAGTCAAAAGGTACAAGTAGGCAAAGATCAGGAAAAGGCGCAATCAGAAAAAGATTCCCACTCCAAAAACCGAGGTGGGAAAAAACCAAACTAACAATCAGGTACTTATACCATGAAACAATCGTAAGCCGAATGGGCAGCTATTTTCCCAATAGGTGGCCACTCAGTTACCTTAACTTAACTAAAAATATGAAAACATACATAAGGCGCCAACAGCACAAAAAATTTTTAAACACCAAGACATAAAACAAAAAGAACCACCACAGAAGTATCGACTTGGAACGATCAGTAACACAAAGTTACTGGCGGGCTTAAACCGATTTTACATGGCCATAACCTCACCCTCAGCTTCCGCAGTGGTTCAGTGATATACAAGAAATAAGAAAAAACATATTAAGAAAATACTAAACATAGATACCAACGTTTAACATGAATAACGGAAAGCAGGGTGAGCAGCTATTGAAGGTATTAGGTGGTCACAGTGCTAGCTTGGACAGAACAAGTAAAATGCAGAGGGCTAAGTGAACAGCCAAATTATAATCGGGTGGCCACAAAGCCATGCAACATAAAACTGGTAATCGGGATAACTTGGATAAGTGTGAACCACAACAGTAGTACCGCCTTGGAACGGTCAGTTATAAATAACTGGGGGGCTTAAACCGGTTTTACATGGCCATAACCTCACCCTCAGCTACTGCAGTGGTTCATAACATTTAGTTAGTTATTCGGTCCTCAAGTATTTCATGTATTTCAGATCAAAGAAGAACTGAAAAGTCTCAGAAAAAGACAGTTGAGGCAACCAGAAAGCCATGGTGGTTTCTTCGAGTCTGCGGTTCCTGAAGCTGAATGTCTATCACCAACAACTACAACACAGACTTCTTCAACACCACCAGTTCTTGATGAGATTCATGTAAGTTTTCCTATCAATAATTTCTTTTTCACGGGGCATGGGCGCAACCCAAATGTGGCTGCCAAATCAAAAAAACACGACTAATTTGATTGGATGACCTCATTTTATCACAAGCATGCCAAGATTCTTGCTTGCCAACAGCATTTTTTACTCACATTGGTGAGCGACTATATTTTTCCCTGACACCAGGTCACATGACAAGATGAACGTCATGCCCATATTTGGTTAAAAACCTTCAAAAATTTTCTTAGGAACCACTGGACAGATTTTAACGAAAACATGGCATGTAGCATCAGGGACTAAATGTGTTATGAATCACAACCCTGTGGTGACCTTGACCTATTTACGGCTAGGTCAACATAGGTTGAGGTCAACATAGGTTGTCCACGCAGTTGAATGGGGAAAACTGTTAAAATGTCATTTGAAGGGAAAAAAAAACATGCAGGTCACATTACCAAGGTGGCCGCCATGCCCAATTACATATGTGGTAAAAACCCTTCCAAATTTTCTTCTCTAGAATTGCTAAACCTTATAATTGCAACATTGATATGTAGCATGGAGGGAGGGGGGTGGCTAAAGTACTATAATCGTGATTATTAATCTTGATCTTGGATGGCAATTTAACCAATTCCAACCCAGAAACCAAACAGAAAAGAAAATACAGCATAAAACATCACAAACATCAGCTCTTTCCCAACAAGGTAGCCCTCAAGCTAGCATCAACAAACTACAAAGGTGGCAATAACAACAGATAGGTAGTCAGAATAAACAGAAAAGCATGATAGACGGCTAAGACCACAGCAGAACAGTTTTGTAACGGTCAGATTAGTTTAGGGGGTTTAATCCTCGTGCTTCATCGGCTGTGATTTACATCAGAATTTAGATGCATATATGAGCAGCATCATGATAAAACCAACATTTTGCATTTACATGTATACTGCAGTAACTGCGATGCTGATCTGCCCTTTGTTTTCGATACATGGAAAGTACAATTACTTTCTCGGATTACTGTCTGTACACCATCTTTGGGAAACTGCATTTCTCAAAATTTCGCTTTTCTGAAACACCACTAGAAAAATTTGACCATGTCATCGTTTTGCAACCTATAACTAATAAAAAGTATCGCTAAAATTTTGAAAAATTTTGAAAATCGGTTTACTTATAAAATAAATACATGCATCAGTATGCTCAAAAATTAATTTGATTAGGCCTTTTACATGTGCAAGGGAGGTAATCCAAACACCTTAAAATTGAAAATCAAGCAACTATGGTTTGGTGCGTATTATATGAAAAACAACCAATTTAGATTTTTTCTGAGAAAATAGTTACTTCCCTTGCTGACATTTTACATGTATCGGTATGCTCAAAAATTATTTTGAATTCTGAGGCCTTTGACATGAGCAAGGGAGGTAATCCAAACACCTTAAAATTGAAAATCAAGCAACTATGGTTTGGTGCATTTTATATGAAAAACAACCAATTTAGATTTTTTTCTGGGAAAATAGTAACTTCCCTTGCTGACATTTTTACAACATTGGAAAAAGTTCTATTCAAAAATATTTTCTGGCATAACAGTTTTACGTGTAAAACTGATTTACAAAATATTTTTGGCACTTTTTAAGACTTTTGGAATGCAAAAAATTAAATGGTGACATGGTAATATTTTTCTGGAGGTCTTTCAGAAGTGAGATTTTGAAAAATACAATTTTTCTGGAACATGGAGTATAGATACAGAAAAATCTAAAATTTGCAGCATATCTTACATTTCCTTTTTTACTTTACATTCCAGATTACACCAATATCTACTCAGCCCGACGTACCTGTGCCAGAAACAGTCACATCAGTGCCAGAGACAGTGACCAATACAGCTCCTGTTCCAGATTTAGTGCTTTCTTGTGGACATCCTTGTGTTATGTGTATGGAGAAATATAACATTTCCTCCCAGGGACTCACAAATGATCATTCGTATTACAAAACACCCAAACCACAGTTATCAGTTATTGAAGAGACACCTCTGGTTCCTTTAAGCAAACAGGACTGTTCAACCCCTATAGACAGGAAGAAACTTGTTGGGAAGACACTGAAGTTTTGTGAAGAGACATTGAATTCTGACAATATTGAGGAAGACATGTACGATGAGGACAGCATGCTAAATTTAAGCACTGTGTCGAATTCATTTAGGGACGATTCTAAAGACCTTACATATGTTCAAGATCATGAGAGTGATGACAATTCCTGTGACGAAATGGATGTTAGTGAAAAAAGTGACTTGGTGTTACAGAAAAAGTACATTTGTTTTGAGGACTGCCTCACAGATTTATTTGTTAGATTAAAATGCACGCAGTGTGATTCACCTGTAGATCCAGATGACATTGTGAAAGATAGTAGTGATGGGACTTTACTAAAGTGTTGGATATATTGTACTGGTGGACATCTGATCCATTCCTGGTCATCTCAGCCACTACTGGGGAAGATGCCAGCTGGTAATTTATTACAAGTGCTGCTATTCTTTTTTGTGGGCAAACGTACACACATATCTCTCAAATGGCTAATTTTTTGAACTTGAAATTTTTATCACATACGTCGTATAACAACATTCAGAGGCAGTATGTGATGCCTGTTATTATGTATACTTGGGCGACCCTTCAGGATGCTTTGCTGAAAAACCTTAAGGGTAGCGGTAAGATGCTGCGTCTTGCTGGTGATGGCAGGTGCGATAGCCCTGGTTTTAGTGCAAAGTATTGCACATATTCAATCCTTGAAATGGACTCTGATGCTATAGTAACATTTGTGGTTGTGCAAGTCAGTGAAACAGGCAGTTCATGCAGAATGGAAGTAGAAGGCTTCCGACGCTGCGTGAATTACCTGTTAGATCTGGGTTTCACAATCCAGGTGCTTGCCACAGATAGGCATGTTCAGATCAGGAGTATTATGAGTAAAGAATACTCAAGCACCGATCACCAGTTTGACGTATGGCATCTTTCTAACAACATCAAGAAGAAGTTGATGCAGAGGGCGAAAGCAAAGGGCTGTGAGGACCTTGGGTTGTGGATCAAGGCCATCTGTAACCACTTGTGGTGGTGTTCCAGCAATTGCAATGGTAACAAAGACTGGCTGGAAGAATGCTGGAAATCTGTTGTTCACCATGTTGTAAATGAACATACGTTCACAGGTGAACACATAACTCAATGTCCGCACGAGCCCCTTGAGCCAGAAGTTGCAAGAAAGAAAAAATGGTTAAAGAAGGGGTCAAAGGCACATAATGCTCTGAAGGAGGTGGTATTAGATAAGAGGTTAACCAAGGACATTAGGCATTTGAGTGAATTCTGTCACACTGGCAGTCTTGAGGTGTATCACAGTCTAATGACTAAATATGTTCCAAAGAGGCAAGAATTTGATTATGATCAAATGAATGCTCGTACCGCTTTGGCTGTGATAGACCACAATATGTCACGTGACAGAATACAACTTACCAACAGAAAAGGGGAAAAAATGTTCAAAGTTGTTTGCACCAAAGCTAATTCGCAATGGGTCGTCAAACCTCGCTATGAGAGCAAGACATATGACTGGGTTTTGGCCATGATGAAGAAACTTGTTGATGAAAAGCAGGAAAGGACTCTGTCGCCTGTCAGAGTTTCTAAAATGGGGAACATAGCACCGACTCCAGCACCTCCAAAATCTCAGCTTATTGGGTCATTGTTGTCGAGATTTTCTAAGAAAAAAAGTAATTAAAAACTATGTGTACATGTTTGTGTATGTAAAGGGATACAAGTAGGCTATGATCAGGAAAGGGCACAATCAGAAAGAAATTTCCACTCCAAAAACCGAGGTGAGAAAAAATTAAATTGACAATTATGTACTTATACCAAGAAAACATATCATAAGCAGAGTGAGTTGCTCTTTCCCAATAGGCTGCAACTAAGTTACCAGAACTTAAAATAAAAATATGAAAACTTACATAAGGTTTGTAGGCTTGGTAAGGTAAGTGGCATCAGGTGTATGCTTGTTGGCCAGATGTCAGAATGTACATGCAAAGTGCATGTTCTATGATTATCACATACCCAAAAGTACTTGCTAACACCCAGGACGCAATAACTCGTGACAAGACTGAAAACTGGGATGTTAAACCAAAAAAACAAAAACTCAACATGAATGTTAGTATTATTATGTAACACTTGTATGCTGAACCTGCATACAGAACCCCCAGTAATTTATATTACTGATCGTTCCAAGGTGATACTTCTGTTGTGGTTCTAATTGTTTTATGGATTGGAGTCAAATTTTTGTGCTGTTTGGGCCTTATGTACGTTTTCATATCTTAGACTTAGTTCAGTTTAGGTAACTGAGTGGCCGCCTATTGGGGAATAGCTGATCACTCGGCTTACTATATGTTTTCTTGGTATAAGTACCTGTCATTTTAGTTTTTTCCCACCCCTTGGTTTATGGAGTGGGAATTTCTTTCTGATTGTGCCATTTCTGATCATTGCCTACTTGTACCTTCAAGTAGAGTACATGGTAAACATGGTAAATGTACATGTAGATTTTACTGGCTTTGATTCGTTAGAAAGAATTCTGAGCTCTTCGAAGCACTAGATGTATTTTAACTGAACATTCAAGCCTCTTTTATCAGATAAAGTCTGTTTCGACATACTATATACTTGACACTGACATCATTTGAGCATTCCAGCAGATATATGTTAGATCCTGCATCAGGGCATTCTATCATGAATGTTTTATCTTCATATTCTGTTGGAGTGTTTTTATCTTTTTGATTCATCGAACCCTGTTTAGGCCAAGTTTTAGGCAGTCACTATCAAAGTGAGCTGCTGGCCACTTTTGACAGAAATTATAATCTGTACTAGAGGCAGGGTTCCCACAGTCAGGGAAAAGTCAGGGAAAAATAAAAAAAAATTCAAGGTCAGGGAAAAGTCAGGGAATTTTGTTTTTGGTCAGGGAAAGGGCTGGGGTCTATAGACGCCGTTTTTGGCCTCATCTTCAAAATGGCTGATGTTACACGTTTTGATAGTACTAGATTTGTCAATTACAAAAATGGTGTTTTTAATTCGTTGCATGGCTGGTTACCATGGCAACGCGCATATTTCGAAAATTACTGTTTTGAAGCGGTAAGACATGTGTCGCTCAGGTGCTAGGACAGAAACAAATTATATTTTGTCATAAAACGTTCTAAAGCAGATAAAGAATACATTAAGAATGAAAATGACCTCCATGAGAGTCACTGTTCCAAAACAATAGTGTCATAGAAACACGTAGCATTCCTTAGCAACATGAAAAATAACCACAATTATGACGAAAATAAGAAATGGGTTATTTTATTAATGGACTTAAACTTTAAATTACTCATTATCTATCCTTTTTATAGTAATGGTTATGTAACGTGTCAAAACATGGTGTTTTTAATTCGTTTCATTGTCGGTTACCATAGCAACGTGTTTTACAATGATTCCAAGTTTTGGTAGGTTGATACGTCATTTCTAAGGTTTTAGCAGCAATGCGAAACATTAATTGCCATTGCATGTTATAAAGCAGATGAAGTATGCATTAAGGTTAGGAATGACCCTCACGCACGTCATTTTTTTCCCATAAAAAGTCACATAGCAACGCGTGACATGCCTTAGCAACGATTAATGTTTTCAATATACATGCCAAATTAAGCGTGGTGCTAACTTATGTTTACAGTTTAGAAGGATAAATAACAATGCCATAGTTGCAGAGTCACAAGATTTCGATGAGAGTCATCACGGTGTTAATTATAGTTCCCATGGCAACTGAGTGTTATATTGAAATATTGTAAGATAGGTATCGCCAAACATACCGTATAGAAAACTAAAATGATGGCTGGTGAAGTCAACAATGACACCTACTTGCAAAGTAACTACTTGGAACTTCACATAATATTGCACATATAACATGAATGTTTATTGGTCACCTTTTGGAGGAACTTAGTTTGTTTGATTTATTGTTTTACGTCCCTTTCAACAGCTAACGTCCCGACATGTCCATAGCTGTTGTTTGCGACGTATAGCAATAAATCTAACATTCAAAAACTATTTTTCGTAATTAAACGCAAGTCTACGTCGAGAGATTCACGATTATGTGTGAAGAGGCCTTTAACATGTATTTTTTTTTTTTTTAATTCAGTTTTACGTCCCTTTCAAGATTATTTCAGCTCATATGAGACGGGCCTATCAGTAGGTGGGGCGAAAACGGGAGAACCCCGAGAAAAACCACCTGACACACCCGCAAGCAGAACTTGGCTTGTCTCACATGTGGCCAGAGCGGGGCTCGAACCCACACCAGACACAGCGGTGAGATGATCGAGTGATTAAGAAACAGCGCTCAACCGCTCGTCCACGGGGGCCGTCTTTACATGTAATAAGTTAAGAAAAACTAAGAACTTCCCTTTGTTCCGTTAACCCCCAATTCCATTGATACCAGGCATGGCAGATTGCACCCTGCCCATTTTAGGTATAAAAATAGGTAGGCTGCTAAGCTTATAAATGACTGACCGACCGCCTGAGTACTGACTAACGACTTAGAACATTTTGATATTCTACATGTCATGGCATCCCAATGCCCGGTAGAACGCGGTCCTATTTAATGGTCCAGGAGGCAACGTTCGGAGCTGACCATATCTGTTGACTGGGGCGTAAAGCAACAATTCAAACAAAATAAAGGTAAGATCGTCGATCCATTCGTTCGGCTTGGCCAATTTGTCTGCCTGCGTGTACGTTCATTTTTGGCGCAGATGGCTACTCCATTACATATATGAGCTACGGTGTATTATTTGCCTTCACCACATATACGCCAATGTAAAATCGGTAGGTTAGCCTGTGCTGTCTGCTTCGTTTGCAAGTGGGCCTAAAGAAAACGTTTGCATTTCAACGAGGAGTATGCACACCCAATCAAAAATAAGCCTTTATGACCCATCTGGCCAATATATGGCCCATCTTCTCGCTTTGAATGTTTTACTGCTTCCGAAGGATCTAACGATTATTTTTATTTTATTATTTATGATGTCAGCATATGATGTTAATTGATTTTTTTCTCACCTCGGTATTTGGAGTGGGAATTTCTTTCTAATTGTACCATTTCCTGGTCATTGCCTACTTTTATCGTTTAACGTATTAAAGAAGTGAAATTGTGTGTATGTCATAACATGTACATGTGTAGGTATAAACATCACTGGTACACGTATAGGAGTATGGAGCAAGTCAAACACTTTAACGCCGAGGCAAAGATTTTCCCTGCTTTTTTATGAATTGATACTTTACTTCCCAGTCAACAACTATGGTCATGTCGGGGGACGCCCCCTCCACTTAATTAGACTTTTTAGTTTTACCCATTTATTTCTTAAGGCCCCGATTTGCGGCGGCCAATATCCCTCCCACCGACCTTCCCAGCGCGTTTTAGTATAAATAAATAAATCAATTAATATCTAAACTGAAATAAAGAAGGAAAGAAGGAAAGAAAGAAAGAAAGAAAGAAAGAAAGAAAGAAAGAAGGGCGATCGGTGGGAATATGGGCCATAACGAAATAGGTGCAGGGCAAAGCTCGTACGCCGCAGATCAGCACAGGTCTAAGCCTGCCCAGGAAAAGTGGTTTCAAGTCAACCAGCCATATAAACCTTAGTGGTTTACTTTGGTGGTTACATGTATATTTAAAGCACATTTTGGATGTCATGGCATTCAAATTTTGGGTAAAAGTCCCATAAAATGGAGACAGCGTCACATGACCATTATAAGCATGCAATGAAATAAACAAACTAAAGAAAGGAAAACAAATCTGAACACACGTTTTTCACGAGAATCTTTTTTATTGGTGTTCGTATATTTGACACGGGAATGTGCATGTAATGAATACTTTTGACATTGAGTTGTATACATGTACATGTAGGCATATATGTTATTCTGGGTTTGTTTGTTATTACATGTACTTTTTTGTTGGCCACTGGGGAGCGGGGTTGCGTTTTATAGTTCGGGATTCGGACAACATGACCATCTTGACGCTGTAAGACAAACCAAATCAAATATTTTGAGGAAAAAGTCAGTTGTTGTCGCCTCACTCTGTCCACGTTGTGCTTTAATGAATGAGATTGACTAAGAGATCTGTCAACATTTTGTGGTTTGTATATGAGACCATATAAAGCCTACTTCAGCTTCACCAAACATTTGCCCGCGGAACAGTTTACCGACAGTGTTGAGTTTGTGGGCGTTCTATTAGTTGCTTCCCTTGAAAATCTAAGTCTTTAAACTATTTATGATTGTTTTCTTTTGGATGAAATATCTTAATCAATGCTCTAAGTTCATTAATATGATAAAATGCATAAATGATTCAATCATGAAGATGAAAATATTTAAATTATATAAACATGTAAACGAAAACATTTTCTGTTTTAAAAACACAGACGTTCATAAATAATTACACATTGCCTGTGTTTTCAGATTTTTACTCGGACTCTTTACCAGTCATTCTGTCGTTATAACATTTCTGTTATGTACGTACCCGCCTGTGTTTGATTAGGGATTGTAAATTTCATTGTATTATCTCTGTGTCGTCTGTTCTTACGTTTCATTCTAGACAAAACAATGCGCTATCAGTATACCAAAACCAAGCGAAAGGTTTGTTCGTTTGTTTGTTTGAAGTGATGCTTTACGTCCCAGTCAACAGCAATGGTCATGTCGGGACGATAACTCCCTTTTATGAGACATTTACCCAATATTAGGATGACATGACACTCAAAATATGCTTCATAAATATAACCACCCATCAAAGCCAATAAGGCTTATATGTATGGGTGCGTTTGACTAAACCACTTTTCCTGGGCAGAACCAGACATTAGCGGTAAACCAGTAATCAGATGGTCGTTCAGGAGAGTAGAAGCTTTGCCTGGAGGCACAATCACTCCATCAATTGCTCCTAGGCCCCAGTTGGCGGGGCCCATATTCCCATCTGACCACCCAACGGAAACCGTCACATAGAAAGATCAAACGGGGTGCATCACCATGTTTTGTTTATTTACTTTGCTTTTCTTTCTTTCTTTCTTTCTTTTTTTATTTGAAGTTTTACATCCTTTTCAAGGTTATTTCAGCTTATATGAGACGGGTCAATCAGTAGGTGGGACGAAAACGGGAGAACACTGGCGCATCTGCAAGCAGAACGGCTTGTCTCACATGTGGCCAGTGCGGGGCTCGAACCTACACCAGACACAGCGGTGAGATGATCGAATGAATAAGAGACAGTGCTCTTAACCGCTCGGCCACGGGGGCCGCCGCTTTGTTTTTATTCAGTTTGATTATCCTTTTATGTTTCATCGTATGAGATGAGGCGGCTTTTATTACTGTTAAATACCGGCACACCCGTAAGTAGAGCTTTGCTTGTTTCACGCGTCCCCACACACACTGAGCTCGAACCCGAGATGAGATGGTCAAATGATTCATCAACGGCTTTTACCACTCTGATGGCAATAAGGACCGCCGTTCGTGGAAAACGACACAGGGTTACAGAACAGACTAAATTATTAGTTTGCGAAATAATTTTAATTGATTCGAGCAAGTGCGACGTGACGTCAAGCACAGCGTGCGTGTTTTTTTCTCCGTGACGTCATTTGTTGGAAACGCCGTGAGTGATGCTCAAATAAAAAGAACATGTAACTTGTAGCCCTTTTATAGCAAATTTAATTATTGATGTATACGTTTCCCTTTCTATAACCGACTAAGACAATTGTGGTTAGTCAAACACAGTCAAACACCTGCGCCCGCTGACATTTGCACTAAGCGCATGGGTATAGGCTAAAGGCCTAGTAGGCTACGATAATAATAGGCATAGGTTTGATCTTAATAAGATTAAAAAGAACAATAAGGAGCTAAAAAGATCAGCATAGATAGAAAATCACTCATACAAAGAAGTAACAGTACTTTACAAGCAAAATTTATCACGTTGCACAATTGTTTTCTTACGTTTCCGTAGCGTTGTCAAGGACGCTCTATGTCTTTTTGCATGAAAGCCGATGTCGTTTTTACTAATTTTAGATACCGCACCACCCCTCGACCAAAACAAAACTTTGGTGATAAGAAGTTCAGACGTTATTCTTTTATTATGCCAAATCTCATTTTGGTCGAGGGGTGGTGCGGTACTTAATTTTCGACATGAACATTTGAAAATAGCTGAAAATTGAGGAAAATGGCGCGACCATCTTGCTTAGTGACGTCGCCATAGCGTGGTCACGTGCTTTTTCGGACGTTGTGACGTCATTTCTAGAAACACGGTACGTTGTACTATATGTGTGAGTATAACTCACATAAATATGATTCAATAATTTTTTCACGAATTTTGAGGCCAAAATCCCGTCTTATAGACTCCAGCCCTTTGAAATTTTGGCAAAAGTCAGGGAAAAGTCAGGGAATTTTAGAATCAAAAGTCAGACCATATTTTTCAGTGATGATAGTTACAGTTCTAAATCAATAAATTCTAATGATTTCCAACTTTTAGGTGAGCTATGCTATTCATGAAGCCATATCAGTGGCATTATTGAGTGCTCTAGATAAGGATTCTTACCTAATGTGTATTTACGGGGCTATTTCTCACATTTTTTTGGAATTTTAGTACCGATGAACTTCAGAAATAGTGGAAAAATGCCGCTTATTTTGGTCAGGGAATTTTGGAATTTGGTCATTGAAAATTCAGTGAAAAGTCAGGTTATTTTACTTTTTATGATTTGTGGGAACCCTGTCTCTGTTATACATGGACCAAATTCATATAAAAGATATTGTCTCGTTTATGCCACAATTTTGACTTGAAGCACTGCTTTTATAATGAAATACATGTACATGTCCTCACATCAAGGCAATGAATAAGAAAAGCAAGAACTAAGCAGTAAATATGTTTACTTTATTATATCCATGTACATTTATTTTGTAGCTTGAAGAATATTCCCCAGCCAAATAAATGGGTATACATGTACATGTAGTTGGTATGAATCACAAGAAAATACTCTTTTGAACCCAATATGTTTTACATAGAGAAAACAGAATGTTGTACATACTTGTAGATCTTTTGTGTGTAAAATACTGTATATATTGTAATTCACATGTATATAGCTGAGATATTTTTTAAAATTTAACACATTTTAGACACAAAATGACAGATAGTTTTTTTCTGAGCTCAAATTCATATATGAGACAAGCCATGTTCTGCTTGCGGGTGTGTCAGGTGGTTTTTCCCCGGGTACTCCGGTTTTCGCCCCACCTACCGATTGATTCGTCTCGATATGAGTGAAAAAGCTTGAAAGGGACGTAAAACTGAATCAAAAAAAAAAAAAAGAAAAATAAAAATTTCTAGGTAGTTATGATACATGTATGTCATTGCAATTATCGGCATTTGTATTGTAATGTTCCCATGTACCTGTCCCATTGTATAAATATTTTCAGACAAGATGTGATTAACAGATACATTTATAAGGTTTGTTTTTTTTATAACTAAACCAGACAATCTATCAAATTTATTCTTTTTTGTTGCTATCAAGCCAAGATACTTTTTAAAGCAATAAAATCTTTTGATTAAAATTGATGATTGATCGAAAAGTCATGTCTGATAAATTCCTTAACACTTGTTTGTTATCAACTAAACACCATTTCACTGAAAAAGATCCCTGAAACCGTCCAGAATTGTTCTGAAGCCTGTATAGTCATTATTGGAGTCTGGAAATCTGGTTCTAATGGCTGACACGACACAGGATGGAATTACAACGCGCTTGCCTTTGCCGAGTTTCTCTCCCTTCATCATCCAACTGATAAATTGGCGATAAGCTGTAAGGCGGGCTTGTCTGAAAGATAAATGATAATTTTCTTTAAATTTAAAAATTGTATTATAGTGATCACAATAATAATATTTACACCAAAAACTTGCATACAGTGAAACACATGCAAAAATGTAAACCACATGTATATGTTATTTCTGATGTTTTCCTCTTTGTGCCCTTCATTGTTTTATTTTGTGATGAGATTTTATATATGTGCATGTACTGTATGTAGTAACAATCATGTGTACCTTATATTGTCATAGACTGCAAAATTTTACATCTATTTCAATTATTTGCAACTACATGTGTAGAATTACTTGAAATGTGTTCCTTTGCATTTTGAATAATGAGAACAAATCAGTTGTTGCTTTCAATTTTTATAAGCACTATAAGTTTTGACCAAGGAAGGTCTTGACTAGGTCTGATACAAACAGAGGAATGACAATGTTCAACTATATATACCATATTCGTTCTAATCAGTGCACAATGCGCTTTTCGAAATAATTTATAAAGTGAAGGTAGTAAAATGAGCATACACTACGACTCAACACAATATATTAACAGATAATTTATGTCAAAATAATCACTGATGATGCCAATCTGAATCATTTCAAAATACTGTTTTTTTATTGCGGGTAAAATTGTATTTTTGTGTAAAAATTGTGTAAAATACCAATATATGTTAGTCAAGCAGTGTGCGCTTATGCGCTTGTTTTTCGGAAACAACCAGGGTGTGTGCTTATTGTTGCATGAGCGCGAATTAGAACGAATAAAAATAAAACTGAGATCCTTTACAGTATTTGATGTGCAAAAGAGACCAATGATGCTCTGTGGTAAATGAGCGGCCTGCATTTGTCTTTGTATCCGTCAGATGTTTTGCATAAATATGGTTACAAAAGAACTTAGAAGTGATTTATATTATAAAGATACTTCTGGACTTGTAGTATGTACAAAATTTACATATTACATGTATTGTTGAAAACGGTTACAAAAAGAGTGATAATATAAAGATACTTCCGGACTTATAGTATGTATTTACATGTTACATGTGTTGTTGAAAACAGAAGAAAACAGAATATAATATATATATCAAATATATCATGGGTTTTAGTTCTTTTATGACAACCTTCAATGAGCTGTTCAAGGCAGGTAGAAATATGAATAACCCTTTATTATAGTGACCGGAAATCTCTGAAATTATTTAGGGTCTTCTAGCATCTAAACCAGTGTTAGGACAGAGAGGGCTGATGGACAGATTTGATTTATTAGATGCATTTGTGTCATGTCGGATCGAAGTCTAGGCTTCCTGGATTTTTACCAGTACATGAAGACTTGATGTAATGAGCTTTTCTCAAGGATATAGTCTAGTGCTGGCGGGTTGAATTCCCTACCAATTTTTCAGTAGTCGCATGCTTTACTATTAGGCCACACTGCTCCCCATAGGGCAGTTATACTAGTGATTTAACAACAGTTACTGAAAGCCTTGTCTGTAGTAGAAGCCTCCATGGCGCTATTGGTTATGTCCCTTGCTTTGTAAACCAGGGGATCGCATGTTCAATCCCGGCTTCTCCAGTCTGTCGAACGACACAATAAACTGAGCTTCCGTCTCCATATGACCTTAATTGTTGATGGGACGTTAAACCCTAATCAACAAACCAACCTTGTCTGTGGTGTGACCATTTGTATTTCTTTCATAAAGATTGGTTCATTTGAAACAAGATATAAAAAGGTATAAAATATAAACAGCCAAGTGGTTCAAGCCTCAGACTCCAAATCAGCGGTTAGACACAAAGTTGTGCTGGTTTGTATCCTTGAGCATGACACAAATACACTTGATTATTTGCAGGAAATGCCCTGACATGCCCAAAATTATTGACTTGGCCATACAAAACAAAGAAAGTAGATTGTGACCACTGTGGCTCAGAACTGGTGAAGTGCTCCCTCCTGCAATGAGGTGCACTGCAATGAGGCTTGCACCAAAACATAACAATACTACATGTAATTAGGAAAAACCTGATACTTAAAGACAAATTTATACTCAAAGAGCTTGATGGGTAACAGAATGTGTTAAATATGGTGTGCATAATATAGAAAAATAATGAGCGTGATGAGGCGTGTGTCTAGTGGGACGAGTTGACCTTCTTTCCCATGGGGTCGAAATGACTTGATTCCTAAAAACTTTGTCTTCATTACATCGGCAAATAATGACAAAATTAATACACTTTAATATCAGTGTTTGACACAAAAGGAGATGAAGATTTCCAAACAAAAAATAATTATAATAATAATGGGTTTTTATTTTGTTTAGAAACACCGTTTACCAACCATACCTGTTGTTTAGTTCGTCGGGAGCTCTACCGGTTTGTCCCTTAAACGCCATTATTTGGATGTAGGCTACTTCCAAAATTACGGGATTCAGCACGATTTCACCGAAATGTCTATGTTCTGTAATGCACTGATATTCCTCTAAAGTCCCACAACAAATATCACTAGAACGACAACACACGTTTTCGTCCCGGGAGGGCATTTCAACACAATTTTCACATACACACCAATCGCCATCTTCTGAACACTCGCTGTCCGATTTCACATTGTTTTCCAACATTTCAAGTTCAGACGCCGTATATTCCGGCTCAAAACCATACGGCACGAGTCCTAATGAATCAGTAGAATCCATTTCGAATGCCTGTTTGAATTATTTAGATACAATGAGTTGTTAATTTACCGGGTTATCGCGTCGGCTTCGAACTAAAACTAACAATCGTAATGGCCACAGGTGATATTAAATAGGCTGAGTGACGTCACACGCTCAGGTGTCATGGCCGCTTACACGCTTGGCTGGAAAAGGCGATTACTCGATTTTTAAATCGTTATAACTCGGTATTGGTAAGGGCTACCTGCACGAAATTTTTCAAATGTATTAAGAATTGTTTATATTTATAGCATATACCACGGGAAGCCCAACATTGCGGTCCCCTTTAAAATGTAACGTTAAGTAAAATATAAATGTCGTTGAAAAGAAACGATAATTATATGAAATAAGATTGGTGGTTAAAAGTTTTTATTTTATAAAACAGGTTAACTTGTCTTCGAAATGATAAAATGTTTCTTACGTGTACACCTTTGAGCAATTCTTTCAAATTATTAGCTTGAAAACAAGAAATTCGCTCTTCTGCAAAGTGAGTGCATTCTAAATGAATGTGTTTGATTGTAAATGGTCACAGCCTATGCATTTAGGTTGATCTTCTCGCTTAAACAAGTAGGAATGTGTTTTTCTTGTAAGACCGATTCGGAGACGACCGAGAACGATTTCTTCTCGTCTCAAAAGCTTATGAACTACTCTCGGTCGTTTTACAATCGGTTCAACTTGGAACTACACGTCGTGTTTCTAGTGTGTGTCAATCTACCTGGATCTCAGTATGCGCTCAACACGCATACATGCGTGTATAAATCAGAGAGCAGTGAGCTAACATGCAAAATAAAAAAAATGGTGATTATTCGGCCGACAGAGACCTGTCGGGGGTTAAGTTGCTATGTCTGGTTATAGGCATAGCAGTAAGCGGTGTAAGAATTACCAAATCTTCGTATATGTGTAGTTGAAGAGGTCAATTAATTTTCATCGAATAGAACAGTATATTTGATCATCATGGGTATATGCAAGTACTGAAAGAGATGATTAGACTTTAAGAATAGAATACACAAGTGAATGCATAATGAATGACGTCATTTGTTTTACAATTTTTGTAATCTCGTTTTTGACAGAGAAAACTCGATATCTGATAATAAAATCTTGATATATAACTTATAAACACTTGTAATAACTTCTCTTATAAATAAGGCATGTCACCGGTGTTATTGGCTAACTTTCAAGTTCTTTCTCTGGGCACCTGCAACTGTAAAACGCGGACTTAATCGATCTTAACGATAAAACAATAGAAGCAAATAACTGATAACTCAAACGCATTTTTTTCGATAGAAGTCAAAATATGTGACCATTTTGTAAATAAGTCTATCTTGTTTTGCATATCAAACACGGTTAATTTCAATAACATGTAGTCACGTTGGGTGGTTATAATGACTATGAAAGGTCGCCCTATTATGTTTATCGCATATCTCTGTCATTCTCATCGAAGGATAAAAATGATTTTCGCTGTGTAGAAAAGTCCGTGAATATAATACGAAGCTTTATCGTATGTTCATGAATACCTCTCTGCAACAATATGGCCAGTGCTACTTAAGATTTGAATCTTAGGGCTATTTAAAATGTCTTACAATTTCGTGTAACATCTTTCCAGTTTGCATTAAATATTGAAATTTAATTTTAATCATATATTGAACTCTGTTAGTCTCAAACAAAAATAGATACACAGCTAGATTTGATTAGGGCTTAGAAACCAAAGTGTACCTTTAAACATGTTTAATTAGTTTTGTTGAACATTCTGTTCAAATGATTATTCTCATTAAATCGTTGCAATGAAATTTCACATTATCATATTTATTTTGGCGTGTCTTTCCGAAATGCAAATCTTCGCAAATTTCAATATATACTCAAAAAAATTTGTGTCTTATTTATTTGATAACTGTTAGTTATTTGACATGTACAAAATTAGATGCTGTTTGAATCTGTGTCTATCCGCTTTAAATGAAGCTTTGAAGGAATATCTGACTATAATTTGGGGACATTGTTTCATTTTGAAATTCGTGGACGTTGATGGTAAAACGGAAAAATAGACTGTTTTGCGATAATAGTAATGATTCTGAGTTTGTAGATGTTGTGAAATTCATGAAACCTTTCGACAGCGGACACTTTTACAATTCTTCAAAGGATAAATTGTTGAAATTGTTGAGACAACAACATAAAGATTGATTGATTTTATTCCCCACCGTAGTCTGAAATTGAATTATCTTCGTAGATTTCTCAAAGAGTTTAGAACGTGCTTTTTAGGTAAGTTAAGTATCATCAAACCCTATTGATGAGCATTTATCTTATTCGAATTTCAAATAAATCCGTACCAACCTCTTGTTCGCACGGAGCTTATCAACCTACGGCCTTTATAACCTCTAGTTCAGAAGGGACTCTTTATCAGTCGATCTGCGACAAACTCTCTGTCTGATTTTTACATTGTGGTTAAGTTTGAGACATTATGGTAAAGTTTGAGGAAATGTCTAATACTATCTTTTTAGACAGTGTCTTTACATTAGGAGATGACATGTCTCTCCCTGATGACATATTAATTGATCAAACTAGATCAATGACAAAACAGGGTGCAAGCATTTTATGATACCATTATGCAAGTCTTCATTTTAAGCATTTATAAAATCGAGGAACCGTAAACAGGGATAGGATTGAGAAATCGTGCCCTGAAGACGTTAGCAACTTTATTTAATCGAGTAACGAGTATTCTCGAGAGATACGCCACTAGGTGCATGTATACAACGTATAGATTCGAAATCGCTGAAGGGCTTTTCGTCACAATCGGTAAGTCTTTTTAATGATATCTTTAAATTTAAAAGGCGTTATATGTCTTGTCTATTTAGTAGTTTACATTATGTCCCGGCGCTTTCTTAAACATAATATAAGTGCAACGAAAGCTTCAATGTACCTGCGATAGAAATGAGAAAAACAAAACACCACCTGCAATGTTTTTTCTTCGTTTTCTGTCTTATTGTTAAATTTGTTGTTGTTATTGTTAAATTTGTTGTTGTTATTATAATTATGTTCATGAATGTTCTTGTTTATGGTCTGACTACGTTTTTACTGCTTGTGTGTATTAGAATAAAATTTTTTTTTCAGTGCAAAATAACCTGTGCCAAACCCGGGTTAGAATGGGCCGGTCACCGCCCCCCACCTCTTGCGGACCCGTAAAAAGGTACAAGTTGGCAAAAACCCAGTCGAATAGAGGAGCGGCGTATGTTTGCAACGACCAAAGCATTGTGTTGCAATCAAATTAAGAATTAAGTGTGTATTGTGTGTATTTTTGTCAGTTACTTTCAATACTGATAACAGAGCATTACATGTACCATAACAGTGGTTTTCAAGTTTCAATTAAGAAAGTGATAGATTTCAACAATTCGATAACAGCAGTATACGTTTATTTTACATTTTTGCAGAGAGCGGAGGTTCTGCCCTACTTGCCTCCAAAATACTTTCAGAGGGACTCGGTTTTCTTCATTATCTTTCGATTTGCTTTTGTTGTTAAGTATATAATTATTCAAATTTTGTCTAAGTTAGCCGGTGACTAAAGTTGTAAATTCACAATTAACATCTTATTTATTTATTTATTTATTTATTTTGTGGTGTTAGAAATTAATAAATGTTAGCATAAAACTTTGAATGTAACGCTGTTGCTTTGTTTGACGATTTTTTTTTTGGGGGAGGGGGGGCACGATGCTCTGACCTTTGTTTTGAGTTGTGCTGCTAAGTTGTAGTTTCGCACTCTTGTGGATGGTGGTTCGGAACCTAAACATACCAATACTTAAATTTTCTAGAAGCGTTAGGTGTTTATCATGCCAAAATCTCTAAAAATGTTGTCTGCTTGCCAAGTCTCAAATCAGTCAATAGGTTATCTCTTTCGTGTTAATGCCGTAGTCATGTATCTTGTATACGTATTGTATTTTTCAGGCTGGCAAAACGGTATCGATGCTTCAGGTTCTGGAGCTAGGGGATGTTATGTGTCTCCTGGATGACGTGGTACTTTATAGCCAGAAAATTGATGATAAATTGTCACCGAAATGCTTTTACGATGGTGTTATGGGGACTTTCATACTGAGGTCACATAATGATGAATACAAATGTACAAGTTGGCGGGGGATGGGATACACCATGCCTGTTCTTTTGCAAGTGTAATCGAAAAGTCTTCAATTTAACGAATATTTTACATTTAATTTTGTTTTCTTTGTAATTTTTTAAATAAAACATACGCACGAAATGACTAAGATTTATGATTTCTTTTCAGATTATTCAAAGAGGATAATCTGGATACACGAAATTGGCTTACGTTTGGCGGCTAAAGGGTATATAATAATCTTGTTTCCCAGGCTTGAGGTCATAATAAACAGATATTCAGACCGGAAGGTGTATCTTCCATACAGGTTTGAAATAGGAGAAATGCTTCACGCGACTGTTGGTAAGGAATTTCTTATCAATGAAACCAGTTAACAATGAAATTCAAACAGACGTTTAAATTCTTGAGTAGTCTAATCCACCGGTTTTCAGAGACCTCCTCGTTTATATTTTATCGGATTTAGCTTACCACTCCTGGTTTTACAATTTGTCAGTTCGCATTTTGAACTTACAATGACCTGATGATACTGTATGTTACTCAATACTGAATGGTTGAGATTTGACCTCTATTATGGCCTATATTTTAGAAGTCTTTATTATGAATAGCTATCCTTCTCCAACACGTACATGTTCCAAATTCTAGTTATATAATAGCTTATTGTTTCTTATAGGACAGAATCCCACTCATTTGAGAGGCAAGAAATACGTAGACATTAGGGAGCACGTCCCCTCCTACAAAGATGCTTCAATATGGCCCACCTTCTCTCTTTGAATGTTTTTACTGCTTCCAAAGGATCTAACAATTATATTTTATTCAAAACTAGTACCGACCAAATCTGGCATTCAAATTTCGGCCCATATCATCCTTAAATT
The DNA here is from genome assembly GCA_964017185.1 of Rugalucina vietnamica. NCBI lineage: Eukaryota > Metazoa > Mollusca > Bivalvia > Lucinida > Lucinidae > Rugalucina > Rugalucina vietnamica. Next base: position 43,112,546 of record OZ024879.1, read on the forward strand.
TAAACGACTGATTAATGCGTGCCTCGACGAGGCTAAAGGACTTATTGATTCTTAATCCTAACTTATCAACGAGGTGAAATTGTTCCTTGTCGAATGTGACATACGAACCTCGGATTTACTCTACAGCAAATAAGTTGCGATCTATGCATAGTAGATCACAAGAAGGCGATTAAACATAGAAAATCGGGATTGTGTTCCGATAAGAGGACATGGGAGGAAATTGTTAAACAGTACTTTAAGGATAATAAAATCTAAAAGGTTTGATCCTTTGGAAGCAATAAAACATTCAAAGAGAGATAGTATGGACTATATTGCGCAATTTCGGGTAATGAACCCTCATCAGTAGCCCTTTTTAAACCGGCAACGAAAGCCAGACTGTTGTACTGCAATTTCAAAAATTTACACGAGAAGTCTAAATCAAAGACAAATTCCTAAACGGGGTCAAATAATTTAAACATTGCTTAGAATTATGTTTCTAAACGTGAGTGTTTTGAACACTGAATATTTTTATTGATCTCAAAGGACCTAAATAAATATATAATCTGCACTATGGATGATGTACGGGGAGACTTTTTACGGCCGCCACACGGCACAACTCCATCAAAGGTTATAAAATATTTGATATATTTTCTGGATATGTACCTAATGCGCGGCTGCATTCTTTTGTAAAGAATTGTCAATTATGTATTGTTCAAGTGAACAAGTCTATACTAGCTTATTATCTATAAAGTATTTATTTTATTTTTTATTGAAAACTATATACCTATTCAGGGTAAAACACAGGACGTTACGGACACCAACTATTCATCGACATCAGGCAGTTTACTCAGGACGCAAGAGAGGAAACCCCGAGACCATCCAAAATAGGGGTTAGATTAAGGGTTGATGTTCTAACGACTCTGAAATTAGACCTCAAAAACTATTTAGGTAATAATAAAATTTTAACGCCATAAACTTTATGCATCATTAGTTTGAACCAACACTAGCACCACTCGGGTGCCTGAATATTAGGTGTTTAAACAGTGTTGTAGATCATTATTTTCGCAGTGTGTATAGTGCGCAGCATAATGTATGTATTGGGCGTACCGACCAAACAAGTGTGTAGATGTTTTCTCTGAAGCCTACATCAAGCCTCTCACTCGGAATTTAACATAATATGCCTGTTTTACATTTTAACAGGTATATGAAACCATAAGTATTCCGATTGATCATCGTGTGATGATTGCATTTTATATTGAATATTTAATCAAAATGTAGCGTGGCTTCTGTAGGAATGCCTCATGGTATGAAATATAACCATGATCAGACATTGCAATAAAATATCAACAACGCCTATTCTATTATACGCACATAAATCCTTGGTTATAATAATAACCAACCTGGGCACCACAGAACTTCAAGGCGAAAAGACGCAAATTTTATCGGGCATTTCAACTAGATTTTACTAAGAAGTTTTACAGGAATACCTTTACAAAAGAACACAGACAAGAGAAGAAAATAAAAGGTACGTTAAAACATCGCGAGTCCAACTGGAAATTGTGAAAATAGCCCAATCCCTCGGCCCGAAACGAAATAATTCCCAATGGCCAACAGCGGGGACGACACATCAGGGTTAGCAGGGGGGGAAAGCATGGGGAACACACCATCAGAAAATCCAGAGCCACCCGAAATGATACACAGGCAATCAACAAAAAAAACATACTCTAAAACATACACAAAAACATTCTGGCACTATGTATCCAACAACCCCGACTACACAGGCACCACAACAAAAGTAGACAGCGACGGCCGAAACCAGCTAGTAATGGACTTTGGGGCCCAATACGTACCATACGACAATTGCCGAATAGCCATGAGGTACGAAGACTGGCACGAAGGATGGCACAGCGCAAGTGCATTCCGAGTAAAAAAACACGCAGTAAAAATATCAGACTACACACCCATACAAGAAAACCTAAATGCAACCATAAACCAAATACAAACGCAGTTTGTAAAAGACCCAGCATTATGGATATACACAGACCCACAGCGCTACTTCACGACAAAACAAGTAATACCCATAGACGAAATGGAAAACCTGTACAGCGCAAACAATTTCTACCGACGACAAATACCAAATTGACAGCAAGAGGGCAGCCTAAGACGATGCGCACTATCACTGGGCCACGAATACACCAGATTCATAATCGGACAAACCAATTCACAAGACATGGTCTGGGACGACTTCACACCAGTCAACGGAATGCTCGAAATAAGCCGAATAAAACCAGGACAATCCTTCGACTATGAGACGGTCTACGACAGCATGAACTGCCGCTGGTACCCCATAGGAAGATTCGAAACGCACACAAAACCAAACGATGTACCACTAGCAAACGAGTTCCTAATAACACACTCACCCATGGACGTGGGCTTCATAGAAGCCAATTACGCAACACCAGTAAACCACAACTTCCTGGACGAGGCCAAACCCCTAATGATAAAAATAGAAGACTACCACAGCGAACAAGGAGCCATCAGAATAATAGCAAAAATAAAAGTCACCTACATCACAGTCATCGAATACCAAACCAAGGCCGACCTTGGATTCAACGTGCCACACATAGGTCCAGAAGAAGGAATGCAACTCATGTCAGAAGACCGAGAAGACCAGACCGCAGTACCGCAAACACACTTCAACTTCAACAACCCCAGACTGCTCACAATGTGGCAGGGCGGACTACAATACAGCACCAAAAACAAAACCACAATAATAGGTGACACAAGCGGCATGAACCCCTAACCCCACATAGACACTCGCGAAAAAACTGTGAGCGAACAAATCACAGAGTACCTATCCGCAAGAGACATAGTACCCGACACAAACGACAAAAGCGCCGTCATACAAAGCTGGTCGGTACCACTACACACAAGCACACCAAAATCCACACCACAAGTAAACAAATACAAAAGAAAAGCAACAGATCCAATCGAAACCAAAGCCAAACGCTACAAAATAGTAGACGGAGCAATAGAACACCAATCGCAACCACAAAAACCAATACTACCCATAAAACTAACACCAAGCGAAGACGGCTCGCAATGGAAAATGACCACCACACTCGCAAAAGACAGCATAGTAGACTTCGTACCGCAGGAAGGAGCCGCCTCCACGCAAGACAAAACACTAAGAAATACAGAAGGCCGATACACGGAAGAATGGAGCGATTCAGAAAATTTGTAATAATTACAGATGAGCCACTACACATGGGAGTACAGAGACGGAAACCTACCAACACTCACCAACACCTACAAATCCATAGAACAGACTATAAAAACAACCAATGGGCTATTACAATGGATGCACCAAGGCACAATGGGAAACCTACAAGACCAAAGAAGTGCGCTTCAACCTTTCTACCACGACCACCGACTAAAAATCAACGCCAACTACGCAGACACAACAATAGCCGACAGCCCCTTCATGAAAGCAGATTCCGCGGACAGCAGAGAAATATTCTTCAACATGTACCCAGCCTCAGTCAGCACCAGCGCCAAAAACAGATTAAAGACATGGGGCAGAAGATATTTAACCAAAGACGATTTCCCAGGAAAACTAAAAAGAAAAACAGACCCATGGGCGTACATGGAAATCTACAAACTACAAACAGATGGATTCCGACAAGACTGGAATACCAAAGGAGTAACTGGACAAATAAGATACAGACTAAAAAACAAGCAACAACATGCCTCCAACTAGATCCCAACAACATAAGTATAGAAACCCCTTTCCAAATCGCCATGGAATGGAACGACCTCACAGAAGATCCCGACTCCGAATGGACCACGATCTCCGCTTATGTGTTTGCTTCAAATAACTACCTAAAACGGACACTAGAACAGACAATAACTACAGTCACCCAACTAAAAACACAAATAAAAACATCCCTCGACACCATGAACGACCATAACAAACAGCTACAGGACCTCCCAACGATAGCAGCACACATACAGAACAACGTAAAAGCCATACAAGACCTAAACGCCAACGTACAGCAGGTGGACGAGAACATGCAAACAATAGCGCCAACAATACAACAAAACATAACCAACATCTAGAAAAACGCACAAGACATAGCACACCAAACAGCCAAAACAGCGGGATTGGTATCCAACCAAAACAAAATACTAGACAGAATAGAGGACGTGGAAGACAGCATAGAACCCAACAACCAATGGACGATGCTCAAAAACGCAACAGACGTCACAGCCAACGCATTCACAATAGCAAACAACGCAAGACAAATAGCACAGAGCACACAAACAACAATGCTAAAAAACATAGCAGACATAACCAGCACTGTGCAACAAGTAACCAACAGCATGAAAGACATAACAGACACAGTCACAAACATAACAAACACGGTCAACGAACTCAAACGCACATACGACAACTTTTTCAAAGACACAACCCATCACAAACAAATAGACGACTTGAACACACCAAACACACACGACGAAGAACCAACAAACGAAGACGACAACACCCCGCAAACACCAATACTCACAGAAATACTAAACACAATAGAAGACATGAAAGAAGACAAAACAAATAACGAGGGAGGATTCACTTTAACGTACAGAGGAAGACAAATCCCCTAAAAAGACGCTCCCCTTCTTATCGCTTCAGGTGAACCATGGAGCCTAAAGCAAGTACAAGTAGAGATTTCCAGAATGAAACAAAATTCTTCAGCATTGTGATAAACAATCTCCCGCTATCAATCAACGAAGACTCAATCAAACCCCACGTCGCACTCGTCAACGAACAGGGACAGAAGGCCTTTGCCTCGGACGGCAGTCCGTTTACGGAATATTACAATCAAGAAAAGCACGGCGACCTCCAGGAACACGTGGTGATACTATGGAGAACCCCTATAGAGACATACCGCACATTCGACAACGAAACAGTGGCTATCCTGAACTCAATAAAGACGTACCTCAATAACGAACAAGTAGCGGCATCATTTCATAACGGCCACGAAGACGAAGCCTGCACCTTCCATGGCAACCATTTACACACAGTGCAGAAGCTCAACACACAGGAACAGCACATACAGCACCACTACGCTTATAAAAAGCTAAAAAAAAAACAGATAAAATACCAAGAAATGAGCAGCCAAAAAATCTCCCACCCCCCGGCAATGGCCAATTACTTACACAAGAAGCCGCGAAAGTTCATCGGGACCAACTGCCCGGATATTCAACTCCTGTTCGATAAGAATCTCCAAAACACCGACAAAAAGACACCAGCACAGAAACCCCCAAAGATGACTCAAATGTACACCAACACAGAAGAACTAATCAACCTGATGAACAAGTACAAGACAACCGATAAGACGACACTCAACAAGTTGATCATGGACAGGGACGACAAGGAAGACCAGAACAAAATGAAGTACCTCATGAGAAACGCCAACTGGCGCCAAGTCTATCAGCAGGCCACAGACGAGGTCATAACGAGAAATGATCACAAACAACATAACTATTTCGAGCAGTTCATGCAGATAACAAACGACCGTGGCCAAAAGATGATGACAGTAGAAGAGACGGCCCAGTTCCTCCACGAGTGGTGCAAAGAACAGAGAATACCCTACCACACCCTACTAATGGAAATGTACGCGGTCCTCAACATGACACACCCAAAGAGGAACACGCTATACCTGCAGGGAACTAGTAATGCCGGAAAAACCTTCCTATTAACTGGAATATTCCCCTTCAAGGATCTAGTCGGGTCTCATATAACGAGAAAGGAATTTCCATTCCAAGAGTGTGTTCAGCGCCCCGTAATACTGATAAATAAACTAACCCTGTCCACTCAACAGGAGTGCGAGTTGTATAAGAACATTCTAGGGGGAGAGCCGACCATGGTGAATATTAAAAATATGAAAGCAGAACTCATGGACAGGAAGCCAGTTTTTATAACCAGCAACAACCCGATATGGCAGTTCGTGTCGAATGAGAGCCAGCCCCTCAGAAATCGAATGTATATACATCTACATCTAAAACAGAGCAACGTGGCCAATGCCTACAGCAAGAAAGGGATCCCAAACTTTCGATTCTTCCAGGCAGCCTTCAAGACCATACAAGAAATCCTGGAATTCTTCAACATTCCACCCAATGACAACATTACCGAACCCAGCACCATAGAGGTCATCGAAGCATACAGCAACAAAGACCTGACAGCCACCAACTTCAATGACGTATTCGAAGACGACATGGAGGAAGACGACAACACCACAGTCTTAGATGATACTGACCAATCTATATCCATTCTTTCCGTAGAGCCACCGCCAAAGAGGGCCAAACTCCAAATGGACCAACCAACCAATGAGCCACCCACCGAAAACCCAAAGAGCCAACCACCAACGGCCAAAGACCAACAAACACAAACAGACCAAAAGAACACCAAAGAAATGACAACACAAACAGAAAAACCGGAAAAAGTCAACAGACCAATCCAGACCGTGCACCCATATAACGAAAAGGAAGACAACAAACACAACAAATACTACGCCCCACGAATCCAACGCCTAGCAACATACTCCGACGATGATGACGAAAACAACCAACAGCAAGAAGACTCCCTAATAGTCCAAGGCTACCAAGAAATGCAAATGCCACAAGACGACTCGCAGGACGGCAATAACACGAGTAGCATGGTCGTCCACCTCTTACCAATACGTTCACCATCTCCACACCCACCAGAGACTCCCCAAAACAGCCCGGTAGCCGGACCTTCCACCAGCACCCTGACCAACCGACGACCAACCAGCCCACCACCCTCACTGCGCAGAAGAAGACCACCACACGCCAGCCGCCTACGACTCAACCTTTTCCAGAGAGACCTTCTGATTCAGACAGCACCCGAGACCTGTTCGACCAACTATGAGCCACTGTATCAACTCTGCTGAAAATTTACTTGTAATATACGTTCAATAAAAAATCAAAAAAACTTCGCGAATATCGCGGCCGCGAAACTGAAATTCACATTGACATTTCTCGCGAAAAAAAAATACCTCGAAAGAAAAACCTTATAATGTCAAAACACTCTACTCAGAAAGAAAAACAAGATACTCAAATGGCAGAATAACCCTAAAAGACTGAAAACCTTCGTAACGAGCCTCGTTACGAAGGAACCAAAACATCGCCACCGATTTATCGCTCCCCGATAAATTGGCCGATTTAGACTACTGATAGGACACTCTGCATGGGCGACGGTGACCAATAACACAAGACCAATAAACCAATACATATATACCGCATATAAATCATTCAATATTTAAATAATACTATTGGTCGGGAATAAGCAATTGTTAACATGCGTTCCACTTTGTTTTAAGATATTGTGTTTTAAACGGTGCTGTGTAATAGTTGTTATGATGTTTTTAAAGTAAAATTGCTATTATTAAGCAGGGGAAAAATGTTAAAGGCAATGTCTTATTACGCATACTAGTGTTACTTGTCCGATTCGTCCTATAAATACGACTCGGATAATCGATTTTGGCTCTTCTCTATACAGTTTGATAAATCAATTTTCTGCACCGCTTTCTGAAATCGCCAAATCGTTGTTGCACAAAAAGGCAAAGAAAACATGAACTTTCATCGTGAAACCTAGGTCATTAGATAACAGAGATAAAATGTCATGTATAATTACTGATCACACACAGTGTTTGCCATCTGGGATAAGAAGTTCTTACTTAGGACTTCCTTTCTTTCCTGAATTAAATTATGAGAGGTAACACTCCAGTCGTTTTCATCCATGAACCTACCACCGGTCACACCTGAATAGCCAAATTAAGAGGAAAGTACAGTAGTTGAAAAGTAAGGGGTGGGCGCTACTGCCTCCCCCACAGAAGCCACAAGTCAAGAGTGTTTCCAACAGCTCAAATGTGGGTTGTGGGTTTGTTGACCTCGTTTAAGGGGGCCGGAGGGGACTTTTGCCATCTTGAGAAATCACATGACTCATTAAACGTTTTTTTTTTTTTTTTTTTTAAATTCTTATAAAAATATTCCTGAGGGAATGGATTACACACTTTTTAAATATATTACTCAGTCTCAATATTTCGGCCAGATGCCTTTTTCAAGATAAATACATTTAAACTTGCAGTTCTTTACATTTTAGCAGCCATTATAGTGTCACTTGTTTATGTTAAATGACGTGACGTCGTGGGCGACGTCGCGACGTCTTTTCCCGCATTAAAGCGCCAAAACGTCACTGAAACACTGCTGGTAAGAGTCTTTCACATTGCAGCAATGGGGTTTAACAGATGCCAGCTTCTTAATCCAAATTCCTTCTCGAAGCTGACGCTCAGTCCTATCAGCCTCAAAGGTTTTCTCCAGGACAGCTTAGGCCACGTCTTTGTTTGTATGGCCCTGTGCTCCAAAATGAAAATGTATTGTCTTCTCTCTCTTCAGTCGTATGTCTCTCAGATGCTCCGTCATTCTCTCTCTGAGTTCCCGCTCTGTTTCTCCTACATACACTGTTGCTGGGCACCTTGTGCAGAGAATGTCGTATATTACGTTTCTGACCCTGCGGTATCGTCTTGAGCTGGTTGGAAGTGCTGGCTATTGGAAGTGTCTTTGACCTTATCTCTTGACAGTAACTCACAGTTTGCACACCCTGTATTGCAAACAGTATTGGTTGATTTCAATGCCGCATTGCTTTTCCCATGAACAAGTGTATCACAGAGGTTCTTATCTCTCCGGAAAGCCACCATTGGGGGCTCCTGGAAAATGCCTTTCATCCTGGTAGAGCGGTAAAGTACGTCCATGTGTTTCTTGATGATTCCATGAACATCAGGCAATAAATTTGAATATGTTACTACCAGGGGCACCCTCTTAGCATTCTTGTCTTCCCTTTCTTTGTTCTTGAGCAGCTCTGATCTATCCAGTCTGTCAACTTTCTGAAGCTGTGATTCAATCATTCTTCCACTATACCCCCTTCTACGTAGCTGTTTTTTTATATTCTTGGGTGTCTGTAAAAACCACGTCACATTTAAGGATATTTCTACAGGTGAACGATTTCAGACATTAGCATTGTGAACAGGTGATCGATTTCAGAACTTAAGTATTCTGGTCATCACAGTATTTGCTTTTCATTCTCGTTAGCTCCTGGCCATTGCTTTTTGTCTCACATTGACAAGGCAATGATTATGATTTGAGTCGATTTCTTAGGCTTGCAGCAATAATGTTATCACAATATTTTGGTTTTCAATACAAATGATGCCCATTTCGTTCTATTTGGATGTATCAGCTCCTCATTATTGCTTTTATTTTCTTAAGGGTGTTCATCTATACTATAATCATTTGACAATGAAACTCTTAATTATCAGAGAAACCAGGTAGGTCATTGCCTTCAATGTCGAAGTGTTTTTAAAAATATATGATAAATATAAACATAGATGCTATAGCATCCAGATGATACTTTAGTCCATTTAAGCCTTGTCACCCATCATCCAAAAGTGTCATAAGCAAGTAGTAAAGACTAAAATCAGTTGAGGTACATGCTTTATGGTAATGAATCAACCTCAAATAAACCATTGCATATTCCTAAGGGCATATAAATTTGTCTAACTGAACGGAGTAGAAGAGCTTCAGCCATCAATGTGGTCCATACAAACACTGGTGTTGATTGCTCACATCACTGCTCTTAACTGATCGGTTTTAGAAGTATTCAATTAAATTACTATCAGACCTTCAGGATAGTAATATTTTTTCTCCCCACAGAGGAATTTGTTGACTGAAAAAAAAAATATTAAACCTCCGAAGCAAAACAAAGTCATCCCCTCAGTAACAAAACGTCAGTTTTTACATTAAGTTTAATTTTGAAGCAATTATTAGCATGGACTTAAAAATCGAAGAAATATTTTGAGTGAAATCATAATGCAGCTAAAACGTGAAATCATAATGCAGCTAAGACGTCAGAGTGAAAGACTAAGGCTGATCAACAGCAGGCGAGTGACACTGAAAAGACCAATGGATGGTAAATTTCCAACAGTGGCTTTGAAGAGGTGCCGTCTTAACGAGAACATGGTTCTAACTCATTGGTACGTCCTAATAATCTTTGACACAAGATGAATGTTTTCTACGTCTGAACTTCACATATTTTTAAAGCAGAACTGACCTCACTTTACAGTGGCGGATTTAGAGGGGTTCGCTCGAATTCCCCTCAGAACCCAAATTATTTCATTTTCATGGGGAATTTCAAGAAATTTGTCTGAAATTAGGCAAACGAACCCCCTCATTTCTACATTTGAACCCCCTCTTCAGAAATCCTGGATCCGCCCCTGCTTTACCCAGTTCTAGGTCTATATACCCTAAGGTAAAAAACACACAAACACCAAAGTCAACTGAGATGCTTTTATCTAAACTTTCTCATCAGTAACAGTACTATAAAACTGTAGACAAATTGTGTCAAAGGCAATCATGTTTAATAAAAACTGTTAAAATAATGCAAAAAGTATATTCACTACGCATGGTTTCAAAGTTACATATTAATATGACTTTAAGCCCCATGGTTTTCATCTTGTCTTTTCCCCTCCGTTTCTTTGGAGACGTCCTCTAGGACATACAATCTTACGTTCTCTTTAATGACACTTTGAAGGTTACGTTCTAAATAATGACATTTTAAGATAAGCATTTCATTAAAATATTGTTCAACTTTGTAGCGCTGTGTTTACAAAGGGTATTTGATTTTCCAACTTGTCCGTATTCAAGTAGGACTTTTTCATTGGGCCCCGCCCGTTGGGGCCTAGAAGAAATAAATGGGCTGCATGTGCCTCCAGACAAAGCTTCTAATTTACTGACCGACCATCTGATTACTTGTTAATTGCTCATGTTTGAGCCTGCCCAGGAAAAGTGGTTTAGTCAAACCCTCCATACATAGAAGTAGTAGTAGTAGTAAGCTTTATTTCCTCCATTACTGAAGAGCATACAAACAATACATAAGAACAAAACAACAATCAAAACATATATACACATAAACATCAGGTAACAACATTTATACAAGTTGTATTGTTGCTCGTCAGAGCTTGCATTTAATGCAAAAATACCAAGCTTCAAATAATATTGTCAATAGTACTGGTGATTTTCGCAATATCGCCAGTCTCATATTGCCAGTCTCGACCAAAATCCATTAAATATATATTGTAGGTTATATAAATGTAGCTTCTTATCTGCAGTCTGACGATTGCCAACTCTCCCCGCCCATATCTTATCGAAACGAAAAATAAGAAAAAGATAATAAGAAAAGGTGCACAATCGCAAGACTCCAAAACACTTTATATGCTCGGATCCCAGTATGCCTAACAAACACCTTACCATTCCACATAAAGGATATCACTTAAGGCGCTCAATAGCCATGCTGAGATTCAAGTCAAGATATCACTTTTAAGTGTCATTAAAACCATTAGCCGAAAAATAATTTGAATTAGATAATGATATTTGTCTTAGATGGTATCTTTGACAGTGACATTAAAAATATTTTGATACAGTCAATAATGTCCTTCTCCTCGTTCAAAATACCCCTAGAGCCAGAAAATAACAACTCTATTTGCCTTTCTGGTGAGTGTGACATAAGTACAATAAAATAATCAATTCCAAACCGAGTAAGTAGCTTTTGCCATAATGCATCACGAAACTGGTTTAGTTTGGTACAATACAAAAGGAGATGTACAGTCTCGGATAATATAAAATCGCCACAAAGATAGCAATTGTGAAACCACTGAGCTGAGCACATACTTCCTAACATACGGACAGCTTTATAAGCTAATGTCAAATAGTTTGGAAACTGTTTGCAAATACTCCATATGATATAGTCTTTATCAACACCACGAAGGTAGATTATTTGATTTAAATTGGGACAAACTTGAATCTTTTGAGAACGCTCGGCAGCACATAGCTCTCGGATTTTTTCGTTTATCAAACTTTTCCATGACGTTTTCGACATGAATGAACCATTTTCTAAAAACAACTGTAGTACCGGTAACAAAGAATATTTTCCTAAAATGCGATGTATATCCGGAATAAAGCCACGCTGGTAACTTATCTGATTATCAAAATTCAAAAGTCTATGAAGGAAAATGTCCTTCACTGTATAATCTGTTGGCAAACAACACAATTGTCTGAAAAAGATCAATTTACGGTACTCTATCTCATATACGATGCCATTATAGTCCAGCAGAGTCATTACAAAGTCAGTATTTGTGCGCTTGGGTAAAGACTGTATATATTTAGCACAAAAACGATGCGCCAGTTCTAACATACTAAGTTGTTTTGGGGACAAGTTGTTCCATAGCTCACAGCCATATAAGGCCTTTGGAAAGATAATACTTTTGTATAAATATTTAGCTGTTAATGGATTTAAACCGTCTTCGTGTAAGCCGCAATTTGACAAGCTAAGAAGAGTACCCTTTAATTTAGTTGAGGCAGATGTGATATTTTCATCAAGCGATAGAAACTTGTCACAGTGAACCCCTAGATGCTTGTATGATGTACTCTCTTCAAGTACCGCTTCGCCCAATTTCCATACTCTATTTGAACGACGATACTCCGACTCGGACTCATTATAAACCACGACAGTGCATTTTGGTGGTTGATACTCAATGTGCCATTTACATGAATTATTGTAACAAATGTTCAGCATCTGATCTAGGCCGAACTTAGACAAAGACATGAGCAACAAATCATCCGCAACCGCCGGGCTACCACACTTAATGTTCAAAACACACATGCCAAACCCACATCTGTCCAGCTCCCATAGGAGGTCATTAGTAGTTATAAGAAATAGGAAGGGAGATATAACCCCGCCCTGCCTCGTACCTTGTAAAACAGGAAACCAGTGTGATATATGAGACTGTGTGCGAACACAGCTTTCCATATCTGTATACAAATTCATTAAGACCTTCAAAATTGATTTATTTATACCACATTTAGCCAGTTTGTAAAACATACCGTCGTGCCAGACCTGGTCAAACGCCTTTCTAACATCAAGATAGCAGGCATATACTTTGCTGCCATTTTCTTTCGCAAAATATAAGGCCTCACGAACTAAAAATGATGTCATTGTGCAACCTATTTGCTTCCGAAATCCCCCTTGTAGTGGATGAAGGGGAGGCTGGATGGAGTCAAATAGCTCTATTCTGGTTAAAAGTATTCTTTCTAGTACTTTTAATATTACCGAAGAAAGTGTGATAGCCCGATAGTTATCCGGATTGTCCTTACGCTTGTTCCCACCCTTAAACAAGGTAGTAATCACCCCACGCTTCATATCTTTAGGTGCATAGGCTAGTTTAATGACGGCATTGAAGAATTTCGTCAAAATACTACACAAGAAAGGACCACCATAGACCAAGTGTTCGTACACCAAGCCATCCCCTCCACCAGCTTTATTGCGTTTAGTTAATTTTAGGGCTGATTCAACTTCATTATTACTAATTATGGGCAAGTCTCCTAGTGTAGGGGATGTTTCTAAGTCCCTCCTTACGTTTTGCATTTCAGACTGGATTGTATCTGAGAATTCTTCATCGAAGTGAGCTGCCTCGCTAGGATAATATAACTCTGCGAAATAATTAGCCCATCCCTCATTTATTTCTGCAGAAGTATTACAGTGTCGACCATTAAATATTAATTCTGATCCTGGTCTACTATTTGAATTTTTTCGCTTAGCATTTACCAAACGCCAAAATAACGTACTGTCCAACTCTGCCGCCTTATCGATTTCTTCGATTTGGTCCCTCAAATACTTATTGACGCCTTTTCTGTGACAACGTCTAAATTCCCGTTTTGCAGATTTATAATCTTTGTACGAATCGCGACCAACATCTCTAGGCTTGCCGTCATTTATCCATGCAGCTCGCTTCAATTTCATACGCTTATGAAAATTAGCCAACTCTTGGTTCCAGTATGGTTTCAAGAAGTGTTTAAATGATTTAACAGGAAAACATTTACGGGCAGCTACTGTAGTCGCACAAACAAGTGCTTCATATGCCCCATCGATTGAGTGTTGTGACTCTATCTCATTTTCTAAAATACGACTGCGTATGTGTTCACTATTCTCTAGCTCATGTATGTAGGAATTGATTGAGTCTGGATTAACTTTCCTCCAGTTAATTTTTGTATTATCTACTTGTACGCCTGGCATATGGGGAAAATCTGAAGGAATCTCTAATAAACAATGAACTGGTCTGTGCCTTGAAACATTAAGCGCGCTATCATCCTTAATTTCGCAAAACGAAACATAATGCAACTTTTCAACAGGTAAAATAATATGGTCTATGAGTGATTCATGCCTACCATCGTATGTTACGAAAGTCGAGTCCGCGCCGCGACACCATGCTTGCGTATTCACAGATAGTAAGTTATTGTCGAGAAGTAACTTATTGAAATACATGCTCCGGTTATTCAGGCGCTCTTGATGACCAGCTCTTGACAAATGTGTATTAACATCCCCCATAATTATAACCGTACCCTTTTCAGAGTATAAGCTTACAATGTTTTGTAGCCGGTCGACATATTCCTTATATAAGTTTATAGAGTGGTTTGAGCATGGCAAATAAGTCTGGATAAAGTAAACAAAGTTATCGGGGTTAATCTCATACTTGATCCCAATCACTCTGTCATCATCAAATAATATTGGGGAAACGTAATTGTCATGTTTTATATGCCATAAAAAGGCAACACCTCCCTTGCCAACTCTACGGTTACTGGGACGTTTAAGATCACCATCTGAAACAGCACAACTTGTGTAGTTTTTATCTAACTGACTTAAAAATGCCAAATCTTTTTCGTAGAGCCAGTGTTCTGCGATTCCGCAAATATCTATGTTAATTTCGTTTAAACACCCGATTAAGTAGGCTGCGCTAGACATTATACCAGTAGCGTTCCAAGTTAAAATATTAAGAGACTTTCTGTTCATTATATTGGTTCTTATTAAATACCAACCGAACTGTACTGATCTAATCTATATTCTGATAATCCCTTAACGGACTAAAGGGATTATAGTCGTCAATGTCCGACCGGCCATAGATATGATGCGAAAGCTTGTCAGAGCGCGATGAAGTATCTTCATTATCATGCGACTTCTTCGACCTAGCGCGATTCTCCTCCCATGGGCGACATGTTACCCCTCGAGGCCAGAAAGTAGCACTCTCTAAGAGTTTGGCCCGATCGTTATCTTCGACGTTAAGACGAATAATCACGTTATTCGGTCTACGCTTGCTATTCCATATACGGATCCAAGTCACTGTAGGCCCACGCCTATTCACATAGTTTTCAATGCGCTGACGCGATATGGACGGTTTAAACCCCCCAAGGTAGTACCGCTTTGCTTTCTTTTTGACAAACTGTTGAAAGTCATCGTCATCATCATTATTATTGATAGCATCATCAAAGTTTTCAGTACTCTGCCATAAGCTACCGCTACTTTGCTTGTCTGAACAATTATTTCGCGATACCCTTGTCTGAATACTTTGGCCAGTATCGTACCGGGAAAAAGTGTTACCCGAAAATTGACCAGCAGCATTCCGGTTTATAGGTGGACCATTAGAAGAGACTACTTGCCTGTAAGAAGAAGCACCGGGAGCAGTATTAGACTCATTAGGAATGGGAGTCATAGGATGCTTATTCATTTCCGACCTAGAGCTATGTTGCGACCGATCGTTTTCAGTCCCGTGTAAATCATGACGAACTTCGCCAGCCTCAGTATTGGATTTACCATGTGCAATATCAGTTTCATTGCCGGGCCCATGCGGCAAGACAGGTGGTTGCTCTCCTGAGTTATCCGACTGTTGCAGCTCTGCACCCCTGCCCATGGGCTCAGCAGTGAAGCTGCGTTCTGGGTTATTTGCATTCAAAGTTATCAGCATGGAAGAGCCACTGTCTGCAGCAGAAGAATTGGGACTCAAGTTTGCATTAGAACGACCGAGACTGCCACCAAGGTGACAACTCTTGGTCTTTCTATTTGCTTTCCCCGGCTGCGAGACAGCGCTCTTGTCTGCTGCAATCTGTGTTTGCATATTAAATACCGTGTCTTCAATAGAAGCCAAGCTTCCTTTCATCAAACGAATTTCACTTTTCAAGTTTGTAACCCCTAGGGACTTTTCTGACTCTATTCTCTCAGCACTGAGTCTAATATCAGTAACTGCTCTAGACACTGTGTTAGAAAGTGTAGTTAAATCCGCTTTTAGACCTAAAACAGTAGATTTTAACGTGTCGATTTGCTTTGACCTGGTAGTTTCTACGGCTAAATGTGACTGCTTCATTTTCAACATGTCCGCTTTCATACTGTTCACAGTTTCAGTTAGGACCTTCAATTCAGGAGTGAAGTCATGAGAGATAATTGTTTCATTGGCGGCCCCTGAACACGACTGGGACTGAGACCTCTGGCTTCTACCCCCATTACCCGAGCTCAACAGTTCTCGCATGTCAGTATATTCCGCTCCTTCAATAACTGACATTAAAGTATGCACATCGTGTGCTAACTTAATCGCCACCGAATCACCACTTCGTGTATATACCCTTCGTTTCAACATGGCCTGGAGGCCATATGGGAAGTCTTCCTCTTCCTTCAGTTGCTCGAACAGAGCTGAGCGCATTTCGCCCAGCTTGATGTCACAGGAAGCCGAGTCCGAAAGAATTCTGTTTATAAACATTTCTTTCGGAAGCCCTCTGAACAACGCTTGTAAGCCTATATATACAGCATACTCCTCGCCAACAACGCCACCAACATCATCGAAACTTTCATTGCCACTAGCATCTTCCCTATTATCGGTCTCGATTTTGACCGCACCGAGATCAGCTGAATTAACGTGACCGACATTTTCAGTCCCAGTGTGCGCACACACCATGGAGTCCGTATCGCCAGCCTCATCGACAGTACTTGTATACGGAACCTTTACGTCTGTGCGCTCACCATCCGCAGACTCGAGCATGACCGGTGTTAACTCCGCATACACCTTTGAAGATTCTTCGTCTGACTCCGACATACTTTTTAGACGGCCCTCTTATAATCACGATATCGATCAAGGATTTAGCCTATGTCCGCTGGGTATCAGCCTTATTGATTTCATTGGATGGTTATAATTATGAAGCACAATTTGAGTGTACTGTAATTCTATTGTCGGGTAAAAGTCCCTTAACATGGAGGCAACGTTCCGACACGACCATTGCTGTCACCTGGGAAGTTAAGCATCAATTCAATACGCCTGGATAGCGTAGTGGATAACGCACTCGCTTGTCACCACGGCGATCCGGGTTCGAATCCGGGTCAAGGCATGTGGCAGGGTAGTGGTCGCCCGTCCAGGTTCGGTGGTTTTCCCCGGGTTCTCCGGTTTCCTCCACCACGTTTGACCACATAACGCCAACATCCGCGCCTTCAAGAACGCGTATATAAGTTCAACGAGCTTTCTGTGTAATTGAAGTAAAATAAATAAAGTTTATACTTTAATTCAAACAAAACAATTTGTCAACTCGGACTGACGTAAGCTCGTACATTAGGGACCAGTCATTTATAACCAGGTGGGGGGTGCTGGTTATTTTCAGTGGGGGGGGGGGGGGTGTCAAGAAAAAAAGAAGAACTTCTCTGGGGGGGGATCGGCGGAAAAAACATGAACATATAGGGGGGGGGGGGGGGGGTCAGAATTTTTTCATATATTTTTTTTTGGGGGGGGGGGTCATATATTTTTCAGTTGATATTAAGGAAAGTAACTAGTTGATCATTTCATTGATGACATGAAAATGCATTAATATCGAGGTGATTTTCTTACTTTTAAATAATTGGTTTTCAGAAACATATGAGCCACCTCGTGGAAAAACCAACAATGTGGTTTCCGAGCAGGTCCGACACAAATCAGGCTGTACAATCACAGAAGCAGGCTAGAAGCTTGAAATTTCAGATTTAGGCAGAAGAGGAAGTGTACTATCCGTGTAGCGAAAACAAAGGCGCTGATCAGCTTCGCGGTAACCGCGAAACTGATCTGCACCTTTGTTTTCGCATATGCAGATTGTTGGTTTTCTCGTGACGAGGCTCATATATATGTATGATGCATCTTATCTGTATATATATATTGCAGCAAAATACTATACAGTTCAATTTTGACCTAACGGACAAACTTTTTAAGAGTCTGCTTTTTCAAAAACTTGTCAGCCACACCAGCAAAGTTTATATCACATTTCAGTCATCTCCAAAAAACTTTCTAGTTTGCCAGTGCCCTTGTTGTCTCCCAACCCTGCTTGTGGTTTCGGGAAGATTCTTTGTGTGTGCATCATCTTCCGAAAAATCATGTTCAGATGTTTCCAGTTCATCTATGTTTCCAGTTAATCTAACGGTATTTCCAACTCCCCATCATTACCCACATCATCATCCGAGTCATTCTCTGAGTCACTCAAAACACTTCTTGCTTTCTGTCCTTTTTTTATTTTCTTGTTCATACAAACTGTAGCTGCTATTTTTTTTTAGCTATATGGGCCTCTATTTGAAAAATCTTTTCTTTTTTCTTCAGATTTACATCCAATTTAATATTATTTTATATCTGTCAAGGTGACATAGTTTAAGTTTGTTTAATTTCCTTTCTTGGCTTTTGAGGAAATCTGGTTCGCATGAAATAACTTTTTCAACTCTAGTCTTGGTTGTTTGTCATCAACGGGCCTAGGACTTCCCACAGAAGTAACCAAAGTGGTAGAAGCATATGGCAAGAAATAACCGTTATCACCAGGATATGGTCTTGGTACTCTAGGAAAATATGGTCCTCTAAAAGGATATTCAGTGCAGAAGTCCCAAGTGGCGCCATCTTTGGAGCAGTCATTTTTTATATATTCCATATATAGCTCACCAACTTGGAAGTGCTTTTCAATGAACTTTAATACTTTCGTGTAATAGGCATGCCCAGGCATGTCACTTTGCTTTGTAGCTGAAGCATTTAAATATGTTATTAAAAAGTCTATGTCATTAAAGAAAAGTTCTTCTTTTGTTTCTAACACAAGACCGGACATTGGGTCAAGGCTACCTCTAGGGCCTGTGGAATCTTGAACACGAAATGCCAGATCTTTGCATGTCATAAAACCATTATACTGCATCCGTTTATCTTTATAATCAACAAAATCTTCAAGTCATTTTATCTTTTTCATCCTCACTTATTCCATCAATCATTTTTCTATACTCCCAGTGAATTTTATCACCATTTGCTAGTGCTTTCCCTACAGCTGCCTGGGTTCTTTCAACGGGGTTTTGGCAGTCGCCACTAGCTCTATTGTTTGGGGGGGGGGTCAAAAAAATCCAAAGCTTTTGTCTGGGGGGGGGGGGCGGCTAAAATTATTTACGGCAGATATCTGGGGGGGCCATGTTTACTTTCTGTACTTTAGCGAAAATATAACCAGCCTCCCGCCTGATAATAAATGACTGGTCCCTTAAGTCATCACGTAGGACTCTGCACCTTGGATCTTTCTATCGTCCCCCTAAGTTCCCAACTTAGGAACTTGAATTGAATGTCTTGAGGATTTTAATACTTCAATCTCTCGGATAATGTTAAATAAAAATGCCCATGTTCTTGTAGGTGGTGATTTCAACTGTGGTGATTTTGAGTGGAGCACCATGCAGGTACCCGAGGGGTCCCAAAGAGGCTAGTTAAGTCTAACCTCGTTAACATAATACAGGACCATTGCCTATCCCAAATGTTTGATACACACACGAGAAGACAAGACCCATGATTTACTCTTTACAAATTAGCCATCCCCAATTAACCGTGTTAGAGGGATGCCCCCGATCGGCAAAACAGATCATGTCATTGTCTAAATTGAATATGAAATTAAGGCTAAACGGATCCAACAGGCACCGCGTAAGATTTTTCTATTACAAACGAGCGGACATGAACGGTCTCCATGACCATCTAGCGCGCTATAGGGATTCGTTCCTTTCAACTAATCCTAGTCCAATGCCAGTCAATGGCATGCGGGTCAGTTTCAAGTCGGAGGTTTTCTCGGCTATTGAAGGGTTAATTCCATCAAAAATGACCAAGACAAAATACAGTTTACCATAAATCGATAGCTCGATCAAATGTTTGATAAAGAAACGTGATAAACTATACTTTCGTCAAGTAGCCCTGATCTGGTCGAAAAATCAAATTGTTTTGTCAAGCGAAGGCTCAGAGCAGAAGATTCTTATCCAATATATGGACAAATGCACACATTGGCCAAAACCAATATGCTCCAAACTTATGATTGGTTTGTTATTAACATCTCTGTCAACAATTCTTTAGTCATGCTGGGACAGAGCCACCACTTCCTAAGTAGTAGGGAGATAAAAGAGTCTTGATCTAGGACACTAAGTGGCACTCATAGGGTTCAAACTCCAAATGTCTAGTTCTGGGGACCGATGTTGTGCCACATTGCAACCGCGATAACAAACTAGTTCTGTGTTAAGCCAAGGTAAAGTAATGAATGAAATGGCTAAATCAGAAACAAAGTAGAGATGCACTGGTTTGAGTCCCTGCATCAGAAAACAGAATACCTGCATACATATGAAAAAAACGCAGAAAAGCTACATGGTAACTGCCAAGCTGATCAGCGCCCTTGGTCTTTGCTACACAGACAGTACAATCCCCCTTCTCTCAAAATATGCAAATTGAAGTCTCTAGCTTTCATATGTTGCAGCATTGTACTGTCCAATTTGTGTCAGAGATTGTCAGGAACCCAGACTTTGTTTTCTCACACGGAAACTCATTTTCTTTAGGCAGCATAAAACACTTCTCTAATGCACGTTTTCATTCTAAAATACGTGGCTGACTTTAATAAAAAATTTGTACCATCTAGTACAAAAAGGTACAATTAGGCAAAGATCAGGAAAAGGCGCAATCAGAAAAAGATTCCCACTCCAAAAACCGAGGTGGGAAAAAACCAAACTAACAATCAGGTACTTATACCATGAAACATATCGTAAGCCGAATGAGCAGCTATTTTCCCAATAGGTGGCCACTCAGTTACCTTAACTTAACTAAAAATATGAAAACATACATAAGGCGCCAACAGCACAAAAAATTTTAAACACCAAGACATAAAACAAAACGAACCACTACAAGTTGCTTTTCGGACGTTCATACAATAAAAAGGTTGCAAACATACGTCCCGTCTCTACTATTAAATGAGCTGCGATGTGAGAAAGCCAGATTATTGCATATGTAAAAACAAAGGCACAGATCAGCTTCGCGGTAACCGCGATGCTGATCAGAGCATCTGTTTTCGCTACGCGGATAGTTAAACCCCTCTTCCTCCTATGTACAAAATTGCAAGCCTCTGCCCATCTTTTGTCACTGAATAGCCCATCGGTTTGTGTCGGACCAGGTCGGAGACCCCGAAAACCGGTTTTCTGGCATCGATGGTTATGTAGGTTTTTTGTCTTTTAGAAAGATGGCACCAACTGCATACTTGGCTCTATATTTACATACGGCAGAAAGAATCTCAATTACTATCATGCACATTTATTATGAAACTGCAATTTATCGCTGTTTTTGTGTTTGTGTTTTGTTTAAATTGTAACAGCTATGATTATACAGTTGTCAATGGAAAAAAATCAACAATTGAGCCGCCTCATGAGAAAACCAATAATCTACAAAGGCGCTGATCAGCTTCGCGGTAACCGCGAAGCTGATCAGCGCCTTTGTTTTCGCTACTCGGATAGTACAATTCCTCCTCTACTTAACTCCAAAATTTCAAGCTTCAAGCCTGCTTCTGTAGCTGTACAGGCCGGTTTGTGTCAGACCTGTTCGGAAACCACATTGTTGGTATTCCCACGAGGCGGCTCAATTGACTGGCATTCTGTATCTGCTGTCCTCACAATAAACAGAACGTATTTATTGTATACTGCTGTCCAGAATTGCAATTGAAATTCTCAATCTTAACCCTTTCTGTTTTTCTTCTGGAACAAAAAGTAGGGATATCATGTGAGAAGTAAGGCTTAAATTGTACCTCAGGATTTATAAGAGCAGCAGTATGCAGATGAGCACTTCTGGTTTCAAGAAATAAGAAAAGGTACTGCAATGAAGAAAAGTGGCCCATAAGTCTCCTCAACCTGATAATTGCACATCATTTTTCACATCTATGACACCGATTGAAACTGAATAAAAAATTAAAGTGACTCAGTGCAGGCACAGGCTCAAGGCTACTTTGATATTGTATAGGAATTTTTCCCTCTAATCCCCAAACTTTCATGATATCATTTCTGCTCAATGTCTATGGATAAACTCCTGGAGTCAGTCATCCTAACCATACTTTACAAATTGCAGTTACCCTTACACAATGCTTATTTTTATGTAAGCAACCGAACACTTGTAACATAAACATGCAAACTTCTGAATGCAAGTCGAGACACACAACATTATGTGATTTTTTCAATCTAAAATTTTATTACCCATAAATGTCCCCAGCATTTCCTTTCCAGTCGTTCCCAGGCATGGCTTGAATGGAAGGTCCATTTCAATTAAGAAGCTACAAGTTGACATCTCAAAAACACACAAGCTACAAATCCGGCTCATCTCAAAAACACCAAGCTACAAATTAAATTCAAACACACTGTAACGAAATTGGTGAGACCACAGCAATGTATGGACTTTTTGAAAGCTTATTCTTGTTATTGAGAAAAATAATTATTGCCTCTATTTTTAGCTCCCTGTTACTTTTATTATCTTTCCAAATTCCTGGAATCGTACCGTCGGTCCAGCAGCCGTACCGTTTGGTACAGTTCAGCCAATTATAGCTTGTACTTTTTTTCCAAATTCGGTACCTGCGGTACCTTGGAACGCAACCGTCATACCTGGTCTGTCTGTTGAAGCGAGCAGCTGAAACTTCGTTGCATCTAAACTATTTTGATATAATTTATTATTTTGACATTTCTTCCCGCATTTTGACGTATTTTGTTTATCGCGAGTGAATTTAAATTGTCGCAATACATTCCTGATATAGAATAGAACAGAATGATTGGATTATAGCAGGAATATTGCTCTAATTAGATCGATCTTGTCGGATATTTTGTTTTAGAGTTAGTTTGTAGATAGTTTTCGATTAAAGCATTTTTGTCTAATTATTTACGCTGCAGCTAAATTCATTGACCCTGAACGCAGCGACATAGTTTTACGACAATTACAAGTATTATCTTTAAATAGCGTCGTGAGGCAAGGTTCATCTTTCATGTAAATACAGACTTTCTCGTTTTCATATGAATGATTGTAAATGATGTTTGCTTGTTCAGAATCACTCGTTTGTTTGTTAAATGAAACTTTGTTCACTAGAAATATAAATTCAAGATCTCGTCAAAATGCTTTCTTCTCAATGATCTGTAAATAAGACTTGGAGCTCCATTGCCAGACCCCCACATTTCATAAGCAAGATCGATTTACTGACTGGTGCATTTCAGGAGTAATTCGCCATCTCAACAGCTACATTATGTCCTCACACTAGGGTGAGTGCATAACTTAGTGTAGCATTTCATCACAGATAACGTAAGCACCAAGCGAATATCACCAAGCATTCTCACGAATGCGACCAGGGTGTAAATCGTTACAACAAAATGCCGATGACCAATTAACACAATTAGCTATGCCAGCCAATCCTGAAAGATTTGTTCAATTCATTATTTAGTTTCCAGAAGCATGTAGCCAATCTTTTATATTAAAGCTGAAGTTTATTTGTCAACCTCAATCTGACATTTAAGCTTGTGAACCGAATGATTTGATGCAAAATCTCAGTTGAACATACCGTATAACTGCAAAGCATTGTTATGACACTGCTCAGTTAAAACAGGCAAAGGAACATGTTTCACACAGGACAAAAGGTGAGCTACAATATAAACAATCACATGTTTCTAAACCGAGTGAATCTGCTCCCATCAAATAATGTCAATCTGTCTCTAAGACAATTTTCCTAAGATTCAATGTTGACAGAGAGGCTAATGTTTGTGGATCCGCTTAGCTTTTATAAGTGATGTCAAAAATAACATTAGGTAAAGTGTTCAACCAGATAAAACAAGGCCTATGAATGCGAACAATCCTGTCTCCTTCAGAAGTTGAAGAGCCTATCTAGCAGCAGCCTTATCACCATCATCCCTGGCAGGCTTAAACCGGTTTTACATGGCCACAACCTCACCTGCAGTGGTTCATAACATTTAGTTAGTTCCTCGATCCTCGTGGTGAATCTCTAGCTAGTCAATGAATCATCAAGAACAAACAAGTAAATCATGATAAACATCCTGATGAGTCAAAAACCAGGACTCACAGATTGAGTAAGCTGCTCGACGATGGAGATCCCTGGGCGCCGAATAACCTAACTCCGGAGCAAAAGAAAAACACCGGGCCAAGCAACTCAAGTTACTGCGCAAAAATGTGTAAGTTATCAACTCCAATCATTGGACAATCTTATCCAAGTGGCAATGAGTATCGATAAGGAGGGAATTACCAAATGAATGAAAAGCTAGGATCAGGTAATGAAAAGGGACTAAAATAACCTAAACTGACAACATAATAGCCTGCCCGCGTCCTTATCAAATCCAGAAGCTTCACCACTATCTTAAAATAAAATATGCAAACTATATTATTTGGAGGGGAAACATCAAAAGTTTCAGGAGCAGACAAGCCATAAACCTCACAAACCTTTCTCAATGACCCAATCTGAGATTCGTCAAAGCGTTTCATATCTCCATGAAATTCAGCAAACAACTTGCTTACGACATTATACAAGTACCTAAGTGTAATTTTAGAAGCCTCAGTGGTGCAGTGGCTATGTCACTGGCCTTGTAAACCAGAGGTCGCAGGTTCGATCCCGGGCTTCTCCAGTCCGTCGGATAGGATTATAAACCAAGGTCCCGTCTCCATATGACCTTAGCTGTTTGTGGGACGTTAAACCCCAATCAACCAACTAAGTGTCATTTTAGTTTTTTAACCCACCCCTCGGTTTATGGAGTGGGAATTTCATTCTGATTGCGCCATTTCCTGATCATTGCCTATTTGTATTTTTTGTTATCCAACACAATATGTAACAGTTCAACAACAGAACTAAGATTGAACTCACTAGCAAAAATATCAAAATGCCAAACAGCAGTTTACACCATAAAAGCAAATACACATCTGAGTTTGAATATTTCCAATGTGACTTACGAGAACTCTCCGCATGTCGACTTAAAACATTTTCTAAATTTTATCGTAGACACTATGAATTGATTTCCAAATATAATGTTGGGTTAAAGACGCTTTTAAGTGAGGGCCTTTCGGAACCAGAATTTTATGGTGACTTGGTTTACAAATTTAAGAAACTTATAGGAAGTAATGATTTTTCTTTTCAGTTTAGAAAAATCATAACACGTTACAGATGTATAGGTTATAACTTGAATGTTATGCGACAGTCTGCATGCTTAGTTTTTAACCCAATCACGGTTGATAACTATGCTGCCTTCTTTAATTGCACGCCGGTGGGTCGGGCGTCAGACTCTATGATGGCCCCGACTTAAAGCTATTCATTTTAGTTGGTTGGGGCCGGAGCTTCTTGTCTGTTGCTTGGTCCACCGGGGTCCAACTGATGTTTTTCTTTTGCTCCGGAGTAAGTAAGTTATTCGGCGCCCAGGGATCTCCATCGTCGGGCAGCTTACTCAATCTGTGAGTCCTGGTTTTTGATTCATCAGGATGTTTATCATGATTTATTTGTTTGTTCTTGATGATTCATTGACTATGACTATATGTTTTCATATTATTAGTTAAGTTAAGGTAACTGAGTGGCCACCTATTGGGGAAATAGCTGCTCATTCGGCTTACGAAATGTTTTCATGGTATAAGTACCTGATTGTTAGTTTGGTTTATTCCCACCTCGGTTTTTGGAGTGGGAATCTTTTTCTGATTGCGCCTTTTCCTGATCTTTGCCTACTTGTACCTTTTTAAGACTTTTTAACGTGTACCAACAGACTCTTTGTAATTCCAGCAAGTTAAGTCTGGACTAAAATACCAAGGTAAATGATTGTGCAAAGTATGTCTCAGAAGACGAGTAGTAACAGCAAATCCACATAAGGTACACAACCAATCCACATAAGGTACAATTAAATTTTCTAATCCGATGCTGCCCTCCAACTCAGTGGATTCAGTAGCTTCATGCAAACTATTTTCTGCTACTAAAGCCAAAGGTATGTCCCTATGCAAATTAAATATTCAAACATCTTCTCTACAACCGCTTGGCAAATCAAGTGGAGCATCCTTAGGAAGGGGGAGGAGACAAAAGTTTATATATATGGCCGAGGTCACGTGACCAAGATGGCACAATGGCTATAAATAGTAAAACATTCAATCTTCTCTACCAGAAACAGAAGTCCTATGATTTTGAAACTTGGCATGAAGCATTTTCGGATCAAGCTTTACAAAGTTTATCATGACCCTGGAATGACCTTGACCGTTTTTGTATTTCATTTAAGCATTCTAATCTAATATTTGTTAATCTTGTCTGTTGCTTGGCCCACCGGGGTCCAACTGGTGTTTTTCTTTTGCTCCGGAGTTAGTAGGTTATTCGGCGCCCAGGGATCTCCATCGTCGGGCAGCTTACTCAGTCTGTGAGTCCTGGTTTTTGATTCATCAGGATGTTTATCATGATTTATTTGTTTGTTCTTGATGATTCATTGACTAGTTAGAGATTCACCACGAGGACCGAATAACTAACTAAATGTTATGAACCACTGCAGAAGCTGAGGGTGAGGTTATGGCCATGTAAAACCGGTTTAAGCCCGCCAGTAACTTTGTGTTACTGATCGTTCCAAGTCGATACTTCTGTGGTGGTTCTTTTCGTTTTATGTCTTGGTGTTTGAAAAATTTTTTGTGCTGTTGGCGCCTTATGTATGTTTTCATATTTTTAGTTAAGTTAAGGTAACTGAGTGGCCACCTATTGGGAAAATAGCTGCTCATTCGGCTTACGATATGTTTCATGGTATAAGTACCAAATTGTTGGTTTGGTTTTTTCCCACCTCGGTTTTTGGAGTGGGAATCTTTTTCTGATTGCGCCTTTTCCTGATCTTTGCCTACTTGTACCTTTGTACCTTTTTACAGGATCCTAACCTCACCCTCATCCTCAGTAAAGTCTGTTTATAGCAGAATATCAATTCTTTTGGCATTCTGTTTTCTTTAATCCTGTAATTTGACTATCAAATTGGAAACAAACTGTTCTACAAAAACAAATTATCACTGGATAAAACTGTTCAATATGACGTATTTCTTAGATTTTCTAAGTTAAACTCAATTTTCACTTTTAAAGTTAACATTTATGTTATTGTATGTGCAGCTGACTTGTCTTATGTGTTTTTTAAATATTGAATTTTAAGCCACTTGTGTCTTTATAGACTCATTCATGTGTGCATCTGTCAAAAGGCCATAGCACACAAGACTCCACTGCACAAACAAAAAAAAAGGTGGGGGAAGAGAGAAAAGAAAAAAAACAGAAAGGAGAGAAAGAGAGAAAATGAGAAAAAAGGGGGTAGAGAGAAAAAAGGAGGAGAAAAATGATGAAATAGGAGGAAAAAAGAAAGGAATATGGAGAAAAAATGGAATATGGGGAAACTAAGTTTTATATCAAAATGTAAGAAGTTCTCCATAGTGTACCGGCCCTAGTTGGGGCATAGCGGGGCTGAAGTGCTGAGATTTAATCTATGATGAGTCCCAGCAGTGCGGGGTATGTGCCAGGTTGAATTTCTCGCCAGTACACAATCACATCAACGGAAATTATATATTAGTTGTATTTTAAACATTTAATTACTTTTTATGGTCGTTATTTAATTTGCAAATGTATCAGTACATTACATACAAACATTCAAGCCCTCGCCCGTATTTCTTTCATTAGAACAACTCCCACCTGTTGTTTCATATCATTGTCAGCCTCCGGGGAGCCGGGGCTTTTACCACAAATGTCCCCGCAGTACCAGGCTTTCAGCAGGGCTTTATAAACTATTCCCTGGCCCGAGAAGGGCCGTGAATACAAATGACTGGTGCATAAAAAAATATTTTGTGGGATCAGATTTGTCTAATGCAATTCTTATTTGTACCCACTCAAGATGTCTTTTTTCTCCTTTGTTTTGAGAAATCCTGTGTGTTTTAACATCTGTTCTTGACAATAGCATGGAACGTTCTCCATAAAAACATTATTTTGTGGGTACCTATCTGAGTCAATTCTTTGTACGTTAGAGACCAGACTCTGAATATTTAAATATATAGAATTTGTTTTGTTGACAGGCAGGAATTGTTTATTTTTTCTCTATCTATTACCTTGTCTGTAGAAGGATGTCAGCTTTTCTGTCGTCGGCTGATCTTGTACTATAACAACAGAACAGTTCAAGGCCAAAAAGCCTAAATTCCGTTGGTAATAGCTACAATTTATGATGTTGGATTATGTAGACTGTGTAGAAGCTTTCGCTGCTTTTTCAAGGGCTTGGAACCTTCTATTGTGCCATGGTAAAGACGAGCACTGATTAAAAAAAATGAATTGCTGTTAAAACAATAATTATGTAGGGTTGTTGTTTTTTTTATATAAAAAAAATCAAAAAAGGGCCCACCAATCATATTATTTACCTGTATATATCTCCAAATACCAAAGCTTGAGTAAGCTTTTTGTTTTAGCGATTTCATAGATTTTCAAACATGGCACTATAGGCAGCATTAAAAATTCTTTCAGCTTCAAATGTTTTTTCATAGGTATCAGGTTTGAGCTCTTGTATGACCAAACCAATGAATATTTGGCATATTCCTGAATTAATTTACCAGAACATGGCTAGTAGTAGTACCCGAAAAAGCTTACAGCAAAGTTTCTGATCAAACGACAGGTGTCAAGGCTGATCTAAATCCACACCATACGCAAAGAATGTTTGTATTAGTTTGGTAATGCTTTGCTCTCTTGTGAGTACTGTAGTCAATATGGAAGTTTCCCACACTGACTCGCAGTATGTGATCCTTTGATATACCTAACAATGTCTTGCATGTGATAGGAATATTTTGTCTCTGAAACATGTCTGTGTAAGTATCAAAACACAACTGTCGGAAATACATTACTTCTTCGAGTACACAACATACGGTTATGCACTGGCACAGCTGACCTAGTACATGACCATACGTTAAAGTAGGAATGTATTTGACAAAATCATATTTTGTTCTTTCCATAAATAGGTTTCAGAGAAACTTATGTTCTATATCTATATGTATATGAACGCTTCAATATATGATTTCCAAAAGTCATGCAAGCATTGAAAGATATTTTGGGCTCCAAATGGAGAATTCAGCAAACTGCAAATCATGCCTATCTCCTTGCCAAATCAATTTAGAATTTTGACCAAGCTTTAAAGATACCCTTAGTTTGTTGCACAAAAAAGGATCACAGTTGTTGTCTTCGAGTTTTAAATTATTTTGAACCAGATTCCAAAGAATTTGAGCTCGAATATAACAAAGAAAAGAGTGTCAATTTTCGCATGCATACCATTTCTATGCCTTGCTCAGCCATTTGGGTACTTTCAAAAGGTATAGATTGCACAGGTTTATGAATTTTGATTGTCATAAGTTTCGACAAAAATGCCTAAAATGTTTAAAAGTAAGTTGAGGTGATCCCTGAAAGTGGGCAGCAATATCAGAGGTATCAGCATGTGCAAGTCGATCATACCCTCTGTGCGCGGCCATTAAAATTTAAAAAGAGACAAGTTATTAAGTTGAAATGGTTTCACGTAAGCAGGGATCACGTAAAAATAAAGAAAAAAGGAATGACAAAGAAGTAAGTGTCAATTTCGACTGCTTAATGTTTCTTTGTCAAAGAGAGTTATCATTTGTATCATAGCTTGGGTTCTTAAATAGTATATAGTGGCATATAATGCAAATCGTGCCACAACTCTTTACCCAAATAAAGTCTGTAACTAATAAATGAATGAGGCAAAAGCAAAAAATTGAAATTTAGAAATATAATTGGTCATGACAACCAGATCTAAATTGACAGAGAAATCATTGATAAATCCGTCTGCAAATATAAATCAAATCTTTGTGTTGCTCAGTCATAGCAATAGTCCTTGTCATAGTCATCTTCCAATGGTCTACATGGATTTCTTTTTCTTCCTTGCCACACCACGTGAGACTAGCTCTGCTCGCCACTCTTCAAGGGGTTGTTCACTCTACTTCTCACACCACCAGAATCCCATGTACTGCCTGTGAAGAGGTGGCAACCTTGGCTCATCACACTTCCGGCAGGTCGGCTGTTACCACGGCACTACTGGAGATTCTAAAGATGGTAATTTCCTCTTCAAATGATTTGCTGGTATTGTCTGGGGAAGCACTGGTGGCTGAGTGGCCATCACTAGTGGCTGAGAGGTACCGGGCTGTGGCAACAGGCACGATGCAGCAGCTGGCTTTGGTAAGATGGGCCTGACAGAAGCTGCTGTTGAGATGGTGGATGGCTTTTTTATCTTGGGCTTTGCCATTCCTGACGTGTCAGGTGCCAAATCGAACTTGAATGGTTGCCCGATTGTACATGTAGGTTTGGCTTTAGCAGCAGGAGCACCACGGCCAGTCATTGGGGCCTGCTTAATCCCCTGTCGGACGATCTTTAAGTCATTTTCTTTGCCTTTAGTGTTATACCTGAAAAAAGTAGAATAAACTTCATTTTTGTCCATGTCCCTTACACAAAGAATAATTAAATGAACTCTAAACTGGGAAAACTTAACCAAAGGCCATATGACCATAAAGCTAACTTGAATATTAGACTACGGCTTACCAGTCACAACCAAATAAAGATAAAAAGGGGCAATCAAAATCTCTTCAAGAATGTTTTTTCAGTCAGTCCTCATTGAGAAAGCAAATAATTGCCATTTTTTTTCATTTTATTAGATACTTGTAGGGAGATTTAATATGTTGATGACAGACCAACCGACGACAGAGCTCAGTTTAGCTCAAAATAAGCTCAAGATAAGCCTTGTGAATCTTCAAATCAACCACTGCAACCAACTTGTGTTGTGTCAAGCTTTCGCCGAGTACTAAAAGCGTAACTTAAGATTTATGCAACTACATGCAGATAGCTGAACATTCTTCGATGGACATACAGTCATTTTAGTTATGTTAACAAGTTTAATTTAATGTTCTCCCTGAACAATATTTTCAATCCGAAATATTTTTCTTCAGCTGCATAGAACATTCTTTTTGGTCATAATGTATTAATTAGAATCACCCACTTGTCACCAATGCCGAATGCTATAAGAATTAAGACATGGGATCTGTATGGCTGTCTGGTCCATAATGCTCCCGCAGTCATTCACCAAACGCCAAATAACAGTAAGCGTTAGTGATAAGGTTCCAGCGGGTATTGGTGTATCTGCACCCTCAACCGTCCTTCTCCTTTCATCACTTGGGTATGCAGCCACAAGAAGAACTACCACAGCCTCTACATATCTGTAACAATCTGGCTTGCTCGATCTCGCGGCGTTTGGACAAATTGTAGCTCTGAAACAGACAATATGAGACTATGTGAACTCTAAGAAAGAGTATGCCTAATTCACCAGCAATCAACTTTTGTTTCAAAGCAAGTATTTGTGAGGATTCTATTTTATCATGACCTGTCTATAAAATAAACTTTATGGATTGCGGTACCAAATTTTACATCCTTTGTTCTGAATCTGAATAGTTTACTGGTGACACGCCAAATGACATTATTTCACCAGGGGGTTCGGATAGGGGAGAAATTAGTCCCTAGAACGCACTAGTGAAGCGAATTTGGACACACAATATGAACTGTTATCAACTGTACCAAGATATTTAAGTAGTCATCTCAGCAACGGTCACTTGACAATGATGTGGCATCATTCTGAATCTTGTGATGCACATTTGAGATTTTGACAGAAAGTATTTTAATAAATATCACTGTATATCAACAGAAAGCTAATAGTACCTGTTAATGCTAGTGACACCCGGGCCCAGTTGTTCAAAACTTCGTTAGCTTAACGGCATCGTTAAGACGTCAACTCGTTAAGTAAATGCCACCTACATAAGCAAATACACTGTTATTTTTTGTTGAAAAAATGTGAGAGTCCTTTGCATTGCATTGCAAAGGATTCTCACATTTTTTCAACAAAAAATAACAGTGTATTTGTAATATTCAAGTTTGAAATTTTAACGAATCGTTAACTAACGACATCGTTAATTTTGAACAACTGACTCCTGGTGCTACCTCTTGTTTTTGGCTCTATAACGACCGGTAGGTGGTGACGGTCTAAAATTCTGGGGAAAGCGTCTCCTCTTCTTATCATATTCACTTAGTCTATTTCAGAGCTGAACAACCTCATTGGCCTGCTGTGTAGTGAGGGTAATTTCCTTGACATCTTATAGCCTGAAGAGACATCTGGCCAGCCTAACAACAACCTAACAACAGCCAATTACCCTGGGATATTATTTGGCCCAATATCGCTCTGAAAAATTATATATAACAGTCATGCAAGAGGTATCAGCATGTGCGAAAGTAACAAGACTGTTGTTTTAAGTGGATCTTGATGTAAGTCTACTGAAAATTATATCTCTTTATATACTCCTCGCCAAAAGTTTAGCATATTCTAGTTTTATAGTGGTAAATTATAATGGCCTGAAAAATATTCCCAAAGCATATTGCGACTTAAGCATTCATTTATTTAGAAAGGAAGCATATCGTAGCAAATACCAAATGACAGTTTTGTCTCGACCTATCAGATTTTGTAAATTTGGATATGTTAAGAATGCACTATTTTAATGAAATGCCGTGTTTCTGAATACTGAATTTTGCACACTATACGCTACGACAGAACACATATGACTTCATGTCAAGAAAGAGTATGCTTGAGCAATTTATTACAGACAGAAAGTGGAGTACTGACATCAAACACTGACATTTCTGGAAGGAACCAAACTGTTAAGAAAGTATGAGTGCCGGCAGCTGCTGTTCTAGCTGGATCAGATCCTGGAAGTCTACGGTGTCTAGGTCGTCAATCCCGTCCTCCGTGGGTACGGTGCACTTCAGAGTACGTGTACTGGGTCCAGTTGTCTCTGTAACTGTTCTTCTGGCGTCTTTCCTTCTGGCTTCCCATGCCTTGCCACTGGCTTCCCATCTGAGGATAGCGTAATGTTGGCCGTCTGTTAAAAACACAGAACGTTCCCCGGCAATGTTCACCAAGGATTGATTATTGAACGACCTTTCCAACTTTGCTGCATTCTGCTTATGCTCCTGTCCGCCAAGGTGATCATTTATTCCCGGAAGAGCTTCTCCAAAGCTGCAGTGCGTTAGCTTTCTCCACATGGCATCCATAAATGTGTGTCTTGATCCTGGCTTGTTGATCTATTTTGTGTCTCTCTAGGCATTGGTATGTCAACCCCTCTTGCAGGTGGACATCTGAAAAAATCGAACATAAGTGTTTCTGACAAATCACGATGCAAACATTAGAATATTAGATACTTTGAGATGCTCTTCTCTTCACTCTGTCTGACAACTTCACTGCCCATACTGGTTGATTATCTCGCCTGTACTTCTGGATCTTGTCATGATGTACTGGCTTTGTGGTTCCAGACCTGTCTAATTGAATCTGAAAATCAAGTTGGTTAAGATTTCTGGTTATCACATAGAGTCCTTCAATGTCGGGGTTCAACTTCGGGCATTTCCCGGGCTTACAGGTTAACACCAGGTACTAGACAAAGTCCCCTACTTCATAGTGGTTGTGATACTTCTATGGTGGTTCTTATTGTTTCATGTCTTGGTGTTTAAAATTTTTTGTTCTGTTGGCGCCTTATGTATGTTTTCATATTTTCAATTAAGTTAAGGTAACTGAGTGGCCACCTATTGGGAAAATAGCTGCTCATTCGGCTTACGATATGTTTGATGGTATAAGTGCCTGATTGTTAGTTTGGTTTTTTCCCACCTCGGTTTTTGGAGTGGGAATCTCTTTCTGGTTGCGCCTTTTCCTGATCTTTGCCTACTTGTACCTTTTCATGTCATAACGGTCCCTCTGTTTTACAGCCGACTGACCAATAGAGTTGCGGACTACTGAATGTGCTTTCTGAAGCCTCTCTATGAGTTTATCAACATAAAAAGGTACAAGTAGGCAAAGATCAGGAAAATCCTCATAAGAAGAAATCTCTTCTTTGGATGCTGGGGCACTCCCCATCAGAAGTTCAAAACACCTAGACATAATGTCTGCATTGGCATGTTATCCGGCTTGGCGATAGTCAGTGACAAAATTGTATGCTGACAATATCTCTATATACCGTCATATTCGGCCTTTAGGCGCCCTAGACGAACACAGCCAGATGTTCAGTTCTGACCCTGAATTTCCGACGTTTATAGTACTCTACAAAGTATCTGACTGCCAGAAGTTCCCTGTCAGTTACACAGTGATTTCTTTCAGACTTACTTAGTGAAGCTAACTTCCTGCTCCCATATGACAGTACCCTTTCGCCTTCCTGCCATCTTTATTCTTCAATAAAGTTAAATTATACAAGGTTACAAACTTAGCTTGTTAAATCTTAATTTTTTGCGGAATAGTTTTTTCTCTTAGATTGAAGTCCGTCCAACTTACTGAACTACCTACTCTGATTCCACGTTGGGTTCGTATCACTGGATTTCCACCGACAACGGGAACGTCTTCCACTGAAGTCTGTAGATGAAAATCTCACTTCTGTGGCACTATTTTTATGTTACAGGATGGCTGGGTGTCCCTGGTTACAAAAATGGTAGACGAACAGAGTGACGGACGGCCTGACAGAAGCGGATCACTACTAGTCCCCTTTTAGAATAAAGTATATTTACGTTATAGGGATCTATGTGAATCCTATGTGGAGACTAAGCGCATATAAGTTTCAAAGAACATAGACTCAATGGGACTAAATACAATTATTTTTATTTGCTATTACTGCAGCTGGTGTTGTGCCGTGTGGCGGCCCTAAAAAGTCTCCCCGTACATCATCCATAGTGCAGATTATATTTTTCTTTTGATCCTTTGGGATCAGTGAATATATTTGGAGTATGTCAAAATTATTGTATGTTAAGAATCATTACCTTAACAGTATTTTGATTATTTTGCCCCTTTGGAAATATGAGTCTTTTATTTAGACTACATAAATGTAAATTCTTGAAATTGCAGCTAAAATGTCTGGCTTTCGCTGCCAGTTTTGAAAAGGGTCACTGATGAAGGTTCATTACCCGAAATTGTACAATATGGCCCATCTTCTCGCTTTGAATGTTTTATAGCTGCTTCCAAGGGATCTAACAATTATTTTTATTTCACACTGGGGACTGGTCCCTACGGCGTTAATGCCTGACCTTAACCTTAAATGGTGTGCATTTAGAACGAGAATTTTCGTGTTTACATCAATTTTGATTATCATTCAGTCTTTTATTTAGAATGAATAAACAAGAATGATAGACTGTCTTGCTTTCTTTACTTTTCCTCTGACCTAACCTTCATTCTTGTCGACCTGATGCTATGATGTTCGAAATCCCTATGATGTTCAGCCGATGATTGGTTATTACTTTTGACGCTCAACTAGTGTACGGACAAACAGTTTCGTTATTTATACATAAAACACATATTGACATGAAATTCAAAGCCAAAGCTGTATTTTTAGGCTCAAGCTCTTTTCCCTTGTCCAAGCTTAATTCTCTAAGCCCACGCTTTCAGATCTCTCTAGAAATTCAGTTCCCTTCCACCACATATCTCATTCTGCAAGGTCTGTCACTGATTTACCTCTAGTCAAATATTCTGCATGATTTTCCTTGGTTGGAACATATCGCCATTTTTCCGGATTTGTCTGTCTTTGGTTATCTCCTATTCGATTCGCGACGAACGGTTTTAAATTTCTGCTGCGACCTCTAATCCATCACAGCACATTTATACTATCTGACCACAACACTGAGTGGATAAAAATTAAAAAGGAGAACCTTTAAGAGCAGTGAACACATTAATGAGAAAGTGGATGGGCCATACCGCGGTTTCGACGATTAAAGTCTCGTCACTGACCCTTTAGATTTGGCAACATGGCCAAAGAGTATAACTGAAATTTTGCAACTTTCAACAGGTTTGTCGATACAAAGACTGGTATTATCTAAATGGGACTAAATACATTAAACATTGGTAAATAAATGAATCTTAACCGATCATAAATTCCTGATTTCACAGAATATCCTCGCTGATCTCAAAGGACAAAAAAGAAAACTTTGGACGATCTACGGAGAGGCTTGTTAGGACCGCCACACGGCACAATACCAGCTGCAGCCATAGCAAATAAGAATTAAAACTTAGAACCTTTAAGAGCAATGAACCAATAATGAGAATCAATGTCCAGCGTTACAGCCACCGTCAGTCCTAAGCGACACCCTAGAATAGCTCCCACTCATTAGTTCAAGTCTAGGAATACTCACTGCTAACAATGGAGCGACTTTGGTTTTAGCAGTAACTATTGATCCATTTATAGATCCGTTTCATGCGCGTACTTCACATAAACGACAGCTACATACGCGTCATTTGATGCATCTGTAAACACGTGTAGCCAAACAGTATCATGGGGCTTTTGAGCATAAATTGAACATCGTGGGACTCTTATTTCGTCAAGTTTATTCAGCTCTGCAAACCACATCACAGACTGATTAAATAAGTTTTCGAGTAGTTTGTCATCGAAATCAAGACCTGACGTCCACATTTCTTGTAGAATTATTTTAGCTCTTATGGTATAGGGTGCTAAAAATCCTAAGGGGTAAACATGACGCTATTTCATACAAGAAGTTGCGCTTTGTAAAAACGAACTTGTCTGGAATCTGACTAACTTTGAATGTGAACTCATCTTCCTAAGCTACCCAAATTAACCCTAACGTCTTCGTAGCAGGCAGGTCCACTATTTGATGCTCGATCTTCTACCGGGACTCCCTGAAGGACTTTCTCGGAATTTAACAGCCATTTTCGTGCATGCATTTCTGCCTTGTCCCACACTTCTTTTAATTGATTGTCTTCTGTTATTACTGAGTCCAGCTGTCATCTATGCATGCTGATTTTAGTATTGTTTCCGCAGGTTATGGATATATGTCTCTCAATGTCTTCGCGTGTTGTTGGACTTTGTACTGAGCTTGAAATGGAGAACTATTTACCCCAAATACAAATCAGTTTAACACATACTGATCTGGAGGTATGTTAGTGTCTAGTTCAGGGGGCCATAGAAACCTATGAAAAGGTCTATCATCTTTTGCTTGTCAAATTCCAAAGTACGGGATCTGGACTTGGGTCGAGATAGATGACCACAATTTCGTTGGTGTGGTGTAGATTTTGATCTCTTGCTTTCGAAAAATGTCTGGTTTCAACTAGGATCCAGTGTTTTGCCTTGCTTCTTATCCAGAAGTGTATCGTATCGATTAATGCCGAACGCTATACGGAGAGGAAGACTTTGAAAGGCTTCCTGACTTTGACCTAAATTCATGATTACGGGGCGGCAGGCCTAGACATTGATCTAGATATTGAATGTCTCGATCGGTAGGATCCAGATAGGAATTATTTTGCTTCAGTCTGACCCCTTGACCTTGAGGGAGGGGAAAATAGGGGACGTGAGTCTCGTGACGTAGACCGCGAATTTGATCTAGATACTGATGAATTTGACCGGCTCTGAGATTTGAAAATAATTGATGGTCAACAGCAATGGTCATGTCGGGACGTTGCCTCCATTTTATGGGACTTTTACCCAACATTAGGATGTCATGACACTCGAAATGTGCTTCGTAAATATACCCACCCAACCAAGTCAATAAGGCTTATATGTATGGATGGTTTGACTAAACCTCATTTCCTGGGCAGATTCAGACATGATCGGTTAACCAATAATCAGCTGGTCGGTCAGTAGATTAGAAGCTTTGCCTGGAGGCACAAGTAGCTCATCTATTTCTCCTAGGCCCCAATGGGCAGGGGCCCATATTTCCACCCGACCACCCTGGTTATGTCTTTTTGACGGCCGACCCCAGGAACTTGGTGGGATCTAATTGTCTTGTGTTTTGGAGTCGAATATTTTGCTGTTTGAGCCTTATGTACGTTTTCATATTTTTTAGTTCAGTTCGGGTAACTGAGTGGCCGCCTATTGGGGAATAGCTGCTCACTCGGCTAACGATATGTTTTTGGTACCTAAGTAATATTTTAGTTTTCTCCCACCCCTCGGTTTATGGAGCGGGAATTTCTATCTAATTGTGCCGTTTCCTGGTCATTGTCTGCTTGTACCTTTTTTATGGGAAATTAAAATAAAACTGAAATCCTTTAAGAGCAGTCAACATATAAATGATAAAGGGAATGTGCCACATCGCTGTTTCGGCTACTTAAGCCTCTTCAGTGACCCTATAGATTTGGCAACATCGAGCCAAAGAGAACTCATGTGATTTTGCAATTTTCAACAAGGGAGTAGAAACAATGACTAGTATAATCCAACTGGGTCAAAATACGTTGATTAGAAACTGAATCTAAATCGAAGACTTTGAATAGGGTCTGGACTTAGACCAAGAATGAGAACTTGACATTGACCTTGTAGGTCTTTTACGCATGGGAGATAATTTCCTTTGAGGAACTGGTCTTTTGACCTTTCCTGCAAAGTAAGACCAAACCCATGCGTTGGTGAACTGGCTTTTCTCTCTCTGATAATTTTGTCGGTGGTACAGGCAATATGAATTTGTCTGACAAAATACAAGAAAATATTTGTAAAACATCCATATCCCAGTCTTCAAGATCAACCACTTTTTTGCGTATACTGTCAAAACTTACGGACCTTAACTTTGATGAACTAATAAAAAACACATAAACTTGAAACGTCTTTCCTTTCTCCTATTCTTTTCATGCCTATACAGCTACACGGTCATGCCAAGACACCAGATTTAGCAGACCAATGCTCACTGTTTGAGATTTTTCTTAAGAAAAATCAGCATGTCCACTCTGGGTCTAAGCATGACCTTGTAGCTGCCACGATGTCATCCGCAGTACTAAATACCCTCTCACTTGGAACAGATGTTCCCGAAATGCCAAAAATCATCATGGCCAGTCTTCAAAACAGAGGGTTTTTATTTGACATTCCACCAAATCAGAGGGTTTTCCTTCACAGAAATATTCAGTAGAGTATGGTTGTCTCGAATCTCATTGTTGACTTGATCAGCTAAAGCTAAGGCTGGAGTTTCAGATACCAAGTAGACCTCTCCAAAGCAGTCCTCCATGGCACTATTACTGCTGGTGCAGGATCAGAATTCTTCACAGAGGTTGAGGCAGTGTTTCTGATTCTCATCATCTAAAGCAATAGTACGTTGTTTCGGTGGTGTTGGACCCTCTGAAACACATTGTAGTAACATGTCTACACAAATAATTTTTTACAGCTGTAAAAGTCTACATTTCATTTTTTTCTGAAAACATAGATTGTGGACACATATGACATAGAATCCTCTTAATTACGAAAACATCCCTATGTAATATGCTGTACATGTACAGTGATGTAGGAAGCTGTAAAAATGAAAATGTTTAGTTGAAAAGCAAATATTTTACCTACCTTGCTCAATATAGATTAAGATTACATATTGCTGAGGTTGTTATAACAAGTATACACATGCTATGTTTTAGAGCGAACTAAAAATAAAAAAAAATATGAAAACGTACATAAGGTTCAAACAACACAAAAATTCGACTCCAAAA
The DNA here is from genome assembly GCA_964017185.1 of Rugalucina vietnamica. Taxonomy (NCBI): domain Eukaryota; kingdom Metazoa; phylum Mollusca; class Bivalvia; order Lucinida; family Lucinidae; genus Rugalucina; species Rugalucina vietnamica. The sequence goes on from OZ024879.1 coordinate 43,152,261, forward strand.
CAAATGGAACCACAACAGAAGTATCACCTTGGAACGATCAGTTATATAAAATAACTGGGGGTTGGACAAGCTTTATATGCGCCTTACCTCACCCTCAACTTCTGCAGTGGTTCACACCCTTTAGTTAGTTGTTCGGTCCTCGTGATGAATCTCAGTTGTGCGGTCCTCGTGGTGAATCTCCAACTAATCAATGAATCATCAAGGACAAACAAATTAATCATGATAACGACCCTGATGAATCAAAAACGAGGACTCAACAGATTCAGTGAGCTGCCCGACGATGGAGATCCCTGGGCGCCGAATAACTAGCAAAAGGAAAACACCAGTTGAACCCCGGTAGGCCTAGCAACAGTCAAGAAGCTCCGGCCCCAACAAAATAAAATGAATAGCCTTATGTCGGCGCCATCATAGAGTCTGAAGCCCGACCCGCCGGCGTGCAGTATAATTATATTTGACTGCACAAACTGACCCAATTCTTAAAATAGTTTCTGACTGTACAGCCTGACCGTTTAGCTAGAAATGAAATTGCTTGTATCTGACTGCGTAGTCTAACCCTGTGGTTAGAATTGATATTTAACTGAGCAGGGCATGATTCTGGTCCTAGAAATAATATTCGACTGCACAATCTGACCCTTTTCCTAAAAGGATTTCTGACTCTACAGCCTGACCCTTTAGCTAGAAAGGATATTGCTTGTATCTGACTGCGTAGTCTAACCCTGATGATAGAATTAATATTTAACTGATCTGGGCCTAATTTTGGCCCTATTTTTGGCCCTAGAAATACTATACGACTGCACAGCCTGACCCTGTTCCTAAAATGATTTGACTCTGCAGGCTGACCCTTTAGATAGACATGCTATTGCTCGTATCTGACTGCGTAGTCTAACCCTGTTGTTAGAATTTATTTTAACTGAAGAAAAATATCAAACATTTTCTACTGACTTTGTTCATTTTTACAAATTAAAAAATCTCTGTATATTGCAAGGTCGTGTTTTCGTTATGGTAACCAGTTTAGTCATAGATTTAACATGCTATTTATTTCATAGTTCCGTATCTGTGAAGAAAGAAAGAAGATCATCAAATGAGCCGCCACATTGGAAAACCAACAATCTGCACAGGCGAAAACAAAGGCGCAGATCAGCTTCGCAGTAACTGCGAAACTGATCAGCGCCTTTGTTTTCACTACGCGGATAGTACAGTTCCTCTTCTACTTAAATCCTAAATTTTAAACTTCTAGCTCTTTTCTGTGCTTGTACATGTCGGTTTGTGTCGGACCTGTTCGGAAACCACATTGTTGGTTTTCCCACGAGGCGGCTCAAATATCAAGTTCAAATCCTGATTAATTAAAGTACTTATTTTGTGAAAATGGACAAATTCAACGTGCAATTTAAAGGTTTGGACTTACTAAATGCATAATCTTTGCTGAAATTTCAGCTCAAATGGAAAACTTTGAATCATTTAATATGACGTTGACACCATGCTGAACAAAGTAAGCTCTGATCAGGAAATGTACAACCAGAAAGAAAGCCTTACTCAAAACTTCTAGATAAAATCTTAATTATGAGTCACATGAACATATTGCCAAGTGGAAATCAAAAAGTAATTATTTGAAACATAAATGGGAAAAGAATGGAAATATAATTATGATTTTTTTTTATTAATTACCCACGTAGGAGTAACATTAAGCATTTTCCATGAAAAAGAAAATAACGTTTGTAGAAAAAGTCGCTAGTGTTTCTTTTTCGCAGGAAACGTGTTTGGTCTTCCCCATAGCCCAAACGGCGCATATTATCCACAGTTATCCACAGTTTCAGTAATTTCGAGACAAGCTTTCTTCATGAGCCCATAACCCCTTTACTCACAAGTAAACTAAAATTCCAAATACATTACCCACTCAGGGAAACCGGTTGTGTAAATATTGGAGATTCATTACGAAAACATGCCCATGCAATCTACAGTGATTTTTAAAGTTTAAAAAAAAATGAAAATTTGCAGTAGAAAATCAGGAAAACATGTCCGTGTAATGTATACCCCCTTAAACCCCACTTTTATAAAGTAGGACTGTGGTTTGCAGGGGTATACCTATTTTTCTTATTTTTGCTCCAAAACATAGATTGTGGGTACTCGTTAGAACCGCCTCGGAAAAATATAAAAAATGTTCAGCTGAAAATTAGCAATTTTTATAGCTAAAAAGATCTCTGTTTATTGCATGGGCAAGTTTTCGTATTGCTAATTCAATGTTATCCACATTTTCAGTAACTTCGCGATACGCTATCTTCATGAGCCCATAACCCCCATTTACTCACAACTATACTCAACATTTCAAAGAGAATATGCACCCAGAAATTTTGGAGAGTGTTTACCTTCGAAGAACAAAGCCACAAAACAACATAGGAAACCGGAAATATATAGTTCTCGACTTACGCTATGCATCAGGAAAACATGTCTGTTCAATGAATACCCCCCTTAAACACCACTATAGTAAATAAAAAATAAAACTGAGATCCTTTAAGAGCAGTGAACACATTAATGAGAAAAGGGATGGGTCATACCGCGGTTTCGACTATTTATAATCGACTCGATAAGGCGTTCATACTAGTTACTCAGACTGCATGATTTATGAAAAGCGAGTGTAATAAATGCGAAAGTACAAGTAGGCAAAGATCAGGAAAAGGCGCAATCAGAAAAAGATTACCACTCCAAAAACCGAGGTGGGAAAAAACTAAATTAACAATCAGGTACTTATATCATGAAAACATATCGTAAGCCGAATGAGCAGCTATTTTCCCAATAGGTGGCGCCACTCAGTTACTTAAACTTAACTAAAAAATATGAAAACATACATAAGGCGCCAACAGCACCAAAATTTTAAACACCAAGACATAAAACAAAAAGAACCACCACAGAAGTATCGCATTGGAACGATCAGTAACACAAAGTTACTGGCGGGCTTAAACCGGTTTAACATGGCCATAAAATCACCCTCAGCTTCTGCAGTGGTTCATAACATTTAGTGAGTTCTTCGGTCCTCGTGGTGAATCTCTAACTAGTCAATGAATCATCAAGAACAAACAAATAAATCACGATAAACATCCTGATGAATCAAAAACCAGGACTTACAGATTGAGTAAGCTGCCTGACGATGGAGATCTCTGGGCGCCAAATAACCTACTAACTCCGGAGCAAAAGAAAAACACCAGTTGGACCCCGATGGGCCAAGCAACAGACAAGAAGCTCCGGCCCCAACCAACTAAAATGAATAGCTTTAAGTCGGGGCCATCATATAGTCTGACGCCCGACCCACCGGCGTGCAATTAAAGAAGGCAGCGTAGTTATCAACCATGATTGGGTTAAAAACTAAGCATGCAGACTGTCGTATAACATTCAAGTTATAACCTATACGTCTGTAACGTGTTATGATTTTTCTGAACTGAAAAGAAAAATCATTACTTCCTATAAGTCTCTTAAATTTGTAAACCAAGTCTTCATAAAATTGCAAACATGCAATATCAATATCAGCTAAATTGAAGAACAAAAACACATTGTGCAAACGGAGATGTTTCCATGAAGTACATTTGGAGAAAAACGGGGTATTAGACGACAATCACAAGACTTGGCCAATGCAAATTGCGAGCATAATATGAAAATACAGAAATCTACGATTGCGAACCCGTTAAATATTAAGATAAGGTAACGTTACGGGCGATCAACATTATAATGGCCTGAAATTTCTAGATGATTTTCTGAGTGACAACTATCGATATAATATAATTATAAAACACGTATGAAAATTCATATTTTCCAATGAAAGTTTCATTTTTTTGCGTCAGAAAACATTACTTGTATATTGCATGGGCAAGTGTTAATAATGATATGCGTGTATGTGAAATTGGACAAAATCATCTGTGAATGAATGTTTCATTTAATAGGCATATTAAGGATGGGGATTCATTTTTTCATCTTATAACAAATGAAAATTTCATTACAAAAATATTGATATTTTAATGTATTCGCTTACAATGATTATGGTTCTATCGAGTACCCGCGATATTTACCGAGTTCCACAGCCAATGCAACTCGTCATTAAAATTTGAATAATATTTTGTGGTTTCAGTCCATTCATCCGAAATTCCGCTTATATGTTGCTTATTTATTTTCATAGAAGACCTGTGAGTTTCAACCTTCAAACGTTTTTCGTTCGCTTACAATTGCGTGAACTCTGATGAAGGGATCAGTTTGAAAAATGAAGGAAATCATTGAATAACTGTGCAAAACAGTTTTTTTAATCAGCGAAACAATGAAAATCTAATTTCCAAAGACTGCAATACACTTTGTTTGATAAGGCTTTGTTTCTAATACGAAATAAAGCAGATGGTTGGCATCTGCAGTGACGTCGACCACGTGACCAAGTGACATTCAGCGCCTCAAAACAAGCAATTTAGGGGTACTCAAAATCAGCGTCGATTTCTGGCGTTGAGCCATAGGGTTACAACATTGAAATTGCCATACACTCATCGGACGACCTTCAAAGATGTAAATTGTTTGTGTGCATTGTTTTGAAAACTTTCGATCCCGCTCGCGCGAGACACGGAAAATACATCTCTGTACCCTGAGGCATGTTAACGCGTATGCGCACTAAAACGTTTGATTTGATAACACACAAATATTTTCGAGTCATTTTAATAATGATTAGGCACAGAGGTTTTCAGATAATTGGCCAATTTAAAGATGAGATGGAAAAATAAAGTTGCGTTGGCTGTGGAACTCAGGATATATTTAAACAAATATAAAAATAATTATGCACCTCTGTTTATTCCAGTCTTACCAATATAAAGCTTGGAGTTCAAGCGGGTATACAATTCACGAACAAGTTTTCCTGGTGTGATATTTAGCTGAAATATGATATTGTCAGTTATTTCCTTGACGATAAGTATAGATGTGATTTTCCTAGATTTTACGTGGATCAAAAGTTATCAATTTTATATTAACACTTTTTGACTGAAGCAGCATTTGGTATTGGAGTACGTTGGAGATGTTCACACCACATGACTACTGTCATTCAAAATACCCGTTATGCCTAGGTCACACTAGCACTTACGGTCGCTGCAGACGCTGCGGATAGGGCTTCCGTATTTGTCCGTCCTGTCCGTAACGATTCGTATCATATCCGTAAAAGTCCGTATTTGTACGTGCATTATTCACAGGGCACGGAAGATCCGCAGCCAAGCTTTGATAATTGTCAAAAATCAGGCACGGATGAAAAACCCGTAAATGTCCGTATCTAAACGGTATCAAAAACCGTATCTATTCCAAAACTAAACGTACGAGGGTTGTCCCAAAAGTTCCATTACACTCACTCTTTTGTCACAATAACAACACGTCAGAGCTTACAACACTTATGGTCAACAAGCACTATATCTTAGGGGTTTGGAGGTAAATTTTCATACTGCTCATGTATTTGTTAACATGCAGTGGAGGTTTGAACCCTTGTTCCCCTACTGCAGCGGAGCAGGTCTAATGAAGGTGCCGTTAACTGTGATTTCTTTCTTAATATTTTGCTGTTTGTAAAAATACACTACAAACTAGAAATCTATTTCAAAATTAGACTTATATTTAGCTAAATGATACTGTAGCATATATTTGGAAATCTAAGTGAAATATTTGTAAGCAAATCGTCAAAATAATGCTTTAAAGATCATACATGCAACATAAGGATAATTAACTAGATGCAATCCACTGTTGGTCACTTCTCATGTTTCATTAGGTCAAGTAATATTTCTGTTAGCTGAAATATCTGTTTAAAAATAGGTGTTGCGTATCAGTATTGAAGTCCGCAACTAATACCAAGCTAAACAATTGCCTGGTTACCTTTAAAGAACATAATTTAGATGTTTAAATATAACGACTATGTATTTTTGCTCCGCATGTTTTTGCCGACGTCGTTATTTTGTCGTTGAATTTTTCTAGGTAAGCTTCTTTATTTGTCTCCCAAACTATCGAATCATTCTCAAATTTCATAACATTATCACTAAATGATGCTCAGAGAATGGCCATTAGGCTGATATATTTTTCTTAATGATCATATAATACCAATGTTGATTTAGAGGATTGCGAAAAATAGAAGTTCTGAAAACATTTTGCATGATTTGACCTGCTCCGGTCAAGTCTGCTCATGGTTACCTAGGTAACTGTAGCAGTGAGGTCATTGAAGTGAGTGTATTGTTGTACAGTAAAATAAGTTCCAATATGGCCAATTATTCTGCATGGGTAACTTTATTTGGTTCCTGCTCTGTGTTCAGAATAAAATGTACGTGTAACGGGACTTTTGGGACAAGCCACGTATCTTGTCGTAAGCATTTGTTGCGGATCGATACCGTTTCATATTCGGTTACGGTCTTTGTCGGCGTACAGTTATGTGATGAAAAGTATACCGCTTACTCACTGAATCGCCCGTGCGTCCAATGCTCACAAATATGCACGTGCTTTCAATGCATTCCTTAAGCCAGTATGAAAAATATGGATTCCTCAGAAGGAGACTTTGCATTGCTTTTACTAGCTGAGAAGCAGGCTGCAATATCTAAGAAAAATTGGAGAACCAACAAACGAACAAGCAAACACACAAATGCTACTCAAATTATAGTATTATGAGAAGTTATTTCCGTTGTTTTACGACCATCATTCGATTGATAAATCACTTGATCGATCCGTCAAGATTCAATCAATCGATCGATCGCAATGGATCAATCACTCGATAGATCGATCGAAAGAACGATCACTCAATCGATCTGTCACCCGATCGGTCTTGATCGATCACTCGAACTTTCGATCATTTAATAAGAAACATATTCAAACAGTTCTTACGATTTTACTTTACAGAAGTTCATAAAATTCTTTATATTACATGGTTATGTTTTCGTTATGGAATAATTATAAACGCCTCCTCCTGAAACTTGATGAGGGTTATTAAATTTAGATTTACTTTATCTTGATTTCAGCGACACCTGTATGTGTGAGCGTTTTTCTTTTTCTTTTTTTTTTCTTTCTTTCTTTTTTTATGAGGGTTATTAAATTTACATTTACTTTATCTTGTTTTCAGCGAAACTTGTTAAACCTGTTACATGTGTGAGCTTTTTTTTTTTTTTTTTTTTTTTTTTTTTTTTTTTTTTTCGCGGGGGATACCGACATAATCTTACTCCGCAAAATGAATATGCTAACTAGAAACCGATCGGTCTGAGAATTATTTGACCCCCGGTATTATGATAATCACTGCTGCTCGAGCTGCTCATTTGGCTTACGATATCATCAGGAAAACATGTCCATAAAAAGTATACCCCCTTATACCCAACTTTTATATGGCAAATCTGGGGGTATGCAGGGGTATACATATTTTTCATATTTTTTCTCCAAAACATAGATTGTGGGTACTCGTTAGAACCGCCTCGCCGAGGCGGTTCTAACGTGTACCAACAATCTATGCTTTGAGGAAAAATAAGAACAATATCAAAAGTTTTCCAGTGAAAACTTTCATTCTTACAACCAAAAAAAAAATTTCTGTATATTGCATGGACAAGTTTTCGTAATGTGTTTTCTAAGTATATGTTCCTAGTTGTCAATTTAGTTTTTTTTTTTTTTTTTTTTTTTTTTTTTTTTTTTCTTCCTTATCGTTTTTTTGGAGTGGGAATTTCCTTCTGATTGCTCCTTTTCCTGATCATTCCCTACTTGTGCCTTTTTAGCTCACCTGAGCCGAAGGCTCACAAGGTGAGCTTATAGTACAGCTCCGTTTCAAAAGTTTAGTACATACCGATTTGTTTCATAAGTAATGGCATAGCAGTACCCGTACTTGAAGCTTGGCAAAATGTTATTGGGTGTTTGCAGATTTGAACGGATTTCGTTATGTCAAACTTAGTACATCAATCTATTCACTGATTGTAACATTTTAGATTTTAATCAATTGATTTAGCAAAAGTAGCACATTAAATTGACAAGCTAAATATCATAGCTTTAGAGTTACAAATATCAACTTTCACATTGATTTCATACTATTTAATGAAGTTTCAACCAAAAACAGATTATATCGTTTAATTGGCATATTACGCAACATACTACACCTAACATAATATTTGGTCTACCCTGTGTATATTCAAGTTAATCGAAGCTTGAAATATTGCACCCAAATAGCTGTGGTACACCAAAGTATACATTCAGTCAGCGTTTGATACATTATTACACATACGACCGTTTGATTTTACAAATAACACTGGTCAAACAGTAGAATATACATGTAAATATTTGACCCCAAGAAATCCGCTCGAAAGGTACTGGGACACAAAATGGCGAAACGACAGTCCAAACAAGGTAAGACAGTCTAGTAGGATGCAAGATTTCACGCTTTAATAACCTCGACTGTACATAGGGTAGACCAAATATTATGTAAGGTGTAGTCTCCTGGGCGCTATGCCATTTTATTGGAATAATAAAATTTTAGTTCAAACTGTCCTGTAATATGAGAAATGAATGTTAATATTGATATTTGCGTCTCAGAAGTTATGTTATTTTGTTTATCATATCTAATATGATATTATCTATTTATAAATCGATCAAAATCTAAATTCTTTCAATCAGTGAATAATTCAATGTATTAGGACTGACTTAGCGAAATCCGTTCAAATCTTCAAACACCCAATAAAATTTGGCCAAGCTTCAAGTACGGGTACTGCTATGCCATTACTTATGAAACAAATCGGGATGTATTAAACTTTTGAAACGGAGCTGTATAGTAGTCGAGCCGGCGTCCGTGCGTCGTCCGTCGTCATCAACATTTTCAAACGACTTCTCCTCTGAAGCTGCAAGGCCGAATCTTTTCGTATTTCACATATAGCATCTACAGGTGGGGGGAACGAATATTTGTGTTTTTTATTTTGTTCGGATAAGAACTCTGGTTGCTATGGCAACTTGAAGTTTCCATTGACTTGTATGGAGAGAAAGTGGAAATTGGCATTTTCCGTTGTCAGGCTGGGGATATTTGAATTTTGTTTTTACATAAATGTTTATGGAGTAGTCCTTCACGTTTAAGGCAGCTTTTGTAAAAATCACTTTATTCGTTTTGTTGCTAAAGCAACATAAAGGGTAAATTTTCGAAAAAAATATTCAAAAATTTTCTTCTCAGAAGCCGCATGGGGGATGAAGCTGAAATTTAGCATACATGCTTATGACATTAGCCTGTACAAAGTTTGTGTTTTTTATTGTCTTTGTCCAACTACTTTGGTTGCTATGGTAACTTGAAGTTTCCATTGACTTATAAGGCAAAAAGTAGAAATTTGCAATTTCTGCCGTTTCATTGAGGATATTGAAATTTTGGTTTTACATAAATGTTTATTGAGTAGTCCTCCCCGTTTTAGGCAACTTTTGTCAAAATCGCTTTATTCGTTTGGTTGCTATAGCAACGTAAAGGGTTAATTTTCGAAAAAATATTCAAAAATTTTCTTCTCACAAGCTGTAAGGCCGATGGATGAAGCTGAAACTTTGCATACATGCTTATGATATTAGCCTCTACAAAGTTTGTGTGTTTTATTGTCCTTGTCCCACTACTTTGGTTGCTATGGCAACTTAAAGTTTCCATTGACTTATAAGACGAAAAGCGGAAAATTGCATTTTTTGGAAAACTGTTGCAGCCTGAGACCTGAAAAGTGGTAGATGCAAACAACTAATGAAGTAGATGAAGGTATGTGATTTAGGCCAAGGTCATCTCTTGACCTTGAAGGGTCTGTCATCCATACACATTTTTCAAAGATCTTCTTCTCTGAAACCGCTTGGCCAATCTAAGGGAAATTTTATGTGGAGCATCCCTGGGTAGTGGGGACGAAAATTTGATCTTGAAATCTGGGTCACATGACCAAAATGGCCGCAATGCCCAACTATGGTAAAAACCACTCAAAAATCTTCTTCTCCAGAACGGGCAGGCCGATTTTCACGAAACTTGGTATGTAGCATTTGGGACTCCAGTTCATCATAGTTTGATCAAATAATGACCCTAGGATGACGACCTATTTGACGTCAAGGTCAATTTTGGAAACATAGGCTTTTACATGGGAAAAGTGAAAAATATGGATTGTTTGAAAACTATTGCAGCCTGAGACCTGAAAAGTGGTAGATGCAAAACAACTAATGAAAGAACGATCCGTCAAGATTCAATCAATCGATCGATCGCAATGGATCAATCACTCGATAGATCGATCGAAAGAACGATCACTCAATCGATCTGTCACCCGATCGGTCTTGATCGATCACTCGAACTTTCGATCATTTAATAAGAAACATATTCAAACAGTTCTTACGATTTTACTTTACAGAAGTTCATAAAATTCTTTATATTACATGGTTATGTTTTCGTTATGGAATAATTATAAACGCCTCCTCCTGAAACTTGATGAGGGTTATTAAATTTAGATTTACTTTATCTTGATTTCAGCGACACCTGTATGTGTGAGCGTTTTTCTTTTTCTTTTTTTTTTCTTTCTTTCTTTTTTTATGAGGGTTATTAAATTTACATTTACTTTATCTTGTTTTCAGCGAAACTTGTTAAACCTGTTACATGTGTGAGCTTTTTTTTTTTTTTTTTTTTTTTTTTTTTTTTTTTTTTCGCGGGGGATACCGACATAATCTTACTCCGCAAAATGAATATGCTAACTAGAAACCGATCGGTCTGAGAATTATTTGACCCCCGGTATTATGATAATCACTGCTGCTCGAGCTGCTCATTTGGCTTACGATATCATCAGGAAAACATGTCCATAAAAAGTATACCCCCTTATACCCAACTTTTATATGGCAAATCTGGGGGTATGCAGGGGTATACATATTTTTCATATTTTTTCTCCAAAACATAGATTGTGGGTACTCGTTAGAACCGCCTCGCCGAGGCGGTTCTAACGTGTACCAACAATCTATGCTTTGAGGAAAAATAAGAACAATATCAAAAGTTTTCCAGTGAAAACTTTCATTCTTACAACCAAAAAAAAAATTTCTGTATATTGCATGGACAAGTTTTCGTAATGTGTTTTCTAAGTATATGTTCCTAGTTGTCAATTTAGTTTTTTTTTTTTTTTTTTTTTTTTTTTTTTTTTTTTTTTTTTTTCTTCCTTATCGTTTTTTTGGAGTGGGAATTTCCTTCTGATTGCTCCTTTTCCTGATCATTCCCTACTTGTGCCTTTTTAGCTCACCTGAGCCGAAGGCTCACAAGGTGAGCTTATAGTACAGCTCCGTTTCAAAAGTTTAGTACATACCGATTTGTTTCATAAGTAATGGCATAGCAGTACCCGTACTTGAAGCTTGGCAAAATGTTATTGGGTGTTTGCAGATTTGAACGGATTTCGTTATGTCAAACTTAGTACATCAATCTATTCACTGATTGTAACATTTTAGATTTTAATCAATTGATTTAGCAAAAGTAGCACATTAAATTGACAAGCTAAATATCATAGCTTTAGAGTTACAAATATCAACTTTCACATTGATTTCATACTATTTAATGAAGTTTCAACCAAAAACAGATTATATCGTTTAATTGGCATATTACGCAACATACTACACCTAACATAATATTTGGTCTACCCTGTGTATATTCAAGTTAATCGAAGCTTGAAATATTGCACCCAAATAGCTGTGGTACACCAAAGTATACATTCAGTCAGCGTTTGATACATTATTACACATACGACCGTTTGATTTTACAAATAACACTGGTCAAACAGTAGAATATACATGTAAATATTTGACCCCAAGAAATCCGCTCGAAAGGTACTGGGACACAAAATGGCGAAACGACAGTCCAAACAAGGTAAGACAGTCTAGTAGGATGCAAGATTTCACGCTTTAATAACCTCGACTGTACATAGGGTAGACCAAATATTATGTAAGGTGTAGTCTCCTGGGCGCTATGCCATTTTATTGGAATAATAAAATTTTAGTTCAAACTGTCCTGTAATATGAGAAATGAATGTTAATATTGATATTTGCGTCTCAGAAGTTATGTTATTTTGTTTATCATATCTAATATGATATTATCTATTTATAAATCGATCAAAATCTAAATTCTTTCAATCAGTGAATAATTCAATGTATTAGGACTGACTTAGCGAAATCCGTTCAAATCTTCAAACACCCAATAAAATTTGGCCAAGCTTCAAGTACGGGTACTGCTATGCCATTACTTATGAAACAAATCGGGATGTATTAAACTTTTGAAACGGAGCTGTATAGTAGTCGAGCCGGCGTCCGTGCGTCGTCCGTCGTCATCAACATTTTCAAACGACTTCTCCTCTGAAGCTGCAAGGCCGAATCTTTTCGTATTTCACATATAGCATCTACAGGTGGGGGGAACGAATATTTGTGTTTTTTATTTTGTTCGGATAAGAACTCTGGTTGCTATGGCAACTTGAAGTTTCCATTGACTTGTATGGAGAGAAAGTGGAAATTGGCATTTTCCGTTGTCAGGCTGGGGATATTTGAATTTTGTTTTTACATAAATGTTTATGGAGTAGTCCTTCACGTTTAAGGCAGCTTTTGTAAAAATCACTTTATTCGTTTTGTTGCTAAAGCAACATAAAGGGTAAATTTTCGAAAAAAATATTCAAAAATTTTCTTCTCAGAAGCCGCATGGGGGATGAAGCTGAAATTTAGCATACATGCTTATGACATTAGCCTGTACAAAGTTTGTGTTTTTTATTGTCTTTGTCCAACTACTTTGGTTGCTATGGTAACTTGAAGTTTCCATTGACTTATAAGGCAAAAAGTAGAAATTTGCAATTTCTGCCGTTTCATTGAGGATATTGAAATTTTGGTTTTACATAAATGTTTATTGAGTAGTCCTCCCCGTTTTAGGCAACTTTTGTCAAAATCGCTTTATTCGTTTGGTTGCTATAGCAACGTAAAGGGTTAATTTTCGAAAAAATATTCAAAAATTTTCTTCTCACAAGCTGTAAGGCCGATGGATGAAGCTGAAACTTTGCATACATGCTTATGATATTAGCCTCTACAAAGTTTGTGTTTTTTATTGTCCTTGTCCCACTACTTTGGTTGCTATGGCAACTTAAAGTTTCCATTGACTTATAAGACGAAAAGCGGAAAATTGCATTTTTTGGAAAACTGTTGCAGCCTGAGACCTGAAAAGTGGTAGATGCAAACAACTAATGAAGTAGATGAAGGTATGTGATTTAGGCCAAGGTCATCTCTTGACCTTGAAGGGTCTGTCATCCATACACATTTTTCAAAGATCTTCTTCTCTGAAACCGCTTGGCCAATCTAAGGGAAATTTTATGTGGAGCATCCCTGGGTAGTGGGGACGAAAATTTGATCTTGAAATCTGGGTCACATGACCAAAATGGCCGCAATGCCCAACTATGGTAAAAACCACTCAAAAATCTTCTTCTCCAGAACGGGCAGGCCGATTTTCACGAAACTTGGTATGTAGCATTTGGGACTCCAGTTCATCATAGTTTGATCAAATAATGACCCTAGGATGACGACCTATTTGACGTCAAGGTCAATTTTGGAAACATAGGCTTTTACATGGGAAAAGTGAAAAATATGGATTGTTTGAAAACTATTGCAGCCTGAGACCTGAAAAGTGGTAGATGCAAAACAACTAATGAAAGAATGTGATTAATTTAGTTCAAGGTCATCTCTTGACCTTGGCCGATCTGTCGTCTATGCACACTTTTCAAAGATCTTCTTCTCTGAAACCGCATGGCCAATCAAACTGAAATTTTATGTGGAGCATCCCTGGGTAGGGGTTACGAAAGTTTGATCCCGAAATCTAGGTCACATGACCAAGATGGCCGCCACGCCCATATATGGTAAAAACCACGCAAAAATCTTTTTCTCCAGAACCGGCAGGCCGATTTTCACGAAACTTGGTATGTAGCATTTTGGACTCCAGCCCATCATAGTTTGACAAAATGATGACCCTTGGATGACCTTGACCTATTTTATGTCAAGGTCAATTTTGGAAGCATAGGCTTTTACGTGGGAAAAAGTGAAAACAATGGATATTTTGTAAACTAAATGCAGCCTGAGACCTGAAAAGTGGTAGATGCAAACAACTAATAGAGTAGATGAAGGTATGTGATTAATTTAGGTCAAGGTCAATTTTGGAAACATAGGCAAACATGGAAACATGGGGAAAAGTGATAACTAGGTCTCAGGTAAGCGTTTACAGGACCAATGATCCTATGGTAGCTATTGCAGCCATAGACCTAGAACATTGCCAAGATGGCCGTCATACCCATTTAGGGTAAAAAAAAATCACTTTGTCTAGTGATTGTACTTCTTGACCCTCAGGTGAGCGATCGTTGCCCTTGGGCTACTTGTTTGAAGATATGGTCAGTTTTACCAGCGTCTCGATTTGGATTTTAATTGAGCCAATTATCGTGTCTTATATTCATACTTATCATTTTACAACGGTTTTCCAATTAACGTTGGTGATCAAGAGACCACAAATGAATAATATTATGAAACAATAGATGGGGCGGACTGGCGCAGGGGTAGAGTGTAGGACTACGGGCCCAGAGGTTCCGGATTCGATCCTCAACCAGGGCGCCGTTCGCTGTGGCCTTGAGTAAGTCACATTTCCACAGCTCTTGAGATAATGATCAGAAATCGATTGACTCGCAAACAGAACCAATTCATTTAATAATCGAATTCAACTTACATGTATACTGGCTTCCTCCTGTATCGCTAGACTGAAAATTCACGTGATATGCAAATGCCGCGATACAGAAGCTACCGCAATACAGTAGGTACTGATGTGTTTGTAATCATTTAATTACTATCAGGTTGTGGCGTTGCACCCCTACAGCCTCGTTTTGATTCAATTCATCAACATTTTCAAATACGTATACGATTTCGCATATATTATATACTTTCATATAACAAGGGCGAGTTTCATGATCAGGATACGTACAGTGATTCTTTCATATGAGCCGCCTCGTGGGAAAACCAACAATATGGTTTCCGAACAGGTCTGACACAAATCAGGCTGTTAAGTCACAGAAAAGAGCTAGAAGCTTGAAATTTTGGAGTTAAGTAGAGGAGGAATTGTACTATCCGAGTAGCGAAAACAAAGGCGCTGATCAGCTTCGCGGTTAGTCGCTCTTTTCTGTGCTTGTACAGGCCGGTTTGTGTCGGACCTGTTCGGAAACCACATTGTTGGTTTTCCCACGAGGCGGCTCTGATGTGACCGGTTTCAGTTGTATCGCTGGTCAGGTAATACACTGTCTGCAAAATATCCAGTTTTAACGTACATTTTAAATTTAATGGCGGAACGAAATTGTGTGGGTTAATTACAAGTTACGAATGAGCCGCGCCATTAGAAAACCAACATTTCGCACATGCGAAAACAAAGACGCAGATCAGCTGATCAGCGCCGTTGCTTTCTAAACTCGGATACTACAATTCCTCTCATTTCCAAATCTGAAATTTCCAGACTCTAACCATCTACTATGCTTTGTACAGCTAGGTTTGTGTCGGATCTGTTAAGAAACCACATTGTTGGTTTTCTCATGATGTGGCTGAAATATCATTAGTGAAAAAATTGAGATGATCACGATAAGAATACACGTGTGACTAATGAGTCCCATACAAGAGAATGTGTGGGCTACATCAGGATGACTTGTCCGTGATTTGTATACCCCCGAATATCCACTATTATATTAGTAAAAAATGGGGAGACAGGTGTATACATATTTTTTTCTTTTTAATCCAAAAGAAAGATGGTGTGTATTTATTACAACCGCCTCGCCGAGGCCGTGTTCTCACAAATGTTTTGTGGAAAATAATTAAAAGAATCAAATATTTGTTTTAAATAAAATGTCCATCATCTTGATGGTACAAAATACAATTTATATTGTATGGACGATTTTTCGTAATGTAAAACATTTGAGCCACCTCGTGGGAAAACCAACAATGTGGTTTCCGAACAGGTCTGACACAAACTGGGCTGTACAAGTACAGAAGGTGGCTAGAAATTTAAGAAGAAGAGGGATTGTACTTTCCTAGCAGCGAAAACAAAGGCGCTGATCAGCTTCACGGTTACCGCGATGCTGATCTGCGCCTTTGTCTTCGCGTATGCAAATTGTTGGTATACCCATGAGACGGCTCATTTAATGAATAGGGATCCACTTTGTGATTTTTTAAAAAAAAATCCCCCCCCCCCTGCACCCCCTGATGCGCGGTTTGCCTTTATTAAGTCAAGGTGAACATTAGTCGCCGACATGACAGGTATTTCCCAGTGCATTATGAAAGTTTGTCCGTACAATATACAACATTTCTGTCAGCTGCAAAAAATGGAAAATTTCATAAGAAAAATATTGATAATGTTAATGTATTTGCTAGATACTAACACCATCTTCCTCCTTCAAAAATACGAATGTTTGCCATGTAATATATATAGACTTTTAAAAACTGTAAAAAAAAAATAAAAATTTCATTCGAAAAAGTGTGATATTTTTATATTTTAGCTCAAAACATAGATTGTGGGTAAAGCCACAGAAGACAGATAGAGGCCAGAAACCTTGATAAAGTAAAATAATTCTATTATTCCTGTAGCGAAAACAAAGGCGCTGATCAGCTTCGCGGTTTCCGCGAAAATGTGATTTGCGTGCTTGTTTTCGATAATGCAGAATGTTGGTTTTCTCATGATGCGACTCATATATTAGTAAATTTATGAATAAATTAAACAGTGAATCATACACCCACATACATTGATGACTAATGAAGTGACACGATAAAACAGGTGGTACAAAAGAGATTTTCCAGGAAAACAACACGCGGTTACACCATGCCACGTAGACCCTGAATTTATCGCCATTTTGAAACCTCACATTTGCCGCCGGCTCGGGTGAGCTAACAGTGATGTTAGTTCTAGAAATTACTGCATACTGATTGTCCAGCTTTTTGTCACCTTCGTCAGAAGATCCAAGACCCGAAATCGCGCTATATGACCAACCTTCTTTCTAATCTTGTGAAAATGGAGGGTGAAGAATGAAAGGTGGGAAATTTGGATTCCGCACATTGGGGCCGTGAATAATATATATGCTGCTTGTGTCTGCAGGCAAAGCTTATAATTAAACGAATAACCACATGGGTCCAATTTTAAGCGGAGTTTGTCCTAAGAAGTTCCTAAATCATATATCCAACAATGTGAATGTGTCACCTATAGGACAAGGATTTGTCCTCAGTGATGAAACTGGTCCCTGATTACTGGTTACCTGCCAAGGCCTAAGCCTGCATTGGAAACGTGGTTCAGTCAAACCATCCATACATATTAGCCTTTACTTAGGTGTATGTGGTCAGGTTAGAATATGGGCCCCCGTCCATCAGTGTCTATAGAAATAGGTAAGCTGCTTGTGCATCCTGGCAAAGCTGACTGACCATCTGATTACTGGTTAACCGCTAGGTCTGAGTCTGTCCAGGTAAAGTGGTATCAAGTCAAACCAACCACCCATACAAACCTTTGCGGCTTAATTGAATGGGTATATTTTAAACACGTTTTGGATGTCATGACATTCTAGTTTTGGGTTAAAGTTCTATAATATGGAGGCAATGTCCCGACATGACATTAGCTGTTGCCTTGGACGCTAAGCATCAATTCAAGCAAATTTACTTGAGTTTCGGTTGTCGCGCGATCCCCAAAGTTACGTAGAAGTCATATAAAATGAAAGCAGAGCCCCAATGATATGGCTGTTGTCAGGGACTGTTACACCGACTCTGAAATACCTTACATTACGAAAACTTGCCCATGCAATGCACAGAGATTTTTTAGCTTTAAAAATTGAAAATGTTTAGCTGAAAATTTTTGATTGTTTTCTTATTTTTGCTCAAAACATAGATTGTGGGTACACGTTAGAACCGCATTCTAACGGTACCCACAATCTATGTTTTGGAGCAAAAATAAGAAAAAATAGGTATACCCCTGCAAACCCCAATTTTACTATATAAAAGTGGGGTTCAAGGGGGTATACATTACACGGACATGTTTTCCTGATTATTATCTTAACTCAAACTCGTAGGCAGCATCAGGAAAATATATATCTGTGACATGTATACTCACTAAAAGCCCATTTTATAGTACATTGGGGTGTGCGGGTGTCTAGCTATTTTTCTTAATTTTGACTCAAAGCATAGATTGTGGTTATTCTTTGGAAATGTCTGTGCGAGGCGGTTCTAACGTGTACCCACAATCAATGTTTTGAGCATTTATAAGAAATTCTTTTCATTTTTCAATGAAAAATCCCCATTTGTACAGCTGAAAAATCTCTGTGCATTGAAGGGAAGGGCAAGCCTTTTTGATTTTGTAACGGCTCCTCCCATCTGTAGGACGGTAATGCATATTAAGTCGGGACCGCCTAAAAGTGTATAATGACTCTAACCAGGCATATACCAAAATTTGAATCGGTCCTTTTTTGCTGACGGAATTGTTCAAACGATACACATAAATCTACAATGCATGTAACACGCTTAACGATAGAGTTGCATTACTTGTACTGTTCGTATGTTTCTCAGGTGAGCGATCATTACTAAGCATCAGGAAAACATGTCCGTGAAATGTTTACCCCCTGAAACCCCACTTTTATATAGCAAAACTGGGGTATGCAGGGGTATACCTATTTTTCTTATTTTTGCTCCAAAACATAGATTGTGGGTACTCGTTAGAACCGCCTCGGCGAGGCGGTTCTAACTCGTACCCACAATCTATGTTTTGAGCAAAAATAAGAAAAATATCAAAATTTTTCAGCTAAAAAAATTCAATTTTTAAAGCTAGAAAATTCTCTGTATATTGCATGGGCAAGTTTTCGTAATGGTGAGGAAAAAAAGATACAATTAGGCAATTATCATGTAGCAGCAGGTATGTAGGAAGCTTGTTTTCAACATCCGAGTTCTATAAAAGGCCATTGATTTCTGACTGGGAGTCATAACCGGTGTTAAGTTTCAAACGTTAGTTTGTAGCTTAACACTCAAAACATGAATCTGAAAATAATATTTGATTTTGTGTGTCTTGTTTTGATAACGAAAACAACATATCTACATGCAGCACCAGGTATGTACAAAGATTTAAAATAACCTTCAATAAATTCGGCTTTAAAAGGAGAGCAATCGTTTTATGCGTGGAATGCATTGAAATGAAATATATCTAAAACTGTGTTATTAATATTTTACAGTTTTGATAGCAATTATTTGATTTAATAAGAATAATTGTTTGTTTTTAAAAAGAATCGTTCTTTAAACATCAATGCACATAACTAAAGTTACTTTTATAATTAGATTTTTTCGAACAGTTTTCGTCTTATAGCGTCAGATGATTTGAGCCGCCTCGTGGGAAAACCAACAATTTGCTTATGCGAAAACAAAGGCGCAGATCGCTACACGGATAGTGCAATCCCTCTACTTCCTAAATACGAAATTTCATGCTTCTAGCTGTCTTCTGTTACTGTGCAGTCCGGTTTGTGTCGGACCTATTCGGAAACCAAATTGTTGGTTTTCCCACGAGGCGGCTCATGTAGGTGATGACAACCCTGTATTGTATACCACTTAAACTCCCATAACAAAAACTTGCCCATGCAATAAACATATACGTATTTTTTAGCTTTAAAAAAGGAAAATTTTCAGTTGAAAAAAATTATATTTTTCTTATATTTGCTCCAAACATAGATTGTGGGTACACGTTAATAAAAACTCAAAAATAAGAAAAAATAGGTATACCCCTGCATACCCCAGTTTTTCTGTATAAAAGTGGGGTTTAAGGGGGGTATACATTTCACGGATATGTTTTCCTGATCCTCTTTTGTGTACAGGGACATGCCTATTTTTTTTCTTATTTTTTCTGCAAACATGAATTATTAAACCGTCTCAGTGAGGCGGTTCTAACATGTTAGCACAATCTATGTTTTGAGTTAAAAGCAATTTATCACTTTTTTTTCTATACCGGATATTAACCTTAATTAGTCTACTCCATTCGTACGAGAGTTATAACCTTATTTCACAAACATTACTAACTTTTCTTTATTCTAATAATGATAAAACAAGGTAAGCCAGAAAATCAAATATTTTCGACAATTTCTATTTTATTTTTGATGAGAATCATTCACATTGCAATTCGCATTTTAGCCGTCCCATGGAAAAACCAACAATCTGCATATGCGAAAACAGAGGCGCAGATCAGCTTCGCAGTAACTGCGAAGATGATCAGCGCCTTTGTTTTCGCTACACAGATAGTACAATCCTTCTGCTTCTTAAATACGAAATTTAATGCTTCTAGCTGTTTTCTGTTACTGCACAGACCGGTTTGTGTCGGACCTGTTCGGAAACTACATTGTTGGTTTCCCACGAGCCGGCTCATTTGTAAGAATTTCTGTGGGCAGATCGTCTTATATATACGAAATTCGTATCTAAGAAATGGAAAATTATCATAAAAAAAAAAAATAAATAAAAAAAAAAAAAAAAAAAAAAAAAAAAAAAAAAAAAAAAAAAAAAAGAAGATAAATCAAACAAACAAACAAAAACACTGAGACAAAGAGTCGACTTCCTGACAGTGTATGCATCAGGAAAACATGTCACAGACCTGTTCGGAAACTACATTGTTGGTTTCCCACGAGCCGGCTCATTTGTAAGAATTTCTGTGGGCAGATCGTCTTATATAAACGAAATTCGTATCTAAGAAATGGAAAATTATCATAAAAAATAAATATTAAAAAAAAAAACATCAACAACAACAAAAAAGAAGACAAATCAAACAAACAAACAAAAACACTGAGACAAAGAGTCGACTTCCTGACAGTGTATGCATCAGGAAAACATGTCTGTGACATGTATACTCCCCTATACCCCACATTTAAATAGAAAACTGGGGTATACCCATTTTCCTTTTTTTGATCCAAAACATAAATTGTGGGTACTCGCCGAGGCGGTTCTAACGTGTACCAACAATCAATGTTTTGAGCAAAAAAAATAAAAATGTCGAAATTTTTCCAACATTTTTTTTTTTCAATTTTGAAAGCTGAAAAATCCATAATTCATGGACAAGTTTTCAGAATGTCAGGAATTGTTCATTTATAAATTAATGGCAATGACCTCACAGAATTACTCTTTAACACTTGTGATTCTCATAAACCGCCAAACAAATCTATAAATTTCCAATCGCTTTGTAAACCAGGGGTCGCAGGTTCGATCCCAGTCCGTAGGATGAGACTATAAACAGAATCTTCTCTTCATTCGACCTTAGATGTTGTCGAGACGTTAAATCCCAGAATCTCACACTGTTAAACCCCAAATCTATCTAATTGTCGTTTCTTTTCTTAACAGATCCCTGTTTTGGCAATTTTTGTCAGCACGGTGTATGTATATCAGATGACATAAATTTCAACTACACCTGTGATTGTGATGCAGGCTTCACGGGAACTCTATGTGATACCAGTGAGTATTCTCAGTTTTATTTTTTCCTGCTATTACTGAAGCTGTTGTTGGCAGCCCATAAAGTCTCCCCGTACATCATCCATAGTCCCATTTTCTACTCGATCTTGTAGTAAATTTTGGCGGAAATGGAGACGTACTTTTTATCAAAGCAGTGCGTGTCAGTTCGTAAACGTTCCGTAACACATGATTCTCAGTATTGACCTAGCGAAGTGATATTAAATGTCGCGGTATCTTATGAAACAAACGAACTTTCAGGTCGAGAAACAGCGACGACAGTTTTTTTCATGACGCGGCTCAATTTTCTATATTCAGATATTGACGAATGTAACCCTACGTCGCCATGTTACGATAAATCAACAGTCGAGTGTATTGACACCATTGGCAGCTACTCGTGTTCTTGTGAGCCTGGATGGGCTGGGCAGCACTGTGAATTC
Organism: Rugalucina vietnamica; assembly: GCA_964017185.1. NCBI lineage: Eukaryota > Metazoa > Mollusca > Bivalvia > Lucinida > Lucinidae > Rugalucina > Rugalucina vietnamica. Next base: position 43,174,160 of record OZ024879.1, read on the forward strand.
GGTAAGCCATTTGAGTCTTCTTATGAAAAAAAAAATCACAGCAATTTGGGTATCTGACCGACTCCGACATAAACCGGGCTGTACAGCCACAGATATGTACAAGTAGGCAATGATCAGGAAAAGGCGCAATCAGAAAGAAATTCCCGCTCCAAAAACCAAGGCGAGAAAAACAAATTGACAATTAGGTACTTCAACTTAGAGAACATATCGTAAGCCCAGTGAGCAGCTATTTCCCAATATAGGCGGCACTCAGTTACCAGAACTAAACTAAAACTAAGAAAACGTACATGAAAACGTACACGAGGTTCTAACAGCACAACAAATCGAATCCAAAAATAAAACAAATAGAGCCACAACAGAAGTATCACCTTGGAGCGATCAGTTATATAAAACTACGGGTGCCCTAACCTCACCCTCATCTTCTGCAGTTGTTCACAACATTTAGTTGGTTGTTCAGTCCTCGTGGTGAATCTCTAACTAGGCAATGAATCATCATGGACAGATAAATCATAATAACCTCTATGATGAATCAAAAACGAGAACTCACAAAATCAGAAGCAGGTTAGAAGCTTGAAATCTCGGATTTGTGAAGAAGAGGGGTTTTACTATCCGTGTTTCAGTTTCTGCACAGCTGATCTACGTCTTTGTTTTCGCATATGTAAATTGTTGGTTTTCTGGTGCCGTGACTCTTTTAAGAAGAGCGTGCGCGCACGCACGCACGCACACACACACACACACACACTCACATTGAAGTCCAGTTGTATTGAAATGGTTTCGGTTTTACTTCTCATGAAAACATGTCATTATTTCTGTACAGTACATTTCTTTAAGTTTCAAAACTTTTAAATAAATCATATCAAAATCAATATCATGTAAATGGTTCTTGATTGGTTTTCTATCATTTCTGTTTCTGTAACTAAACTTTTGCCTCATCAGTTTTATCGCATAATGTCTTAAAATGTCCAGAAATCTTCAGTCTTTCATCGTAAGCATATGTGCACGTTTACGATTCGTCTCCTTACAAAATGAGGGACGCACAAGATTTTCATTTCGTATATCTCCCGACACGTACAAAAATCCTTAACCGTAAACATCCCCAAAATAAACTGACATTTCTTTGGAGGCAACTTCGTACGCCGCTAAATATACATGTAATCCGTTGTCAAAATTCAGATAGTTCAATAACTTGTAATTCATGATTCTTTAGTACTTTCAAAAACAGAATGCGCGTCCCATCTGGGTCTATTCTGTTTGCTTTGAAGGAGATCTAATCTACTCCTGGTACCCTTAAAATTGAAGTGAACTCATCGATTCGATAAGTATGGGAATGTGCATATTTATCTAAAACAATAATAAATTATTTCCAATTATATTTGCAGGTGCATGCCAAACGGGACAATATTTTAATACCACCAGCAGTCATTGTGAGGACTGCCCTCCTGGTCAGTATAGTGTCCAGGATCACATGACGCGATGTCAGCTGTGCGAGGCGGGACAGGCCCAAAGCTCCCCTGGTCAGACTAGCTGCGTTCATTGTGTGGCTGGAACGTACTCGAATTCCTCAGGACAATCGAATTGTGCAAATTGCCCGGCAGGACAGTTCAACACCTGTGATGGACAGACGTTTTGCATTCTCTGTTCACGGGGGCACTATTCCGAGGAAGGGTCAACTGGTTGTTTGAGATGTGAGCCTGGAACGTTCGCAGAGAAAGACGGACAAGGAGAATGCGAAAAATGCCCTCGGGGATACTATGGAGCGGCAGGCGGATCACATACATGTTCGCCATGTACAGTGGGCACATATTCAGATATTTTGGGAGCAACCTCCTGTGAGTATTGTTTAGCAGGAACGTACAATTATGAAACTGGACAGGCCAATTGCACCTTATGCCCACCAGGATATTACCAGGGAAGAATTGGTGCATTTGAATGTGAAATGTGCAGTCCTGGAAGATATTCATCAGAGTCTGGGCAGTCCAGTTGTACACCTTGCAGTGCAGGGACTTTCTCGTCATATAGAGGAGCGGCATGGTGTTCATACTGCCTGCCAGGAAATTACCAACCATCATCGGGACAACCAAAATGTTTAGAATGCGGTTCCGGAAGATTTTCGAACTTTTCTGGGGCAACCAGTTGTACCAGTTGTTCTGCCGGTACGTATCAACCAGAAACACAGGCAACATCATGCTTGGAATGCCCTATGGGGACATATCAACCATCAGTGGGAGAGGGAACGTGTCTTGACTGTCCTGCTGGAATGTTCACGGACACCACTGGTGAAACACAATGCACAAGCTGCTCTGCGGGGTATTATCAAGACACGACTGGTGCTACGTCATGTAAACCCTGTCCTCCTGGCCAGTACCAGAACTCAACTGGCGCCTCAAGCTGTGATGAATGTCCTGTCGGTACATTCTCGACTTTGGACGGGCAGACAAATTGCATACCATGTCCTGCTGGGACATTTCAAAGTTCGACAGGAGCAACATCCTGCGATATCTGCGGTAGTGGGACGTATAGTTCATCGCCTGGACAAGCTTTTTGTAAAGGCTGTTTAGAAGGTACATATCAACCTTTAACAACAGGAGCGACGTCGTGCATCGATTGTCCGATCGGGACACACAATCCAAATACAGAACAATCAAATTGCAGAGTCTGTCCCGCTGGCCAATTCTCTTCCACACCTGGGCAAGCCGAATGTACTTATTGTTCTGCGGGGACATATAGCACCACTGGATCGTCAGGATGTGACACTTGTGTCGCCGGTACCTTTTCTACGGCTGGACAAGAATCATGTACCCCATGTCCTCAGGGTACATATCAGAGTTCGCCAGGGTCTGCAACGTGTGACAGTTGTGCCGCTGGAACGTATCAAGACTCACTGGGAGCAACATCGTGTGTTCATTGTAGCCCAGGGACATTTACATCAGCTGCTGGGCAAGCACAATGTACGCCTTGTGCGGCTGGTTCGTATCAGAGTTCACCAGGATCTCAAACTTGTGACAGTTGTTCTGCTGGGATGTATCAAGATTCGGTAGGAGCGACAAGCTGTGTGCAGTGCAGCCCCGGGTCATTCTCTACAGTGGGACAAGAACAATGTTCATCTTGCTCCACAGGAACATTTCAACCTTACTCAGGCTCTGATACCTGCGAAAGTTGTCCTGCTGGTACATATCAAAGTTCGACAGGAGCAACTTCCTGCGATAGCTGCAGAGCTGGGACATTTAGTTCATCGTCCGGACACGCTTCGTGCACAGACTGTCCCGCAGGTACATGGCAATCTTCAACAGGAGCGACGGCGTGTGACAATTGTCCGATCGGGACATACACTTCAACCACAGGTGCATCAAGTTGCGATCACTGTCCCGCCGGCCAATTCTCTGCAACACCTGGGCAAGCCGCGTGTACTGGTTGTTCTGCGGGTACATTCCAGAGCTCCCCTGGATCGTCTTCATGTGACACTTGTGCCGCTGGAACTTCTTCTATAGCTGGACAAGAAGCATGTACGCCATGTCCTCAGGGTACATATCAGAGTTCACCAGGGTCTGCAACGTGTGACAGTTGTGCCGCTGGAACGTATCAAGACTCGCTGGGAGCAACATCATGTGTTCAGTGTAGCCCTGGGACATTTACATCAGCTGCTGGGCAAGCAAAATGTACGCCTTGTGCGGCAGGTTCGTATCAGAGTTCATCAGGATCTCAAACTTGTGACAGTTGTTCCGCTGGGACGTATCAAGACTCGGTAGGAGCGACAAGCTGTATGCAATGCAGTCCCGGGTCGTACTCTACAGTGGGACAAGCACAATGCTCATCTTGCTCCGCAGGAACATTTCAGCCGAGCTCAGGCTCTGCTATCTGTGACAGTTGTCCTGCTGGGGAATATCAAAGTACCACTGGAGCGATCGACTGTGATATTTGTGCCGCGGGTACCTTCTCAGCTACTGATGGACAGTCAGTCTGCACGCTTTGTTCTACAGGGACGTACCAGAGTGCCACCGGTGCGACATCATGTGTCGACTGTGCTGCAGGGACCTATCAAAGTCAAACTGGTGCAACCATTTGCGTAGAATGTCCTGTAGGTAGCTTCTCGTCAACATCTGGGCAAGTATCGTGTACAAGCTGTCCTTTTGGAACGTATCAGAACACAACAGGAGCTCAAAGTTGTAATGATTGTCCAGCAGGCACTCATCAGAGCTCGACAGGTGCTACAAATTGTGACGTATGTGATTCTGGAACTTTCAGTCCGACGATTGCACAGAAGGACTGTACGAATTGTTCTCCGGGAACATACCAACACTCGCCAGGATCCACGACATGTATTGATTGCCCGATCGGGGAATATCAAAGCTCAACAGGTGCCACGGGGTGTGTTGTTTGTCCAGCAGGGTCCTTCTCCTCATTGACTGGACAGGACGCATGTTTACCGTGTACTGCCGGTACATACCAAAACGCATCTGGAATGGAGTCTTGTATGGCGTGTGCTCCCGGTACATACCAAGGTTCTGATGGAGCAACTAGTTGTAACGAATGTGCACCTGGAAGCTTCTCAGCGGTGTCTGGGCAGACGCAATGTACAGATTGTTCTACAGGATCCTATCAACCATTTGGCAGATCTACATCATGTGATTTATGTGATCCAGGAACATTTTCCTCCGCAGTTGGTCAAACAGAATGTACCATGTGCCCTATCGGGACATATGAGGATGCTTCAGGTTCAGCGTTGTGTAAACAATGTTCACCGGGCACGTATCAAAGTTCAACAGGAATGTTAAAATGTGACGATTGTGCGGTTGGATCATATGCATCAGCGCACGGCCAAGGCGTGTGTGACGATTGTGCTGCAGGTACTTACCAGAATTCGACGGGATCGCAAGAGTGTTTTCAGTGCCCTGCTGGGTCGTTTCAGGCTTTGAAAGGGGCTACAAGCTGTGTCGATTGTTTGACTGGAACATACTCTTCCCAGGACGGACAAATAGCTTGTGACGTTTGTGAAGCTGGGACATATCAAAACTCGCAAGGATCGACATCCTGCTTAGACTGTTCTCCTGGAACGTATTCATTAAGTGGCCATGACACCTGTACACTATGTCAGCCTGGTTATTATCAGGATTCAGGCAGAGCTACAAGTTGTAATGCATGCGGTGCTGGTACATTTAGTCCTACCCAAGGACAAACGTCGTGTACTCCTTGCTCTGCAGGCACATACCAAGATTCGACCGGCAGCACGCAGTGTTTTGACTGTCCGGCTGGGATGCACCAAAGTGAGACAGGAGCAGCCAACTGTGTAGAATGCAGTCCTGGAACTTTTGCTGCAAATGCGGGTCAGGCTGAATGCACACTCTGCTCCGGAGGTACATATCAGGATTCGGCGGGTGCTTTATCCTGCGTACAATGTTCCGTTGGTACGTATCAAATGAATTCAGGCGCAACAGGATGTCATGATTGTGCTCCAGGAACGTTTGCTTCAAACCAGGGTCAAACTGAATGTGCTCCGTGTGAAGCGGGAAGCTATCAGGACACACCAGGAGCACACATGTGTATAAACTGCCCAGCTGGGATGCACCAACTTGAAACAGGAGCATTAGACTGCGATTTCTGTGTTGCAGGGACGTTCGCTGCATTTAATGGATCAGTAGAATGTACCCAATGTTCTCCAGGCTCCTTTCAGAATGAGACAGGCGCAACAAGCTGTATACCGTGTAGTGCTGGACAACATCAGAGTTCTCAGGGAGCTTTGGAATGCGTTGACTGCGATCCTGGAACATTCACCCCAACTACAGGATTTGCAGAATGTAGCCTGTGCGCTGCAGGGGCATACCAGCCGTCACCTGGGGCCACTGAATGCTTGGTGTGTGAAGCGGGAACATTTTCCTTACATGCACAAACATATTGCACGCATTGTCCAAGTGATACGATCGCTCCTCAAGGATCTGGAAATTGTACAATTTGTGCGTCCGGACAGAGAGCAAGTCTCAATCAATCGCATTGTAAGTTGTTTTATAGTTGTTTCATCTCTGACTGACTACATAATTTAAACGTGGTCAGGTGTGAATATCGGCCCAGTCCATTGTGGCCTTAAGAAAAAGATGGGCTAAATGTGTCTCCAAGTAAAAAGCTTATTTACTACTGACTGATTTTCTGCTTACTGGTTAGCCACTCAGAAGCCGGTCAAGAAAAAGTTAATGGCCAATCCATCAAAAACATATAATCCTTAGTTGTTTGATTGAGTGGTTATATTTTCAAGCTCATTTTGGGTGTCATGCCATCCTAATGTTGGGTTTAAGTTCCATAAAATAGAAACAACGTCCAGACATGGCCATAGCTGTTGACTAGGACTGAATCAATTAAAACAAACACAATGTAAATAAAATTAAACAAAATAAATATAAAAAATCGTTAAAGTATGAATTTAAAATACAAGATATGTATATACGTATATTAGCTATCAAATCTCACTCAGACTCATGGGTGCAGTGGCTCGATCATACATAAGCATGGCCGACTCGTAATGACTTTTTATTTCTAGCACATGAAGATATGTCCATGAAATATTTTTAACCATCATCCAACATTCGTCTTCCTCTGGTCAAGAAAATCATTTGACACTACGCGGTGAAATAAAAATAAAACAGAGATCCTTCAAGAGCGGTGAACATATTAGTGAGAAAGGGGATGGGCCATACCGCGGTTTCTGCTATTTAAGCCTCTTCAGTGACCCTATAGTCATATGCACTCGAACAGTGTAGTTTGAACAAGTGACCATACAGATATTGAGCGTTGATCATGTACATTAACTTAAAATCATACAAACTACTGTCCTTACACCACCATTCAGAAACTGTCAAAACTTTTCAAAATCACCATTCACTGGAACACATCGTGCTTTTTGGTACAAAGCACACTGAGTCTCCGTGTTGTATTCTTGAGCAAGGAGCAAGGAATATTTACTGCCTTAAAGTACTGATTCGTAGCCAGGACGCGATTTCTCCACTAACTGGACTTACAGTATCATTACGAAAACTTGCCCATGCACTAAACAGAGATTTTTTGGGCTTTAAATATTTTCAGCTGAAAAAGTTTGATATTTTTTCTTATTTTTGCTCAAAACATCGATTGTGGTTACACGTTAGAACCGCCTCGCGGAGGCGGTTTAGAACCGCCTCGAACGAATACCCGGAATCGATGTTTTGGAGCAAACATAAAAACAAATAGCTATACCCCTACATACCCTAGTTTTACTATATAAAAGTGGTATTTGAGGGGATATACTTTACACGGACACGTTATATCCTGATGTGTTGGCTGTAACTTCAACCTCAAAACAAACAAATCTTAACTGAAAGCATCCATGATTACAGGCAGGACAACTATTGGAGCCCTTGCAACATCCCAGAGTTGTGGCCCACGTGATGAGTCAGCGAAGGCGACAGATGGTGAACTGTACCAAAGTTGCAGCTGCGCTAGAATCAACCGTCAGGTGAATCCGTGGTGGAGCGTACGATTAAATGGGATGTATACTGTAACGGATGTTTACATTAATAACAGAGATGACCATGGAGGTAAGCAGTAAAAATACGAAATCATGCCTATGCATTGAACTGTAATTTTTTTTTCGGCTGTAAAATAAAACAAATCACTTAAACAAGTTTGGTATTTTCGTACCTTTGCTCAATACATTGATTGTCCTTTGCATACTTGTAGGCGGTTTCCATAGAGTACCCACACTCTTTGTTTCAGATAAATGATAAGAAAAATTATACACCCCTGTAATTAAGTTTTACAGCTTTTTTGATGATTCAGATTATTTCAGTACATATGGGGCAGGCCAATCTGAAGATTGGTCGAAAAAAAGGAGGACCCCGAAAAAAATCACCTGGTACATCCGTAATCAAAAACCGCTTTGTCTCACATATGCCGCATGTGGAGCTCGAACCCACGCCAGACACAGTGGTGAAATGGTCGAATGATTAAACACGTTAATGAGATAAGCGATTTTACCATGGGGGCTGCCCTGCCGCTTTTTGCACGGAATAATAGAGCCGCCTCATGAGAAAACCAACAATCTGCATATGCAAAAACAAAGACGTAGATCAGCTTCGCAGTAACTGCGAAGCTGATCAGCGCCTTTGTTTTCGCTACACCGATAGTACAATTCTTCTTCTTCTTAATTCCGAAATATCAAGCTTCCAGCCATCCTCTTAATGTATTTAATACAAAGGGTCATAATCTTGTCCTTTTTTCAGTGGAACAACTTCATGACATAGAGGTATATGTCGGAAATAAACTCGGAGATCAAGCACAGTTGTGTGGAGTCTATGACGGACCGGCAAGAACTCGGGACGTAGTTTCAGTTGTATGTTCACAACCCCTGAATGGTAGTACTGTTACCTTAGTGAAGAACACCAAGGGGGAAATGGACAGTCTTGTTCTCTGTGAGGTGGATGTGTTTGGGGAACCAGGTACTTATTAACTTCACTTATTATTTATTATTAGTAATAGTTTTATTATAACGATAGGCAAGTTCAATTGTCACAAACGTGCCTATCTTTATAATAATAATAATTTAGGAGGATAGCGTGTTTAGAACTAATGCCAATCTTCGATAGGTCCGCCAGTTAATACAGACACTGATTATAACCAGATGTTTTCTGTTTTTATATATTCATTTTATCTATCTTTAGAAATGCGATGTTAGTGATGCTATGAAGCCAGTGCTTGCCTTATAATGGTAGGCAGCCACTGGTACCATTTTAAGGCATGTGGTATGACGCGGCCCGGGATCGAATCCATGACATCCCACTCCCGATGCGGACGCCCTAACCATTATACTGTCGGAACAGGTTGCACAAAATTAAAAAAAATAAAAAATAATAATAATAATTTAGTTAATATGTTTAAAGAACCTGATAGCTATTAACGGACACTTCACTAGTCCGTGTTGTTTAAACATCTTATCGGGAAAGATTTCAACATTAAAGTTTGACTTGTGTTACCATAAAATCGCTCTAATGTCAGGCTTTGCCTTTTAATACTTTCAGTACCAATATGTAAGCGACATGGATGTCACGCCACTAAACGAAACAGGCGTTATCACGAGTGCGCTGTGGATGGTCCAATCCTCAGTCTCATGGTTAACGAAGAGTATAAGAAGTCTTCGGGCTGCAACTTTACCGACGCCCAAATTTCTCGTAACTGGACAGGGCCCGGCGTCTATGGTTTCAGTGGTAACCGTATCATAACGGCGGGGGGCTGCGGGGCCAAATTCACAGTTTGTTACATTGGTAATGAAGTGTTTAACAATGAATTACGAATGTACTTGCCCAATACTATCATTTGGTTGTGTTTAGTTTTATTTGTCAGTAGTGATTTAGATTTTGATATCAAGTTTTGATTATATTACTCTAAGCAAACAGCATAGTCTCAGATGAGACACGACATTTCGCGCCATCTCTTCTGGGTCTACACTGCTTGCCTACATTTTGTTTCGATGTTGTCAAAACAACCATGTTTTTACTTTGCTATTTTAGAACACACACTGGAACAAACCTAAATATGCTGTCTATTTTGTAGCACATAAATAATAGCCGTCTGTCTGTCCGCCTGCACTTTAACAATTCTCTGGGACCAGTGGGGGAATTGCAATAAAACTGATAATTTTTAAGCATCATTGAATTAGGGAAAATATTTACAGAGATCTGATCTTAAAGTCTGTATCACTATTTATCATATGACATCGCTGTTTTCCAGTGGATAATGTATTGTCATAAAAATCGTATGACCACACGTGTATTAACACTTTTGCGGGAATACGTAACGTCATTGACGACGTCCGTAACAACAATGTAAATTTTCATTGAAAATATGTCCACTTCGAAGGCGATCAAATCCTATTTCAAAAGTCATATGATAAAACGAATCTTACACTCGAGGTCATTTCATATGAACTTTATTAAACACGCCGAAGGCTCGTTTAATAAATTTCATGTGAAATGACCTCATCATGAATCAGCAGTAAAAAACATCATGAATTGTGAACATCATGACCATTCAAAAACCGTGGATACGTTATTATTGTAACTTGAAACATTACTCCATATTTAGAATAAATGATCAATGTTCAGGATGTTGCAGCAGTTATTATTTTATTAGGTTGTTTGTTATCGTTTCAAAATCAAACTCAAATTTATAGTTGAATGTTTGTGCTGTTTGAACCTTATGTGCGTTTTCATAGTTTTACTTAAGTTCTAGTAACTGAGTGGCCGCCTTTTGGGAAGTAGCTGCTTACTCGGCTTACGATATGTTCTATTAGTATAAGTACCTCATTGTCAATTTGGTTTTTCCCACCTCGAATTTCACTCTGATTGCGCCTTTTCCTGATTGTAGCCCACTTGTACCTTTTTATACATTGACGGCTACTTCACTATTAAAACCATCATACTCACTTTTTTGTGCCATTTCCTGATGTTTGCCTATTTTTACACTTTTGAGCTACATGTATATTAGAGCACGCATTGGAACAAAACGTATTGTGGTGCCGACTGTGTAGCAAAGATCAGGAAATAGTTTGTCTTATGTCTTATTAGGAGACCAAAGTTCAAGCAGTGGTACCGACAGTTCAACGGCCAGAAGCAGTGTAAAGACAATGAAAAGTAGTAACAATGGTACGTGTACTATAACTCTTACATATTTGAGCTTACGCCCATACGTGTACTCTTACAATGCTGTAATTGAACATGAAATGAACCATCGTATAAAATCTCCGTCTTTTCCTTTTACATGTATACGCGTAAATATAAGTTTTAAATTTCGAAATTAGCATCGTAAATATGTCTACTAACTCCAGAAATGTTTTATTGTATTTCAATAGCTTTAGTCGATGCTCTATTATAGATGACACTGGGAGCTCAAGTCACCGAAGCCATGGAAGCTCAAGACACAAAAGCTATGGACACTCAAGACACCGACGCCATGGAAGCTCAAAACACAAAAACCATGAAAATGGTGGGTGTGAGGCAGAATTCGTGGACGAAAATTGTGAGTATTATTATAGATTACCACGCGATCTTACTCAGTAAAAAGGCACAAATAAGCTATTATCAGACATTTTTCACTTTTGAACGCAAATTTTGCTGGCGCTTGCGGTTACCACTTTCTGTGTGATGGGGGACGACTCGTGAGGGCATATCTGCGACGAAGACGAGGGGCGATATGAAGAATTACTGTGTCAAAACTACCAAAAGCCCAACAGAGACGAATAATTAAGACAGGCAAAAAGTGTAGTGATTTAGAACGTCTATCTCCGTAGCGCAGTAGGTAGCGTGCTAGCATTCAAAGCGGAAGAATCTAGGTTCAAGTCCCGGTCGAGACCTTTTTTTTTTCTTTATTTTATTTGTGTCCCCTGTGTCAATAAAGCTTAGAAAATAATATTATATTATAAGCTGATTATATTTATTGGCAAATGCAAGAATTATGGGATGCCCTACTGCAATTTATACTTAAATCGTATTTAGGAATTGAAGTGTGAGACGACAGCCCACATACATGTATATATTTTTCTCTTGTTGACTTTTAACCTATTGAAATCGGGAGCTCGATCGTATTTTTTGGTTGAAAAGCTGATCTGCAAGCGATCCTTATGTCAGTATTTCTTTCTTGGAAACATGAAAATATTTATATACTGAATGCTTGTACAGGAATAATGTGGCTAGGATAAGTTAGCCACCCTGAATGGCATTAAATGTTTTCCGCGGAAGTAAGGAGTATAGTGTACATGTACAGATGTATGTACATTTATTAGGTATAAAAACTTCAGTTTCACGTGCTGTCTCGAAAGCGAAAATAATTCATTTTAGCTTGTTTATACATGTATTTCAAACAGATACTCGAAAGCCTGATGTGGTTTATTTGGTTGATGTTTCGTTTTGAAGTCCATTCATCAGTCATCTGCATGTAATAAGTGCGATATCCTAGCTACATTAGACATAGCCATACAAATCGTTTGAAGTTTTGTAGACCTTAACAGTATTTCAGCCATATCGAGTGCGAAAATAACGATGTTTTAGATTATTTTTGCAACCCAGAGGCTTTTTTTCTGATCCTCATGATTCTCTTGTAGTATGCGTGCTGTTTATCTGGTTGAGTTATGCGTGCTGTTTATCTGGTTGAATTCAAATAAATATAATTAAACCTCAAACTATCACAATATTAGTTTCAAGAAAAAGAAATGTTTATAAAAACTGAGAAACAGTTTTTCAGGCTTTGCGTCCAAGTAAACAATTTTTCAGTCAGTTTGACGCTTGTTGGGATCGAACCCAAGACCTCTCGATTCAGAGTCCGATGCTCTACCACTACACCACCGCGTATGCTGCGTACCTTGCTTAACCCTAAAACAGGACAACAATATTAGTCTGAACTTTACGCGCGCACACACACACACTCACACACACATGCGCGCACGCACGCAATGCTTATTGTTGTCTTCCCGTTTAACTATCTAATTCTAATAGAACAAAGAACCAGAAGTGACGTTTGACACAACATGTTTACAAAATCACATCATATATATATATCAACTATTATCATGTTTGCCTTTAAAGATACATTACTCGTTCAATGCGAGTCTGTCTTACAAATGCTTGGTGCGAATAAAATGCCTCCATTTTAACAGGTTTCAATGCGGAATTTGATTTTTTATGAAACTCGTGTGTATAACTAGGGGTCGCTAGTTCGATTTTGAGCTGCTCATGCCTTTATGGTGACACTATAAACCGAGGTCACGTCTTCAAATGACCATAACTGTTGGTGAAAAAAAAAAAAAAAAAAAAAAAAAAAAACATTATCAACTATTTGTTATAGTCATGTGACTTTTTACATACTGGCACATGTATATACATACATTGGTTCTGTTAAGCTACATTTTCACGTGTTGTTCGTGAACGGACAGAAAACTTTATACATGTAAACATGGCAAGATTTACGATTTGAAACATTTAGTTGATTTTTATGCGCAGTTTTCGGCTTACAACGATTTGACAAATTTCAAGTCATATCGAACATGGTCGGTTATTCTCATCAGGATAACATCACGGGGGTGATTCAATTGATACCACCTGTGCTGTCGTCCGAGACGTTACTGCATATATTGCTGTCGTCCGAGTATTCCGGTTTTCGTCCGAGTACTACGGCTGTCGTTATCATCGGTGCCCCTATTTCAGTGCCCACAGGGCCAACAGATCGTCGCTAATCAGCGCATTTATCACCGAAAATTGTCAAGAAGGTATTTATCGTTATTACAAACGTCTTTCCAGTTTTCTTAACATAAAGACAATCACAAGAATTTATTTTTAGTACAAAACATCGTTTTCTCGCGTGTTTTTCTTACTTTCAACATATGCAACCATTCCATGTAAGCGAAAGTATCAGGGATATTACGCTTTCCATTTAGCCTTTAAAAGCTGTAATCATTTACCCAATTCATTGCGTCCTTCAAATTTTATTTCCCGTTTTTAAAAAGCGTGATACGGCTGTCGCTGACCCCTGATACGGCTGGCGTTTGTTTATTGATCAGTACGATACGGCTGTCGATAGTATTTCGAGATGGCATATTGCCCGTAAAAATCAAATTCAACATATTTTATGCATTTATTTTGTAGTTTCTGAATAATTTTCGTATGCTACTCATAAAAGGACGACTATACAGATCGCTAGAAAGCATAACAGTAACCTCGAAAAACACAAATGCTACAAATAGTCTCTTCTGTAATGTCATATAAGATGATTAGTGAAGTCACATGAATGAACAATGAGTCTCTAAGTACAAACTTTGCATAACATGTTTTCTGGAAATGAAAACGATTTATAAGCTGACACAGTGTCGGGAAACAATCTCCGTGTATGTTATATTTTGTGCATACGTTAGAGAGCGCGTTCGTACTGCACATACTGTCGGAAATCACGTATTGCTATATTCATATGAAAGAAAATATTTAACACATATCCTATAATATGCGGCATATTATAAGAACTCTTTAGCAAACTTTTCTTGCTTTGAAACATTTGTCAACATCTAGAACACTTCGGAACTTAAACGTTTCGAAGTCTTCTCGGCGACCAGATGAAAGTATGTGATTTTTTTTTACAGTTTCATATACAGTCATATGATAGTATATTTAAAATATTTCACAAATGACTCATGCAAACGGCATCACAAATTTTCCGAACTTAGGTCGGACAACGCACTCGAATAGCAGAATAACTAGCTCTTTCCCAACGAGGTAGTCATCCGGCTATGTCGCAACCAAAACCAAAGGCAACGAACACAACAGAGAGGCAGGCAAAATAAGCAGTCGTATCATGAAGATAAACCACCTTTCGTGTGACGCCGATGAGCGTATTCAGTTTACTATGGACAACGCCGAAAACCATTTTTCCTGGGCACATAGAGGTAGGCACAATTAGCAATCGTATCATGAAGATAAACCACTTGTCCTGGGATGCCGATTAGCTTATTTACTGGGGAAAACAGCGAAAACCATTTCTCCTGGGGACATTTTATAGAGAAAGAAAATAAATATAGTGTTCAACTGGCGAGCATATGTAAAAAAAATAATTGACGTAATTAAGTTAAAATCCAAACCAGAAATTTAGAGATTATTATTATAATCAACAAAACCATTTTCCTAGGAAAGCGAAACCACGCAACCAAAACCAAAGGCAACGAACACAACAGAGAGGCAGGCAAAATAAGCAGTCGTATCATGAAGATAAACCACCTTTCGTGTGACGCCGATGAGCGTATTTACTATGGACAACGCCGAAAACCATTTTTCCTGGGCACATAGAGGTAGGCACAATTAGCAATCGTATCATGAAGATAAACCACTTGTCCTGGGATGCCGATTAGCTTATTTACTGGGAAAAACAGCGAAAACCATTTCTCCTGGGGACATTTTATAAAGAAAGAAAATAAATATAGTGTTCAACTGGCGAGCATATGTAAAAAAATAATTGACGTAATTAAGTTAAAATCCAAACCAGAAATTTAGAGATTATTATTATAATCAACAAAACCATTTTCCTAGGAAAGCGAACCCACGCAACCAAAACCAAAGGCAACGAACACAACAGAGAGGCAGGCAAAATAAGCAGTCGTATCATGAAGATAAACCACCTTTCGTGTGACGCCGATGAGCGTATTTACTATGGACAACGCCGAAAACCATTTTCCTGGGCACATAGAGGTAGGCACAATTAGCAATCGTATCATGAAGATAAACCACTTGTCCTGGGATGCCGATTAGCTTATTTACTGGGAAAAACAGCGAAAACCATTTCTCCTGGGGACATTTTATAAAGAAAGAAAATAAATATAGTGTTCAACTGGCGAGCATATGTAAAAAAATAATTGACGTAATTAAGTAAAAATCCAAACCAGAAATTTAGAGATTATTATTATAATCAACGAAACCATTTTCCTAGGAAAGCGAAACCACCATTTCTACGAGGACTGCGAAAAGGAAAAACGGTATGATGAAATTAAACAACGTGCTAAGCTGGCTAAAAGATATAAATATACAAAATACCGATGCAGTAAAGCCAAAACCAGAAGATACTAGGCGGATAGGAGACCAACTTTACTAGTTCACCAAAAAGTAAATTCGCGAAACCAAGAAAAGGGGGGGGGGAGTCAAATAAAAATATGAAATCATTGTATTCGACTGGAAATCAACATCCCAACCCAAAGACATCCCAAGCGGGACAGAAAGAACAACACAATGTATCACAGAGCACAACCAACACACGTGAACCTTTGTAACGCAGAGCAGAATACTACACTTCGCGCCATTTAATGACATTCGAGAGCGACTACAAGAAAATATACACATGAATGCAATATTATAAGGTATTATGTACTAGTCATTTGTAACAACGGGCCCCCACCCCCGGGGAATAGCGGGAATTTTGACTTTTGGTCCAGCAAATCATCGCTAAAAGCAATCCTCGCTAAAAAACCCCACCCTGTGAGGACTGTTTGTTGGTAAAACCACTGCTGTTTTCTCCACAGGCTGCTTTAAATTTCACGGCCCGTTTCCCACGCACTGTCGTAGCAAAACTTTGGTCAAAGCCCTGCTCATTTCTACGGCTGCCCCCGCCCTCCCCGTGGATGGGGGCGGACGGGCGTGGTTACAAATGGCTAAAGTGCATTACACAAATGATCAATCAGTCAATTTCGCCACAGTATCTTTTTTCCGCTGTAAGACAATGGTGACGCTCATCAAAGTTTAAATTGTATACATTACACTTTCTGATTTGGATAATGCATGCGAAAATGAGAAAGCAAGGCAACCGGTCACTGTATAGACGACATTCAATATTCATAGGTGTGTCATGTAAATATCTTACTTCGTGTAACCAACCCACCGTGGTTTATCGTTAGAAATATGAACAAAGTGAAATAGATGTTATTTAATTCATATTTCTGAAATCTAGGATGCCTTAAACTTAGTTTTACCCATATATTTTCAATTATTACCTGTTCTAAATTGTCGACATCCGTAACGAGTTTAACCGACAGCCGTATCACACATATTTACAACTGATCGACAGCAGTAACACCAAAAGTTAAACGCCCCTTCAAACCCTCTCTGCTTTGGATTTTTTTATAACTGTAAAAGGTTTTATCTTTGCAGTTATGTTTTCCATGTTGTTCAATAAATGGTTAGAACTGAGAGATGCTGATTATTAAAGTATTTGCATATTTATGTGATTTTTACTTTTTTACGATTAAACACATGGTTGTATGCAAACTAGCGACCCAAAAACCCGTACAAACTTATTGCACGATAGACAAATATCTAACAACACATTCTAGCAGAAAAAAAAAGATAAATAATACCTTCAAATACAATCACGAGCCGCTTTTACGTGTGTACTGTTTGTGTAACGACAGCCGTAGTACTCGGATGGAAACCGGAATACTCGGACGACAGCAATATATGCAGTAACGTCTCGGACGACAGCACAGGTGGTATCAATTGAATCACCCCCGTGAACATGTCCGTGACATGTATATCCCCTTGAACCACACTTTTATACAGCACAACCGGGGTATGCCGGTGTATTTCTATTTTTAGCTCACACGAGTCCTTAGGCTCAAAAGATGAGCTTATAAGATGACTATGCCCCGGCGTTCACCCGTCGTCGTCCGTCAACAATTTCCATGATCTACTCTGAAACCGCTCGGCCAATCAAACTTAAACTGCTTGCGGAGCATTCTTAGAAAAGGGAAACGAAAGTTAGCATAAATGGTCCAGGTCACATGACCAAGATGGCTGAAATGGCTATAAAATAGCAAAAACCTATGAAAATTTCTTCTCCAAGAGGACCTATGATTTGAAACGTGGCATGAATGATCAGGCAAACGAACTCTATAAAGTTTGTATCAATCATGTCGCTTGGACGACCCTGACATATTTTACGGCACAGTCAACTTAGGTCACCCATGCATTTAAATGGGGAAAATTAGTTAAATGTAAACTTGCTATGAGTATGCAAACGGTGAGAAGATTTTTGTTTATGGAAACATTTAGTCCCCAGTGAGGTAGTCTGTTCCTGCCCGGGGGCTATATACATGTATATGACAATAATAGTCAAACATCTTCTCTGCAACCGCATGGCCGATCAAACCAAACTCCATGGAAGGGGAACGAAAGTTTGTATAAATGATCAAGGTAACTTGCCCAAAATGACCACCATGGCTATAAAGTGCAAAAAAAAAACTTTAAAAATATTCTCCTTTAGAACCATTGGGCCTATGATTTTGAAAGTTGGCATGAATTATGTACAAAGTTTATCTATGGCCCAAATCATGACCTAGGGATGACATTGACCTTTTTTTACCACAAGGTCAACTTAAGCTGCCCTATGCATCTGAGAACAAAGATTGTGAGTACTCGTAAGAACTGCCTCGGCGAGGCGGTTCAAGCGTGTGCCCACAATCTATATGCTGATAGCAGAGCTACAACACATGATAATTCTTAACCTTACTCATACGGGCCAATTTTTTGCATCCGGAACCGGGCAAGTATATATGCACATAAGCTTCTTACTCGATCTGAATTTACGTAGATAATAAATAAGTGGTTTGTTCATTTGATGTTTAACGTTTATACAACAGCAAATGTCATATGGAAACGAGACCTCAGTTTTTAAGCTCATCCGACAGACTCAACAAGCCCGGGATCAAACCTGAAATCCCTGGTTTACAAGGCCCACTCTGGCTTGTTTGATAGATTTTGCATATATTCCTGCAATCCCTGGTTTACAAGGCCCACTCAGGCTTGTTTGATAGATTTTGTATAGATTTTATAATGAAAGTAATCGTACTTTTAAATGTTAAAAAGGACGAAATAACACATGTCTTTTACAACAACTGCTTTTCGGATTGCAAACAACATTGTGGCTTCATAACTGATCCTGCTTGATATGATCTTTGTTTTGTCGAGGGGCCGTAGGACAAAAAATCAACAGCGAAACACAAAACGATTCAATTTCCCCTGTTATATTAGGTTGTTGGTTGAGTGGGGTTTAACGTCCCACCAACAGCTAAGGTCATATGGAGACGGGACCTCGGTTTATAGTCCCATCCGACGGACTGGAGAAGCCCGGGATCGAACCTGCGACCCCTGGTTTACAAGGCGAGGGACATAACCACTGCACCACGGAGGCTTCTCTGTTATATTAGGTTCATTGATGTCATTTCGTTTGTTTACATATAAATAAAGCACGTGAAATGTCTGCGTGGTATACTGTACAATTGTGCATGGATATGTGAATTCAGGTATTGTATATCAAATTCAGGTATTGTATATCAGTGTCAGCACCATCGTATATGCCTGCGATACAACCAAAGTCCTTACAGCAAAGATTGATGCAACATCACACAGCATATGATAAAATGGAAAACATTGATTGAAACAACCTTCAACGCGGCAATGTCGCGTCGGTAACAACAACACCAAGACAATGAACTCTTTTCTATAGGTCGATGCCCAATAGATCAGTTATACAATCACAGGTGACACAAACCAAGTTCTGCTGGTGGGTGTGCCAAGCCGTTTTCTCAAGGTTCTCCCCCTTTTCCCCTGTTACCCGTTATATATGAACTAAAATAATCTTGAACGGGGCGAAAATTGTATAAAAACGAATATGATCAGAAATGAGCAAAATCAGACCCTTATCTGTAATCAAGTAACAATAGAAGGACCAGGCATCGATACAATTAAATTTCACATCCTAACAGAGACACCGGGTGTGAGAGACATGATGGTGCTACATTTCACAAACAATTCAACAACACGCATAAGAAACTTGATTATTAGCTCTTTCCCAACAAAACCAGCATCCATTCTGTTAAAGAGATAATACACATGACAATAATCTTAAGAAAACACCTGTGTAAACGTGAAGACTAACTTTGTGGCACAAATGAATAATTTGTGCACTTTGTCAGAATATGTAGTGTCCAAAATTGCTTCTATGTGAAAACGAAAACTGCAAGGGTGTGCGGCCTTCTTTGGTTCAGAGAACTTATCACATATTTTATTATGTATCCTCTCTTGAAGTTAAGGAAGGCCTTAGTTAAGGTGACGAATCGAATTTCAGCATCAAAAAGATACATCTCACACATACTGAACTCCATATATGGTATAAACAAATGGCGGTTTGTCAACTTAGAGAACTAAGATGGGCGTACACTTTAAGAAAGCACTGTAATTCTGGGCCCAAATTGCATTGTAACAGATAGCAAAACTTCTCAGAAAAAAAGAAGTTTATATTCCATCGTATAAAAGTTTGGTTCAAGGGGTATACATGTCACGGACATGTTATCCTGATATGGAAAACCAACCATGCTCGATATGACTTTAAATTTGTCAAAACGTTGTAAGGCGTAGAACAACAACAACAACAAAAAAAAAAAAAAAAAAAAAAAAAAAAAAAAAAAAAAAAAAACTGCACATAAAATTAAAGATCAACTTAATGTTTCAAATCGTAAATTATGCCATGTATACATGTATAAAGTTTTCTGTGCTTTCACGAAAAATACGTGAAAATGTAGCTTAGGAGAACCAATGTACGTATATACATAAGACAGTATGTAAAAAGTCACAAGTTGATATTGGTTTTTCCCACCAACAGTTATTGTCATATGAAGACGGGACCTCGGTTCGCCTAGTTATACACACGAGTGTCTAAAATAATCAAATTCTGCTTTGGAAGCTGTTAAAATGGAGGCATTTTATTCGCGCCAAGCATTTGTAAAACCGACTCGCATTGAACGAGTGACGCGTCTTCAATGGCAAACATGATAATTGATATATATGATGCGATTTTAGAAAATATTTCGTGTCAAAGGTCACTTCTGGTTCTTTGTTCAATTAGAATTAGACAGTTTGCATTTCGTTCTCGCTGTCTCATATCAACTACGTATTTATTCTCGCCGCGACTGACTGAGCCACTATGAGACAAAGTCCTCTACGGAACGTGTTTGCATGAGTGTGTGTTTGTGAGTTTGAGGGTGTATGCGCGCTTAAAATTAAAATAAATCGTTGTCATGTTTTAGGGTTCAGCAAGTTTGATCAGCTGGCTAACCTGCACTCCGATAAACTTCGTGACCTCGCTCCTCTTCCGTGTATGGAGAGGTCTAACGGAATACCGATGGTAATATTCCGTCTAGCAACTCGTGATGAAAAAAAGGACAAGATGTTTCTCAGTTTTATAATCATTTTTTTACTTGAAAATAAATTCATTGTGTTAGTTTGATGTTTAATTATATTTATTTGAATTCAACCAGACAAACAGCACGCATACTACAAGAGAATCAATGAGGATCAGAAAGAAAGCCTGTGGTTTGCAAAAATCATCTAAAGTTCGTAATTATCGCACTCGATATGGCTGAAATACTGTTGAAGGTCTACAAAACCTCAAATTATTTGTATGGCTATGCATAATGTAGTTAGGATATCGCACTTAAGACATACAGATGGCTTTTGAATGTGATCAAAACGAAACATCAACCAAATAAACCCCATCAAGCTTTCGAGTATCTGTTTGAAATACATGTATAAACATGCCAAATGAATTATGTTCGCTCACGAGACAGCACGTGAAACTGTAATTTTTACACCTTATAAATATACATATATCTGTACATGTACACTATACTATTTGAGTTAGTGCCTTACGTCCTCGGAAAATATTTAAGTCATTCAGAGTGGCTAACTTATCCTAGCCACATTATGCCTGTACAAGCCTTCAGAATATGAACACTTTTATGTCTCCAAGAAAGAAATATTGACGTGAGGATCGCTCGAAGATCAGCTCTTCTACCAAAAAATACGATCGAGCTGTCGATTTCTATAGGTTAAAAGTCAACAAGAGAGAAGCATTTGTGAGCTGCCGTCTCGCACTTCAATTCTTTTACGATTTAAGTATTTTATGCACAAAAACATTTCCTGATTCTTGCATTCGCCAATAAATATAATCAGCTTTTGTTTCCTTCCCATTATAATCACATGGGAGACAAATAAAGAAAAGAAAAAAAAAGTGGTCCGACCAGGACTCGAAACCAGACCCTTTCGTTTTGAATTCTAGCTCGCTACCTACTGAGCTACACAGTTGACGTCCTACACTATTACATTTAAATTGTTTGTCTTATTCAATTCGTCTCCGTTGGGCTGTTGGTAGTTTTGACTGTGTAATTCTTCATATTGCCCCTGGTCTTTATCTCAAATATGCCCTCACGAGTCGTCCCCCATCACACAGAAAGTCTTAACCGCACGCGCCAGCAACATTTACGTTCAAAAGTGAAAAATGTCTACTAGGAACTGGTGCTACCAGATACAGAGTGCCTCCAAAAAACCCAAAGTGGAAGAACAATCAGGTACAGATACAAACAGAACATACCGCACGCCGGGTGCCCATCTTTGTTTCGAAATCATTTTCCACACGTTGTCAAAACATTCATCGCCGTTAAGAGCAGTGCTAGTTCGCCTAATTGATATTCCCTGTGTTTGTTTATTAACGATCGATCCCTGTATCCATTACTACGGCATTAATACATTATCATATGAAAACAAAAACGGCCCTGATAATTCAAAGGGAAGAATATAGCTTAGGGTGCGGCAGGTCGTCGGATCAGGTTTGCTAAGGTTGAGTCTAATTATGTGGTGAGTATCGCTTATAATGACGGCCAATGAGTTATTGTGTGGAAACCAATCACAAATGCAGCTATGAGTGGGCCAAGAACTGACAAAAGGGGTCTTTGTGTTACTGATCGTTCCAAGTCGATACTTCAGTGGTGGTTCTTTTTGTTTTATGTCTTGGTGTTTAATATATTTTTGTGCTGTTGGCGCCTTATGTATGTTTGCATATTTTTAGTTAAGTTAAGGTAACTGAGTGGCCACCTATTGGGAAAATAGCTGCTCATTCGGCTTACGAAATGTTTTCATGGTATAAGTACCTGATTGTTAGTTTTGTTTTTTCCCACCTTGGTTTTTGGAGTGGGAGTCTTTTTCTGATTGCGTCTTTTCCTGATCTTTGCCTACTTGTACTTTTTTTCTTATGGCCGAAAAACTCAAAATCAAGAAATAAATAACACATGAAAGTTATTTTGAGTATTTCCTGAAAATTTGAATAGATTATCTTCATAGCAGAGATATGAGCATTGAAAGCCGTGTTGTTGATGCAATCTAAACATGGCATCATGAAAAAATATTGATTACATTTCGACGTTCGTAGCGTTAACGTCATTATATTACTGTAATGAAAAGAAGGTATGGATAAAATTGAAGAAATTCTATGTGTCCAGCATCTAAACCACTGTACAAAATAAGCAATAAGCACAAAATCACACTCTGTTTCATATAGCATTCATAACAAAGGGCGTACCTGGTTTTTAAAATGAGTGTAGTCCTACATCGGTTACCATGGCAAGATATGTGCTACAAATTTATTTGTTTCATAACAAATAATGTGTCTTGAATTATCTTTAATCGCGACTTCATTTCGTTCCAGTGTACAATGACTGCTATCCGAACCCGTGTGCACAGGCTAATGTGTGTGTTGACAAGTACCAGGGATTCACGTGTATTTGCCGAGAGGGGTTCACTGGCGCCACCTGTGGGATAGAGGTGTGAGAAACGTAGGCACAGCAGTATCTTCACTTACTTTAACCCAATGGCTCATGACACTTTTCGTTTGCTATTTTGCCCGACACATCAAAGTATTTCAGAGGAATGGTTTCGGAAAGACATTTCAATGCTTCTTTTAATTTAAATACAGTTTGTTTTGTTTTTTTCTTTATTTCAAGTTATTACTCCAACACTTCCAATTATAATAAGAAATAAACAACAATAAAACAGTAAAGAAATACCAAATTTGAAAGACAAACTTAAGAACTATGGCAAAATATTAATAGACTTTTTGACAAAATGTGGGCCAATGTGAAATTAATAAACCAAGACCAATGAAAGAATTGTAAAATAATTCATGTAGTCCATGAGTTACCTTTCTTTGAATGTTTTATTGTTTCCAAAGGATCAAACATTTATATTTTATTCAGTGATTTTTTCCCAAATTAAAATTACATAAATTTGTTCCCGATAGTTTTGACAAGTGTATATGAAAGAGATTTTTTTTCTGAAACCAACTTCTTGTCATGGAATACATTTAACGATATACCTGAGAATTATGTTGCAGGTAATGCACTAGTCATTTGTAACCACACCCCCCTGCCCCAAGATAATAGCGGGGACTTAAGTCTTTTTATCAAGCAAACCATTGCTAAAAGCTCTCTTCTGTGGAGCTTCTATTCCATTACGAAAACTTGCCCATGCAATAAACAGTGATATTTTTAGCTTAAAAAAATGGAAAATATTCAGCTGAAAAACTTTGATATTTTTCTTATTTTCACTCAAAACATAGCTTGTGGGTATACGTTAGAACCGCCGAGGCGGTTCTAACGCGATTCTAACGAGTACCCACAGTCAATGTTTTGGAGCAAAAACAAGGAAAATAGGTATACCCCTGCATACCCCAGTTTTGCCTATATAAAAGTGGGGTTTAAGGGGGCATTTATTGCACGGACATGTTTTCCTGATGTCCCCCAAAGACTGGTCCATTGCCGGGCAGTTCGTCACCACTGGAGGGACAAATCTAAGATACAATCCCCCATTTCCATGAATAGGGGAACGTGGTTACAAATGGCTAGAGCATAATCAGATCGTACATAGATACAATACATGTAGAAGAAATGGTTGATTGTATAAAAAGTTGTTTTGTTCAAATATACTCCTAAACATCCAGTCATCATTTTCATGATGTTTCAACCACCCAACAAATAAACGAAATTTGTTATCCATTTTTCTCAGATTGAAAATACTTGACATTATCAAGTATATAAATAAGTGTCTATTTGCATGCAGTGTATGTCTATTGTGCATGCTACGTTTTAAGCACGTATGTCATTTGATAGTTATGGTATAAATGGGTGGGTATGGGGGATCTGGAAGGTCTGTCAAGTCTAGTGACTCGCTCATGTTTGCTTCCTCTGTGCACACATGCAGTGTAGATGCCAACATGAAGTAATTGGTAAAGCTTCTTGCGTCGTATTTTGGATTGTGTGCTTCTATAGAATTCGGGGAAAAATCACGAAATCATATCTCCGCATGACACATTCTGTAAGTAGGAATCAAAACCTTACAACGCCATATTACGTTCAGTTTTGGGTTGGTAATAGACTGATAGAGTGGTAAAATAAGGCATAGCAAGCAAATTTATACCAAATATGGAACATGTGGACAAGCTTAGCTATTCTTACAACTTTGGGTGACCGGATGTTTTGAGGAGTATATATGACATTTATTTGTTCATCAAACTTAAAATACAAATGTATATACCGAGGGAAATTATTAATTATTTAATTTTTGCGTATCATATACTCGTTGTTAGTTGTTTTTTAAACATAAATACAAATATACTTATATTTTCATAAACTATACTATGCAAAATATATTTAAGAATTTGATTATTGATAAAGAATAACACACACAAATTCAGATCATTACGAAAACACGCTCATGCAATATACAGAGATTTTTTAAGTTGTAAAAAAGGAACATTTTCAGTAGAAAAGTTTTGATATTTTTCTTATTTTTGCTCAAAACATAGATTGTGGGTACATGTTAGAACCGCCGCGGCGAGGCGGTTCTAACGAGTACCCACAATCTATGTTTTAGAGCAAAAATAAGAAAAATATGTATACCCCTGCATACCCCAGTTTTGCTATATAAAAGTGGGGTTCAAGGGGGTATACATCGCACGGACATGTTTTCATGATGTACAGACATCTGAAGCATTCACCTGTAATATGAAAACAGGTATTTCTAAGGACGAAATGATGGAAGTGCGCAAAGTCAGGCCCATTAAACAATTCAATCGAATTACTCTTTGTTTAATTTTTTTAAACTCTGTGGCCAAACATAAAATTTTTTTGTGTGTCAAAATATCCTAATGTTGGGTAGAAATCTCGTAAAATGGAGTCAACGTCCCGAATCCGACATAACCATAGTTGTTGACTGACATGTTAAGCCTCAAAATCAAAATATGAACAAAAAAGTGGATTGCTATACACAAAAAAATTATGATTTTCTCGTATCAGTTTTATTAATCATAAAATCGATTGAGTATGTTTTGGCAAACTCCTATCGGTTGAAATACGAATATGCTCGTTTGGCTATCAGGAAAACATGTCCATGAAATGAATACCCCCTTAAACCCCACTTTTATAAAGCAAAACTGGGGTATGGAGGGGTATACCTATTTTTCTTGCCTTTTAAAAATTCAATGAAATTTTTACTTTTTACCGCTGAAAAAAAATCTCTGTATATTGCATGGGCAAGTTTTCGTGATGCCTTAAAACTGAGGCCATGTCAGCACTGCAAGCGTTTTGGATTATGCTAGATTTTGTACACCTCAAGCCATTGTTTGAAGTTCATCGCTTAGTATCTGCATACCAAAATATAAAATTATGTCTGAGAGACTAACCGTGTAAAGAAAATCCTTAAACCTTAATTTTTTTTGCATATTATATATAACGCTGGTACTTAGGCCAGAGATTTGTTTTTCTGGTTTACAGAATTAGTTTGTAAATGAAAAGTCTTGTTACGGACGAGGGAATGAAAACAAACATAAAATAATTAAAACCTTTGGATGGGTGAAAATAAACGATGTAAGCAAAATTGATTCATTTCTCACAATTTCTTCAAATGAAAAGTAATGACCAGTGTCAAGAGACTTAAAAACTGTTAAAAAATAAAAATAGTCTTTCACAGAAAAGGCAACAATTTGGGCCCCTAGGCTGATCGTGCCTTCAGACATACCTTTTCTGTATGCTTAGATGCAAACTGAAGTGTATCTTATTTTAGTTTAGGATAATTGGAGAGTCGGAAGGAGAAAATAAAAGAACAATATGGAATTTCATTTCATTACAAGTTTGGAAAATGTGGAGTAGAGGGGTCCGTAAAGCAGAAAATAAAAAAAAATCCGGTCTTATTATTGTTTCTCTTTACTAATGTATTATGTGATTTTTGATTAACATACTTTATATTTTATGAACAAGTAAGTAGTTTACATACTTGTTCATCAAACTTGAAACTATGTGCCGTGGGTAATTATTTATTTATTTTTTATTCACTTTTTTGCCGTATTCAAATCTTTCCTTCAAATGTATATTGTGTTTTGTTCCAGTATATACAATTATTTTATAGTGCGATAAATCAATCGGGAAAACGGACCAATGCAAGTCACAGACCATGTGAACTACATAATTCTATATATTATTATAGCCACATAATTGAGCCGCCTCATAGGAAACCAACAATTTGCATATGCAAAAACAAAGGCGCAGATCAGCTTCGCGGTAGCCGCGAAGCTGATCAGCGCCTTTGTTTTCGCTACACGGATAGTAAAATCCCTTTACTTCCTAAATATGGAATTTCATGCTTCTAGCAGTCTTCTGTTACTGTGTAGACCGGTTTGTGTCTGACCTGGTCGAAAGACACATTATTGGTTTTCCCACGAGACGGCCCAACTATTATCATCTCCCTCAGGTAGGGAGATGACAATAATCAGTGTGACAATAATACCGTAGATTTGTGAATGAATCCCCCACCCACTGGGACTGTGAAAAAATAGATAGATGCTTGTGTCTACAAACACTGACGGACCTGTTATCTGCTGGCTGGTCAAAAGTCCCATTAAATGGAGACAATGGCCCGACAATGGTGTTGACTGGAACACTTAGAGCTTTGTCGCGTACGGAAAGAGTACAGGACTCCGTAGCACGAGGAACTGGCTTGAATACCTGCCTGACGTGTGGAGTCCTTGAGAAAGATACGTTTAGCTCATCATAGTATGGGCTAATACCAAGGAAGCGGTCTGCCATTAACCGTAGTAACCAACACAGGCATGTTACTCTACTTGCTTTAAAATGATAAGCGCCAAAGAAAGATAATCATGATCATGTCGGGACGTTGCCTTCATTTTATGATTTGGCCAATATAATACAACAGAGAAAGATATCGAAAACGTGACTTCTTGCATAGGTCTTCAATAAAATAATTTCTATATAAATTATGTTTTTGTGATTCTATTTGTATTATACTGTGAGGCAAAAGAAAGTATACACCCCACTTCTTTTGTTCTTTTTTTAAATGAGCAAAAGTGGCTATTTTCATTATTTTGGTGTGATAATTCAATGATAACGATAAGCGGCAATGATTGAGAAACCTATGTGAGTGAAATTGACCGGGAAATTAGTCAAATTCCAGTGAAGGGGTATGCCCCTCTTCAAAATTTATTTCTACGTTTTCAACGAAATGCTGTATAATTATTTATTTTATACTTTACAGTGAAACCCAATGTATATCAAAACTTGATAAAATTGGTATTTTCATTGATATGAAATTTCACTGATATCAAATCTCACTGATATCAAAAGTCACTAGTGACTGATATCAGCCTATATCGTCACCGTAATGACGTCAGATTTTTTGGATTACTTCTGACGTTTCCATTTACTTGACGTCATTAAATGTGTCTCACTTCAGAAATTCAAACGCCTATAACTCCGTTATTTATGAACGAAAACATAAAGTGTGGGTATTCATTTTCTTAGTTAGAACATAAGGAACAATATGGTACCAAAATTATTCGTGTTTTCAAAATTTTTTTGTTTTTGCATTTTCACCGCCTACCTTGTGCATTGGAAAATGCCTGTGCATTGTATCAAATAAAAAGAAAATTTGCTTTTTTTCGGTTAATACCAAATATATTTCATCTCGTGAGTTGAAAACATAATAATTTTCTGTCGTGCTGCGCACTCGTGAAAATTCTGATGTTTTCAACTCACTCGATGAAATATATTTGGTATTCACCTCAAAAAAGCAAATATCCTCTATTTATTTTATACTTTACAGTGAAAACCAATGTACATGTATATCAAAAATTGATAAAATTGGTATTTTCATTGATATGAAATTTCACTGATATCAAATCTCACTGATATCAAAAGTCACTAGTGACTGATATCAGCCTATATCTTCACTGTAGATTTTGGATTACTTCTGACGTTTCCATTTACTTGACGTCATTAAATGTGTCTCACTTAAAAAAATTCAAACGCCTATAACTCCCTTATTAATGAACGAAAACATAAAGTGTGGGTATTCATTTTCTTAGTTAGAACGTAAGGAACAATGTGGTACAAAAATTATTTGTGTTTTCAAAAATTTTTGATTTTTGCATTTTCACCACCTGCCTTGTGAATTGAAAAATGCCTATGTATTGTATAGAATAAAAAGAAAATTTGCTTTTTTCGGTCAATACCAAATATGTTTCATATCGTGAGTTGAAAACATAAAAATTTTCACTCGTGCTGCGCACTCGTGAAAATTCTGATGTTTTCAACTCACTCGATGAAATATATTTGGTATTCACCTCAAAAAAGCAAATACCCTCTATGTATTATAAATTTCTGTTGAAAACACCTGATATGGTCAACTTTCGTTGATTTAGTAGTACCATAGGTAAAAAGGAACATTGAAATAAACGAGGGAGAAGTTAGAAAAATTAAAGTTTAAGAAAGAATCAATCAGCATTTAAATAATTGACTTTCAAGTGAATTCCATATCGTTCAATTGGTGTAATTTTATTGCATTATTGCCATTATTTGTCTTCACAAATGAATTCAACTTTTTACACATTTTTAATTAAGTTCGCTTTAAGAAAAATGTTGACTGATTTTTGTCAGCTACGTAGTGTCGTACACACACTAAAATGATGATGAAAATTTTTAAAGTTGTAGTTTGTGAACACCTACTGAGAAATCGGATGCAGATCTTCAAAAATATTTTGTTGTCCAGTCTGGTGCACATACAAAATGTCATTGTGATGAAAATTAAGAAAATATGGACGAAAAGTGTATACATTATTATGCCTGTCAGTAAACAAACATTTGTTCTTATTTATTCATAAACTATATGTCGTGGGTATTTATTGATTTTTTGAATATACTCATTAAATATTCTTAGGACAACTGCACTAATATCCCGAAGTTTAACTTGTGTATTCCCAAATGATCTTCATTAAAATGCATTTTAGTTACT